>JAVJGG010000008.1:29670839-29688899 GCA_035590195.1 Aviceda cuculoides | reverse complement strand
GTCCCATATTTCCCCCCCCCCCCCCCCCCTTTTGCTCCTGTGTTTCTTTTTTTAATTTCTGGCACAATGAAGATATTTTATTTACTTGGCAAACTCCCCCCACCCATCGGAGAATCCTTGCAGGTCAGGTAAACCTGGAAGGTTCATTGCTTTCAATGTGATCCGTAACCTAATGTATGAAATATATTAATCTTGATTAAAAAAAAAAAAAAAGCCTTGACCTGTGTCGAAATACAGGAATTTACCTTTTAACCTCGAATTATAGTGTCTGTAATATGCTATGGATGCTGTTTCCACCTCCCTCCTCAAATCTAATCTTCAGTTTAGTCTGTATACAATAATTCAGGATGTAATTTTTTTTCCCCTTTTTCTCTCAATGCCAAGGAGACTTTGCCTATTAAATGAGACCCATGGATTGTATTTCAGTACAAACATTAATTCATTTGGTTTATAAGGTAAGGGTTTTTATCTATACCCCAAAGGAACTTGAATTTCCTTGCTTACACCCAAAATTGAAAATTGTTCCCTCAAAATTCGACTTAAGCATAGGCTGTCATACAAGTTTTTTTTAAAGACAAAAATCCCACTGGTGTGAGTTTCAAGACCTGTAGCATGAAGTACAATATAATATACGATACAATGTTTCTTTTTAACAGGACAGAAAAATAATTATCTTCAAAGACAGGGGATTCTACTCTGATTTTTCTCCCCCCCCCCCTTACCTGCTTGAGGTTTTTTTAAAAGGGAATAGTTTGTACTTGAGTGGTGTGAGGCTTTGCTAGTGAAGACCTACTTTTAATAAGCCCTCTTCCCTTGTTGCCTAGTTCCTGTCTTATTTAGCACACTGACCTTATTTTTTTTGACTGGGTTTGTAGTAGTGTCTTCTTCCTGTAAAGGTAGTGGAAAGATTTTTTTTATTTTTTTTAGTTTAACATGTTTATAGGTTTATATATATTTTTTCTTTTCCTCTACGGTGCTGTCAGTGACAGCTTCAGCTGTGGGTTTGTGTTAGCCTGTTGCTAAATTAAAGCATTCTTACAGGTAAGGGAACTAAATACATATTTTTAGTGTTTTATATAAATTTTTATGCTCTTGTATATACAAGAAATCAAAATAGTATCTTTCCAAGCCATGAGTATTATCTGTATGGGGGTCTGCATATATATATACACAAATATGTATATATCAGGTTACAAAGGGATCTGTAGTTGAATAACACTATTTTGTGTATTTATTTTTACACTGCAGAAGAGTTTTGGAGATGGTATATTGTGTGACATTTATATTGAAGCATGAAAAAAAGTGGTAAATTCAATTCTAATGTCTTAAACTTATTTAAAGAGCTGCTTCATAGCACTAGACGTTCATACTGACCTTTAAAATGAAAGCTAAAACCAAAATAAGCTCAAACTTAAAGCAACTAATGTGATTGCCTGCAGAAAGCAGACTAAGATAATGAGTTCTGTGCGGATTCCGGGGAGGCTGTTCCTCTGGTTATAAGGAGGTTGGGTTAAGGATGCAGATGACTGTTTTTAAAGTGAAGACATTCGGTGAGAGAGGATATTGTTTTCTACAGCTTCAAAACTATTACTCTTTATCTTTTTAAGTGCTTGGTAAGTTAAAAGCATGAAATCCAGTCCAAACTCCTGCAGTAAGAGTATGTTGGAGTACCAGGTATATTGTTCTGTGCAAGTGAGATTGTATGTCTGTATCTGTCTCTATAAATAGATACGTCTGTATATTTCTATAGATGGATATAGTGTGTTGGTGCAGAATATCACTTTTGTAAACAGCTTTGGGAACTCAGAATTTAAATTTCTGCCTTTTGACTTTAAAGTCCATCAAACCCAGCATTTAATCATTAAATAGATAAGGGCTTTAAAATAACTTTTCCCCAGCCTTTCAAAACAATATTGTTATACTATGTTTACCTACTTATTGATGGTTCTGCACTAATGTGTAATTGAATGTTTTTGTCCCCACAAGGAGCAGTGATCACTCACTGCAGCGGTGGTGCTCCTCTGTCACTAGATAGGGCTGTAGGAAGCTTTTTTTTTTTTTTTTTTTGCCATCTGTTACTCCCGTGTGCTGCTTTTTTGATTTGACCCGAATGCTCTTGCCCTGTAAGGGCAGTGAGGTTTAAATGCTGAGCACAGGCTGATTAACAAGGCATTAAGTCAGTTAATTCTTTCATTTTTAAATAAAGTATTAACATGGTTTTGTTGGTCACTGATTTGCATTTTAAGTAAAAGAGATGGGTTATGTAAGCAGTATGGATTTTTAAACCATGTGTGGTGTTTGGTGATTTTAGTTCTCAATCTTAACTTGTGAAGTTCAAAGTAGTAAGTTGCTGAATCTGCTTGCTCATGGTAGCTATTGTGGCGATGAACAACAGATGTGTTAGTAACTTGTTTAAAGATGAAGGTTGTAAATGAACCTGAAGAGTGCAAGCCTGGTGTGGAACAAATATTTGTAAATGTGGGTGGTTTTTTTGTTTTGTTTTGTTGTTTTTTGTTGTTGGTTTTTTGGTGGTTTGTTTTTTTGTTTTTTGTTTTTTTTTTAAGGGATTTCCTTGTGTTACAAAACAACACTAGATTTACTTATTGAGAGGTGGCTTTGCCACTCCTATGGCTTAGTACCTGAGTGCTAGCGCAGTGAAACTTGGAATAAAGTGGGCTACAGCTTGAGGAAGGTGGGAATCATGTCCTCTGGAAATGGTAATGAAATAACATGACCTGCACCTTAACTTTTCAGTACTTTCTAAACTTCAGATGTGGTGGACTTGAGTATTTTTCAGTCACAACCATAGCAATATAGAAGACCAAGACCAAAGGTCCCACTGGAGGGAAAAAAATTACTGAAATCTTTAGCTTTAGAAGTGGACTTGAATGCTGAAGTGGCTCTCCTACTTTTGTGTTGTATTTACAAGAGCATCAACTCAAGATTTCTATTTTGAGGAGGCGCTTTTGAGTCCTGGGGCCATCTATAAAAAGATTTTTTTCATAAAATGATCTTTCATTCATCTAAGAACTCGAGAGGATTCATTAATACCACTTTTATTTCCCGTTTGTAGGGAAGGCATAAGAATTCTGTATGGCATTAGCAGAGGACCTGCTAACTGCAGTGCAGCCTCCCTGAGAGGTGGCTGCTGAATTTTCGTAGAGACATTGTGGTCCTTACGGATAGACAAGGTACTATCGAACACTGTTCCCAACTCATGGTATCTTACCTTTTAGGAATCTTTGTCTCGATTTCTGCTCTGTGAGCCGATGTGCCCTTGCAGGGCATGTTGGTATTTCTGGTAGACATAATTGCTTGTTGTATTTGACCTTACACGTTCTGGGGTACCTTCTGGCTCTAACCACGCGCTTATTTGGTCTCACGGTTGCTTGGGAGGATGACAGTGCGTACATAGGGCAGTGCTTCTTCCCCAAATGCTGTGTTAAGCAGTCCTAGTGCTGTTAAGAGGGTCTGTTCTAACATCTCTAACATCTCGAGATCTGGGGGCTCTCCTCCTCTCTTCCTGGGGTATAACAACAGCTTTTGGGTTATACTAAACCTAATTGTTACAGCATGTCGGAATAGATGGTGTCATTCGGGGCATGTGTAGATAGAAGTGAGAAGCGAGGGCTTCTAGGAGAGCCTCTTCCTGGGAACTCCTAATAACTGTGTAGGACTTGGTACAGTAAACACAAGTACTGCAGGTTTGTCTTGCAGCCCCTCCAGCTGTGTATCTTTTGTGTGAAAGGCCATTATTCCTGTTCCTGGAGGCCAGAGTAAGAGAGAGAAGTTTATTGTTTGCAGGTGGTGCTTCGTATGCAGAAATACGTGCTTTCTGCTTGTGCAGATACATGACTTAAAGAATGTCTTACACAGCTTGGTTGTAAAATTCTTCTTAGCAGATTAGTTGTTGCAATAAAGGAACCACAATTTACTGAAGTAATTTAGTGAAGTCTTGTTGACTGCCTTTTAAAATAGGACTGAAAGTGTAAGTGAGAATAGGGAATGGTCTTTGCTGAGCCATAAAGACTTCATTTTCCTTCTGTCATACATATGCTTTGAACCAAGTACTGCACTTGTGATTTTACGTGGAAGTAGAATCTGCACAAAGAATAGTTAAAATAATGTAACAGATACTTGGTGATGTTAAGTTAGTCATTTCCTCTGTAACCTGAGTGGTGAAACCGTAACAGTTGACTAGGGATTTTTAAATTTGTGTTTCTCTGACCAACAACATTGAAATTGATTAAATTTTCTTAATTCTTTCTGTAGTACTTAATTCTGAGAATTTTAGGCCACGTGTAACTTTCCTGTGTCTAAAGATACCGTCTTGAAAGCCCTTTTCTTATGCCTTCATGGTGTTATCACAGTGATATCCAAGTTATAGCATAATTGGATGTGCCAGGACTTAGAGTTAAATTTAGTCCAACTTGTTATTTTGATAATGGAATTAAACCAGTACAAATTTGACACTATTGCATTATAATACTAAAATTATCCCAGTGTATCAGTACGTGAGTAGTTCTCCATTGACACTGATGGTGTGTGCTTTTTCCCTTCTCTTTCTTCTATTGTTATATTGAAAAACAATGTGGTTTTATGATATGATTTAAAAGCCCATGACTGTTGATCTGAGTAAACATATGTAATGTATTTAAAAGGATCTGTCTGTCTTGTACCACGTCCTTCTGTATTCCCCAACTCTTCCTGGAAAAATTCAGAGATACAGTCTCCAGAATGTCTTACATTTTAACATGAAGACAGAGTTGATGTGCAGTCCATTATCCACAAAGACTTCAGGCCTGTATGATGCCAGGTACTATCATTGTATAAATATTAAATGTGTATTGTTTCATAAAACTGTTTCACCTGAGGAAGCAATTATTTAAATTAATTCTTCTACTGGGAACATGTTTTTACTAGTGCAGTGCATGTTAAGTAGACATTGTAGGGCCGGAGAGGCAGGGAGTTGTGTCCTTTCTCCTCAGCCTTACTCTGTCTACTTCTAATTCTTGCTGTTAGCCATATGCTTTAAAATTTTAAGAGCATTACCTTGGAAGTTTTTTTTCCTTTTATAAAGCATAGCAATATTCTTCTCTTTTGGCTACCCACTTCCACTTGGTGGGTATGACATCCTTCTTACCACTTCTTCCTCCCTCTACCCCAGCTGTTGTAATGTTGACTTTACAAGCAAACTGAAGCTTCCTCTCTCATGTTCAATACGGAAAAGATACAGTCTGTCCTAAAAACTTCACAAACTATGCTAACAGGTCAGTGTTTGTGCAAAAGCAGCTTAAATCAGTTGTATATCTCCTTGTGCGTGATTCTTTGCGCTTATGTCCGTGTTGAGCTGTAGGCTGCTAACAGTGATGCCACAGCTTCCCTGATAATAGTAAAGGTGAGAAAGCAATAATGGTGGGGGAAGGACCAAACCAAAAAATAAGGTAATTTGTGTTGGGAATGTCTGGTATAACCTAAGCATATGGCTGTGTGGGTGGCCATAGACTATCTGAAGCTCCATGCTTAGAAAACCTGCCTAACTAATATTTGGGTTAATCTCTAGCTAGTAGAGCATTCAATTCCAGACACTTGGTAATCAGAATTTTTGTAGTCTCCCCCACCGCTCCGAATTCCTATCATTCATTTGTCTATTTTAAACGTGTCTCTTGTGGAGTAGTTCTAAAATTACCCACTGTTTTGACCTGACAGTAGCAGGAATATGTGAGCTCCTCCTGCTGCTGTTCAGGCAGTGTATGGCTGCTTACACCATTCAACTGAGATGATGCTTCTGCGTGGAAGAATGGGGCATTTAAAATTATATGCTGACTCTTACTGTATATTTGGCCTTTCCGTGGCAGTGACTGACAGGGTTTCAGTTCATCATTGCGGTGCTGAGAGCACAACTTGTTTGTTACGTCAGATTTTCAGAGTCACTTGCTGAAATTCAGCTGTTAAAATCTTGCTCCAGGTATAAACCTTGCAAGAACCTGCTTTGCATGCCCTTGGTGGGGATGCCCAGCCACGCGTCCTCACTCAGTGTGTCTGGCCAAGCTCATTACTCTCTTGGAATATGCATTTTTGTAGAATTGTTTGCACAAGGGAATGCACCATGTAACAGTGAAACTCGGGGTGGGGGCATTAGAGTATAATTCAGTAACAGTATCTGTTTTGCCAGACTGTAAATTATTTCATTGGGATCAGATAATTTGGAAACAGTGAGGTTTTAATTCAAATAAAAATAAACCTTTGCTCTTCAGAGTAAGTGGAGAGGAAGAGGTACCTGATAGAGCTACTGCCCCATGTGTTGGTAGAGAAGGACACAGTTGGAGTTACTGGAGAAAGTAAAACATGGGAGACAGTAGAAGAGGGCAGCTTTCCAGTTACAACGCTAGGAACACAGCCCTAGTTCCTTTCTGTCTGTTCCTCTTCCATTTTCTGACTAATTCTTTTTTTTCTGTGCATGAACAGATTTGCATCTTTGCAGCTGCTAAGGTACTTCACAAATTCCAGATAATGTCTTCAGTTTTGCTTCCTCTACCTTGCAGAGCTGCTGTATGATTAAAACTTCAGCTTTCCTGTCATCTCCCGTACAACCCAAACCTCCCATATTTTTTAATCTCCTTACAGTTCCAGTCTTTTAAATGCTAGTGGTGAATGAGGCTTTTTGTCATCTGACGATTTGAATAATTTATCAAAAGTTTAAAAAACCTGTACAGTGTTAGTCAGGGGTGTAATTCTGTGAATTGCAAACTAAAAGAGTTCAAAATCATGTGTTTGCTGATAGACAGTGCTATGCAAATACTGTATGGTAGATAGTCCAGTTGCTTAGCAATAACATTAACAGTCATGAGTGTTTATAAAGCAAATATAATATGATATGGTCAACAAGGTATGTGGTGCTTTTTGTATTACTTAAGTGGCCTGATAACTGTTGGAAAACGTTTATTAGGATTACACATGAGCAAGCACCTGACACTTAAGAGCAACAACTTGAGTAAGTAAATCTGATAAATAATGTGCTTGTGTTTTTTAATCTAAAACCCCACAACTTAAACCAAGTGGTGAACATGATGATTTTCCAAACACATTAGCTTTGAACTCTGAAATGTTATTTTCGTGGCTTTGATAAATACTCTTGGAAAGGCTTTGGATGTTCAGTCTGGAGATACTGAGGGTGATAGGTTATGTGATTAAAAGGCTTGTCTCCGTGCGCGCAGCAAAGCCCTGAGGCACAGCGGCAGGCGGGGGAACCCCAGTAACTTCCTCGGAGACAGGAGCCCCCGACCTGGCTCCCGCTGGGATATCGGCCCCGGGGACCTGGGTGACAGAGGCTTGATGAGTAAAATGGAGAGACTGCGGGGTCAGCTTGCGGATTGGGAAGGGGGGTAGAGTCACTGTGGGACTTGTTGTGGGAGGCAGGGAAGAAGGTTTTGGGATTGTACACAACTCGGCATGGGATGCTTAGGGGAGGCACCATGGCTGGGGAAAGGAGGGGTCGGGGTGATTTTGGGGGAAAGAACAACCCTGGGGGAAAATAGGGGGGCCAAGGGATAAAGGGGGCTGGTTGCGTGTAAGCAGGTGGCTGGACAGTGTGTTTGTCTGGCCATGCCCCGGTCCTCATCAGCACAGTCTGGCCTGTCTCCTCGTTAAACTAGATTTCTAATTGCTTCCTTGGGTAAGGGGCTGCCTGCTGCGTGTGCCTGTGGGGGTCTGGGTGCCAGCAGCTAGAGTCAGTCCACGGGTGACGGGGGCCCACGTGGCTGGGTCAAGCGAGAGCGCACGTGCCATCGCGGGGGACCGTGGAGCAGGACTCGCTGGGGAGCAGAAGAGGAGACTTGGGAGTGGCCATGAGGTCCCGGCAAAACGTGTGTGCATCTGCGTGAGACAGCTGGAGGAGTTGGCTACTGGGGGAACTGGGAGTCTAGCCCAGTCTGTGTGTGTCTGTGCATGAAGTAACCAGAGGCAGGAGTCTCTGGGGACCGGCTGCTGGGTAGACCGAGAGTCCAGGGCCACGTCCCGGAGGGATCCACAGCGAGTGTGTCTACGTGTTTGCGAGGGGGTATGAGTACCAGCAACTGGAGTGGGACCACAGGGGCTCCAGTTACAGGGGTGTCCATGTTCCCTCTGTGTGTGTGCGCACACACGTACGGATTCTCCTCGTGGACTTTCACCCTGATGAGAGGAGCAGGAGGTGGCTGGTGGTGCCGCTTGTGTTTAACCAAAGTGCTGAGTTTGCGTGTCCCTGGGTGGCCAGCCGTGTCCCTGTGTGCTGTGCACGTGTTTTTGTGTGTGCACCTATAGGGAACGTGTGCTCAGCTTCGCTCCTGGGCTGGACCGCGGGGCAGGGAGCTGGGGCTGCGTCGCCTCTCTTGGGCTGCTGGATTCGGCAGCTACGAAGAAAGGGATGTGGGTGTGAGAAGAGATGCTGAGGCTCTTTGGAAAATCTCTCCTTATTAAAGCTCAAACTGGACATCTGAGAACGTTTACTTCAGGAGATACTGACTTCGGTTTTCAAATGTACTGTGCTGGCGAAAAGCATAAGAAGTTTTGTAGTATAATGGAATAACAGAAAATTATTTTAATGTAAAGATTTACAGATGCTATGGCTTACAGAAAGTCAGAAGTCCGAGATTACACCGTTTATAACTAGCTTTGAACATACATAATTTGGAAGGTAAAGTTTGATTTTAAAATACAACTTTAAGTGGGCATACGGTGTTTGACAGCATTGTTCCCCTCCTCATCCTCTGCTAAGTGGATTTTCAGACTGTTAATGAAATCTTTTTGGTAGCATATTGTCATTTATTTATTACTGTTACACTTTGGTTTTGGACTACTCCAGGCAAAATTCAGAGTCCTAAATCTGACCTTGAAGCCTTCTCCCTGCATGCATCCCTTGAAGAAAAATCCAGACGAGCAGCATGTAATTAAGTGTCTCCAGTTCCTGAGATAGTCCTCTATTTTGGTTTAGTGAAGGTTGCAAATCATATTAAACCTGTAATAAGTTTCTCTGTAATGATGTAAAAACTTCTGAACAAAAGCCATCATTCATAAAACCTTCTAGATACTTGAACTGTTCTTTAGTAATATTGTCTAATCTTGTTTTAAGTTGACAGCTTTTAAAAAATATTTTGCTTTGAATTCTCTTGGCACTTATTTGGCTGGAAAAAATAACCACCAGACAAAAAAAACCAAAATAAAACACCAAACAACAAAAACCAAACCATCAGGGAATATGGAAAGCTACTTGCAGTAAGCAGGTGAACGAATGTTTGATGCCGTTGTGCTCTGTGGAGCCTCAGATATTTTGCTGCAAGGCTGTTTCAAAATGTCACAGGCACTGCGTGAATAGGTTGCTATTGTATTCAGCCATATTCTTATACCCAGTATAGATAACACTTGTCACTTTTTTTTGTTTTGTTTTTGTTTTTAAAACATGGGCAGACCTTTGGAGAAGCTCACGTTAGACGCTCAGCATCATTCTAAGGTCTCATCTATTTTAAAGCAACTGATGTAGGGGAAAATGAGGAATGGTTTGCTTCATGTGTACATACTGCTAAAAAATGTGAATGGCTTGTGCTATTTGAGGAACGGTATGCAGCCTAGTAGCTGAAGACTGATGTAACACACTAGAAAAGAGAGTTAAAGGTCTCTGATATCTTCATGTGCCATGTGGAATAAATAAGCCAATGCAATATATAAAAGCTGAGGGGGTTGCTGAATCTGGAAAGGATTGATTTCAGTTAAAATCTGTAGGGTGGAATGCCTGCTTCATGAAGGTGGAAGGAAGGGTCCTCTGCTGAATTTAAGGTAAAATTTAGATTGAGTTTTTTAAACTAGAAGAGAACTGCCTCATCTCTAATAAAAGAAAAAGAAACCAACCAGAAATTAATTTCAGCAGAGGAGTCTTTTGGAAGGAATGTGTTATGCAAACCAAGTTTCCAAGGAGTCTGTAGACAAAACAGACTTTAAGACTTGATATGCAAAATGACTTGTGTTGTAGTGCAATTATTGGGGTGTGTATGTATCGTCAATAAATTAGTGTAAAGGATTATGTGAATCTTTTGAAAAAATCTTTTTGGGAGTGTTTAGAAGGATTGACAGTCAGCCTTGTGTGACACCAATGTGTTGGAAATAAGATTTTGTAGTTCAGATGACCTGTAAAGTTCTGGATCTGGCCTCAGAATATGGGTCAGATCTTTGAGAGCTGTGGGAAGGTCTCAATTCTGGACAACAATGACCCGATGAAATAATTCTAGTACCTGATTTTGCTTTTTGTTTGTTTGCTGAAGATCTTAGTGGGCACATGTCCTTTCACTCTTCGTACATTCTTCCACTCTGGATACATGGTGCTTTTTATTTTTGTATTGTTTCCTGGCTTGCTTAGCAGGTGACTTGCTGAGATGACTGCTGCTCATCGTTGGCAACTGAACACTGTGGCTCCATTATGGGAATAAATCTTTGATTCAAAAGTCATTAGCTTCATCCTCGTTGACCACTAAGTACTGAAATAAATGTTTTCCATTTTATATCCTGTTAGCTCCTACAAGATACAGCTTGACTTCTAAAGCATGTTAGTATTTAATCATAATAAAAGAAGGGTAGGTCCCTTGCCTGAATACTTAGATAAGGCTTTTTTTGTCTATGTAGTGTCTGCTTACTGATTACTCACTTGAAAATGCAGAACGCTGGAGTATGGGAACAATTGTCTGCAGTGATTCTGGATTCAGTTTCATGATAATATTTTCCCTTTTACTTGTTAACATACTTGCATGCCTATTCCTGCCTTCACTGATCTTATAAAAGTATTGGTTCTTTCCTATTCTTGCTTGCCAAAAAGTCTTAAGCTAAATTAGTTGATGAAAATGTCTCTATTCTGCTGATGCTGAGTCAGAAGTGTTTATTTAAAGATGATGAATTTAGTAATCATCAAACCATGTTTAAATCATCAGGAATGCTAATTATAGATAGGCTAACCTATATTTCTGAAATACTTAATGACTTGAAGCCCCAATCCTTCTTGCTTAAGCTAATAAATGCATTGGTTTCAGTTGGAAGTGGGTGACATTATAATTCGCAAAAGACAAAAGTAGTAATTATCTAGACAAAAACATGAAACTTCTATCCCGTGATATGGGGGCAGAGAAACTGAATGAAATTCTCACTCTCTTCTGTGCTCTTTAGTGCAAGAAAGGAATAAAAATCTTTGATACTCTTTATGCTATATATATAATTTTGGCTTTTCTGTGTTGATGATACTTTCCTGTGTTTTGGTAGATGTCGAGTATTTATAGCTCTGCCTTTCTGACTCTGCTAACTTTTTTGTTAATTCTCATGGGTTTTTTGGCATTTTTTATTAGCTAATTTTGAGGATCATCTTGTTGATTATGGCTAGTGTGTTTGAGAGTAAATCTGAGGATGAAAACAAGTCTTCCATTTAGCTTAACAATTTATTCCATCACTTTATTTCCAGTAAGTATTTATAGTGTTAGTATCCATCACTAGCTAGAGTAACTTTCCATCGAAAGCTAATTCTGAGATGCAGCTATTTTAGAGAAGAATGAGAAGCTGTCTTCTGCGTGCAGACAGGGAGACGGTAAAGCTTGGGTCTAAATTGTGATCATTTAATTTTTGTCCGCTACATGTGATGAGGAAATGTCCAGATTGTTGTGTCTGCCCTTTGTTAATCTGGAAGTTCCGTTTTCTTAATGATTGTGAAACGCAATGACAAGTGTAATGGTCTTGCATACTGATGTGAAGATTTTACTGAAAATAGAACTCTTGTATTTTCAGAGACCAAAATGCCGTTTTTTCTGGTTTTGCTTTTTAAATGAATGGAAACCTGAGTACTTCCTGGTAAGAATCTATGAAAAAAGGGAAGAAGATGAAAGAACTTCAATGTCTGACTAATTTAGGTGAAGAATCCTAAATTAGTGCATGATCTGCTTTCAGAACTGGTCACCAATTCTAGGGAAAAGTCCTATTTAATTACAATCAGTTGAAAAATGATTCAGTGCAACTTTCTAATATGGAAAATTTGAACTTAATGGACCCTTAGATGTTATGCTAACTGGTGATAAATAAAATTTAATGCAGAGCAGGCAGGTACAATTACTCAAGTTACTGTTAGTGTGTCTGTATTCAGGGTGTTTATGAACGTTCTTACATAAAATTTTAAATGGAAATAATGAGTCTGATGGACTCTACTGGTACAAACAAGGCCTTTGGTATACTTTATATTTGAAAGTGGAATGTAAAATTAAAAAAACCACGTGTTTCACTGTAGACAAAATGGATATATTTTATGGGCTGAGGGAATTTTTATTGCTGCCATGACTTTCAAGTTATTTTTCCAGTAGCTATAGCATTAGAATGGCTTCAGGAGAAATGGTAGAGATGGCATGTGAGATCAAATACTGCTAAATTTGCAAAATTGGTATTTCCCCACAAATGCCATGGGAAATTCCATGCTGTTAACTAAGATAAATTCAATATGGCACTCTTGCTGATGAAAGGCAGGCTTACTCAATCACCATGGATGACGTTATATGCATTGCTACACCTCTTCTTTCCTTGCTAACCTGCATCTCCAAGTTCAGTTTTAATATGGATGCATATAAAGGTAAGACTGTCTTTACGATGTTTGAAGCTTCTGTGAGAGCTTTGGTAAAGAAATTATTATGAATGGTGACTCCCCTGGAAAGAATGGGTTTATCAAAGGTTTTCTTAAATCCTCCCCAAGATTCAGGGATCAAATATGCACACGTTTTCTGATACCAAGTGTGACCCTTCTCTTTTAAAGTTGGGAAAAACACCAGGATTTTTATCTTTATGGGGAAAAAACCAACTCCCAGCACCTATTATCTAACTCTCTTCAGTGAGTTCCTGTTGTGTCAAATTACCCATGGGGGTTTTTTTTGTTGGTTTTTTTTTTTTTTTTTTTTTTTCTGTGACCTGAATCTCTCAAAACTTTGTGACAGCAGGGGATTGTCACCTCATTAAACTTTTGTATAGCTTTGGAGCCGGGACAGTCAGTGTTTGAGAACAAATGAGTCTGAGCATCAGAAGAATGTTTTGTGCCTGTGTAGAGTCCCAGTTCATAACTGCCAAGTTTAGGCAACTGCTTATCTTTGGGCTATTCTTAACCTCAGCAAACATGTATTGCAAACATTTCTAGCATGTCTCTAACCTTGCTGTTAGAGCTCAGTCTGGTGTACAACTTCTAGCATTAAAAAAAGGAAAATTCTGTCATAACTTTGTGACCATCAAGTTACCAAAACAGTAGAAATGTCAATCTTTAACTCGTAGAAGCTATAGAAAGACAGCCGGTTAAGCATGTGGTTGCTACTGGCAGTCAGTGCAGGCAAGAGTGCTTGGGATTCAAAAAGTAACTGGGTCATAATAGACTTCGAAAATACTTAAAATTGTAGTTGTGTAACATGGCCATTTTAAATGGGATGATAAAAGGTTAAGCTATGTCTCCAGTTCATTTACGTAGTCTTCATACTTCATGTACCCCGTGTTCTTCTGTGTTTTTTTCTCTGAACTAGACATTGATGACATTCATTTCTATGTCTCTTAAATTCATTTCTACATCTCTTAATGTCAGTGTTTCTGTTTTTGTTTTCTGCTTTATTTTGCTTTTGAGTTCCAGAAGGGACTGTGGAGAGTAGTACCCACAGTTACTAATCAAATACATATCTTTGCACTTCAACAAACTGTTAATCGTGGTTTAATTCGGGCAGCATTCATCTAAACATTTGGACTGAAACAGGGTGACGTGTTGTGAAGGGAGTAGTCCCAAGATATGCAGGTGTTTGTAGAAGTGGTTGTTTGAGTGTTACAGAAGAGCACCAAAACATATAAAACTCATGCAGGTTCATAGGCAGGTTTTTAACATAAAGTTAAGACCAAAGTATTCTAATTTTCAGCTGCCTTTTTTTTTTTTTTTAATTACCTATAGCTGCCTATTAGACAGACCTGGCATTTTTAAAATTGATTCTACTTAGTCTTAAGTCTGCAGTCTTCAGAGCATTAATGTTTCGGATCAGTCTTTTGGCATTGTTTTTTAGATAGGATCTCTCTTGCCAGTTTGGATATAGCCTTCTTTCAATGCTGTCTGCACCTTGGATCATGACATCATACCTAATTACAACATAATTGTTTGTGACTATTGTTTTTAAATATGTAATTGGATCTTATTAGCATGATATGATGGTACAGTTACACTGTCTTGAATTCTTGGTTTCTGGGTGCTTTGGAGCTAGAACCTAGTCATATTTACATTTGCAAGGCAAGCGAGTAGGGTTTCATGTGGGACAATACCATAAAACCAGTTGCCTTCTGTGTGACTGATGTATTTGGTCCTCTTTTCTCTGTCACTTTTCACTTTGATATCCCCCCCAGCAGTTCAAATTTAATTTGGGCATTTCTGAGAAGGTTTCATGTACCGAGTTTCTTGCTCTCTTCAGCTGCTGCCTTGTTTACCCTGGAAGACTGAGGGAATGTGAATTCTCTCCTTAAAAACATCCAGGAGGGAGAAGACTTACACTTCTTATTTTTCAGGCTAGTGTGATCTCTTAGCTTAAACTGTTGCAAGAAAATGGGTATGACGTGCTAAAGGCTACTGCTGTTGGAGAGCTGAGATTCTGGTTTGGCCTCCAACCAGCAGTGCAGAAGCCAAACAGCTGAACTAATTTTTAAAACATAGCTTGATGTAAGGTGTGTTCTGAGGAGTTGCCTGCTGTACTTCTGGAACTGTACTTTTGATGAGCCATACAGTTTTTCCTGGTTTTCAAATCCTAGAGCTGTAATATTTTGGGAACCGATTGCTAGTTCTGATGCTCTGTTCTTTTCCTTTCTGCTGTTTCAGAAAATAACTCGTGCTGTTTTAGCTGAGGGTTGCTGATCTGAATTGCAAGGTCCAGATGAAGTCTGCACCGTTTTTGTTTGCTGCTCTTCAGCGTTCCTAAGGCTGAGTCTTTCAGATGGCACCTTCCAAGTTGTGGTGGTCTCTCAGGGTAGTAGTGCTCCTGCACTTTTTGGTCTGTCTGTTCTTCTTCGATTGCTTCAGAAGGCAACCTGATCTGCTTTGGAAGCTAGCCCTCATTTGACCAGGAGGTTGGTCTAGATGAAAGCCAAAGAACACTTCCAATCTAATTTTTTCTATTATTCTGTGGTTGGTAGCACCTGTATTATTGTACTTCACTAAGTGGTTTCGAAGGCTTCTATTTTTAGCTACTTTTCTTGCTTTTTCTCTTTTTATTGGCCCTGTCGTGTCATTGCTTCTTCCCATGCATTAAAGGTATAAACGTCGATTGTCTAACTGGCAGAACCTATGGGAAAAGACATTTGGTGAGTTAAGAATGCTTGCCCTTCAGTATTCTTCTTCCTGTGCATCCTGGTCAAGGTCCATTTTCAGAGTTTTCTTGTAATTTTATGCAAAGTAGAGAGTAGAAAGAACTCAGCTACTTAAGAAAGTAACCAGGAAAACTAAGGCAATTCACTGAAATAATTGAATAAAACATTGCTTTCATAATTAAAAGTGTAAATATGATCTTGATCAGATAACGCATGGAGTCTACGTGCAGTTATTGAAACTACAGTAGTAGACAAAGCTCTAGCTTGGCACAGTAACAAAAGATTCAGACTCTTGTGTCAAATCCTGTTATGACAGTTGATTCATTACTAAATTTGGAAGGGTAGACTGTGGAGAAAAAAAAAAAGAAAAAAAGCCTTTTTTTCATTGAGTTCACCATCTTGCAGGCACATCTTTTTCTGCAAAATACCGTGTTCTAGTGCATGCGTAGGTAAGTCAGTGAGGGGGAAGGTGAGGTGGAGGAGCACAAGAAGTCAAGGCTTAATCCCTTTTTTTGTGATGACCTCTGCCATGTCTTCAGTCGCTTGGATTTCTGAGCATATGGATTTTCAGAAGTAGTTAGCTGGAGTGATTGTTTGAAGTGATCCCAGGTCTTTTTTGATGATGTCTTGTCTTACGAGCTTTCACGCTGCTGGGCTAAGTAAACTAACAATAGTTTCCATTAATGCTTGACCTGGCAATGTGTATGCTCTGCCTCTTCTGAGGAAGGCCAACGTTACCAACAAAACAGTGCTGACATCACTTTTATACTAGTGATGCTTTTGGCAGTTGAAGAACAAGTCTTTGCCATGTTGGCTGATGCTCTGTTAAAACAAACAGAAAAAAACAAGGAAGGAAAAAAACAAAAAACAATACCTTCAAGTGTTTGGGTGTTCATAAAAAGGAAAAACACTGAATTACATACTCATCAGCACTGAAAACGGTTGCATGGTGGAGTATTTTTTTTTTAAGCTTCTTATTTTTCATAAGAAGCTTTTTTTTATCATAAAATCTGACTTTTAAAAGTATATTCTAGCAGTGAAAAGTCTTGGAAATTAAGACTCTCTAAAATCTGTGTGTTCTGACATAGCAACCTCACTTGTGTGCTTATGTACATACACATGCTTGTGTGTATTTTCTGAAGCTAGGTTCAGCAAGGACTTGTTGTGTCTTCTTAGTATCCCTGGGAGTAGTGGCAGGATTTGAGTGCACAGTGTCTTGCTGCCTTAGTATTTGCTCAAAGGTAAACTGCCAGTGAGCAAAGCTGGACTGGGTTGGGGGGGAGAGTGCATTGACCCTTTGGCATCTTCGGCTAAAACAACTCTTTGGATAGGGTTTTGTTTTGTTTTGTTTTTTGTTTTTTTTCCTGTTATATGCTGTGAGGCTGGCACAAAGGATGAGGGTCATTTCTCAACAAAGCTGCAATGCTGTGGGCATGTTTGTTGTGGGTAAGCTAATGATCTCCTAGCAATGGAAAGTAGTAAATTTAGGGGAGTTTTCAGGAAGACACCGGAGGGAATCTAGTAATCCAATTAGTACAAGGATTACTTTAATCTGAGAAGTGACATTGGCTTTTCAGTGTTTTGAAAGAGGCGGGGGGAATAGGTCTCTCTTATAAGTTATGCCTCCATAAATTGAAATGCTCTTTTTTTTTTTTTTTTTCTCCTTTCTCATTAAGTGTGGATGTTCTGGTGTGACACCAGTAAGTTGCTGGCCTTGTCTGTGGCTTTGTCGCTGATGAGAGGACTGAGGGAAGGGAGGACATTGTTCTAGCTTGACTGGAGTTGGCAAGTGTGGTGTGCTGCAGCCTGTCTGCCGTGGTGTTTTGGAGGTTAACTCTCCCAAGAAAAACATGGTGTGGTCCCAGTCTGATTCGGCTTGTGGTCTCTTTGTGCCCCCATACACAAGCAGGCTCCAGCAATCAGAGCTGCGCTGGCTTCCTCTATGTATGTGGAGCACAGCGGAGATTTATCTGGGTTTATGCACGCACACAGCCTTAAATATTTACTCAGTGGGAAAACCAACACAGGTTTTGGCCCTGAGCTCTTTTTAGACCTGAAGGTGCAGCGAGTGACTCTGATGGATGCTCTGGGGAAGAGGCCAGCTGGCGGGGTTGGTGCTGTGTCCTGGGGGCACCCACTTTTTTGGGGCAGTCAACAAGGGGAGTTGCTGGTGGGAACGTGTCCCAGGGCGAAGATTTACTTGGTCAGGTTTTCTCTGGCGCTCTCCGTCCCCGTGAGCTTCCCCTTGGCACGTTCTTCATGCATTGACCCTGTAGTAAAAGAAAATAAACTGGGGGAGGATATAAAAACCAGGTAGGAGGTGCGTGGCCCAGGCTGGGGGGGGGGATGGAGAGCAGCTGGGGACAGATGTGGCCGGCAGGTCCCCGTGTCCCATCTCTGGGCTGTGCTCCGCTGTCATCCAAGAACCCGCTTTGTGCTGCGAGTGGGGTTTTGTCTGCAGCACTTCCGAGTGCTGTCGCGGGGGTCGGAGGCTCTTACTTACACACCCAGCCTCTGTGCAAAAAAAGAGATATTTCTGTGTTCGTACTTTTTGGCCATTACCTCTGTGAACGCAGGCAAAACCTGCCGGTTGGGTCTCGGTTTGCAGACTGTTTTCAGGGAGATGCAACGTTGGGTTTTTTTTGGTTTTTTTTTTGGTTTTTTTTTTTAGTCTGGAGGAACGAAGGACACCTCGGACGG
>JAVJGG010000008.1:29646647-29670597 GCA_035590195.1 Aviceda cuculoides | reverse complement strand
CCCCGCGCCTGTGTCCCCCCCAACTCTGCCCCCCAAAATCCGTATCCGTGTAGAGAGCCGGGGAGGGGTGACCCTACCGTGCATGGAGCGGCGGAGGGGAGCGCGGCTTCCCTCCGGCAGCGGCCAGGAGGTGGCGGGGTTGAGTTACTGCTGGCTTCTCTCCTTCCTCCTGCGCCGTCGGCAGCCGGGGGGTGCGGGTAAACGGTTTGGGCAGCGAAGGAACGTTTTGGCCCCAGGCTTCTTTCTAAATTCTCTAGATTTTGTCGAGTTAACGCGGAGAGGATTAAGTAAAGCAGCGTTCCTGTGGAAGTAGCATCCTCAGGAATTGCGAGGAACTGGCCATAACTTGAGGTTTTGGTTTGGTTTGGGGTTTTTTTTCAGTGGAAGCTTAATCTTGGGAGTGCAGCCACACTGAACGCGGTATCAGAGGAAAGGCCTTGCAGAGGGAAAGAGGGTCAAGTCCTTGTTTCCTTGAAAAAAGGCGGTGGAGTTCAGTGTTGGCTGTGCAGAATAAACAAAGTAGGCAGAGTATGAGGCATTTGCACAATTTGAGGTCTTCTTTTCCCCATGAGATGTTAAATGTTTTGAACTATTGATTGGATTTTACTCTTAAGTTGCTTGTTTCACTAGAAGGAGGATTCGGTCTGAACACCATTTGATAGCCAGTAAAAACCAGAACAGCTTTGGTCAAGAATAACTCCTATCTGCATGTAAAGGTAGTCAGAAAACACAGCTGTATCTGCGTCTGGCCAAAATAACAGCGGTGGGTTGAGGGAGGGAGCAGTGACGCTCCACTATGACCTACAGGGATGCAGACTCTGTTGGCATATGGCAGTTGTGAAATGGTACTCAGTAAATTAGGCAGAGCTTTCCACTGACCTTACATTTTCTATAAGGTATATAATATACCTTATATTTTGTGGGGTGGTTGGTGGAAGTAGGTAATAGCATTACAGTTGCTTTTTCTGGCACCGTATCTGGCTATTTTGCATTTACTTATGATGGTGACTGATTCTGCAGAGTAATGGTTTGGGGTTGCTTGCTTAAATTTCATTTTTATTCAGCTTTTAATGTAGATGATGTTTAGAGTTAGACTTCTGGGGAGAAGTCATCATTAGGGGTTTGCCCGATCTCTGCAAACCAGCTGTGTGTCTCTGACCAGAGGAGTGGCTGCCTCTCCAAGCCCACCGACCCCGACAGGAGGGAAGCATCGAAGGAAGGAAAGGCAGAAAAAGCTTCAAAACTGCCAGGGCTGGGTTATATTCCACTGAGGCTGCGCTGTCAGTCATGTAGTGTATTGGAACAGAGTTCGCTCAGGTATGGTACTCTCAAGGCATCCTTAATTATTGTTGTCATTGAATAAATCCCAAGTAGAATCATTAATCATAGAATTCCATGGTGCTTGGGAGAAAAATATCTCTTGTTCAAGTTCCCAGTGTAAACAGGGAGGCTTTTCTGTCTTAGCATGACTGCAAAAGTTAATTCCATGTATAAAGAGCCCTCCAGGGCAGGGTTCATGTGGATAATGTTGAGCCTTCCTGCAGTGAGACTGGGGACTTTCTGGTTACATTTCTGGAATCATTGTTCACTTCTGATAGCTATTTTTGTCTGCAGTGTGCTATATGGGAAGTTTAAAAATACACATGACTTCTTTGGTTTTCCTCAAACCTTATGTGCATGGCTAAAGGATAGTTTTGGGTTTTGATTTTTTTTTTTTTTTAAAAAAAGCTGCAGCATTGCTATTTTAGGTGCCTGTTATCAGTGGCAGTTTCATCTTGATATAAAACTAAGTTGGTGCAGAGATAAAGAGTAAGAAAACCAGAAAAAGTTGCTTTTGTGCATTTATAGGAGTGTTTGTAGCAAAAATGGATAATTTCTCTTTCATGGTGGTTGTATGGAGATGTAGGAGTGTTTTGCAGGCAGCTGAGCTATTCTACAAATAGGGGCCTTGAAGAAGAAAAAAGCAGCCCCCTAACTGGTGAACGAAGGGAGTCTCAAGTCAGCATGAGTAGCCACTTGCTTTAAAAAACAAAATGTGCTAGGTGGAATACCTTTTAATTCTAGTAAAAACTTTCTTTTATGCAAGAGCATAATCAGCAATTTGAGACTGAAAACTACCTAATTTTCTCCTAATTCAGGTTGGCAAGAAAATAATTGAGACAAGTGATAAAACAGAATTAAGACTTTCACGTTCCAGTTTCTTCAGATACCTTTTGCTGTGCAATTGAACAAAGGTTCAGGTCTTTAAAAAACATAAACCAGCTGTTCTTCTTGAGGGCAATGGGAGTTGCTAGATTTTTCAGCACTTCTTGAGAGCTGTTGAGCTGAATGTAAAAATACCTGAACTTAAAATGGTTTTAGGGTTACTCTGTGCAGTTCAGGACAATATATAAAGTAGCTCAGATGAATTATGCATGCTTGGTATCTGTTGCCCTTGCCCCTCGAGCCATCTCCTTACACTACCCTCATGCTTGGAACTTGATTGCCAATTGTGTCTCCTGGCAGGCGGCGGGGAAACACCTGGAAGGTTTACTGTGTGCCAGTCTACTAAACCAAAGGGAGAAGTACTAGAAAGGACAGAGAAAAGAATACGGGGAAGGTGGGGAAGGAGAAGTGGATGGGGTCAGAATCCAGGAGAACGAAGCACAGGAACAGAAGTGCTACTAAGCTCCTTCACAGTAAGGGCATCAGCTTGAGTAGCCTTGTGAAGTCAGAATGTCGTTAGGTGCTGTGCCTAACGGCTTTTAGCTACCAGAATTCTCGTAGTCCACTGAATTGATTTTTTTGTTTGTGGGGTTTTTTGTTTGTTTTATGAGCTTCCCTTTTAGAGTTTGGCTTATGCTGGCCACTGGAAAAACTGCTTTATAAGAGGGGAGGACATTTATAAAGGCTAACCTTAGTGTGGGACACTGATTGTGTTGGGCTGCTGCCGTGATTAGTGGAGAGAAGGGCAGGGACAGTGGGCCTTAGGCTGGGTGCTACCCTCTGGGCATCAAAGCTTGCCTATGCTAAAGTGAGCTTTGGGAAACACCTCTTGATAGCCAATATATGAATTACTTTCAGTAATATTGCAAACAGACTCTTTTAATCATGTGCTTATCTTGAAGGGTTCCTTTGAATGGACCAGACAGTGTCACAGAAATTCATGACTTAACCATATTTTTTTTAATAAAATAGTTTGATAATGCTATATCTGTGTCAATACCTCTTTGCTCCCAGGCACAAATGATTCAGTCACTTCTCAAGTAATCTTGAAGTAACAGGTTTAATGTTAATTATACTCATTCTTGTGTATCTCTTAATATGATAGCTTTGATTATAATTTAGGTTTTTTTTCTCTTTTGTGCTATCCTCCCTGCCTGCTTATCTTCTTTGGAATGTGGTTCTTCAACTGTTCTGATAAACTTCTGACACAGGTAAATATCAGTCTGTTTGTATCTGTATTTACTGAGCATGCCCTCTGCTTGGCAGTTTGCAATGAATCTTGAATCAGACATGCCACGCACTTAGCTGTAGACTGGGAAAGGGAAGTCCTACTGCCATGATGGGCATCATTAGAAAAGATGGTTAGCCAGGAAAATGGCCTGAGTATTTTCTTCCTTATCTGCTTTTCTTTTTCCTTCTCCCTTTTTAACAACAACAACAATAAAACATCCAGTTAGACAAGAACAACAACAAAATTTTATGTTTGCTTTTTGGTGGTAGAGCTTCCTGTCTGGTGTTTCCTGAAGACCTTATGCTGATAGTGGAGTTGGGCTGTGTGTGTGTGTGTAAGGAAGGGGGAAGCAGCCTTGAATGAAAAAAGTTTATATATTCTCATTCTTCCACCTCTGCCAGTCACTCGTTTCTGCCTTCACTTTTATATTGTTCACATGGTGTAGCAGGTAATAATTTTTGGTTTTCCATCGGATCCAGTGCAAAGGAGAAGGCAAGAACATGTGGGTGGGATGAAGTAGGAGAACCTTTCATGGCAATTAGTTGGAACCCATTGTGAAATACAATAGTGGAATATGTGTAATGGAGTGAGAGGCAAAGAATGTTATTCAACTGGTCTTGTTAGCTGCGTTCGTGCCTTTTATTAAAACATGGAAAGTTCAGCCTTTGTCAATGGAAAGCCTGTTGCCATGAATGCCTGAGCAGATTACTTACATCTTTGGACTTAGGTCAGTATGTATGTACCAATAGGGATCACTGCAAATGTTTAATGGGATATTGAACTGTTCGCTGAAGGAGAAAATAATAAACTTTGATTTTTTTTCAGGCACCTTGGAAACAAGAACTCTCAGTTCTTATAACTTGATAAGTTGGTATTCAGAAGCCAGAGGTACAGAGACTTTTTGGAATACATTTAGAACCCATCCTTACTGCTTCTGGTGCATTTTTTTTGGTGAACAGTGTAAAGTGTTAGCCATTATTAACTACAGCTGAAATGCAGATAGGTCAGTAAACTAGCTTTATGTCCGTCTGTCTGTCCTCCCCACTCAAACGCCTGCTCGCTCTCTCTTCCGCCCCGTGCTCTGAAGAGGAATGAAAATAGCCCTGTATTGTTTGGAGCTCACACAGAGTGCCACTCTCTTAAAAAATCCTCATGCTTCTGGTGACTGAATCAGTTGTGATTGTGGAAAGGTGGGCGTGGGCTGTTTTTTCACTTTTAATTGCTGCACTGTTTAACCCACCTCTACCGAATGGCAGCGGCCGTAGTGGGCTGCTGGTGCAATGCTGAACTGCAGTGCTCCAGGCAGGAGAGATTTCATGGTGGAGAGGCTTTTGTGCATGGCTACAAAATGGGGGGCAGCACAGTTCAGAGCTGTATGAGTTGTTTTGGAATAAGCTACCCTAGCATTGCAACCTTAGCCCTTTCCAGTGGGGTAAGCCGAGCCACGTAAAGATCTTGGCTGACATAACTTTTACTTCTTGTACCTTGGACAGGTTAAAGTATTTCTCCAGTACATGGTATTTGGAGCATGCACTAAGGAGAGTTGTTACAGGTTGGATGGTTTTGCTCATGCAGAGAAGAGAGATTGAGAGTCTGAAACTTCTGATTTATTTTTTTTTTGCCTTTTTTTCCTCTTTTCCAAAAGCTGTCATCGTAAGACAGTGATGTCATGGCATTGGGTAATGAATCGAAGTGCTGGTCTGCCAAGGGAAATTGCAGGGCTTTGGCAGCTGCTCGCTGTAGATTTAGTTTCTTAATCCTTCCCTTCCTATATTTCTCTTTTTCCAGAAAAAAATGGCATTTCCAGAAATGCTCTTTCTGTTTTTCAGATGTAGTATTAAATGTACCAAAAAAATAACATCTGCTGTTACCTTTCTTTTGGGTATTTTTAGCCCATAATTCCTTTATCCTCTTCACTCCCTCATGCGGTTCCTGACCCTTCTGTCTTTAATGCCTTGCTCGCCTTGCTGTTGCCTCTGACGACTTTTTCTCCCTGTTCCTTCCCTGCTTCCACTTGCCTTTCTGTTTCTATTCTTTTCTCCTCATTATTATATCTTTCTTCAGTTCACTGACGTATTTTTCTGGTTTTCAAATCTGTAGTTAGATGGTTTTTCTATGATTCTGTTATTTAATATTTGTTTTAATGATAAATATATTTCTCAGTCTTGTTAATAGTAGCGTATATAAAAAATAATCTCTCTTCCTTTGTGAGATGCAGTTATCCAAACCTCTATTTTGGTTTCCCAAATAACCTCCATCGCTTTTACTTACCTGATTAGAGCAATTAATTTCAAAAAAACAACTAGTGATGACTGGTTATGGAACTGAAGTCCCAATTTCTGGTTTAAAAGAGGGGCATTTCAGCACATCTGCAATGTTGTCACATTCTGTGTTCCCTACTGATAAGGGAAGAAATGAAAATATAGTCAGAAGGTTTCAGAAGAAAATGCTTTGTCAGAAGCAGGTAATTTCAGAACCGCTTGCTGTTGTTACGTGGCCGGATAAGAAAACCAAAGGTTGTGACTTTCAGTCTTTTCTGAAATGAACATTGCTGAATACATTCAGTTTAGAAGAATACCAAAATAGACACAGGGTAAGAGCTGTGTAAGAGTTAAACGTTCACAGTAAAACTAATCGAGTATAGGATTAGCAGTGTATTCTAATGCCTGCTGAAGGAACTAATGCTTAACGTTTAGGGTATTGCTGACACTTGAACTAATGTGGCTTAATCATTCATCGTGGGCCACTGATGGGATTCATTGCAGGAAAAACCTTTACAGTATCTGCGGCTTAAAATGGCAAGGCATTCAGTTTGCTACCTGCGGTGTTATTTTGTTGCTGCTGTTTTCCTCTCAAACCTCTTTAAGCACTTGTATACATTCAGAGAAATCGGCATATTTGAGTAGGTTTCACAGCACTGGGAAAATTACTTGCGTGAGAACAGATTGTGCACAGAATACTTGTCAGACCCTGAAGTTTCAGTTTGAGCAGCAAGCGACACCCTTCTTCCTTCCCTGCGTGCATCGCCTGGTGGTCCAGGAGCCAAATGCTTGGGCCTGGGCAAGTGGCCTTCCCGTTGGTAGCAATGGGTTCCTGGAGGGCTTTATTCTGGTTTAAACATCAGAGAATCACTTTCTAGCTAGATCTCACCTCGCGGAGTCTCTGGCCTAATTGCAGAAGAGAACCAGGATGGCAGAGTGTTGCTTCCTCCGTGGGAAAAAGTTGAGTGTGGCAGAGAAGCCCCGTCTGCCTGGGCTCCGCAGCTTGCTTCAGAGCACTGAAAGTCACGTTACAGCTGCCGTGCTCGATACCAAAAGGGGTTGGTTACTCCTGGATGAATTTCTGCTTGTGGAGTGTCTCAGAGGTGATGCTGGATCGTTCTGCTATTTGCCTCCTTTTTGAAACATGTTGACATGTTGAAAATAAGATGCTAGCATCACAGAACCCAAAGCTTTCTGGGCCTGAACTGCTGCTTGAGTGCAGGCTGCTCTCTGGAGTCTGAAAGAAAGGAACAACTTGGAGGAGGATTGCTGTAGAGTTAAAAACTCTTCCTGTCTTGATAATAGTTAAACTACATTGTTGTAATTTAACTTACTCCTTTAATACGGATGTCACCAAATGCTTAAGGAATGTCAGCTGTAATTTAGTCTCATAAAGTTCCTGTGTTACTGAAGAGTTTCTGGTACCAGAAATAGCTGTAACTGGTTCCTGTTAGCCCATACCTTGTGACCAGTCTCAGTTTGGAGGTTTGGGCAGGATGCAGATTTGATTTGGAATAGTCCTGTGAAGGTTTTCTCAATAGGAAAGCCTTCTCTATAGGAAGGCTTGAGGGTCCTGCTTCATGCTGCATTTGTCTGTTGAAATTAATTTACCCTGAACTGTGAGGCTCCATTTCATGGACCGTATGACTAGCAACTTCATAGTCCTCTAAAGTTTTCTCTTGCATGCATAGGTTTAAAAAAAACCCCCAACACAACCAAACACATGTGCATGTGTGTTGGGGGTTCTTCCCCTCCAATCTAGCTGAATGTCCTTAAATCCTTCATTATTAATTTTGTATTCAGCTGATGTAATGTGCAAAATAAATTGACAATCCCTTGCAGCAAAAAAACGCTGAGCTGCTGTTACTGTGCTGTGTCAGTCCATGTTAAGCAGGCTCCTGGTTAATCAGAGATTCTGGTGGTTTGGATTTCACAGGTGCTACAGTGAAGAAAAGGAGCACTCCCTTTAGACTAGGATAGCATAGCATAGCCAGAGTAAAGAAATGCCTTACCTGTAGAGACAGAGGTGCTAGGCATGTCTCCTGAATCTGATTTTACTGATCTCCGCAATACAAAAAGGAGTAACCAGTAAATATTTCAGTTGGCAATACATATTTGGTACCAACGCTCATAATTATTTCTGCCCCTGAAGATATTTTACTCAATTTTTTAAAAACGTTTTTCTTTGCAGGTCTGCTCTAGAGATTCAAATTCATCTCTCTTTAGCAGCCAGGATGGTTGATGCTTCATATTTGGTAGTTTGGAAGCTGTCTCTTCCCTGGGTAATTAACTCAGAATTAGCCAACCAGAGTTTTACAAAGTCTCAGAATTATGTGGGGTGTGTAGGTTCTTTAAAAGAAAACAACTGGACCAGTTCTTGGAAGAAAGTTCTCTTGAGTTATTAAGCACTAAGTTATGCCTTTTTGTGCAGGAACTCCTCAAGCTGCTGGTTGCTGACAGGTAGGAGGATACTGTAGGAAAGTCGCGTTTATCTGCCTGCCTTTTTGGGTTCTCCCCCAGCCTCTGCCTCCAGCCATGCCTAGAGGTGGCTCCTGGGCTAGATGGGTGTTTCAGACCCAGTATGACTTTTCTTGTATGTGTTCCTTGATCTTTCACATAGGGAGGATTTGCTTTTTGGCAGTATATGGAGTGGTACCAAGACGAAAATAAAAAATTAAGTGTAAAACAACAGACTAATCCTGTGCAATTGTAATGCTTATCTTTGTGTAACTGAAAGCCTTACCTGATGTGTTGCTTGGTGGTGACTGTGAAGGATGTGTAAGAATATTCCTCAGATGTTCAATTAGGATGTTAATAGCTAAAGACACGCTTTTGAATTGCTTAATGATGGACTGAAATAAAGCTATCTTCTCTAACTGCACTTTATTACATCTGTTCAAAATACAAAGATAGCAAAGGTACAGCAGTGACTTCTGCTGCTAGCATTTGGGAATGAGATAGCTCCCAACCTGCCATCCACGCACTTGTCGTTCACTTCAGTGCTTTGGATTTCATTATGGTGCAGATGTCTTTGTACAGCTTTTCGTACTTTTTACCTTTTCTCATTGTCAGTTTTATTTCCTTTGACAATCCAGCATGCGTTGCTTCACTGATGAGTTCTAATGAGTATTTTCTGAAGTCGGATTTGGTTTTTGTGTGCTGCTGTCGCTGACTAGCAGCCTTGCAAAACACTTTGTGCCAAAGTACTCCATAAAGATTGATTTTAGTTGGGGGAGGGGGAGAACAAAGCATTAAAAAAAACCATGTTATGATGCAGATTGTATCTGGGGCATCTCCAATAACAACAAGCACTTGTAGCATCATATAAAAGTTTTTTCTTTTTGAACCCCTAAAGTAGTAGTCTTGGAGACCGTGCTGTAATCACAAAACAAACTTTGGGAATCCTGAATATTGATGGCTTTTATCAGTCTCGGATCACTCTTCTAGTAATTTTTTTAATGCTTAAATATCTTAAGGATTGCATGTTTGTAACTCAAGCTCTTCTGGAAGCTTTAAAATGTTTGGTATATTTTCTGCTTTGTCAAAAACTTGTATGCACATCAGAATTTTAAATTTATTCTTAGTTTGTTGCATCACATCAAAATTGACATTATTACTGTAGGGCTTTTTATGGCTGTAGTCGAAAGGTTGGCTTGTGCTTTATTTTCTGCTTTTTCCTGTGGTAAAGTCTGGATTATTCAAGCTGTCTCTGAAGTCTTCTATAGCATGCGGAAAATGAACCTGCTAAATGTTTACCCCGTGGAGGTATGTCAGCTAACTCAGTGATGTGTGACATGCTCGGGAATTCGTGCTCAAGTGCTGCACTTCATTCAGGCTGACATAAACAGTAAATTCTGTTGGCTGAATGCCAGATTCATTCACTTACCAAGTTAAATCTAAACTTGGGCTGATGTTTGGTTGATCGGGGGTTTTTTAAGCAAAACTGTCGAGTACTGCAAGTTAAGTATCTTGAAATACACTCCCTCCTCCCCTTTGGGTATAGAGGTACAGGCAGGGTGGGGGAACCTAGGTACCCTGATGCTATCATGCATGAAATCTTGTTGTTTTTTGTTTCATTAAATGCTAAAACTTACGCGTATCTGACATCCTAGTGTACCCACAGTGATAATTCATCTGTGCACAATCTGTCACTTTATATAACAGCCACAATGGTTCAGGACAAAGGAAGGAAAGCATAGCTTGGTGCTGAATTCTTGAATGTGACAGGAGAAGAAAGAAGATCCTTGTACTTCAGGCGTTTTTCGGTTGCAGCTAGAGGCTGTTTTTCAAAGCAGTAAAAATGTTCCATCGCTTAGTTAATCCAGTCGACTTGCGATTTCTTTGTGGTTTCTATTACCTGTAAGTTGTTGCCCTACACGTAACTGAGCAATGCTTTTAATTACTTGAACGCACTGTAACCAGAATTGTCAAATTTATGGGAATGCTTACGAGAAAAATCACGAAGTTACTGCAATAACTGCCTCCGAAGTGATTATGTTTTAACATTTAATTTGGTTTCAGTCTAGTAACTGACAAAGCAAATCCTTTGCTGTTTTTCATGAAGGTGATAAATGGAACTGATAAGACTCCTCTGGGGCACAAAACCCCCAAATAAAAAGGTGATAAGTTGGAATTAACTGCTTTTAGATCAGTGGTATAGAAACCATTTTACTTGTAGAATTAGCATCAAATGAAGCCTGTGAGTGTTGCCTTACTGTAAAGTCATCACTAGAATGGGGGCTAAAGCATGAGGAAAGGCAATGAGTGTTACCAGAGATGGAGCTACCTATGGCTTCTCTTTGTGGGCTTCTCTGCAGAATGAAGCAGCTGAATATATTCAGTAGTCCCGCATCATACATGCATATCTATCTCTCCCTATATATATTTGCGTTTCATTTTCAAACCGACTCTGTCATGACTTCTTTTAACAAGCAGAGCAAATTAAAAGGATTTTTAGCATAAGCTCATGAGGAGGATGCTGGAAAGTTAGCTTTTTACAGTATTTTTTTAATTTTTGAGTGGGCATGAGATGATAGTACAGTTGGTTATTTATCTTTCATAAATTATATTCAGTGCTTAGATTTGTGTCTCTTAAAAAATTGATCCCCCCTCGCCCCCACCTGCCATGTAATTTAACATTTAATGATCCTTCTGGCTGTAAAGGAAACCCAGGTTGGAGTTGGAGCTGAGCGATGTATTGGTCAGATGTGCACAACTTAGTGGATCTTGTTTTTTAACTGTCTTGACACAGCCCTGATGGAGCTCCTGTTCAGAGGACGTCTTGGAATAGGAAAGGAGAAAGTAAAGACTGTCCACGGGAAAGGTTAACGTCACTGCTTTCGTCCCTTTCCCGCTCCAGCATAGCACAATGTGTATTTGTTGTTTCAGGCATCCTGGAAAACAGCTGTGACCAGTGCATGTACTGCATGCACAGCAGTCACGGAGGAAGACTGTCTTCCTAACGAATGCCAACTGTGCGGCTTTACAGAGCGGAATACAGGCAGCAAAGATGGCTTACTGTTACTTACTCCTAGCTTACTGTTCCTTGAAAACCCGTTGAAAGTCCACTTTCTTCTACAAATCGGGTCGTGTCGTCCCGTCCCCCCCCCCCCCTTTTATATGTGGTTGTACCGTGCTAGTCTCCACTTGAAGCTTTCAGGAGTAGCTCTGCTTTCAGGGCAAGCGTCCCTCTCGAGGGCCTGGACCTGTCTGCCTCTTCTCCAAGGACCGAGACCCTGGAGGACAAGTGCTCCGCCGTCTGAGCGGTCCCACCTCCGTGGCTTTTCGGTGGGAGCGAGAGGAGAGTCCTCAAATGAGCCGTGGCTGTTACCCATCTCCATGCTCTGCTGAGGGAGAGGGATTTGATGTAATGAGAGAAACATTTATTGTTATGTGTAACGCGTCTGCTTTGCTTCATTTCTCTACAATGTACCATGGGCAGTCGAGTCTTGTTCGCGCTGAAAAGTGTTCACCATGATAGAGGAAGGAATATGTTTACATTGAAGCAATGTTGGATAATGCTACCTATGAAAGTAGGCTTATAGTTAACATGGTATAGATGTCCTACAATGCACCAAAAATTCCTTATGGTGAGCTGTGTTTCCGTGAGGAAGAATATGCAATATTTGATTGATTTTGGGCTTGATAATGTGATGAGTTGTTGTCTTTCTCTGGCCTGCAGAAGACTCTAACTAGATGCATGTCTGTAACTGTCACAGGTTCTTATTATAATAGCAGTCAGGGATAGGATTTGCCTGTGTAAAGTATTTCTGGCAAAGTGGGTACTGTCGATTGTGTCTAATTACAGTTGCCGTTAAGTGCTGGAACTTTGATTTGAGAAACAGTACAACTCGGCCGCCTTTCTCTAAGCAGAATTAGCTACCTATAGCAATTAACACGGGCTTTACAAAAGGTGGGAGCGGGGTGAATCAGCTTGAGACTTGGCGAATTTGGCAGTGCTGAAAGAAGATGCACTTGTTTGAGATTTGAAAACCTAATCGTGAAGATTTTAATCTCTCTTGATGCTTTATGTAACAGAACACCATGTGATCTCAGGAGCTGTAGTGTCGTCACTGTTTGCCCTTCTTGTTTTTGTTGATCATGACCAACCACTATTAAACTCCGCAAACTTTGAATAGAAGCAAGTGGATAATCTTTAACGGGCGAGGCTTTGTGATTCCTGAGAGTGCTGCGGAGTTCAGGACCCGTGGTTAATAGTGGAATGCTAATGCTAATCTTACGGCTGCCAAGGACCGAGAGGTATTTCTTCCGACCCTCCATCTGGGGGAAACTAATCAGCAGGTAGTAAATAGATATATCAATGAAAGTGACACTTCTCCAGAAACATGAAAGTGTTATTCTTGGACCTGGAACAGCATCTAAAGAGGTATTTATAAAGTTTTGAATTTTTAGATGCTTGACTTACTCGTCTTCCTCTGTTTTAATGATTTCTTAAACTATTTTGTTTGAGCAAGTACTTAAAAGTGCTTCTCCTAAACCAAGGTGCTTGGCATTCGTTAAAACTATTTCAAACTAGGAGTGTCATACTTACTGCTTGAGGGTACTGTGTCACACAGAGTGGTTTACTTATTCACTGAAAATCTGCATGTCTTGAAACCTTTACTGCAATATTTAAAATAATCCATATTATAAAATGTTTGCCATTACAGTACTTTTCTTTCCTCTTTTCAAAAAAAGTTATTCTCATTATTCCAAACCTTAAGTAATGTAATGCTAAACCAAAAATAAGAATTTTAACATGATTTGAAACTTATTATCAAACAAGTTCATTTCATTCAAATATTTTTCATGCGTAGTATATATTATCTTCTGTGTTGTCACATGTTTAAAGAAAAATTTAGTTAATTAGTTTTGTTAAATGTTTGGAGAGGCATTGAAATACAGTTTAGTCTTCTGCAAGTTACATTTATTAAACTTCCTTTTCCATATAAACAGTGAAATATGAAATACATGTTTTTGATCTGTTTCCTTTCTAGTGTTTAAGAGAAATACCAAATAACTTGGTGAATGGGAAGAATTAGTTTATTGAGTTAAAAATATATGACAGTGGGGGGAAAAAAATGCCCTGACTCTTCATGTTGCAGAGTTGTTCTGTGTTCAGAAGGCAAATACCCTTCTGTGGGAGGGAGCACAGAATGTGTTCTTCATAACTTCTGGTCTCTGAACTGGTGCTTTTTGTTATGTCACACCCTTAAAATCCAAAAGTTTTGCTCTTATCATATACATTTTGACAAATACCAGTTAATATATTTCACGTGGCATTCTTGTCATGTTATGTTTGTGGTATTGCCTTTGGAGAATAGCTTTCCTCTGTGAATGGTGCCTCTTTAAAGAATATAAATTTATACACTGGAAAACTTTTTTTTGAAAACTCATTTTTAATTTCTTCAGCAATTGACAGTATCTGAAAGCATGCTTGAAGTTTCAAACGAATGTTAAAAATTACACTAAATTAATTCATCTGAACACCTAAGGAACCAGCGTAATGGAAATCTTTTCTAATAGCAATTGAAATATAATGACAACAGTTAGGTTACGCTTGAGGAGTGTGTGTATACAGCAATCACCTGTGTCATTACATATTACTCAACAAGAAAGGCAGTGCTGAGAAGATTGTTTCCTACCATGAACCACGCTATTCCACAACAGCGTAGTGAAAAAAGTGTGAAGGAGTAGACATGCGATTTTCTTCAACCTTTCTGCATTAAGAGATTTTGCTGTAACTGATTTTTACTGATGCACATAGCAGCATGATGTAGCACCTCTAGTCATGAACCAAAATCTGCATCTGTTAATGTTGTACAGAAAACTTGGATGATTTCTCCTGTATTCTTACTTCAGCAAGCTGCTTCCTGTTTACTTCTCACTTGCTTTTGTTTCCTCTAGTTTGCAGAGATGCTGGTTTTGCTCTAGTTGTTTTTCTGTGAATTAAAGCTGGCTGACTGTCATGTCACCATAAACTGCAACTGAAGGAGAAACTTTAACCTCTCTTGCAGCTGTCCTTGGCTGATGTTGCATGTGGTTGTATTTTCTTTCCAAAACTGACCCTACTGAATGTGTGGGCCAAATCCAAAGAAGTGTTTGGCTTTCTCTGGGTTAGCCGCAAAATCTCTTTTGAGAGCGAGTGAAGTTGTGTACGTCTTTCTAGAGGAAGGAGGAGCGGTTTCCAGGTCAGGCATCGCATTTAAAACTTTTAGGATACTGAGATGGTGGATCTTCTCCTACTTGCAGTCCTTGCTCAAGGGCAGTTTACAGCCTACTGAGAAGGGCTATTACTCTTAATAAAATTAAATACTTTATACTTTTTCATTTTAAGCATTGGCTGCCAGAATGAGGTCCAAGATCTAGAATTCAGGTACTGGAGCTCCACCAAGGTGCTTTGGAAAAGTGATCCCTAACGTCTTTGTGGCTGTCTAGCACTGGGCAGCTGGAAATGGCGACTATATGGGTGTGCAGGAGCTCCTACTTCTCTTGTAGCGCAGACCGCGGACAAGTGGCTGTGTCCACTTGAGATCCGGTGTATATCAGCACCTCTCCAAATTCATACTGAATGAATGGTGGTGTGGCATCCTCTGTATTTCTTCTTGAATCTTGGGTGGAAACACAGATGATGTGAGCCTTGGGGCGGGGGGGGAACCAAGTCCGAAGATCTTTGAGCCTCTGGTTATGGCCTGAGCTGGAAGAAGGGTGTGCTGGATGCACCTGCTAACTGTTGGGATGCTTAAGGTGGGCTGTAGTTGGTCAGCATACATGAACAATACTGAAGGCAGGGGCAAAAACTACTGGGTCTTGCGCTATTATATTTAGGTCATCCCTATCCGGACTTCAGTAACTTCAGTTTGTTTAAAGCATTACCTTAGTAAAGGGCATCCAGTCTATCTGATGATACCAAGGGATAGAAAACCCACTATAGTCCTTCCTACTGTTTTTAAGAGGCAGACTTCAATTCATCATTACATAAACATTAAAATAGATGCCCTCTAATATGGAAAATAAAAAAAAATCTGACAGCCCTTGAAACCTAGTATTTACTCTATTTAAAAGTAATTGTTCATGCTAGTTAAATCAGGTCTGGGTCCTTCCAGGGTTTTCAAGGATCCTTTGAAGTACCTTGACATCTTTCAGTGTTATCAGTATAAGTAAATTCCTTCAAGCCCAATCTCTGAATTGGTTCAATGGTTCTTTTCTACCCATTTCAGTTTATCAACAGCTTGTTTTAAAATGCTGAGTCCTTCAGCAGTGGGCCTGAAAAACAGGTTTGGGCAAACTAATTCAAGGCAGGAGCCTATCTCAGTCGCACCAGTGCTACCCTGTGACTCAAAACATTCGCTTAACAAATATTTTTGTTTATAGCTGTCATGATTGTTTGTACTTGAACTGCTGATTGCCGTTACCGTCTACCTGCCTGGGGCTTCTAGCAATTAGTAGTGGCTGGGAAGAGTCGGGGAGGAAGTCCCCCGTTCCGTACGGTGTGTGGGAGCAGGCAGTGCCTCCCCAGCGGGACGGCTGCCTAGGGTTGTTCCTCCGCTTGGTGGGACACTGCACCAGTGGTTCCCCGGCTCCAGCGGTGGAGCTGGAAGAGGGGCTTTAGCTCCTGTCCCGCAGCAGGAGTTCTCTCTCCTTCCTATAACGTGACAGCAGTGCGGCAGCTCACCGCGTTGATGCTGTGGAAGAGGGACCACTGGGCATCTGGGCTGACGCCCTGCGTGCGAAGGAGGAAACGTCCCTGGGAGCTGTTTTGGGCTCCCATGCGTTGCTAAGTGGGTTACTCATCTCAGACTTCTGATACTGGAGTTGGTTGGGTTTGGTTTTGTTTTGAGTTTTGGTGGGTTTTTTTAAGCCGCAAAGGTTCAAGGTGTCATCTTAATGACAGTGGTTTCTGGAGGATGAGGTAATTGTTTTCAAGAAGTGTTAGGTGCCTGACAGTATATACATGAGCTCAGACCTTGTTTTGTACAAAAGACTCTTGGAACAACTAATGAAACATATTTTAGGTGGATATCCACCAGAAAACAGCCATCAGCAGTATGAGGGAACGGACTGGGCTGCTTCATAAACAGGATGCCACTCATAAATTTAGCCGACTCTGCATAAAGACGATTACCTGATTATTGAATAAGTGTGAAATAATATGCTGTAATCTTTCCTTCGCAAGCTGTGTATTAAAAGATTAAGAGCGTATCTTCTGTTTGCAGAATGTCTGGCTCAAGGGTGGCTAAATGTCAGTGGTGTCAGTGGCCACCACAGAGCCGATGGTCTCGAGGTACTTGCTGTTTACAAGCTGGAAGAGAGAGTCCTGTGGAACAGGAGGGCTTTCTGCTGCCCGAGTCTCCTCGAGAGCAGCAGTAGGGTACTGAGGAAGACTGAATCCCACCTGAAGGAGAACCAGGACTTCAGGATAGACAAGCCTTCCGCAGGTGATGTGGACCTATGCCAGCCGTTTGCGGTCTCTGGCCTGGAAGGTGCTCCAGGGACATGTTCAAAACATGCTGAGCTGGCACATCTGTGTTCTGACCTCTTTGGTTTGCAGTGTGGCAGGATTACAGGAAAGAAGCGTTGTGCCGAACTGGGTAATACATCTCAAAAGCCATAAGGCACAGTCAGCTCAGATTAAAATATCTATTTATCTGTCTTTAGGTAATTTTTTAAGTAACTTTTAAACACACCTCATTTCATAGTCTAATGTACTTTCCCAAGTATCTTGCATTCTGTTTCAAACCAGTATTGCTTTACAATTTCTTTCTTCAGTAGGGAAAGCTTGAATGTTTTTTACGCGGAGATACTCTGTTGGGATTTCTGCGATAGTGAGTCAGCAGGATTTGTGTCTCTTAAGTCACTGAAGCTATGCCTGGATTAAGAAGCCTGGGAGTACTTTCCCATTCCAGGGTCTAGCTGTACCTGTTTCTCAACACCATACTGAGTTGAAGTAAGGCATACATCGGATTTTTCTTGTATTCTCATTTCTACAGGAAAGGGAGGGGGAAAAAAAAAAGCACAGGCTGGGCGGGAAATTGTCCAGCAAATGCCTGACCTGGTGGTTTATAAAGGGAAGCAAGACTTTGGAATACACCACACTGTGCAATAAATCTGGTAAATCAAGTCATTCTTATGTGTTTCTGGAAATTCGCCCATGCTTCCTGAATGGGTGGAGATACATGGGATTTGATTTCTATAAAGGCAAGTTTCCCTTTGGGTGTAAAAGTACCTTTAAATATATTAGAGTGAATTCAGCTTGTTGAAGTGCACTTCTGCTTGGATGGAACAGCAGGTATTGTATTTTCTCTAAATTTTTTAGGAAGTCACCAAAAGGTGATAAACTCTGGGTTCAGGTGTAACTTAAGTAGGGTGTTTTGACCACTCAGAAATTAGGAAATGCGGTATTACAAATTTGTGTAATATACATGCATTAGAGCCAGAGGATTTAATCTGAAAGCAATTCACCTTTCATTGATTCTGCTAGTACATTTGAAGCCTTTTGCCAGAGATTGCAAAGAGACTGAGATTGCAGGAGTATAAACAGACAAGTGGACAGAAGTCTGTCATCTTAGCATATTTGCTGAGGAGGAAAGGTAGCATTGAACTGTCCCCTTATCGTCTTCATTCTAGTACACGTGTAACTGAGTAGCGGTGTTTGGGGTTTATTATTATTTAACAGAAAGGCCTTAAAAGTTGTTCTGCGCCACAGGGTGGTAATGAGCGATCTGCCACGTCAAAAGCCGAGCAGTGGCAGACCTTCACCCTCGCTCACGGCAGGTTGGGTTCCATGTCCCGTGTGCGCCATTCCTGCACTGCGGTCTTACCTTATGTTTGGTTTCTGTACTTTTCTCCTTTTGTCGTTGTTGACTGTTTTTAATAATTTCCGTAGAAGCTGGAGTAGGGAACTTCTTTCCAAACTTTGTGAAGACCGTAGGACGATGCTGGTTAATTGCAGGGGTTTTAGCTTTGTTCCTGGCAACTTTGAGTTGCCTTCTAGTGTGATATACTTCTGTGGGAAATACAGGCTTAATTTCAAGTGTTGAAAAGTGGCCATCAAAGGGAAGATGATACTCAGTGAGACGTGTAGGCCAGCTGTTATGCCATATAAATAATTTCTTAATAAGCATGACTAAATTATTAGCTGATCCAAGATTTTCAATATAGTTTCAAGGGGAACAATTAGAAAAAGGGGAGGAGGTGGGAAAAGAGGAAGGAAGGGATTAAGTGGTTAAAAAAAAAAAAGGCGTAACAGGTGTAGGCTTTACAGGGGCTGGGGACAGGGGAAATGAAGGGACTTAAGGTCCTCCCTCCTCCCTGCCCCCTTCCACAATTAGCACCAGTCAGTAAGATGTAGTATTCCCATTTCATGTGACTTGGTGTGACTTTTCCACAGCCTTAAGGAAATAGAAGATATTAAGAGTTTCAAAAATAATAAAAGATGACCCTTCTCAGTTACAGGTTAAATTGGCTGGTTTTTCTCATTTGATGACTAAATCCCACTGTGTGCTATCAAGGTCGGGTGGGGTGGGTGGGTGTCAGCCACTCTCCCGGAGTCCCTCCTGGGCTTTTTGCCCCCCTGGGTCAGAGATGCTGTTTATATTAATATAGAGAACTTCAGTTTTCCAAATGCTCGTCGTGCCAAACCACTTCCTATACTTGCTATGTTTCTTTTGTTATGTTAGGTGTAACTTGAAATGCTCCAGTGACTCTCTTTCCTCCCCTCTTCATTTAATTTTGGAATACATGGTTGAAAAAATCTGTTGTATAGTTAGAACAAGTAGGGTTAAATGCTAGTGTAAGTGGAATTCAATGCTCTTTTTAAGAAAAATGTTAAATCTAAAATAATTTAAACCAAATTTCACATAAAGGAAAAGCAAATTTCAGCTCCATGCTTCAGGTAGTGAAACTTAAAGACTGTAACGTTTTATCACTTTTCTACATATGCTGCTTTATGGCACTAAATGGTTTTTCTCCCCTTCCATCCTGGGGACAGTGTCGGCATACAGAGTGACGTTGTGTGCAGCTTTCTGGAGGAAAGAAAATCAATTCCTGGCTCAGATGTCTCACTTAAAACTTGCAGGATGCTAACACGGTTGGTGGATCTTTTCCCACTTGCAGTCCTTGGTCAAGGACAGTTTATGGGATACTGAGGAGGGCTTTTGCTTTTAATGAGTCAAGTGACTTGACTTAGTGAGGAGGCTTTTGAAACTTGATGGCTGTGCACAGAAACAGGGTCCTTCACCCCAACCGCACGGCGAGATGGTCGTCTATGGATGGTCTCAGGACAGTGGATGCCCCGTGTCCCTTTCGAAGCATCAAAATTGCTTTAAGATGGTTCGTACTTCCTTGCAGGGTTCTCTCTGACCAGTAAAGAGTGGATTATCTCTGTGTTTGTCTATATCCAGGTACTTGATACAGACCTTATGTTTTATTTTGTTAGCATTAAAATTGGTAGAATCATTATAATTCTCATTAAAACCAACTGGAGTTGACTTAGCAATTAGTTGCCTGTAAAAGGGAAAGAGGATATTCTCAGAGGAGCCAGTGAGAACCACTCCTTGTTTGTCTTTTGATCTTACATGGTTATCTTCTTGCTTTTAAATGCAGCCTTCTGTCTCCTGTGCATAGAGCACAGCGTGATACTTCTGTGTACGCATTGCGATTAGAGATACTGTCAAGTTATTTCCAGAACCCCAGTAGGGTGTATGTATTCTTTCCGCTGAATATCTATTTAGTTATGCTTGCACATCTGGCAAAAAAAAAAAAAAAATTACAAATACAGCACTTCATTTCGCTAGCATCTTGCATAGCTTTCCCTTTTATCTTTTTTTCATGGAACTAAACCCCAATTCCTAGCAAACCAAATTATAGATGCAAATAACTTTACTGTGGGGGTGGAAAAGCACACATTTAGGAAAACAGAGTAATATCTGGTAGTGAGAGGTTCTTCAGTTTAGCAGAGGTATGTAAATTGAAATCTGCAGAATTCAAACTAGAAATAATATATGTGTTAGCCTTTGGTGCTGAGCAGTAAGTTCTCAATGGCTTGGTTTCTTTAGATCAAGATCCTAGCTACAAATTTGGGTTGGAAATGGAGGTTGGCTGAGCTGCTGTGACCTTTATTTAGACTATCTGAATGTGATTTTTTTTTGTTTGTTTTGTCCTTAGTCTGTTAAAAAAATAATTTTCACTTACTGTGGGGAAAAAAAAAATCATTGGGCAGCTTCTCCAGCCTATCTTGTACCTTTACTGAGGTGAAGAAAAAAATCACAGCCTATTGAAAGGAATAATCCTTCAGTCCTTGATGTCAACTGCAGCCAGAGTTTCCTCTTTAGGTGATTACCTCGGAGCAATTTTGTGTAAGTTTGATACTGGGGTGTGATGCATGAAATGCGTTTCTCGAATCAGGTGGTTGCTGTCAATAAACGTAGTTTCGAATTTATGAATTTTAAGGCGGAATAGTACTTTGCCACTTATTGATCATTTTTTTAGATGCCAAGTGAAATGTCAAGTCAGATGTCATGTAGAATCTAATTACTGTAGTCTTTTCTTGAGTAATTAACAGATTTATTTTTTTTAACCTCTTCAGTACTTTTATTTTGTAGTTGAAAACTGTAGCTGAAGCCCACAGGATGTGAGCCTGTCTGTAGTGTAAGATGAAAGTGTGCTGTGACAAAAATTGCTGTTTTCTAATACGGTTTCTGGTGTGGTGTCTTTGCAACATAGTCAAAAGACAAGATTTATTTTAAGTTCAGGAGATGCTTGTCTAGGGCTTTTAATGTTGGCATCTAAAGGCAGCATACATTGACAAGGTACTTGAAAGATAAATTTTTTAAGTGAAAGAATTTTTTCACATGCACACACAAATATATGCCAAACCAGACTTGCATAGAGACAAAATGATTCTGTGCTGCAGCTTACCTCATTATGTGCTCAAGATGAAAAGCACTTTTTTCAAGTGCTTAGCACTATTAAATTGAGACAAGAGGGAATTATTTAAAGGAGAAACAGTGTTTAAGAACTGAAACGCTACAAAAGGTGAAGCTGCTAAAAAGTCATTGACTACCGCGTATGTTTCAACTTAAGCCGTTAATTTATTTGAGGTGAACTCCTGGTTTAGCACTGTACTGTATTCTGCCCTGCTCGTTTCTCAATCACCCCTCTCAAGTCTTTTTTTTTCTATTACTTCGTGCAGTTTGCGAACAGCCGGGGTGCTCCATAGACAAGCAGCCTTCCGAAGCGAGCGGCCCTCCCTGTGAGGGGTCTCTCCGCAAAAGTGGCTTTACCGAAATGTGGAATTCTGCAGCCTTTCTCACCTCTCTTCCCAGGAATGTAGAACTGTAAGCTTTTGCAGGAGTCTAATATCGTGTAGCATCTGTTAATGAGGTGTTAGAAGGTTTTGAGCAACACAACAGTAGTCATCTTGACTCCCTTCTAGTGCTGTTAAGGGAGGGTGAGTGAGAGAAAAAACCATTTTCTGAGTGAAGTGCATGTTGAATGTCATGGTGGAGGAGGCAGGAGGGGGGACAAAGCGATGAGCAAGCAAGGGGAAAGGGAGTTTGGAGGGTTATTTTCCGTAGATCTTCCGTAGATTGTTTTATTTCATAAACGATAACGTATTTTTTAAAAAGCAACAGCAGACCCCCAACCTTTAAATACAGAGTTCAGTCTCCGTCCTGGTCAGGCAGACGATGGGGTGTTAAGCCGAATATTGGAGATTAGTGGTGCTCCCCACCCCACCGCCCCCCCAACTTTGGGAATGAAAGTAGTACATGTCCTGTTTTTTATTTCCTAGATGATCTGAGAGCTCCGAGCTTTCTCAGCCATAAAGGGACACTTACAGTTTGCTTTTTATAGGGTGGGCAAAGCAGAACATGCATATTAATATGCAGTCCTAGTTATGCAGCTGACAGCTTTCTGTTGAATCACAACTCAGCTTGTAGGCATCTAAAAATAAATGAAAGAATTTGCTAAAAGCCCACTGAAGTTAATGGAAGATGGTTAATGAGTTTAGCGGGAACTGGATTTAGGATCATATCTGTATCTCTTCTTTATGAAGATATACTAACGTAGATTAAAGGCGGCAATGTTATTTCTCATTAATCATTATCATTTTTCTGTCCTAAGTGGAATGATGGCATTTAATAATTATCATTATGGCAGCATCAACAGCGCAGTGTGACTTTTTTCATTTGTACGTGTAAAAATATACATACAAATGTTCATTGCCTGTACCGCAACAGCAAAGCAGGCGTTTCAAAGGTATGTTTGTTGAGGCATGCGAGTCTGCTGTCTTGAGCGTGTCATTTTGGAAGGACCTAATTAGCAGAGATAGGACTTCTCCCTTTTTACACCTACTCTGCCCTTTTCTGATTAAGAGCTTCAGCTTCAGGGGACCGAGATTGCCCCCAGCTTGTGTCCAGCTGCAGTTTTGTTAATTCTGGGGACCCCAGTAACTGCCATAGTGAGCAGTCATTTGAGACATCACTGATTTTCAAGCCCAACCCTTCATAAAACATTAATTTAGACCAAGCCTAGGGCAGGAGTTGATACAGGTTCTGGTATGGATGACGTGTTTTTTGGAGCTGTTTATTAAATGGCTCGCTTGATCACTGAATGTGATGAGTTACCATCGTGTGTAGTAACCAACCGCTGCAAAGAAAGTGGTTAGTTGAAGCGTACGTACAAGGTATGGGTACGGGTGTTTGTCCGTCGGGAGGTGGATGCGTATGTCTTAAACGCGTCGCTTCTAATTTACTCGCTATTGAATTTGCAAGTCAACACAGGCAAGGGTTGTTTTGAAAAAATTCCTTTAATTTTCTGCCCGTTAGGCGCTATCCTGTGCAGCGCCCTTGCAGGACGTGCGTGGTGGCGGGAGAGCGGCTGGGAGGAACTCTTAAATGTGACCTCTCACGAATAGGATTAGTCTGTACTACTCTGCTGGCATTATTGAATGAAAGAACAGTAGGCTAGGACAACATAAAAAAAACCTAAGAAGGATGATGCAGATACGCAAATGCTAAATTTAGCTTTAAGATGATTATTCCATGCCTCCTGGCTTTCCTGCTTCTCTGGGAGCATCACCTGTAACACAGACGTGACTTCTAGTTCTTGGAGAAGTTTGCAGTAGAGAATCGAAGAGGTCTTTGTCTTCATTTTTGTGCCTTTAAGTCATGTAATGCCTGATGAAAGCGCAGGTCTAGAAAATAGTGGGTTTTAGAGGTGAGCCGTTCCTTGTGGCAGTATTTTGCGGTGGTCTCACTGGCACTGGTGGAGAGGGTCCCTTGGACGGGTTGTGACTGCGGTGGCTGCGTTCCGTGACACGTGAGAGCATAACGTGCGTTGAGAAACACACCACACTTAGGTGGGAGAATTTTTCCTAAATTATTAACGCACGTGCTGCAACTTTTAAGGCTCTAAGTGCCATATGGTGGAATCTAAACGCGAGCGAATAGGTTGCTGTAGAAGAGCATGGGCTGGCTTGCTAGAAATCCGCAGGCTTGTGCTGTGCGCGCTTTTTGTGGATGATCTGATGGCTGAATATTTTTTTTTTTTTTTTTTTTTTTCCCTTTCCACGAATGGTTTTATGGGCTCATGGGGCCTGCGGAAGGGATACGGAGGGACGGTTGCTGCTCTGGCGGCTCCGTAGCAGTCAGAAAGGGGTTTATCCGCATACGGCCCGCGCCCCTCTTGCTTTTTACCGCCGAAGCGGGGTGCGGGTTTCGATCTCCGGGGCTAAAAATTTGCCTCCCCCCGG
>JAVJGG010000008.1:29580719-29619489 GCA_035590195.1 Aviceda cuculoides | reverse complement strand
TTGCCCATCACCTAGAGAAGTTGCCCATTATCTAGGGCAGTTGCCCATCATCTAGACCAGTTGTCCATCATCTAGGGCTGTTGCCCATCATCTAGGGCTGTTGCCCATCACCTAGAGCAGTTGTCCATCACCTAGAGCAGTTGGCCATCATCTAGGGCAGTTGCCCATCATCCAGTGTGGTTGCCCATCATCTAGGGCTGTTGCCCATCACCTAGAGAAGTTGCCCATCATCTAGAGCAGTTGGCCATCATCTAGGGCGGTTGCCCATCATCTAGAGCAGTTGCCCATCATCTAGGGCAGTTGTCCATCATCTAGGGCAGTTACCCATCATCTAGGGCTGTTGCCCATCATCTAGGGCTGTTGCCCATCACCTAGGGCTGTTGTCCATCACCTAGAGCAGTTGTCCATCAGCTAGAGAAGTTGCCCATCATCTAGAGAAGTTGCCCATCATCTAGGGCTGTTGCCCATCACCTAGAGAAGTTGCCCATTATCTAGGGCAGTTGCCCATCATCTAGACCAGTTGTCCATCATCTAGGGGTCCTGCAGCCACCAAGCCGCTGACTCAGGGCTGAACAGCACATAGCAGTAGTCCCAGCTCAGCAGAAGTCTGGAAGCGTGTGTGGCATCTGTGGTGTATGCACACACACCACTGGGACCAGTACGGTTTCTGAACGAGGCCAGGTGATTTTGCAGCTGGGACGGGGCTCAGAGAACATGCTTTTAGCACTACTGTTTTTCTCATGTGGTGGTGAGCCAAGCCCAAGACCTTTATTGACTCTGCTCTTCCTGTGATGAGTTCCTCCTGGTTGCCATTAAATAGGCAAGGCATATAACCAGCAACTGCATCGAGTTGCCCCTCGCTAGCAGCGCTTGAGAAGTCTATACAGTACCTATAATAGCATCGTGGTAGCATATACCAGACGGGCACGACTCGTTTCTCTTCGCTCAGCTCCGGACAACAAAAATAATATGAAATGGCAACAATTCTCTTATTGCTTTATTTAATAATAGTTTTCTTCTCACTCCTCTCTCCACCCCACCGAGGGACATTTTGGCAGTTTGCAAACATCCCCCCGTTCGCATTCACTGAGTGTTACTGCAGGCATTTCTTTCATGTGACAGCTTGAAAAAGGGATGTGAAAGCTTTCCTTCTTGTCTTCCTGGCCTTTCCCTCCATCATCTGACCCTCATGAATGCTCTCCAGCAAACAGTTTGCCTTTCTTGCATGGTAAGATCTGGAAATAATTGCCTGCCACAGCACTTATTTCCATCAGTGAATAAGCTTGTGTAATCGCGCTGTGGTCTTTGCTCCACAGTTCATTTTCTTAACTCAGAAATGTGCTTTTATTTTTTTTTGCTCCATTGCATATATTCTGTTTATCCCCACGATTCACTGTTGCCAATAAAGTGGGAAAATAAGGGATAATCACCACTTAAATACTTTCAAACTAATGCCATGTGTGGGGAAAAAAATTCCCAAACCAAGGAAAAAGTCCTAGCGTCCTCGAATGAATGCGCATCCAACGTGCCCTAGCCAAAGTACCAGCTTTTTCTGGTGGATCATATAAAAACTGAAGGTCCTGACAATCTGACGAGCCACCTTTTGATTCCTCGAATCCCCAACCACTAATCAAAGGTTGGCTCAGATCAGCAGCTCAGTTGTTATGGTTCTTGCTGATCATTTGTCTGTGTTTGGTATAGCAAGCTCTGGGAGCAGCGAATGTCATAATCTTGTGTCATTGTATAGCTCCAAGGAGATTACTGATAAATAACAATGATACACACACACACATAATGAATAGAGGCAGCAGCCAAACAGGAGAATAATTGGTGTCTTGGTGGAGCTTATTAACTTAAATTAGGCAGAAACAGGTTTTGGGGGTGGATGCCACCATTTTAATTTCCTGAAAAAAAACAAAGGCCAATGTACATCTTTCAAAATACGTGCCCTGAGAAATGTACTTCGTGTGACAGGGAAGGAGCCGTGGATATGTGTGCGCTTTTTTTTTGATTGTCTCTAGTATTTGCCCCGGGACTGGCCACAGAGGCCTAAACTGGCCCCATTTGATCTGGACACCACCATGACCCAGTCCCCATCAGAGCATCCCTTCCCTCACCGAGCATCGCTCCTCTGCACTCTTCTCCATGAAGTGACCCAAACCCAGCTGATGGGAATGTCCTCCCTAAATCCGAGTGATATTTCAGTGCCTCAGGATAGCTCCAGGGTCCCAGCTTGCACCAGGGAGACGTTGTTCCTACCTCTCCCCATTTTCAAAGCCAGTTGAAAAGCCCATTTTCTCCCCAGTCTCTTCCCTGGGGTGCGGCTGCCCCACTTTCACACCTCCAAGCAGACTTACTCCAAGTTTTCCTAAAAACAAAGGAGCTCCACAATACAACTGAGTGCCTAAATAATTTCTCTAGCTCCAGCCTTAGCCAAAAGCCAACCTGTAATGGCTACTTGGCTGCCTATCCTTGGTCTTTCTATAAAGGAATTTATTCCAACAGAAAAAATCTGGGCAAGCTTTGGCTGGATTCGACCACACGTGAGAGCTGCTTTTTGCCATTGCACTTAGGCAAAGCAGCAGGAAACCCAGGTTAAGTAGCTGCTTGTTTAACAGATTTAACTCTATTTTACAGCTTGGGAGTGATCTAAAGCAGTAGGATAGCAAATCTATCCTGAATACACACATTTTTTAGAGATAAAGGTGAAATCTTGGTTACAGTGAAATTTATGAGATTTTTCCTAGGATTTTGCATCCACTACCCTGGGAGGCCTGTCTGAGATTCATCATCCAGCCACCATTTTTAGGTTCATCTCTACAGGTGCCAGAGTTCAGTTAATCGCAGCTGAAGTTCGTCGAGTTGACAACTGCCACGGAGGAGGCACTGCAAGGCAGATTTTCATCTCTGTTGGTTGGCATTAATGAGAAGACAGAGGAGTTATTCTCGGTACGTACTGGTTTAATTAAAATTAGTCAGATCCTCTGTTAGTGGAAATTAGCAGAAAGGGAAATGTTAGGGAACTCCTTGCTGCTGAACTGTGGAAAAATGTATGCAGCAATAGGATTCCCAGGTCCCTCGCTTTATGAGGTGTGCCGCACAGGCTGGGTCCCCTCGCTGCAAATGTGGGATAATCAGTGCGGTCTGGAATTGCACTCCTGGGAGAACCAGTCTGTCATGATCCCGCGCCGCGGCTCGAGCCTTCTCCCATTCCAAGTTAATAATAAACACAACCCAGCTAAGTGATATACATGACACGTTTATTACCATGTCCTTTAGAAGCAATTTCCTTTCTGCTCTGTTTTCTCACAGACAGTGTAATTACCAAGTTAAAGAGAACAGAAGAAAAAAAAAAAAGAACAAAGTTTCCAGATTTGATCTTTCCCAGATGAAATGGCAAAATTAATGAAGCAGTGTATACTCTTCAGAGATGTAAGGAGATATACCTTAGGGTTAACAGCTGCATTTCAGCAAATCTTCAAGTGAAGGGACACAGTGAAATCAACTCCATATAGGTACAGCTCAGGAACAGGAGATTTTTAAACCACAACGCCCAAGCCACTGGTTTGTGCCTACGTGGAAGGCAGGCATCGCGACATTCCCAGCTGCGCTTTGCAAAACAAACCCAGCCACCGTTCCTCACGCAACAGATTGCTCCGTTCCGTACACAAAAAAGACAAAACTAATTTGAGGCAAAACCCTAACGCTGTTGGAGCAAGTGACCATTGCCTTTATCAGAGCTAGGACTTCCCTGGCATGCTGCCTTGTCTTGGGTTGCGTGGTGGGGAACGCCGTGCATTTTGTGTTGCACGTTCTTCCCGGCCGCTCTGTAGCCCCATCGCCAGGGGACCTGTTCAACTGGGGACCAGAAAACAATCCCTCTATTGCAAATTGCTCGTCAGCAGGTGCCCTAAACTGTCCTAATACTTGCCTAAACCAGAAGGCTGAGAGGAGCGCGGATGAGGGTGTGCAGGCTGAGGAGCGCTGGGGGAAAAAGGCTGTTGGATTTCTCCGCGCCAACGTGCCCAGTGAGAAATAGTTTCCATGCATGTTTTCAACCTCTTCTGCTTGGAAAGAAAGGACACAGCCCTCAGGCACGATCGCTACAATGGGCTCTATGTAAGATGCTGCTTATAAGCGTCTGTCGAGCTGCAGAGAGTGCAGGGCGGTGGGGCAGTGTGTCCTCATTCACCAGCGCTTCCCATGGGCGATGGATCGTGGTGGGAACTGGGCAGCCCGCTGCTTGATTCCGGCACAGGGAGGCAATCTAAGGTGCTTGCGTTTTAACCTCCGAAATCCCAAAGGATTTGGATTCTGACAGCCTCAGCGGGCCTGCATCCGTCTCTCTGCCCAGGGGCCGTCGTGAGCGGGAGCACGGTCCAGGCGGCAGGAGTCGGGGGGGTTAAACCGTTCCCTGGGAAGTGCTCTCTGCTCCCCAGTTTGTCCGAGATTTGGGAATTTGCAGGGCGTACTGCAAAACCTGCAGTTACGCATGAGCCTGCCCACCCCACGCTAGCTTTCACGAAGGGTCACTTAGCGGTAGAAAACCACGGAGACTCAGAAAGGCGGCACGGATGGAGTGGTGGTAGGCAAAACAGGAGCGCGGTGGTGCAAGGCCCCCCCCGCCCTCACCCTTCTCCAGCATCACCAAGGGCACCCCAAGGGCATCTCCAGACCAAGCACAAGGGAGGACCCTTTGGAAGGGTCAAACCCCTCTTCCCTCCATGGGAGGGCTCGGGTTTTGGGGGCTGTCCAGTGGAGCCAGTCCCGAAAGCCTCCCCCACCAGGGTGGGCATTTGGGAGCCCCCCTAGGACTCCCCCTACGGCTCCGAAAGCCCTGGTGTGTAACCCCTCATGGCCAAACTAACTGGTCAATGGGTCTGGTGCCACAGCACAAGTTCGGCGTCGTGCCGGGCGGCTGTCGTGAGATTGGCGTGAATGGGGATGTGTACTCCGGCCGGGGGGGGGGAGACGGGTACCCTCGGGTTTGCGATGCTGGGATATCCCCGCGCCGTGGGTCAAACATAAAGAATTAATTAAGTTTAATCCTTCCGAGGCAGAAATTACAGGTCAGGTTTCAGCTGGCGTAAATCAGCACGGCTCTGCTGGGGTCAATGGAACAAACCTAGCTCGTGCCAGCACAGGCTCTGGACTGGTGCCTGTCATTGTGCACAGTCACAAACACTGCTGAGTGCCATGAAATTAGAATGAAGGATTAATAAAATCATATTTTGCATTGTCCTCAGCACAGACAGGCCATTTGGAATAGCACAGCAGCCACGTATTGCCAGTGGCTCCGACCCACGTTGGTTTCAAAACTCACTGGCGTGTATGGAAATTAATACGGCTACATGGTGAAAAGTATTATTCTCTGCATTATTTGGTAATTTAGCCTTACAGCTAAACAATTCACTTCATTTAGCCTTATAGTTTTTATTTTAATTCACACACAGCACTCCCAACTATTTCATAAGCTGAGCTGTTCTCTAGACAATATTCCTGGGAACTTAGGAGCCGGTGCCCCGCAGGGGTTTGCTCATACGCTGCCCCTGATACCAGTCAGAGCCAGGTGTATCAGAGGAAACATCTCTTCAGTTCTTCATCCCCTCCTGCACTTCCACCAGAATTCCTCCTTATTGACAATTGCTCCGAGATAATTATTCATTATAATTTATGATAACTGTGATCATTTGGCAAATTGAAGTCCACTCCTTTCCTTTTACAATATATATGACGCTGATCCAGTGAAAGTCTTAATATGCAGGTTTTTTATTTTGAAACAGTCTCTTAGGACTATGCACTAGCCTAACATTCTGCCCTTTTCCCTAAATAAGAAAATATTTTTTTCTAAAATCTAGCTGTTTGCTACCTATGGTTTAGACTCCCTCCCCAAAATTGTAATTGAATTTTGCAGGTCCTATCTCAAACTCACTTGATGTGATGTTGCCTAGGATATTAAAAGGTATTATTGCCTTAAAAACGGTAATAGTAGATTTGATATTTAAACACATCACACTTGTGATTTGCAACAGAAGCAACTTTGTGGTCCAGCTGAACACTGGAGCTGAAAAAAAAAATCAGATTAAATTTTATTTCTTGGAGGTGTAATAGCCTTTATTCTTGCAATTACTCACCTATGCCTTCTCAGATTAGAGTTAATTACCAAAAAAGATAACCTGTTCTTCCTTTCACTGTTGCAGCTAGGGTGAAACTGGATCAGTATGACACGGCGCATGCTCATGGCACTTCGAGAGACGTATTCTCAAGTGAAAATTGACGGAACAATTTCAGCAGATATAAAACCTTCTCCTGGATTCACCCAAGGCCCGCACATGCTGCTGCTGCACAGTAAGTCTTTGCGGTGTTTTCTGTAAAGACAGGTCAGCAGAATTGAGATTATGATGTTGTTTCAGAGATTATGAATGCATCAATCCTCAAATGCTCTAGTGCTTCGATTTTATGTTTATGGCACAGCCAGGGTGGCTCCCTGTCCATCTCCTCATAAAGAGCCTTGCTAGGCCAGCTGGATAACAGAATCCTTAATAGGCCCACTTTGGATCTGCTAAAGGGTTGTCAAGCGTCTGCGGGTCCCCGTTTGATTTCTTCTAAGCTGGAAAAGACTTCTCAAACTAAGGGGTTTCCAAACAGCTGTTGCTGGGACAGCCTTGGTTCCTGGCCTTGGTCAGGCTCGCGTTTTGTCCCCTGTATTGCAGAGAGCATCTTCATAGCTCAGCCTGGCAGAACCTGGGACCTCGTGGAGCAATGTCACCTGAGGCACCTGTATCAGACGTACCTCAAAGGCAGCTCTGATTCCTCCCAGCGCTCCTGTTCCATGTCTTGCTAGTTAAGATGGGTATTGGTTGTTTGGGCCACTGGGTCTGTGTTGCATCAATTACCATAGCAGACGTGTGAGGCTGAAACATGAATTCCTGTGGTAGGATTAACGCCTGGACTTCGAGGGGGGTATTCCCTTGATCTTAAGGATCCCAATGTCTCTGTTGATCCAAGGACAGAGGAAGAAAAAAGGACTGTCTAAAGGGGAGTCAGAGCTGCTGGCCGCTCTGGTCTGCCCCTCTTCCCTCGCCTTTCTCTCTTCATCAGCTACTGAGGAAGCATGTAGGGATTACTCTTAGCCATTAACACCTTGTTCCTACCCCTCACAGCATCCCCACTCGGTGCTCTGCCTGTGCCCGTACCCCTCTCTGGTTTTGCACGTCCTTCCCCCTTGGCAATCGCACGTTCAACCTGATTTCCTTCCTACACCTGGAAAAAATTCCCTGTTGGGAGCAAGACGCGAGAAGGGTTTCGCTCCTTGCCGCAGACCCCGGTTTAGCTGCGAGATGAGAGGAGACAAGGCCGGCTTTGCTCAGCCCTTGTACGGCAGCAGGGCACTGGGCCGGGAGAGGAGGACGGGTGGCGGGCAGCCTGCGGTCCCCTCGGCGCTCGTTTCATCTCCGAGCACTCCGCTTTGGCCTGGGAAAGGTGTCCGGTGGGCGTTTGCCCAGCTTTGCGGAAGCCTTCGCTATTACAGGTGGGCTGCGCTTTCCAAACGTTCCTAACTCTTCTCGCACCGTCGTGCTTGGCTTCCCTCCTGTCTTCATTTAAATCCCCCTTGAACACTCACTCCTTCCAAGAGGCCTATAAATGCTAACCTGTGTCAAGATAATGTCATTATCACTACCATCAATGGAGTAACTCATCAAGTGCTGAAATAAATCACTTTCCCTGGGGATCACTGCCTAAAAGCCAAATGTAATCAGTAAAGCTGGGGTTTGACAAGGCTGTCACAGATAGAATTCATTTACTAATGAGTTGCAGCCTGAAGTCCACACTGGTAATGTGTCTGTGGTTTTAATGAAACATTACAAAGACCTTCTTCTTAGCATTTGTTGCTTGTTAGATATGCTGTTTGTCAGATATGTCTTCCCACTTGATGGGAAAGTTTTTTTCTTCCTCTTCCCCCAGCTGAACAATAGGTCTCTGAGCATCGTGCTGCCAAATACTGTTTCTAAAATCATTTTTTCTCCTTTGGAATAATGTACCTTTTTGGCCTCAATCAACATGCCAGCTGTACCATTGCCCATCCATGGAGGGACACTGCCTTTTGCAGTGGTTTTTATAAAATAGTTCCTCCTGACAACTGCTGAGAGAAAAATAAAGGTGCTATCCGTTCACCGTGATATCAGGAGAAAACTTGAATCATCGATAAGGATGGTTTCTAAGCAACCAAACGCAGTCTACAACCGTAATAACAGCACTTTGAGAGTAAATCACTTATTCTGCTACATGCAAAGCCCCGCTCTCCAATTAATGGTGAATTCATATCAGCTGCATTGTCTGGCAGACACACATTAGCAGGGCTGAAGTGGTTCTAAACCAACACTTCAAGCGGTAGAACAAAACTCAAAGGCATTTGGATCTCCTAAAGGCTAATCATTTTAAAGAGGCTTTGCAGAAAATGTCCTCAAGGTTTTAATAGGAAATAACAATTCTTACAGTCTCTACCCTATAGGATATTCTGGTGAATTGTGTCTCCGTTCAAGGATGACTCCTAAAAGCTACAGAAAAGATATTCATTGCCATAGGTTTTTGAATGTTTTGTCTAACTTTCCCCATAGAAAAGTGACCTAAGTACCGTCAAGTGTTGTGTTTATTACAGTGTAGCATCCTTATAAAGAAAACTCACTCTTTGTAAGAGAATCATATACTGCGTCATTATCTGCTCTACTGAAATGCAAACAAAGGCCAAAAGAGGATTAAAAAAATGATCTTTTTCAGTAGGTAATACGGAAACCTGCAAAAAATGCTTTTCCCTGTCACAGTTCTCTGCCTAAATCCGTCGCTCCTCAGCTCTACTCCCTACCACGCATCTTCCTTTCTTGTCTGCTTTGCTTCTCCACCTTACTGCTGAGAGAGGGTGATGCTGCCTGAGGGATGGTCCCCAAGGAGCTGACCCCAGAGGAGGGTCCCGTCTGTGGCTGGCAGCCCTTCTCCTCTCCTTATGGGAAGGGATGCAGCCCCCAATTTTTCTTGGCTGGAGAACAAACCGAGAGGACTCACATCTTCATCTCCATCCTCCTGGTACGTTTTAGCAAGCAGGGAAGGACTTAGGGGACCTTATAGGCCACCAAAAGGGAGGTGATGTTTTAAAATGCAGAAGAGAGCAGCCGGCAGCCAGTTGTTGCTCCTCATGCTTTTTGCGAGGTGGGCAAGGGCCTGCAGCGACTGGTCCTCAGGTGGCCCCATCATGGACATGTGGCTGGGAGCCGGTCGCTGCAGCCACGGAAGCACTTGGAAATGGGAGATTGGGGTTTTGGCCGGGGAAGAAGGTGTCCTTGGTGGTTAGGGACCAGTTGGGAAGGGTGGTGGGGAGCCCAGGGAAGCCTGCTCCCCTCATTCGCTCATGCATGGCACTGAAAGGGTCGCAAACCCTGCGGTCTATGCGGGAACAAGGGCCAGAACTTCAAAAAAGCGGATGTTTGCTGGGGGAAACACAGGCACTGCGGCCACCCAGGAGCCTGAGCAGCTTACAAAGAGCTTTTCATGCTGCAGTTTGGGTCCTTTAAAGTGGTGTGCTAAGATGTCCCCATATTTTCTCTTGGCCTAGCTGTAAAATGGGGGTGGAAATACTAAATCTGCCCTTGCTTTGTCCGACTTGCCTTGTTAGGCAGTTTCTGGCACAGTGATAGTGCCGAACACCACTGAAATATAAGTAATACCAAATTACTTGCCAGACCGCGCTAGAGGAGTTGTAGAATCTCGAGGACGCAGCAAACGAGAGTGGAAATCTGGGCCTGGGAATTGGGGCAGGGAAAGACTGTGACTCTGTGAGTATTAGCTGCAGACTTCTCTATGCTCACGTACATTTGACAAATATTAAAAAAATAGGGGATGGCATCATAGGGCCCGCCCCTATGTAAAACGCTCCCGGCAGGCTCGACGTGTCGAGTTTTGGGCACATAGCCTCCATTCCTTCAGGCGCAGGCAAGAACTGGCCTCCCCTCCACCTGCTCTCGTGGGAGGACATTTGAGCAGAAGCCTCTCCACAGGGAACCCTGAGCCCACGGGGAGCAGCCCTCGTGGCGACGATGGGTATGGGCCACCGAGGCGGTGCTCGGTGGAGGACTCGGCGTGCCGTGCGGGAAACGATGGGAGAGGAGGCTGGAAGAGAGGAGCCCCTTTCGCAGCAGGTATGATGCTGGCTGCAGCTGCGTGACCATGAGCACAAAGTGAGTCAGAGCACACAGATTTGGGGACTTGATGAACAAGCCCGAGGTTTCGAAAGGAGAATTTTGGGCACCTGCAGGGGCTCTCGCCTAATCCCGAAGAGTTCTCCAGGATGATGAGAAAACTAAAAGAAATGCAAGGATGTGGGGTTTTTTCCCCTCCCAGATCTATGTATTTCCCATGCTGCCTGATTGAAGGACACATTTTGGTTTAGAAACTAGGGTGAATCCTGGGAGCATTGAGGGTGCTTCAGGGCCTGAAAGGAAGGAGTCCAAGGAATGTTTGCACTCGTTTAGAGATTATTTAATGTCTTTTTTATTTCATGGCGTACTTCACATGGGTATATGAAGAAAGTAAGCTACTTAATATTGCCTATGAGCAGCAGGGAGCAAAGGACAAAGACAAGCCCATCCATATGCACCCCATGAATCCAAGGGCAATGAATTCTTCAGCTGAAACCGAGGAAGGAGCTTGTGAGTACGACTTGCCCATTGACAGAGCGGGGGACTGCCAAGCCTCTTCTGCGGATAAACATGGGTCATAAAACCCTTCCTAGAGGTGGATTTTGGTCCTGGGTGACCCTCTGCTCTCTGCCAGGAGGAACTCTTGAGGTGAGAGTAGGTGGATGCATCAGGCAGTGTTGGATGCCCTGGACTCATGGCAGTGGAGGAGCTGTAGGAGAGACTGGGATGGGACACCCATCGCAGATCCATCTCTGTCATCCCAGACCCATCACAGCCATTCAAATCCATGCAAAGTAGTGGGTTGGTATTATTGGGACCCACCTGCCTATGCCATGTTAGCTGTGGAGGTGTTCTCACTGCACAGGACCAAAACATTGAATAGCAACTGGGCTGTGGAGAGGGCATAAGGAATGGAAAGGTCTCTCTCCTACACCCCCATCACAGTTATCCGTATTATTAATTACCTGCAAGGAGGGAATTCAGAAGTGCAGATGTAAGAGATCTCTGGGGCGTCCACAGCTCTTGCAAAAGCAGAGTTAAAAAGCCCAGAACATCCTTCTCAGGGCAGCTTCAGTCATTTCTCTCTTTTCTAAAAAATTTCTATGTCAGCTTCTCAGCTATACTTGCATATGGGGTACATATGGAGGAGGAAAAAAAAAAAAAAAAGCAATGACTGGCGCCAAACGGGGCCTGCTGCAGCTTTTAAGAGTCCTCTCCGCTTACTATTAAAATGCAGCTTTGCCCAGTGAAAACGCTGCTTTATTGCTGCAAAAAAATACTTCCCAAAGATGTGGCCCTCGGAACACAGCAGGGAAATGTGCCACGAAGCAGGCGGCCCCGGGGTGGCAGGAGCAGGGGCTGAGGGGTCCCAGTGACAGCCAACCCTGCTAAGCTGGGTGCTGGTGGGGTGGGGGGGTCAGCAGCCCAGCGAGCTCCTGGGTGGATGGGTTGGGGTCGTTACGGCAGAAAGCAGCGTCGACGCGCGGTGTGCCCTGCTCGGGCTGCCCCAGGTGAGGACTCAGGGGATGGGACCATGCCAAACCCCTCATCTAGCCACCACGTTTCGCTCCCCGCCGTGCCTCCCCGGCTGGGCAGGTCTCCTCCGTCGCTCCTGGACGTGAGCGGGGACGTCCCTCCAGCTCCGACGAGCTGCCTTCGCCCGGGACCTGGCCCTCTCCTCTCCACACCCCCGCAGCCCCGGCCTCATTTCCGCGCTCCCCAGCCCGCGTGCATCAAAAGGCTCTTTTGTACACGCCTGTTTGCGTCCCACCACCATACCCCAGTCTGGGGGCCAGCTGGTCCTCCCGCCGTCCTGTATTTTCCCAGAGGGGTCAGCCCCGGCGGGGGGCTCCCCTCCCCATCAACCCTGGCAGGGGGGAAGGAGGAGAAGCGGTGGCCGAGAGCCGGAGGGTGACACCGGGAATCCCATCCCTTTTTCGACGCCCGCGGCGTTGCCGCCATCCCCGGGAAGTGGCTGGCAGCTCCTTTGAAGCCGCCTGCCCCCCCTCCATCTGCCTGCCAGCTGCCCTCCCCGCCGCGGCTGCCCACAAAGGCGTCGTGGGCGGGAGACGGAGCGGCGGCGACGCTGGGGCCAGGCGTTCGGCGGGATGGGGGGCTGCCCGCGGCGGGGACGGGGGCCGCGTGGCCCGTGGCGGGGTTGGAGGGTGGGTTTTTGGGGCGGTGTTTGTGAGCTGCGGCCGTGGCCCTTCGGGTCTTCCTCCCCTCTTCCATAGCACCCGGCCGTCAGAAGCAGGCCAGGATCCATTTCTGATTAAGGCAAACCATGGCACTTCAGCGGGATGCCAAGCACTCGCGCAGAGGACGTTTATCTCGGAGCTGCGCGAGGACGGTGCCGGTTTACGGTATGAACCTGCACCAGGACAGTGCTGGTTACCGCATAAACCTAAATCACTGTTTCAGGGGTGCCCAAAAAGCAGGGAACAAGATACGGGCTTGCAGTGGGGTTTCTTAACCCTCTCTGCTGGTTCTTGCCAAATCCCCTAGGAAAGAGGGCTCGTTTGTCGAGAGGTGGTTTCTTGCCTCCACTAACTCTGCCTGTTCTCAGGAGGTGGTTGCATGTCACCCACCTGGCAGCTTCCTCGGGAATCTGTGACGGCTGCATTCCCTCTTAAAATGCAACAGGAGGCTGCGAAATACTCGGTTATCAAAGCTCTGTCTTTTGGCTGCACTGCATCTGTGATCAATATCCATTTTAAGGCTTCTTGCATGACACTGCAGTTTGCTTCACCAAACAGAATGCAGAATAGATGGAAATGGTGCACTGTTTTAGTTTTTTTTTTTTTTAAGCCTTTTCTTGCCTTTTATGTAGTTTCAGCATGTATCTTTTTGCATTCCCTGTTTCAAAAATATACACCCGCACTTATGCAGTGGACAGCCTTTACTGCTGGTATCTGCTCACATTATCTCTCCATGCCCAAGTAAGACTTGTATTCGTCTTTTCCTGTAGCAACCCACTGGTGAGGAGCTGAACTTTTTAGCAGTGATAGTCAGCTAAGACAAATCTTTATGAAGTTATTTTAAAAATGGAAAGTGAAATTAGAAGTCAGATTTCATTGGGAAAGCACTAGTTGCAAAACATTAAGAAGAAGTGGTGGGACTGGTAAAGAAATATGGAAAGAAAATAATGAGCTTCAGGAAAACTCTGTTGGTTTTTTTTTTTTAGCCAGCATTGCTACAGTTTTCAGAAGATTCTGCCCACACTCAAAGTTACCCCTCTGGGGAAAAGAAAAGGATCCCCTTTTTACAGAACGGTCTCTGGAAAACTGTGAGAAATCATATATTCTGTCACCCCAGTCATACTGAAATTTCTGTGGCAACCACAGGCAGAGACAGAGGTGAAAAATACTGGGTTGGAGTGGAGAGGAATGAGCAGCTGCTCTCGGGGTATAAGAAAATAACACAGGTGTTAAAGTGCCCTCCAGTGCCAACCCAAACAAAGGGTGGTCTGCTCTTAATTTTCCTTAGAGTTACAAGGGTGTAGTTTCCACCTACAATGAGATTTCTTTCCGTAAAATTTAGTTTAGGAATCAAGATTACTTTTTTAAGCTGAAAAATTAACAAGTCCAGGGATTTCTGGACTCATGTGCTTTGCCAAATGAGGTCGATTTTAATGGCATTAGCACCGAGTGGACAAATGGGACTAATTTGCAGTATAGCGGATTCCAGATATGTAAAAAAAAATGTTAGTGATAAAGATTTATGTAGACCCTGTTCATGCTGATGAAGTGCCTGGTCATGGCTACTTACAGCCTAATACTAGTTCCCCCTGGATTTTTTTTTTTGTTTTGTTTTCATCCTGTGGCCTTTTTGGGGGCAGGAAAAGGAGAGCAAACGGGTTCAGAGAACGCGAGCGGGGTCGGGCTCCACGTGCGCTCGAGAAACAACAAACCCTTTGAGATCACAGCCGTCGTTAAGTCGCGCTGGAAACGTCCAGCACTTTTGTCCCGGCGGAGAGCATCGAGCAGACGTTTGGTTGTTTATTAAAGGTGGAGATAAAGCCGAGCTGGCGCGGTGAGGACCGCCGCTGGCCGAGGCAGCCTGCCCGGGGCACCGTGCCGGTGGGAGATGCTCCGGAGCCCAGCCGCTTTCCTCCCCGGCAAGATGCACGGAGCGTGCGGAGGTGCTCGGGAAGGGGTAGCCGAGACCCGGAGGGTGGTGGGGACGCCCTGACTCCTCTCCCTCCTGCTACATCCAAGGAAAAGAAGAGGAAAAGGAAAAGAGAAGGAGTGGCTTCCGTTGCTGGACCCTTGGTGGGGTTTCCAGGCAGTCCCAGGAGAGAAACAGGGAAGGGAACGGCCTCTCCTGTCTCCTTGACCCATCCGTGCCTCTAGGGGACTTGTGGGCTTTCCCTCTCTTGTGCAGCATCCCTGCGCAGGAGCAAGGCAGAGCAGCATGAAAATAGCCTTGGGCAGTGCTGAGGTCCTCATAAAATCCACTGGTTCCAAAGGGCGTTTTGCATCAAAAATGTTTTTAAGCACTTGTGACTTTGTGGTTTTTTTTTTTTTTTTTTTTTTTGTATACTGAAGTGGCAGCGCTTTGGGAAAGGTTTGGCGGGCCCTCAGCTCCTCTAAATACGTTTCCATCGACAGTTGATGCCGGGGAATGGCTATGGCTGGCTGTTCCTTCAAGCAGTGTTGTAGACCTGGTGGGAGCGAAACGCATGTCTGGGCCATTCTGCCCCCCAGAAACTCTTGTCATGCACTGTTGGATGTGACACCGAGTTGTTTAGGGGGAATTTCTGTGGCTTCTGAAATATTCTGACCTTGAAGGTGGCCTTGTTCCTGCATCAACGACTAATATTCTTCAGGTTTCTTATCTGACTGCTCTTTTTTTTGTAATAATAATTCTTGGGATCTGGCGTAAGATGGCAATTCCAAATCGACAGCATTTCAGGCTTATCAAAATACACAGGAAAAAACAAACCCAAGAAATGTCAGGAGAATTGACTGGGCAAGTAAAGTTCTGTTACTTTATGTAGTGTTCCATTTGAAATGTGGGTTTGCAGTTTCATATTGTAGCATAAACAGCAGTTAGCTCGCGTGCCCTTCTGAAGGCTAATTCAGTCGTGTAACTTTGTCTTACATGCCTTGTGTTCAGCCTTTATAAAAAACCTGATGTGATCTTAATCATTTTCTGCCTCCTGCATTTCTTGCTTTGCTTCTCACTTATTTTTACACTTAGAGATTCTTGTCATTGCTTATTTGGGATGTTACATAAAAGACTTGAACAACTGTAGCAGTTGTTTAAACATCAACCCCAGCAAAATGAATGTAACATCATCATTTATTTCTAATAGGAGGTGATTTCCCTGCTTCAGGGACCAGAATATCCTTATGTAGCATCTGCTGAAATAAAGTCCAGGAGGAAAGAAGCTACCAAAGGAGGCAGAAACAAAGATGAAGACAGAAAGAGCCAGTGTCTTTTTCCGTTTAACTGTGGGCACCTTCTACCACCGCGTCTGTTCCATGGCTCCAACATTTGACGAGCTGCATTGATTAATCTGTACTGTTAGGCTTATTTAAATATTTTGAGGCTACATGTCTAAGGTCTAGGGCTAGATTCATCCTACACCTGGAGCATCAGAGGTAAACACGCAGCTGACTAATTTCCCTAGTCTTTCAAAATTTGGCATCTCTAGAGAGTGGTTTGCATGTTAGGTGGGCCATATCTCCACCTTTTTTAAATAGAGGCCAGTTTTGCGAAATGTTCCCAAACCATCCGTCTTTATTGAAAATTCAGGCAATTCAGGAAACCTTGCCAAGGAAACGGACCTCAAAGTCACCATCCCAAAAAGAACCAGGTGGAGAAAATATGTCTGCCCTTTGCTAGCAGGAAAGATTTGAAGACAGGTTGGAAAGGCATCTTTAAATCACATTGCAAAGGTGTTTTCTTACCAATGAAGATGACGGTGAGTGCCCAGTGAGATTATCAGATGCCAACAGGTAATGCATTTCCATCAGGATCAACAGGAGCTGGCAAGGCAACACTTTCGAGGAGTCCGCTAAGTAGAAGTGCCTTTTTCCAAGCTGGCCATTAAATGCTCAAGAATCTACATCTGCCCAAAAATCCCATTCCTTAGGAGTTAAGTTGCTTTTTAAAATGGTATTTGGGACCCTAAATCATTTTTCAGAATGCCTGTTTGAAAAATGTTATCGTAGATCCTCGTAGAGGCTGCTTGTGCCCACAATATGTTGGGGAGGGGTTGTGATAGCCAAGAGAATTTGATTATCAATTTGTTGAACATGTTCTTAGGCAGATCAAGCGCGAAGAGTAATTTTATTTAGCTTGAAGTATCTGGTAAACATAAAGAGAAAAAGGGCTCTGTAGTTGGACAGGTCTTATCTCGGTATCTTTATTTACATTTTCAAAGAACACTGACGCAATCGAGCTACCAAAAGAACTGCTTTCCATCAGCCTGGGAACAGAAACAAATTAGACTTTAATAGTGTTGTGTGAAAACTATGGCAAATGTTATGTAAAACTGTGCAAACAGAATGTTTGTGTTCTAGTTCCAGGTCATTTAGTGGGCAAAAAGAGAGACATTTTGTGTGAAATAGCCATGAAACGGTTTGCTATTATATAAGGATAGGAACTGCTAGATCAAACTAATGGTGACATGCCGAGAACCAGATGCTTCAAAGCAAAATGCAAGACATCCCAGTGTGGATAATTATGAAATAGTCTGACCATAGGGGAAATTTCTGCATAAATGACTTTAGTCCTAAAAGGCTACATGTTTATATTGCTTCTGAAAAGGTTTTAGTCTGATTTCCCACAGACACAGGGCTTATGCAACCAGTGTGCTGCCTGGCTGTGCAAATCTCTGCCTCCCTCCCTCCCTGTCTGCTTTCCTGCCTCCAGCAACCTCTGAACGCTTCCAATCCCTGCTACGTGGAGCAGAGGAGAGGAGGTCTCACAAATAGTTAAGTTCCTACAGGTTTCATGAATATAAGCTGCTCCCCAGCGAGGAGAGACAGGTAATCGTGCCAGCTCAGGGTGAGCTTACACCTCATTAGAAACCAGAGAAACCACAGGGGAGAGCATCTTATAAGGGCTCCAACTGTGGGAAAAGCTTCAACCGTGGCTCTCCGTCAACATGAGATGCAAATCCTAGGTAGCCACTGGCACTAATGGCACCATCTCTTTTTCCTATTGATTGTAACTTTGGATATCCTCAGGAGCTAATATAAATGCTTAATTCTTTGTGACTGAACACGTTCTTAGCTTTAACAACATCCAGGGGCAATGAGTGCTAGTTGAATAACATGCAGATAGGACTTTTCCTTTTGGTACCAGAAATCTACAGATTTCGTTGTAGCTCTTCCCATAAAGCAGCTGCATTTAATTAGTGCATGATGCTCTTTACGGGCCAGCAGGCTAATTTGTAAATTAATTAGAAGTAAGTTGAAGGCAGTCTCACATCTCTTGGGAAGACAAGAACTAATTGTTTCAAGGTAATGAAACCTTGCTTCTTTGCCACACCGGGCTGCTTCACCCTTCTCTGGACCCCAAACCATTTCAGAAGACTTATATTTATCCCTCTTCCCAGACCAGGACAGGGCCACCCCGTGGCACCCATCGTTTTTCACACTGATCTTCTGCAGAGTCCTTGGGATGGAGATACTGAGCGTCTTCAAAGCTTGGCCACCTTCTCAAGGACCTGGGCCACAGTGAGCTGCCCTGTGCCAGTCCGTTGCCCTTGCATGGCCAAATGCCACCTCTTTTACCGCTCCTTCATAACCTTCAGAGCAACATGAATTAAACGAAGCCCCTTAGGAGAAGATCCGTGGTCCTTGCCACAGTGCTCACATTGGCCGGGATGGTGTTGATGTATGGAACGAAAGTTACAGTAGGAGGTTCTAAGGTGGAAAGGTGGGTCCCCTAAAGTAGGAGACGCGTACATGTGTTTCCCAGAAAATTCAGCTGCTGGTAATAACATTGCTAATGGGGAAATTTATTCATAGATATTTTGGCAACTTCTCAAGGTAGTCTCATTTCAATTGCAAATGCACACCTCTACTTTTCATTATCGTTTGTGCAAGAACAGTGTTGTTCCTAGCAGTGGTATTGGGAAGGCACTTTGACACACCCACCTGTGGGTTGCTTGCTCCTAAAATAAAATAAGTAAAATAAAATCAATCTATATTTCATTTGGAAGCCCAAATGATTTATAAGATGAATCAACCCGTCAGGGACAGTCGGGGCTGGCAAACAATATGTCATGTCTCAGACGGCGGATTACACAGTTTGACTGCTTGACTGCAGACCTCAAATATGCAGGAAAACATAGTGCTGGAGTCTCTTTAGGTAAGACGTTAATTGAACAAGTTCAGAAATCCACACTGTATGCATTTCTCCCCACAAGGAGCTGAGCTGTGTGTTCATTCAGTTTTCTTGGGGATGTGGCTTTTATTCACAGAGAAGAAAAGGCGCTGGAAGGACCTGGAAGCCGGGTGGCATAAGAAAAGAGGAGTAGCAAGACTGTACAGGTCTGAAGGGACGGATACCCCGGTAACTCCGAAGAACTGGTGGCTGGTCTTAGTGGTTTCTTTCTGAAAGGAGGCTCTGGAGAATTTTGCTTGGTTTTTTTTAGTGAAGTTGCTGAGCATTACGTGTTTTCGACAGGACCACCTATTTTGATGTAACATCATGCTTCTCCAAGCCATATCAGCATGTTATTTTCTATAATTTTTCTTTGGACCTTAGACATTTATTTCCATGCGTGCAATATACTTTACATTCCAGTCTTCTCTTCCATGTGTACCGCACCTCCTTCACCCTCGTTTCCAAACTCCCACATAATCTACTAGAAGGGCAATTTTTCGGCGTTTGAGAGGGGTGTTAACAAGGATCAGATGCTGCCATCACTTACGAAAGAGCTAGGTTTCCTTTACCAGCTGTGATACGCGCTGGTAAAGAAAATCCATCGGTGTGGATGTTACAGTGAAGTTTTTGTATTTAGCAGGTGAAAAGTCAGTACCGAGCCTGTAGTGAGATTTGCTCATGGAAAACCCCTGGAAGCTGTTTTTAGCAGCGGGGCATTAGTCACCCTCGGAAGGCTGCCCGCCGCTCGGCACTTCTGTCCCGTGCCGCGCCGTGCCGTGCCGCGCCGTGCCGCGTGCGAGGATTGCTTTGAAGGCTGCACGGTGTTAACACCAGCTCCCGCTTTGCCTCAGGTGTTGAGTTTAAGCCCATGGTTCCCGGTTATTTTAGGAAAACATGAGCTCACATTCCAGACAGCTTTCTCTGCAGCCAGAAGTCATGCACTGTGGTCCTTCCCTGCACCGGGGGGCCGGCAGGGGTAATGCCCTGCATCTGTGAGGAGCGTGCCGTGGGATTTCTGCCGAACCAGTTTGGGGACGTGGGGTGGCGGGGGAGACGATGGAAGGGTGACGGAGGGCTGAGAAAGGGATGTTTTCTGTGTCACGTGGAGATGAGGCGAAGAGGAGACAGCGGAGCGGTGAGGTCAGGCAGCGAAGTCTGAGGAGTGGAATCCATTACAGCATCAAAAGCGGTGGATTAAGTCAAGCTGCACTAAGGCTAAGGCAACTCCCCCAAAAATTAAAAAAGGTAAAATACATGTGATGAAGGAAGAAGTCAGTTTGGTGGACCGAAAAGCTGGCTTGCCCACGGGGAAGCCGCCTTGGAGCAATGACTTTCCTTGGGAAGGAGAAAGGCAGCTGCTGCCTGATGGATGATCACCCATCGCCTCCAGTCTCCAGTTCCCCCCCATCTCCAGCACCGCTGGGCTGATCAGGGAGGGCACCCTTGCTCAGCACCCCGAGGGGAGTGCCGGATTTGGCTAGATGGTGGAGGAGGGGAAGGAAAGCCCTCGCAAGGATGGTCCCATGCTGCCTGTCGGGCATGGGGATGCGCTTTGGCAGGAACTAGTGGAGGCTCAGCCTGGTCCCTTCTCCCGGACCAGCCAGCCCTTTCCTTCCTCTGTGTCCGAGACAGGGATTTGCAGTGAATAAAGACTGGGAATACACAGTGTCACTGCTTTATAAGGAAATGTCTTGAAATAATACATACTCAACAGCTTTTAATGACGTCTTTATCATACGAGAGTCTAAGGGCGCGTGGACCTTGAATCGGATAAATGGAGCTGGGAATGCTTTTTCTGATAGAGAGTATACTTAAAGGCAGCTCTGGGGGCAACCAAGAGACTTTGGAAATTCAATTCTAGATATGACCAAAATGAGCAAATATGAAAGTGTTAGAAAAGACGCAGCATTTCGTTTAGACATCTTGTGTTGAAACGCTGCGATGTTTTGCTTGGAGAATTTTCAGGGCCAGGCTACCCTTCATTCAAAATAGCTAGAAAATTAAAACATGAAAAGTAAACCAGAGAAAACCAGACTGAACAGAGAGTCCTGTTTGATACAAGGCTGTGGGGAGAGGAAAAATGGTTGTTTCAGCTGCTAAATTATTCCTTCAGTTTTCCTGCTAAGGCTCTCTTGAGTCACTCCAATGGTACAATGGGGTCTTAAATCTTGCCAGGGGATCCTCCTGGTGCAGGGAAACCCCTGGGTGGCCCCAAGCCAGGGAGGTTGCTTAAGAGAGGCTACAGTTGTGTCGAGACCAGGCACGTCTCTCTGTAGAGGGCTGGCAGCACGTGGGAAGGCACAATGCAGCTGAGAAACTCTCTCCTCTGTTTCCATTTTGTGGCTTCTGCAATAATCTTTCAAAGGAACCTTATAAACCTCGAAGTAGTGGGGTTTTTAAAACATGGCTGTTATGGTAACAGTTTAGTGCTGCCTCCTTTGTTATGTGTTAATGGTGCCCTCCTCCTAAGTCTACTAATAAAAGAAACTTAAACCTCAATGTGAAAGTCCTTGTAAAGTTCCAAATCAAACACATTTGTGCCGTTTTCCCCTGATATGCGAGACACTGGAGCAGCTCTGCGCTGGGGGTTAGCAGCAGACCTTAACCAGGGAGCGAGCCTCGGCTGCAATGCCTGCTGCTACGCGTTCAGGGTCACCTCCTCGACGTACAAGGCAGAGCTGTAAAGGAGTATTTTGCACAGCGAAAGGTCTCTTAAAGGAAAGGGGAAGGGAAGGGGTGGGGAAACTTCGGACAAATTAGGAATGATAAAGAATATTACATCTGGAATCTGGATAGAATGATTCATAATCTGTGTCACTCTTTGATCACCTCTTTAACGTAACTTTCGAATCAGCCTGTGGAATATATTCATGTAGAATTTATTTCCCTGCAAGTGAATTCTGCAGGCTTGTTCACAGGCTTATGGAAAAGTCTCCTTTCAGTTACACTCTTTAATTCTATATATTGCCATAAATAAAATAGGAAAAGAGGGATGTGTCTGATTTTCCCAAACTGGCCAGGGTGTCACCATATGTACTGTGCAGGCAGCCCAGTGCTCAAAGCACTAGACTACTGCTATCTTCGTAAGGGGGTAATGGGTGTGTGTCGATAACGGTAGAGTCTGGGCATTTTTGGAGAAAGCTGTGGTTTAGAGGGCATCTTGAGAAGCCTCCCAGCTTTATATTTCCTATGGTTTCTGTGAGCAATTACTTATTGGGGAAATAAATGAAAGAAAAAAACGTAAATGAGTGGGAAGTGTAGACTGATTTCTGGAGAAAAGTGCAATGGAAAAGACAGGAAGGCTGAATTTAGACAGACCTAGAAAACATAAAAATGAAGCCAGCTATTCCTTTCCTATTGCCAAGACACCGTGCTTTTATAAATAGAAAGAGTGAGGGTCTCCGTAACCTCACTGAGTCATGAAGACGTGATGGTTCAGCTCACCTAATCTTGTCTTCATGTGCTTTTGTGCAGAAGCACGGACTGTCCCCTGTGAACCCTGTGGAGACCAACTTCTGCTTAGCTACTGAGTACTCTCAGAAGAGATGAAGTCTCAAGATAACTTTTTAAGACAGGCAGGATCTTGCTGTGGAGATCCTCCGAGCTTCTGAGGGCTGGCACGATTCCATGCGGTGTCCTACTTGGAAGCAGGTAAAATGAGGGTGGTCTCAGCTTTTGTATTCATGGATGGGAGATCAGTTTTGATCACAGATGATCTTCCAAACCCTCAGGAAAGCTTAAAGTAGGTGTGCTCGTGCTGGTGTTCTTGGGTGACGGGGCTTGAGTCTGCTATTAAGTCCTTCTTTGTGCACCATGTGGATGTGGCAGCCCTAGGACCGGCCATTTTATGCGTTTGGCTATGATGAGGTGTACGTTCCCAAGGACCAGCCAGGAAAAGGCAGTTGGTCACTTGGAGCTATCTTGAGGGCCAAATCCAACCCACTGGATCTCGTTTGAACCATGCTGGTGAAGGTGGTATGTGGTCATGGGCCTGTTGCCCCACGGAGATGGAAAGGATGTGCCCATCCGGACCACGAAATGAGCTGCTGGAGGCAGAATCCCCTTCCCACATAAGTTGTGCTTTTCTTCGGATGGCAGAAGGAAGTCAAAAGCCTTCTGAAATGGGACAGAAAGTTAAAAAAATGAAATTATATTCATAGTTGGAGAAAGGCAGAAAAAGTAAGAGAGAGACCTCAAATGGATCTTTGTTTTTGTTGCCAGTGGTCCCAGGATGAAGGCAGGATCCTTGTACATACCCATCTGGTTTCTACCACAGGATACAGCAGAGTTGACAGGTTTCCACCGGGAGGGTTAGATTCTGTTAAAGCAGCGTTTTCTCATGGAAAATATTTTCTGTTGGAACATTTTTGGCTAACTTTCGGTATGAACGCGAAAGCCTCTGACAGCAATGCTGCCGATACTTCATCCATTAAAAGCACGGAGGCTCTGAAGGGGCAGGAGGGGGCTAAAGGCGCAGCCCCTACTTCTCCGTGGTGGTGGTGAGCACGGGCTGCCCCATCTCCAGCTCTTGGCCACCCCCAAAACCCCACCGTGGTGAAAGCCTCGGGGGCTCGCAAGCAGCGTGGCCCTTGGCTGAGCGGCGATGGCTGGGTCTGCACACGCAGGGCTGGCTCCCCGCGGGCTCGCTGGCCGTATTATGACTTTCAGCCATATTTTAATCCGATTGATGGAGTGGCCAGAGATGCTGATGGGATTAGAGCTCAGCAGGATGACGAAGCACTCGGGATTTGCCTTCGCGCCGATCCCTGCGGCACACCAAAGGGGAATGGCTGCTCCTGATTTACAAGCCGTTAAGAACCCCGCGTTGAGGTGGAGCATTTCCTCCAAGACATGGGTCCAACCTAAATACATCACCAGAGCTTGGTCTGACTTTTTTTTTTTGACCGTGCCCAATGCCTTGTGTGTGGTCTCAGGCATTGGCACATCACCGTAAGGGACCTAAAGGCACCGTGGGGCCGGCGGGCATTTGGCCCTTCTTGCTGGGCTACGGGCACCTCGTTTCTCTCCACCGATCAGATGACAACCAAAGTAATTGCTCTTGGGGCTGGCCAGCTCAAGGGGGATTATGGGCTGGGGTCCGTAACGGGTGTAAATCACCCGGTGCTCGCTGGCAGCAGCAAGGTGGATTTGCAACAGCTATGAATTTCGTTCGTTGTGCTTAGACTCCTTTTTTTTTCTTTTTCCCCATGTGAAAAAAAGCAAAATTAAGGTAAACCATTTCTACACTTCCTGACTGCTTTGTTTACAGGAACGGTGTCTCTAAATGCTCCAGCTGGAAGTACCAGCGCTGTTAACAGAGTAAATTGCAAGTACAACACCGCAGTCATCCGGACGGCTGTCGCAAGGACGCAGAGCGCTCCCTCTTGGATTTTAAGCCCTGAAAGAGCAGCTTGACACCCTGTGACCTGCCTGGTAATGTTCTTAATCCACCTTTTTATAAATACGTGTTCCCGAGAGGGGTGAAAGGGCGGCGGGGGAGGACAGCGAGTGCAGCGGGGAGGATCTCGCAGCCGCGGGCTGCGCTTGCGGGAAGCGGATGAAGGCGCTCACAGGCTAAGTGGATTAAGCCCAGGGAACATCAGTTCAAAAATAGGAGCTGCAGCCTGACATAAAGATCTCGGGAAGCGAGAGGATTCGCCCACGACCCGTGTCAGGGCCCCCGGAAGAAGTGAGGGAGGGTCCGGTCTCGCCGGTATTTCCTACGCTGGCTGCAGACATGGCCTGGAGATGTCCAGGGGATCTTCCTCCTCCTCCTCCTCCTCCTCCTCCTCGGGCTCTGAGCTCTGCAGCTCACACACATCCCTGAAAGATGCAGGTGGTGGAGAAAAACCAAAGTAGGGTCCTCCAGGGGTGGCTGCAAGGGTAAGGTGCTCCCCGCCTGCCCCTCGTCCTGCCCTCGTTTAAAGTCCACCAAGTATCTGGGCTTGGTTGGGCATGGCCGTGCCTGACACCAAACGCTCCTCCAGAACAACGGCAGAACCTAGAGTTAAAATAAGATTGAGAGACATTAAAAAAAAAAAAAGAACGCTAATAAAATAAACATTAAAATAAGGGAGAGTTAAAAATAGGATTTAAAAATAAAAGTAAAGTAATAAGAATTAGCAACCCCTCCTTGTGCTTCCTGAAACTTTTTATTCCTTCTTTTCTTGATGCAGAGACTGATGTTCTTCAGGACAGTGGCTGGTTTTACCTTGTGTCTCGTGCATTGAAAGAGCATCTCCAGGGCTTTGCTAATCACAGCGATACCCAAGCTAATGACAGTTCTTACTCCTCTATAATATCTGACATTTTTTGACAGCTCCTTTAGCACTTTGCCCCATTTGTTTTCTTCACATATACTGGTATTAAGCCTGTCTTTAAAAGGTAGTTGCCCTCGTAATCTGAAGTGTGTGTTAATTGCATGTTTGCTAACTCAAGAGCAAGAGCTGAATGAGCTTTTGACCAAATATTAAAAAAAATGATTATTCTTTGACCCAGTTTTAATTGTGTTAATGATTTTAAGTTTGAAGCTAGTAAGTAAGGAAAGTGCACAAATTAAAGCATGATGTGAAGGGTAGTGACTCTTTCAAACTCTTACTGTTATTATGATAATAAGCATATCTTGATTTATATGGGTTTTTTTCTAGATTTAAGTATGCAAAAGAAGCCCTGCTGGGTTTCACACGCATATGATCTATGCTATAAAATGGCAGCTACGATCTCACATCTGTCTTTCAGCCCCTAGGAAAGGGTAGCGTTTTCGTTTTGTCCCGATACTGCAGGAGTTAACAGCTCAGGGGATGGAAACAGGTCTGAAAGTCTCGAGGAGGATAATTCTTGAGAGGACAGGTTTAAGCTAAATAAGAAAGCAGATTTCATCAGCCTTCTTGGAAACGACCTGACCAGAGACTTGTGATCCATTTCTAAATTTGGCCTTTGCATTTTCCATGTACAGGAAGTGATGAAAACGGCGGCAGTAATCCCCAGTGAATTTAGACACGCACATCAGGGGCTGAATGCCTTTGTTTGTTATAGGGCTGCGGCAAGTTGGGTGTTGTAAACATGACTCATGACAAGTTTAATTAAGACAACAAACATGGGAAATGTAGCAGAAGGTCACGCATCTTTCTTCACAGTTTTGGCAACTGAAGATTTTTCGGAGAGATTTGAATGTGCTGCACCGCCGCAAGTGTAAATGGAGGTTTTATACTGATTTTCTCTTTCCCCAAATGATTTTTACCATTTTTTTGGATGGCGCTAAAATAGTCTGAATAGAGAAAACCTGACCTAATGCATGAGCAAATTAACTTGTGGCAAGCCAAACTGCAACTGATGAAAATAAAAGATGTCGTGAACATATGATAAAACTCCTACAGTCAGTTTGGTCCTGCCCCAACAATGACAAATTTACTCCTGGATGAATCAGACTGAATGTATCAGACACCCAAATACCCACCTGTCAATGCAGAACCTGCCTGTTTCTCACGCTTTCAAATGCACGTTTGGTGTTCAAATGAGCACACTCGCTGGTGGAGCAATTTGTTCCAGACTCGTTACCTGAGCTTCACCTCTCTGCAGATGTTGTGTGGATCCTCAGGTTTTGGTTCAGACGAGTTTCTTCCTAAGCCAGCTTATACGGTGAACAAAACAGTCCTTAGGAGTCGGTACTTATGGGCACAGCATTCTTGAGAAGGTGGTGGTGATACCACCTCTGCAGAGTGGACAACAGATTCAGGCGGCGGGCACTGATTTAATGTTTTGGTCGAGGGGGGCACTTCTGGGAACTTCCCACACGTCTGGAAATCTCAGTGATGCAAAGTCGCAGCGTCGGGGCTAATGCCTTACAAGTATCGTAGCACGGTGCGCTCAGGATGAACTCCCTCTACTTTAACGTTGGCCGCCTGCGAGCTAAGCATCGCGTTAAGTTCGTCAGCTGGGCTCTTCCTAACATCAGCTGAGAAGAAGAGGTAGGTAGGAATATCCAAAAGGAATTGACGCCATCCTGAACTACATGTCTGCAGTAGATGAGACATCTCCATAGGTGCCCATTTCTCAACAGTGAAGCCAGACAAGGGAGCCCTGGTGATTAGCTGAGACTGCCGACCTAACTTTCAGAGGGCTAAAATTAAATTAATTGAATCCCAGCCTCAGAGACAGGAGTACTTGTGCCAAAACGCTCCTTCAAATGCAGGTTTTGTAAAAGCACACTTCTTCAAGACTTTAGACAAGTTTATACAAAATATTTGAGAAGTCTATTATAAAAAAAAAAAAATCCTCTTGAGGGTTTTGAAGTCCAAGAAGAGCAGGTTCATACTGGTGCGGGCAAAACCCACTAGCATGTGAAACTGATTACCTGGGAAGGAGCTTTTCAAAATAGAAGGTTTTTAGGTTAACACAGCCTCTCAATTTTCCCTAGAACTTGTGCTCTTAAATCCTTCAGAAGCATCTGAAAACTCCCTATCCAAATTAAAAAGCAGTATTAAATTTATGAAACTGGGAAAGTGAGATTTGGATTCTGAAGAGAGTTTAAGTCACAGGACTTGCAGAGTCTATCATAGGATTCAAAAGTATTTTAAAATGCATCTAGATGAAAATTTCTAAAGTCACAAATAATGCCAATATGTCTCTAAAAATCTACCCCTTAGTTTCTACCCTTTCTCATTTCCTTTAATTCAAAGCAGCAAAACCACCAAGTAGTTACAATTTTAGATTGTCTTCTGGCCTCTGTGATTAAAACATCCCATTCTCATAAAGCGAAAGTGTGTGTTTGAGTGAAGGTTTTGCATAGCTTACTCTCTAAACCAAATATACGTGTATGGATGGATTTATCAGAGGATTCTCCATTCAGTCACTGCACTATTGTATTTTATTTTATTTTAGCATCTTACTAATTGTGAAACTAGATCAGTCTGATTTTCTTGTGAAGACATCTTGTCACGCAACCCCAGCTTTCATAGTAGGTGTGTTTACGGACCAGAAATGTGTGCACGTGGCCAGTGCGAATTTCTAGAGAAACTAATGAGGGGCAATTTTACCAGCAGATTCCTCCAAAGCCTCTGTGCTCTGTTTTTCAGGGAAGAGCCTGGAAAGCCCAATTATTCACAGGGACAGAAAAACACTTGCAAACACGGAAAACGAAGCCCATTGTGCAAAACTCCCGTAAATGCATAAAAGACTCCAAAAACCAACCACGGGGGAAGGCCCTTCCTTTCCGCGCTGCAGTGAAAGGCGGCTCCTGTCCGAGCAGCCTGGCTGTCGCGAGCGAACTGATTAGCGTTGGCTCGTTAGTCTAATGGCTCTCAACTTGAATGTCCTAGGCGTTCCTCTCCAAGCCGGTTCAAAACCCAGAGCTAAAGGGCGGATGAGCGCTGTAGCGAAGGGGGAAGTATCATGTTTTACTACCAGATTTGAGAAAAATCCTATTCACAGCCCTTCTGGGACCGTACTGGCTTCTGAAATGTGTTTTCTCTTGAGAGCTGAACCAAGGATGCGAGTCAGAATGACACGACTTTTGTGAAATCTGCATTTGTAAAGGGCAGAAGGGAGAAATCTGTATAACCGCAGAAAAAATAGTTCAAATACCAACGCAAGAATGAAGAAGTAGAATTTGTTTTCACTCCTTAATTTTTATTTTTTAATGTGACCGTGGGTGTTTTTTCAGGGGGAGAGGACTTTTAAGGATAAGAAGGAATTCCAGATGGTCAGAATAAGCAGGTCTCGCATCAGAATAGTAACACCAGTAGGCCTGGTCAGGTTGGTTTGCTCTCCTGTGCATTTTATTTAATGTGGAATGATAATAACTAATAGAGAAAGGACACCGAGGCTCCTACTGAGTCAGCTCAGGCAAAACTCCCCCTTTAGATAAGGAAATTTTACCTAAGAGCTCAACGGAGACTGTAAAATCTGGTCATGAAATCCTCACCTAAGCCGATAAGAAACCCAAATCTTTCAGACAGACAAGTAAAATAGGATTTCCAACCTCCATAGTTATTCACATCCTACTAATCAGCTCTGGCACCTGTGGCAGAATTGTTAAAGGAGTATTGATCTCCTGCAAAATTTGGTGTGTTATAGTGATTTGCAGACACAGAGAGAATATGGAATGCTCCTCCCTTGTTATTTCCCAGTGGGCTGATCAATTGGGAGATGCTGGAAATGCAGATGGCATTTCCATTTCTCCTCTTCATCCATCAAGTGGTTATTTGATGGTCCATCCAATCAGTGTGACTGGTTTTATTTTTATTTTTTTTCCCTTTCCGCAAATAATGTTATTGCATGTTGATGTTTGACACAGTCATATGTTATAAAGCAAAGGTTTAATGGAGGGAACTAGTTATAAACAGGCTCTTGCTCCTGAGTAAAATGAAAGCAATTTCTTTTGGGGTAGTTTTAAAAATAGCCAGTGCTGTTAACCATGTTTGTATTTCAGTGCACATTTTTCCTGCTCTTTCAAACCTCACTGCCTCCTCTACTGAGAGTGTTACAACCTGCATGTGCGGGCAGGACTGTGAAGCAGTTTTCCAAGAAGAACAGCCATGAGCACACCAGTACCACCTTACCCAGTGGGAGTTAGATATGGTCTTACCAGTTGATGGCACGTTCAGCCATGGCAGGGAGTAAGCCATAGGGTACCGGTTCAGATCCAGCATTTCTACCTGACCCATCAGGGTCAGACCCTCCCAGGAGACTCCCTTGGGCTGATCTTACACACATCTCAGAAAAAAAAAAAAAACAAAAAAAAGTTGTGTTGTCCTGAGGGAAAACTGCTGCTGCCTTCTCCTGAGGACTACTCGTGCCATTAAAATCTGGAGCAGGGAGCTGGGGTCAGCGAGCTTGTGTCGCACGCCCTGACCTCTTCACCTCCTTTGGAAAACCTACCCAAATTTGGCCAAGCGATAAACATCCATAAAAAATTCAACCCTACATGTTCCATGGAGACTTCTGACTCCAGATCAGGGTTTGAGCAGTAAAGACGAAGCATGAGAGCATGTGCTGGAGAAGAAAACAAGATATTGAATAGGCGTTCATTAATCAAGTGCTGGGATCGGAGTAAGAGAAGGGTGCAACAGTAAAAACCAGCATGCAGTTCTTTTATAATTAAAGGCCATTTTAGGATGCATATGTACAGAGGGAGGTGGGGGAGTGAAGTGATGTTACACAAGCAACCTTAATTTACACATGCCTTACTTCTGGAGTGCTCAGCTTGGTAATTCTGCTGCTGCTCTATGGGCACAAGGTTTTTTTTTTTCTATTGTATAGAGTGGTTTGCTGCCTTTCAGTTCCCTGTACTCTGGCTTTATAAGATGTGGAATATTTGTGACTGCCTTGTGCTGCGACGATGTGATCGCAGAGCTCTTTTCAGCTCTGTGGAAGAAATGAAAGGTTGCACTCACTGACAGCAGTTGCTAAGAAAGAAAGAAAGAAGCCCTATTTTAAGCTGTTCCACAGAAGCACATACTGGCTTGATTGGTTATTGATTCCAGTTTCATTACGGGGAAAGCACATTTTTAGCCACAAACATGTGCAGCCACATGTTCAGCTGCAAGTGTGAAAACTGCATCAACTGTAAAGCTCTGCTGCGGGCTGCGCTGAGCCTGAGCATCCGAAAAGCTGAGGACCCACATATCCCACTCTGGCAAATGCCACCGGTCTCTTGAGGAAAGTTTTCTTGGCTCCTTCAGCTGTATTGAGCTTTGGATTCAGTTCAGTTAGGAGTCGGTTGTGACTTGGATCTCGCAGGCTGTCCCTAGACTGGTAAATTCAACAAAGCCTCGGACTGCTTTGGACATTGGAGCGTGACTGCCTATTCTGCAAAACTGTTGGACTGGTCCAGGGGGTGGTGGAGCCTGCAGGAATCATTGCCCTCCTGGGCAGTGCCTAGACATGGGAGTTTGAAGGTTTGAAAGGATGCCACAGCATCTTCTGTGCAGGATGGCTTCGGTGGCAAACGCATGTGTGTATATACATATACACATAGGCAGGCATACGTGCCAGAGATATACAGCTAGGTAATGCCTTGCAAATCTGTTTGGATTTCAGTACCATATATGAAGGAGCAAACTCATACATCTTGCCTCAGAGAGCGTGGAAAGATGTGGGGGCTGCACAGGTTTTGTTCTGCTTTTACCCCAGCTAAGCCAAAACGGAGGGTTTTGTGGCAGTTTGCCCTTAGCCAAGGGCAGGAAGAATATGGGTAGGGAACAGGAATGCCTGCAAACACTGGGCTTTTAGGATACCCTTTCTTCAGAGCTGTGCCAGTTCAGTCATTAGTTAAGAATAAATAACAACAAAGTACATCCCTGAATCAGTGTTTGTAGAATCAGAGCCCAGGGTCAGGCACATTTCAAAAGGACATTTTTTCCCCCTGAAGAAAGCCGGAGTCTGTGAAAATGAGCAAGGGAAAGACTTGGAAACCGCTAGCTATTTCCTGAAGGCTTTTCCCATTCCTTCTCATGCAACTCAACGTGTGCTTTGCCTGGATGACAGCGGGTATTTCTTTTTTTCAGAAGTGCTAGAGATATCTTACTTTCCTTTTGTGGGAAGGTTCCAGACCCTGCAAACTTTCTTCATTTCTTGGCCTGGAAGAACTGAAATGTGGTCACTTGTGTGGGCTGCAAAAGCCATCTGCTTGGGCCTGTTTTCAGAGGAGGCTTGAGGCAGACATCCCACGACAATGAGAGAAGAGGAAGGAATCCTCTCGGTGCCTATTGACACTGGGCTGCTATTGAGACAGTTGTTTCAGAAATTCCTCCTCATTTGTGTTGCTAATTGTGTTTTAGGGACAAGGAGTGCAGGTCCTCAACGTCTGTGCATGTGCATGCGTTATTACATCCGTCTGTCCAAAGCACCTGGGTACCTCAAGCAATCCTGTTGGTGTTGGCCGAAATCTCCTTTCTTCCTGATTTCAAGCAGGAATTGCAGACCTCAGTCTATGCTGACCTGTGGATCTAGACGATTGTCCATCCAAATTCTGATCATCCATTTGTTATCAGCGGGATTCTGGCCAAAGCCCGTGATGAGAGTTGTCTGGCCTGCAGACCCCGGCTTTCCTTCTGCGGCTGGCAGGAAAAAGGGCAGGTTATTGCTAGAAATGTGCCCTGTATGGGATTGGGATACGGCCAAAATGCACATCTGGATCCGTATTCCCCCAGTTTAAAGCAGCCCCATTTCTCATTCTGCTTTCCCTAAATATTTAATCAGTCAATCAATCTTCCTCTTTGGTCTAATGCATATTTAATCATGAATATAAAGTCGAACAGCTCCAACAAGAGAGATTTGGAGCCGTTCTCCCCCACCACAACAAAGAGCTGTGTAATGACTGATGGAGACTTCAGAGCCATGTCAAGCCTCTGCTTTGACTCAGAAAGCACGAAGGTTTGAGTCCGGGCTTCCCCCACACCCGTGTTGTAGGGTCCCAAGCAAAGGGAGATCTTTTCTTGGTCTTGCCTTGGGGTTTCAGTCCCGCCAGCTGCAGTTTGGCTGGTTTTGATGGCTGTGTCTACGTTTCTGAGTCAGGACGTGACCCTGGGCTCCCAGGCAATGGGCTGGTTTGGAGCCCCATTGCTTAGAGCTGTTTCCCTGGGTAGTAGATTTGGCTTGGGTAGAGCTGGTTGGAGGGACCAAAGCAGAGCTGGGAACTGAGCAGTGTTGCTGGGGTCCAGGACCTCTGCTCCTTCCTAGTCCTAGGAAGGGCTAGGAACGCACACGGCGTGCCCAACTCCATCCAAGCCTGGTATGGGGGGAGCCTGGTTTCTTGGCTGAGGACTAAAAATTCACTAGGCAGCAGTGGGATGAGGAGGAGCAGGGCATTGCAATGCTAGCATGGCCCTGAGGGTGCCTGGCCTTGGTACCTTCTTCATTAATACTAGACTCAAACACATCTGTGTTGTAGGGTTCTCTTGTCCTTGAAGAAGCAAGGGGATAGATTTTGTATCAGAAATATAATGCCACTCAGTAGTGAGCTGAGATGACTTGCTTGCACCATGTTGATCACCATAAATAAAGGCATTTGGTCCTTTGTTTTTGTTTTGAATGTACCGTAACTCTGGTTTGTGGAAGTGCTTCCTTTTTGATACGCTTCAAACAAGGGGCTCAAAAAGGAGAAAACAGGATCAAGCTTAGCATCTCATGTTTCTCACCACTCCTCTAGCAGAAAACATGTTTCCAAAAGCAAGCCAAGACCACATCAAAATCATATCATCCCATGTCCATTTCTGCTTAATGAAGCATCTTCATGTAGATCAGTTAGCACAAACACTTATTCATTCATCCTTTCACTAACCAGTCAACCACAAAAATATAACTGACATTTAAACGGTGCAGGAGGAAAGACAGGCAGGTTAGCCAGGCTGGAGATAGGGCCAGTAATTCCACAGTGTAATAAGAAGGCTCTCAAACAAACACCATATGAATTAATTGAGGCTGAACTGGAAGAGATGGTTTTTGCTAAGGTTAATAACAGCTGACAGCTTGACCTATTCTTGCAGTTTTACCATACCAGCATCAGTCCCAGGCTCTGCTTTTGTCTTCTCTCCTTAAATGCCCAATGCTGGATTTAGCCTCTGCACGGGGTTGCAAAGTCCCACTGTTTGCAGGTTGCCCCCCCCCAGCCCCAGTCCCCGCTGCTGGGTGTACCCAGGCACACGGCGGGGACCTCTCCTCCTGGATCCCCAGGGTCCCTCGCCCCTCCAGTGGGAAGCACAGGGCGAACGCTGACAGTGGTGCTAATGGGGCGTGAGCGTGTATCGAGGTTTCTCATGTGGATATTATAGCTTGTGAGTGTGTTTACCAGCTGCTTCCATGACCCGGAGTTAGACTCTGTCTACGGGGGTCCGTTAGGAGACTTTTCATACCTTATTTATTCTTGGGGAAAAGACATTGAAACAACATGACCCCAAACCGACTAACAAACCCGAAAACTGCGGTGTAAATGATGACAGGTGCTCAGTGCCTGCCTGGTAATGATGCTTTCTGGCTCTTCTGTTTATTTTAACCTAATGTTTCTATGCAGGTAGCATAAGGCCACGGGCAAAAGCATCTCCCAAGTACCCATCGTCTCCAGACGTGTCAGGTCACTGTGGATTTCACAGTTGCTATCACTGACTGTTATCACCTTGCAGCTTAATGAGACATCAGCAAGAGCAGCTTGATGTCTCAGGTGACGCGTGTGTTTCCAACACGTTTTTAAGGCCGCATCTTGAGCTGCGGGTAAGAGTTGAAGGCACACATCAACCCTGCCAGGTGGAACCTGAAAAATGATCCTTATGGCTGCTGTCTCTGTAGGAGCCACCAGACTGCCCGACTGGAGAGGAGAGGAAGGTGCAGGATGGGGCAGCATCCCATATGGACACCATTCCTCTTTAATGCCAGGGTTGGGCCTCGCCACTAGGACAGCACATGCACCAGGATAACCATACAAAGAGGTGTCAGACCTCCAACGCTGAGGCAGAAATAAGGTTTTGGTCCTGAAATGGAACTGAGAGCACAGTCACGGGTGGCTGTTTCTGGAGGGAAGATGCTGATGTTGGAAATCTCATCTGTTTGGGTCGTAGTTTCCAAAACACAATAACAAATACAGTTAATAGGTTAGTTAATAGTGGTGTTGGGAAGGTGTGGAAGGCTTGAGTACTATGAATGGGATTCATCATACCATTCACCGGATGGCGAAGTCTGAGATTCCCCTTCCCATCTGTGAAGAGCAAGGTTCTTTTGTCTGTGTTTATCTTAGGATGTGACGGGTTTCCCTCTGGAGTACCTCTTTCCCCTTCTCAATTAGTAAAATATCCTGGAAACAACCTGCTCTGACCTGGACACGTTTCCTGTAAAAGTCCAAGCGAGACCAAATGGTTCTCACCACCCATGTGGCAAGAACACCTGCTAAGTGAGTTGCAAGTAGGAGCAATGGATGCTGGCCCTTGGTTTGTATCGGTTAATCCTCCTGTGGAGCCTGCCTTGGCTTTTCACATTCCAGCACAACTGGAACTGGCAACAACTGCAGTGATTTTTCTTTAGTACTTTGCACCAGGTTATACTGAGCAAAAACTGCTGATGTTAAGGGATATTCTGGACGCCTTCTACAGATATTTCTTACTCTTGAAGACCAGTAAGCAGACAGTTTAATCCCTCTCCTATAATTACTTGCTTCCTCCTCTTGCATACAAAATTGAGTTGGCTTCCTTTTCTTTGAGCATGTTCTCTCCCTAGTCTGCACAATATTAGAATACAAGGGCAGTAGTGCAGGTCTTTGTACTTTTGCTGTCCTGCCTCTTCTCCTAATAACCGCAACACTATTATTTCAGCTTCGTGTTTGCCCCTGCATGCTCACTGTGATCTGGGACCCTTACCAACTGCTACAGCCATGTCCTGATGCCAGCTGGGATGCCTAGGTGCTGTAGCAATAGGATGACATTCATGATATCGGATCTTTATTTTTTTCCTTCTTTATGGGAGATGAAAGCACTAAGCAACTTCTCTGTGAGCTCTCAGACTCTTGCAGGAGCATGCTGCTAATGGGCTGACTCCCAAAGGCAGAGATGTTTCCCAGGTCCCATGGATTACCATGAGCTCTGTGGGCACTCGACACTTCGGATTAACAAGCCCTCCTCCTGCCAAAGCAGGTATTTGCCTGCAACTGCTGTGCCCACATGGGAAGACCTGCTTCCAGAAATCACCCTCTTACAAGCCTCAACCCTGTGCTGGGGGCTCCTGCAGCTGGGTCAGGCTTTGCATTTATTTATGGGCTAAGAGAATAGTTGTATTTTAGTCAGGCCCTCTATGAACCTGAAGAAAACCAAAGCTGAACATCTCCTCCCAATGTTACCAATTGGACCTATTGTACAGTGGTTTTGTCAGCAAGTTATTTAAGACCTTAATCCCCTTCAGTTACTAGGGGGAAGTCCAAGGCAGGGTGAGACTGGAAACAGGAGTGATTTTCACTTGGATTTTCATCTTTTCTTTTCTTTAGTGCTGTAACCTGATGAAAAGGCAATGGTGTTTCACAATGCGCTATTCCATTCACTGCTGCCTGCTTAAAATGAGGAAGGTGGAGGAGTGAGAAGAAAAGACTCCTTTAAATCCACAGAGGAGTGTTGGTGCCTGTAAGAGCTGTTTAAAGAAGAAGTAAAGCCACTTTAGCTTGTTGATCTATTTCTGCACTGTAATTTATGCTGCTATTCACGCAGTGTCAGAAAGCTATTGTAAACCATTGTATAAACCCACCCTGTAGACTTGAGGGGCTCTAGTCCATGGCTCTGCCAGCACTAGCATACTGGTGATAGGATAATAGCAGGTTTCACTCCTAAAAGTGTTTTTGGGGGGGGTTAATGTAGAAGAGGTAGAATTTTAATGATTCCCAACAGACCACCCACTTAGCTATTAGCAATAGGCAAGCTCCAGTGTACGCATCCTGGTAGAGGTGAGTTTTGAGAAGAGATGTGAAATACAACCCAGGAGCTTTCACAAATGATTTGTGGAAGGCACTCCACGAAATACCACATCAGTGAGATACCTCAGGAGAAAGCCTAGGCTGGGAAATTGCTTCGGAGCCGCAGCCGGGGAAAAGACACCATTTCTTTGGGCATGGCCACTCATATGAGAAGGGAAGCTAGAAGAAAGATCATTCAGGAGGATAAGGTGTGCCGTGAGCAACCGGGGAATAGGCAGGACAATGGCATAAAGGAAAGATGCTGAGGACAGGATCCGTCTCTGCTAACATAAAACATTTAGTCATCCAGGCTCTCTTTGTGGTCAGCAGAGCACGGCACTTCGAAGGCGTGATTCATCTGACCTATTTTGGGCACTAACCTGCCTAGGATGAGGTGAATACACGCCTGTTTCTTCCTACTGGTTCTGAGGGGAGCTCCAGACACGTAGCAGATACGGACATCTGTATTTCAGGCGCGTCAAGGGAAGTGAGACAAATCCTCCTTTGCGGGTGGAGTGGGACGGTGCGAGAGGGCACGCACGGCCACACGGAGCCCTCTGAATCCGCGACAGCATCCAGCCACCATCCACCCTTGTCTCCAGGAGAGACGAGGAACCAGAAAGACAGAGGATGGAAACCAGGAAAGGAAGAGAGGGGAAAGAGGACAGGGAGCTTTGGTTCAGCCATGTTATGTTTCAGGTCTTACCAAGAGCAGCTGTAAGTAATGTGGGAAATGTAGGCTGAGAAGAGTAATACACAAAAAAAACCCCCAGAAATGGAAAAATGAGGTTTAAAAGTTTCACTAAGAAGTGGGCTTCCTCATGAACAACCGATGTTTTTATAACTAGCAACTTAAAAAAGAGTAGTGACATTTTCTCGTTAACATTTTTTCTGAAACTGCATTCCAGAATCTTTACGGACAATCTTAAACTTGCTGAAATGTATATTTTGCACTGAAAATCAGGTTTTGCATGGGCAAAAAAAAAGAAGAAAGCTTTTGTGATGACTGCAGCACAAATTTCTGTGAATGGTTCTTTAAGCTGCATTGCCAGCAATGTCATGAATCCGCTCAGAACTCCAAGGAAGGGAAGTGGTTTGGAATTCCTAACGCTGCTCTTTCAGCCAGAATAGCCATTTTGGGTGTATTTCACATGAAGCATGGCTTCAGGGCTTGATATGTCTTCATTCTGGGGCCCTGTGTTGTGCCAAAGAAATTCTCAGTGTTTAACAAATAATAACAGAAATAAGCTGTGCAAGCGTATGTGAATCTTCACTTTATAATTTTACGTGTAGAAAAATGATCTCATAGGCACATAGGAAATAGAGCAGATGGTAAAATGTGTGTTGGACTAAACTCAGGCTGGAGACTAAGTCTCCTAGACAATAAAAGCACAAATGCTGGACAGTCCCCTGCAGCCATGCACACGAAGTACGCCTTGTGAACTGAGACGGGGGAGCACAGATCAAAACAGATTAAGAGGCCACCTTTGATCTGTTGTTTTCTCCTATTACTGTTAGTTGCAGCGCTGTGATCCGGCATTCCCTGCGTGGACATTCGAAGGTGTTTGTGCAAGGACAGCCCTCAGCTGGGTTACTGGGAGATGGGTACCCAGCTGCGTTATTCCTATTTTTGAACACGTGCAATTCCACCAATTTCAGAGGTGTTTCACCTGCAGTGAAACTGGCTCAAGAAGGTGGTTCTGGATAAGGACTTGTAGCTTAACCCTGCTGCTTCTCCCCTCCAGAGACTGTCGTTGGTGGAGGTGGATGAATCCTGGTCCATAATAGTGTTTCAAAGCATGGGTTTCCCTCGGAGACTAGGGCCAAGGTGCAGCCCTGCGCAACAGCAAGGTAAGTTGGGAAAATCAGGAATAGCCGTGAACTGCCTGAGTTAAAAACTGCTGCTGGAAGAGAAAAAACTGAGAAATGGAGCCGTGCCAGACTGCAAGGAAGTTTTGCTCTGTATACTAGCAAAACAGAGACCAGCGGAGCATTATAAAAGCAAAGCACACAAACAAAACCTCTTCACAATATATTCCTCAGCAGAAAGTTTGTAGGTAAACAAAGCCAGCACATCCCACATCTGTTAAAAGACTAAGCTGAGCTGAAAGATTCCTTCAATGATACCAGTGTAAACATTATGAGTGCAGATCTGGCCAGTTACTAGCCCCTGATTGATGTGCTATATTAGATTCATGCATGCCTCGGGAAAAAATTATCTTCTGCTGTCACGTCAGTTTTTATCCTCCTTTCTCTTTGCTACAGGATGCCTAATGGGCTATTCTGGAGTGTTAAATACAAATCATCACAGTGCTCTATTAGATACGCTTCTCTGTATTGGGCAGATCATGTTTTTCAGAGACCAAACGGACTAAGGTCTATCCACTGGGAACTTCCATTCATATCAATGGCAGTGGCTTTGGCACAGCTGTCTAGGACTTCATGGCAGAATTTAGTGAGTACAATGCTAGAAAAATTTCATTTCACTTTGAAAAATCTTTTCCACTTTTTTTTTACTGTAGGTAATAGGTTTTCTTCTGCAGTAATGATTGTATAAAGTAATTACAGTACAGGGAAGATCATTTGAAAATGGAAGAATAGGCAAAGAAAATTTTGTATTGGGATGCTGAGATCTTGTCCTGGTTTCAGCTGGGGATAGAGTTAATTGTCTTCCCAGTAGCTGGTAGGGTGCTGTGTTTTGAGTTCAGTATGAGAAGAATGTCGATAACACCCTCATGTTTTCAGTTGTTGCTCAGTGGTGTTTAGTCTAAAATCAAGGACTTTTCAGCTTCTCAAGCCCAGCCGGTGAGAA
>JAVJGG010000008.1:29531687-29580619 GCA_035590195.1 Aviceda cuculoides | reverse complement strand
AGGACACAGCCAGGGCACTGACCCAAACTGGCCAACGGGGTATTCCAGACCATGGGACATCACATAAACTGGGGGGAGTGGGGGGGGAGTTATTCACCGCTGGGGGCCGAACGGGGTGTCGATCGGCGGGTGGTGAGCAATTGCACTGCGCATCATTTGTACATTCCAATCCTTCCATTATTACTGTTGTCATTTTATTAGTGTTATCATTATCGTTATTGGTTTCTTCTTTTCTGTTCTATTAAACCGTTCTTATCTCAACCCACGAGTTTTACTCCTTTTCCTGATTTCCTTCCCCATCCCACTGGTGGGAGGGAGTGATCGAGCGGCTGCGTGGTGCTGAGTTGCTGGCTGGGGTTAAACCACGACAGATCTCAATGCTGAGATGCATCAAAGTAATAAGATCTGGGGTTTGGGTTGGTTTTTTGTGGTTTTTTGTTTGTTTGTTTGTTCTGTGTTTTTTTTTTTAAGATCAGTTTCTCTGTTGGTAGGCTAATATGCTAGCTTAAAGCACAGGACCCTGGAAGAAAGGGTCTAGATCCCGTCTTTTCCATTCACCCCAGTGCATATCTTGGGGAAATGTCTTTGCACCTCTATTTTCTCAAATGTAAACCAGAGACAACCGTGCCTGCTTACGTGATAGAGTTGTTCAGACCACAATATTTATAACCTGCACCCTGAGTCCGTGGAAGAGCACATCTCACCTCTCCCATTTAAATTATACTGATATTAGATGGTGCAACCTGCTTTGAAGTAAGCCACACAGAGGTTTTTACTGGTGGAGGCCAGTGGGAGGTCGGGACAGAGGGAGGAGGTGGGAGATGTTGGCTTGAGAGGAAACCGTCTTTGTGATGGCTGTAACTTGCCTTACTGATAACTGGAGGGGGATTTTCCTAACATTCCTCCTAACGTTTGGAGGGACCAAACGTGCTGCTGCGTTTCGTCGCAGGGTGACAGCTCGGGGTTTTCAGGGCAGCTGCCGTCCCCAGCGTCGGGTTTTTGGAGGTCTCTGCGTTGCAGGCTGTGCCGAAACAGGCAGGTTGGTTATCAAGAGCTGGAGGGAAGGGTGTTCTGCTCTGGCACCCAGCACCCCTCCGGCAGGCGCCAGCAGTGGGGAAGGACCCGTAGCCCCCATGCCGCTGAATAGACCCCTGTGAGAGACTTATTCAAAATCATAATTCAACATTCAACATAGTTCAACATTCGGCCACTGAATGGCTCATGGACCAATCCTGACTCTTTTTTTTTTTTTTTTTAATACTGTACTTGTTATTCTCTGAATATTTTGGGTGGATAATTATCCAGTGTGTGTACTGTGTATTGCAGAATCCAGGAATATTTGCTTTGGCTTTTCTTCCTGGTTAGTTAGGGTGTGCGGTTGCTGGCCTAGATCTCATGGCATTGTTTCTGACTACGTAAATGAAATTTTTAAACAAGAGAATAATGAATACAGACCAAAGAATAAGGCACATCCTGTGGCAATTTCACACAGGCAATTTTTCTTGCTAAAATCCATGAGGGGCTCAACGGTTGTGATTATTTACACATGTACTTAATGTCTGTCCACATATCACAGATACAGGATAACAGGCACCTAATAACCAGAGCCGACCGAGTTTGGTGAATGCCTTGAATCATCCCTCTTTTTGTCTGTGTTTTCCTTCCCTCTCCTCCTTTCTGTTTGGCTACGGAGGCACTTTGAAGGAGGAGGAAAAAAACCCTTCACTTGAAACCGCATGAAACCAAAAGCTGGGTGTAACCAGCTTCAAATCCAGACAAGAGTCGGCGTGTAACTTCATGTTTTCATCGTTCAGCATATCACACGGATGGGTGGCTTTCTGAAACGCACAGAGGATTGCCGTCACACACGTGCTGATGTGTGCACACACGTGCACACCCATCGTTGTACGCTTACTTTACACTGCAGCCCGTTCAGAGAGTTTGTCCACCTTATGTGGCAGTCAGAGAAATTATTACACTCCTCACAAAAGCTAAAGATTCTGCTTTTTCCAACTCTTTGAATAAGATCTTGTGGCTATATTAACACAGGCATGACTTCAAGAGATCACAACTTCAGCATTAAGTGTCACAAATATATGTCCAAGCCCCAGATGTGATCGTGATACTCGGACAGCAGCCGTTACTAAAGAGTTAGCAATCCATCACTTCTCATCCCACAAACGAATTCCTGGCAAATCTTCCTGATGGTCTTTTTAAAGTAAAAGGGATCAAGTATAAGAAAAAAATATTTTGAATGCCTCTAGAAAATAAGCTTGATAAAACACTGAAAGCACAAATTCCACTGATGTGGGATTCCATTATTTGCAGGCGCTTTCGTTCACTGCCTGTGCAGGTCCAGACCTAAACTTGGGGATGTGGGGACTTGCTGTGAGAGGACACGGGTGGAGATGAGGAGATGTGGACGGATGCTATTTGCAGGTCACCAAACTCACTGTTTGTGAGAGAGAGGAAAACCTTTGCCCGACGGAGAGGTTTCCGTGGGGTTCGAAGGCAAGGCGCAGCTCTGCCTGTCACCCACGCGCTGAGGGAGCTCTGCCAGGAGCATATCTCGTGCTGTGATCCCATCTAAGCTGGGGAAGCAATACAAGCCACCGGTGAGCGATGCCTCCACGAGCTGCCTTGCCAGCCACGATGCTCCCTTTCCATCCCTGCACCCTGATCCCGAGGTTAGGGAGGACCGGTGCCGGTGTGACCCCCTCGCATATCGCAGGCTGCCGGTTCCTCAGAAACCCCTGCTCTGAATGGGTGGATTCACAGCAGGTTGAAAACACAACCCTATCCTCAGTGTAACCTCTAATCTTGATTAAAATGCTTCCAAGGCCGGGCAGCCCGAGCTGCGTCCTTTGATCAATTCTGGTAGCGGCTCTTGCATTCCCTAATCCCTGTTAATATCACTGCTTGTCAGGGAAGATTTGTGCCTTTCCTGGAAGACGGCTGCCTATTTCGTACCAACTGGGGGAGAAAGAGACGCTTCGTCAGCTGGTGCCGGGAACAGTGAGCGGCAGACAAGAAAGGCATCCTGTTTTCTGGGGAGAAGGCGCGGGAGGTGGGCGAGCGTCTGGCTCCGACTGTTAACTCCGGCTGCTAGCGCCGCTCCTGCCCTTTCGGGATGCGGCGTAATCCCTCTGTTTTAACCACGTGCAATCCCTGAACCTCCCGTGGCAGTGTTCGTGGCAGAGGTACAAACTTTCGTACCCCGGCTAAACTGCGGGACAGATTATGTTCTGTTGACCTATATTCCCCTGAAGTCATTTTCAATTAGTGCAGCAGTTACTCCTCCTGTTTGCACCGTTAAATTTCTCCCTGCTGCAGTGTTGAGCTGAGACTCCAGAGTCCACGCTCTCCGGGGGGGATTTTGCTGGCTCCTCGGAGCAGACAGAGAAACGCCTCCCTAAAACAAGCCCCTTGAACAGTTCTAATTGTATTTATTGTCTTTCTTGATTTCTGGTAAATCAGTATTGTTGTTCAGAGGTAGTTATGAATGTTTCTGTCCTTTCCCATCTCTCCAAGAATCACCACACTTCTGCGAGAAAGTCGGACAACCTCTGTTCATGAAATAATAACGTTTTGGTCCATACATATTCATGTACAACTTTATTAGAGGACCGGTGCACGAGCTAGATCAGGGCTAAAGCGTATGTTGAGTTCTGGGAAGGCTGGGGGTGAAGCTAATCCATCTGCGAAGATCCCAGGTCAAGGCATCATTTCCAGAGCTGGAACAAAGAGCTGCCACAAGGACGTCTACCGGAGAACCACCACCTCTGCCAACTCACGGCGGTGACTGCCTGTCTTCCCTCTGCAAGACCTGCAAAGACCCAGCCTGGCTGGGACCTTATGAGCAAGCAAATAGGGTTTGACGCCAACTTATGCAGCCTGCCCACTGGATTTAGCTATTAGCCCCCCCTGAACAAAATACCTGCGAGACCCGGTGCACCACCTTCACCCAAACAGCCCCGTGGCCAAGGGACCTCAGATCTGGGCCAACACCAGCACGTTGCATGGGATGAACACGCTCTGCGGACGAGTCAGAGCAAAGACGAGTGGCTGCACCCCTGCCAGGATGGTGGGTCACCCCCCAGCGTGATACGGTGCCACTTGCTGGTCCTGGGTACCTTCCCTGGAAAGCAATTATTAACTGCTGGGTGAAGGAGGTGTCGTCTTGACTTCTGCCTTTTTTTGCTTTCCTTTTAAGCAGAAAAACCTGCAGAGGCTGATGTCACCCCTGCTGCGACAGTGCTGTGAATTCGGGTGGGTGCTTTTGGCCTTGCTGCTGCGTCGCAGGCTCATGGTGCTCTTATCTGTCATGGAGCCAGGCTGGACCACGCTGGAGCTCGCCGGCAGCTCTCAGACGGGCAAAACTTTCTCAGGCCTTCGCTGCCATGCTGTGAGCATGAGGCACCGCTTCCGAGCCTTCATCCCTGCCACACAACTGGCGGAAGGGGGCTGCTCATTTCTAAAGCGGTTTAGTTGCAGGTACTGATATTCACACAATAAAAAAGCAGTTAGGAGAGGCTTTTCCTCAAGACTGGCATCCTGGCCAGAGCACTGGCACAGGACCGGGCTTGCTCTCAGGGAGCAAGGGGACATTCGCGCACATTTGGGTGTCCACAGGTATCTGAGCTCCTGTTGTGGCTGGTGGGGACCTGGGGCTTCAATCGGCTGCACAGACATGAGCATTTAGTGCCATCCAAGTTGCTCCTGAGTTTCTGCAAAGAAATCAAGACGTGTCCAGATCCAAGGTCACCTTGTGCCTATGGCTGAGCCAAGCCCAGGTCAGCGCTGTCTCGCAGCAGTGGACCTTGGCCAGAGTCATTGTAAGGGCGTCTATGCCTCCAGGTGCTCTGCTTTTCCAGGTCTGGGAAATGGGAGACAAATCCACCAGATAACTCGGCACACTTTGGGAGCCAGGCTCTTTGACCCAGACCCTCCTTCCTGACCACCCTGCCCTGTCACCCAAGGGCACCCTGAACCCCGTGCAGGTGTATCTGGAGCTGTGGGTGCAGCGCTCGTTAGCTCCAGCAGCCATTACTCACCTGGGGAACGGTGCCAGTGCGCTAACGAGGTGACACGGCTGTTGTGGACGTGGCTTGTGCCTGGCCGGCTCGGGACGGCAGCACAAGGAGTGGGTGTCTGTCGGTGGGTCCACGTGCTGATGGGTTCCCCTTGCAGACCTCCAGGAGGAACCGTGGCCCCGGGCATCTCGCAAGGAGGGGAAGCTGCTGAATTAGCCCATGATGAAATGTAGGTGGGATGTGCGTGGCTTGGGCACGTTGACCTGAAAAGGTACGGATAGCCATCGCTGCTCAAGCAGATGTCTCTCTGCTGCCAAGCCTGAGCCCAAACCACAATTCTCATCCTGGGCAACTCATTTTCACCTCGTTATTAGGGACTCCTGTCTGGGATGTGAAACACCCATCTCTGCCTGAGTCATGGCAGGAACTTGGTGCCACATACTGGGAGAAGGTCCCAGGCCCTGTGTTATCAGGATGCCTGTGATGTGGGGCTCTTTTTCTCTCTCCTGCCATTAACTGCTTCATTTGCTGCAGGCCCAGGGAGAGACAGGGACCCTGCAGCCCCATGCCGAGCGCCGGTACGAGGGAGACAGAGGATCGCACCAGGGCTCTGGCTGGTCGCATACCAGGGTGACTGGTCTGGCTCAGGCGGGTTCCCTGGAAGGGTCAGGGTTGCTGCTGGTCCAGAGCAAGCACCGCTCAGCTGGCCTCCACTGCCACATAGTGCATCCTGCATCACCAAGCAGGCTTTGGAAATAATCACATCAGCATCATTCTGCATTCCTACCCAGTCCCCAGCCTCGCCAGCAAACCTCAAGCAGGTCAGGTGCAAAAAGAGAGCTGTGGCTCGCAGCGGCGTGAAGGAGAAGGATGCTCTGGGTACCTACCCCTGGAGATGCAGCTGTGTGCCTCGTCTCCTGCCCAGCACAGGCAGGCTCCTGCCTTTGGCCCGTAGTTTTGAGTTTACATCCCGAATTTGCAGCAGCTTCTGCTGCAATCTCCATGAGCTGGCTGAGGGAGTCTGGCCAGGATTACAAAATGGGAGAATAGGACACCAAATGTCGCGTGGTCTGTTCCCCTTGGCAAGGAAGGATTACGTGTGCCAGTGCATTTAGAGAGTCCTTCTTCTTCGGAATCACTTCTGTCACTATCCCTTTCCTGGCTGGTGCCCATGCAACAGCTGAAAGGCAGCTAATATAATTAGCAAGAGTTAATGAGGGACAGTGCTGTTGGCCAGCACCATTAGCAGGGCTGCTGAGCCCTGTTCGGGCCAGGGCAGAACCCACTCTGTTGTCAACCAGCTGCCTTGAAAACTGGGTGAGATTTTATCCTTTGGCTTCAGGTTGAAAACGAAAAGCTGTGATTGAGCTTTGTACGGAGAGGTCTTCGTTAAGCTCCCAGAAAAGCTAACCCAGCTGGGATCTCCCCTACACAAACAAAGCCCCGAATGCTGCCATGAACAGTACTGGGACACGAGGACTACGATGGGAGAGTTTCTAAATCATCACTGTTTATTCATATACACTGAATATTTTTATGCTCAGTAGTCTCTTGGGCTCTCTGGCATCAAAGGTAAATGTATTTAAAAAGTTATATAAAACATACACATCATCCTCCTTCCTTCTTCATGAAAATATGACCTTTTCTTGCTCACAGGTTTTGAATTTTCCCTTCTTAGCTGCACAATATGAAAAAAAAAGACATCCTGCACAATGAAAACCAGAAACCTCATGGCCTGAAGTGTTCTTCAGTGTCATGCACGGATTTGAAAAATCATTTGGGATGGAGCCATGGCGTTTGTTGACTGGATTTGTGCCTTATGGTTGGTACACAAGCATGCCAGCTGATGGGGACACAGCTTAAACCACACTCCAGGTGGAGGAGACCAGCTGAAACAGTGGGATCAGAGGTAGTTGATAATACAAACAAAACCATTCTTCTTTTTACCTTTTCTCACTAGGACCTTCTACAGGTTATTTTCCTAGACATACTGGTGGAGGACTTCTGTTCATAATGAAAAGAGGTTGGAGAAAAGTGACTGCAGCCTGCTATTTCAGCATACCTGTCATGTAGCTGGTATTACTCAAATTTCTGACAATAGTTTTTGTAACAAGTGATAAACTTGGGTTTTTTTGTTAATCACTAACCCTTACTTGCAACGGAAACCAAATCAACCCCATTTACACTGACTGTCTACATCAGAAGGTGACAAAGTATATTCTAAAGGAGCAGAATATAAAATGTTGAAGTTTTTCTTCAGGGTGGCTTATAAATTAGCAGTTTCAAACCACATTGCTTAAAACTAATTTATGGGAGCTGAAGGCACCTCCAAGCAATCACGCCTCTCACTCTGGTGCCTAAATCCATCGTGTCACTTCATGAGATAAAGTCTTCGATATCCGTGCTGACCCGGGGTGTTCCTGGCCCTGTCCTTGCCCCTGGCCCTGTGCACGCTACCGTGGTCCCCCAGTTCCCTGGCACACTTTGGGTGACACCATGAACTGAACCGAGGAACTGATCTGGCTTAAAGAAACATCTGCCAAAACCCTCCCCCCTCCTCCTTTTTTTAATCTGGATCAATTCCCCAGTCTGGTCCTGGTGCTAATAAAGCTGACAGGGAAGAAAAAAACCTGGAGGAGGAGGGGTGGAAAGGTGAGAGAGTAAGAAAAATCTTCATCTCATCCTGCTGCTGGGGACTCTGCCTCATGAGACCGTGTAACATCAGGCACCAGGCTGGGAAAGGTCACCCCAAACCTGAATGAATGACGGAGTTGTTGGAAGAGCTGCTTTACACGAGAAAAGAGTGGGAAGAGTCTAAACAGCTGCCCTTTTAGCACATGCACCTGTATGCTGAAGAAAGTGCGTGCCATTCTGGGAAGACTGGTCAATGCAGACTCTGTTGCACTGCCAGGCGCAGCATTACAGGTGTGTCAGCTGATGAGATTAAGACTTGCTTTTTTTGCTTCAACAAACTGTAATTTTGTGTATATGCATATGTATTAATGTGGAGCAAGCCAGATGTGGCCGCAATCACACTTTTCACATGCTCTCTGCCAAAAAATCCACCCTGAGCTGCACGTGAAGCCTCGCCTCTAGGAATCAGACAAGCAATTTGCAGCCCATGACCCCAAACCATCAGCAGATGCCATCGTTATTCCCCTAGATGTTTGTCTGCATCCCAAGGGTATATAAAACTGCACTCACTTTCTCTCTCTCCCTTTCCATCCCCACCCTTGTTTTAAATAGTAATAGGTCATCCCAGAAGCATGTTTACTTCCTTGTAACTTTTTGACTTAAATATAGAACAGCCCAAATTGTTTCTGGCTTAAAATTTTCTAATTAACCAGTGGGACACAGTGGAAGAGCTTTGCAAAAAGTACAATGCACAGCTGAACTGAATGATCACCCTTGAGTTTAAGCATGTGAACGTAGAGACGCAGCACTGCCACTGGCAAGACTTTTTTTTTTTTCTTTCCTCCATGTGTGTGGGCTTTAAGAACTTTCAGTAAGTAAGATTTCTTGTACAAGCTCAGATGTTTCCCTATACGCAGGTATAACTGCATTGCACTGAGATTGTAGTTATTGGGATAAACCCCTAGAAGGGGAGTGGGGATGGAGAGGACTGTGCTTGTCCTTAGCAAAGGGAGCATCATTAAAGTCAGACAGAGAAATAGAAGGCTCCTAATGAATAGGAGGAATTTATCCTACTTAGAGAAACTAGCAAAAATATAGCTCAGGACTTTATCTCAGCCTTGGTGAGTTGGACTGCCTTCTGTGTTATATCTAAGTCTGATTTAGTAATTCATATTTTTTTTTGTGATTTCAAACTCATTAAAAATGCTCATTTTAAGTAACTTTGGCTGCTCTGATTATCCTGGACATCATTCCTCTATGTAGATATCACCCTGGTGGCTCTAGTCAGTGGAGACATCTGAGCTAAGACACCTGCAGCAAGAGAGGGAAGAGCATCCCGGGCAAGAGCCGCCAGTTATTGCCCTTCGAGCTGAGTGGAGAGGCAAACCCTCCGGAGATACACCAAGGACTCGTGCGGTGGAGAAACCTCCGAGCCGCTGGAGAAATCCGATTTCTCCATCCCGCCGGTTGCCGAAGAGGTGCAGAGGGAAAGCTTGTCACCGCAGGCAGAAGTGACGGGGTGGCCCCGAAAACCCACCTGCACGGCACAAAGCCGGCTCGGGAGCCCGACCCAGGCGTGCTGCTTCGGAGGGGGGTTTCGCAGACCCCCTCCCGCGTCTGCCCCCGGTGCGGGGCTGAGGCTCTGTAGGTGTTACCAGGCTACACAAAGGAACGGGGTTTTGACATATATTTTTTGTGTAGGGGCATGTGGAGAATATGACGCACAAGGGACTGATCACATTTCTTCTATTACCTTGGCTGTTATATTATATGAGAGGCGGAGTGTCCTCACATTATTATTGTAATTAAAGAATATTGTGCTTTTAATTTGCACAGTTCGTTCCTCAGCACTGTTTGATATGAATAGGTGATAACAGATTGGTTATTGTGAGTTATTAATAAAGTATTACTTACTCACCATATGCCTAGGAGCCAGAGCAGTAAGCAAGACTGCTTTGTCTGAGGTGTCCCTCCCTGCACACACAACTAAACAAATCATCTTTTTTCTGGAAAAAGAGAAAAACAGTTTATTCTGCCTTCTGCATTATCTGTTGCCTTTGTATGGAGGGGATGCTCTGGTCTGTTTTTCATTTCCACGACTCTATAGTGCTTTTGAGTCCAAGGTGCTAAATATAGATCTAACCCATCATAGCCAGCTTCTTTTTCATTTCTGTCTTACGATGTTATTTTCTGCTTTTATCATTTAAGCCTAATGGATTTACATTATTAGGAACTCTCCAGTATGTACAACGTGGTTATGAACGAGTGCCTCAAAAGTTTCCAGGAACATTTGTCTGAATAAAAACAAGCAAAAAAGAGATTTTTCGCTGGCTCTGCAGGGAGGGGACTGGTGTAGTGCAGGATGGCACCTTCCCTCTCCCCTCCCTACTGCAAACCGGTGTATGCCCTCTGGGCAGGGTGAACACATCCAGCACACTGCCTAGAAAAATGACACTCTGGAGAAAAATCAGCAGACAGCATGAAAAGTGCTGGCTCAGACATCTCGTGTTGGCAGACTCCTACCAAAATTAGTTCTGGATAAGCCAGTACATCTGTAGTCAAAGCAAACTATTCCTCTTTCTTCCTATTCCTAACACAGTCATGCCCAAAAAATACAAGTCGGGAAAATGTTTGGGGAAACTATTAAGGAGCATGGAGCGAAAAGAGTATCCAGATGAATATGGAGCCATTTGAGACAAATATGAAGTCATGTGTAATAAACAGCTTGGATCTATAAGGACTAAAGCAAGCCAAACACAAGTGATGGCTTTTTGGGACAGAACAGCCCAAACCAGCCAAGGAAAGGAATGTGGTGGATATAAAGTGCCAGGCCCACAGGAGACACGAGGACCACTCAGCACAACTCTAGAGCCATACCTCTGCTTTCCCAAGCCTAACTGATACCAGTGGCCCAGGCCAGTAGCTGGTGAGGAGTGGGGTATTGAGGAACCTTGGTCATGTCACTTCACCTCTGTCCAAGCATTTTTGTCCCTGGCTATACAAGAGGGATATGAGGGAGGACTTCTCTGTGATCAGGGGGTCCTTCCTTGTTGAGCTTGCTTGGGGTTAGGGTCTCTTTGTGCAAGAGTCTGAGCAGAATGTCTGAAGTCCCACCACGAAGTATGGACATCCACAACTGACCTTTGCAGAAGAAATAAAGGTTGGACCCTACATGAACAACTGCCCTGGGCACAGTGAAGTGAATTTCTCTTTACTTGGAGAAGCTCATCATGCTTAGCTTGAATATTGAAGTGCTGTCTGAAAAGGGGCTGAGAAGCATGGCAGCATGCCACAGAAGTCGATGTTTGAATACTTTCTTGTTTTCAGGTGCCTCTGAAGGGCAACATGTAATAGTTTTGGGAAAGGTGGGTCTTCAGTACTACTCTTGGTCAGGGTGTCTCCAGTTATTCACTTCACATTACTGACAGTTCACCTGGGGTCTTCTTTGAAAGGAACAAGTTAGTTTCCTCTGAAACAAACTTCAGGTATAGCTATGAGGATAGTTCACTCCAGGTATTGCTCCCAGTAGACGCTATGGATGATACACCAAGCCTGGCTGCCCTACAAAGCCATCCAGCACTAAACCATCACTCTGTGCATCTTGAAATATAACATTATACCCATAAGGCATGCTCAACCGTGGTTGAGAGAGACTGCGAGGAAGCTATTTGACTTGCTCACACTCCAGTTTGCTGCTGGAAGCGTCGATTTTCATAGTGCTGGCCAAAAGACCGGAGGAGAAATCTGCTGCTGCTGGAAATTGCAGTAGCTCTATAGGTCTAGGTTGCTGCCAGCAGAACAGATGGCCCACCAGTGGTGCAGGGCTAACTGCTGTATCCATCCAGAAAGTGCATTGCGCAAAGCAGGACCAAGCTGGTCCCAGCTGTATCCTGGCAAAGGAAAAAAGGTATGCTATGTGGGAAAGGTAACATGTATTCACCTTGAGTGCGCCGATGACCATGTACCTCAGTGGGTGGGGAAGCTCAAATATGACAAGTCCAGTTAGGCTCAACTTCTCCTGGCAAGAAATGCCAGAGCACTGATGCACAGGGCCAAAAGCTTTGCTACAATCTGGTGAAAAGGGGCTCTCCTGCGTTGCTCCAAACTGTTCTGGAACCAGTTAGTCCTGTCTCTCCTATCTCCTGCTTCAGAAGTTTTGTGCTGTTTCTACTACGGCAAAAATAAATCCTGACTATTCAGAGACTGATCGTTTGAAATGCATTAGGAGCAGTGCAGGGGCTGCAAGTTAACCACAAAAAAAAGACAGAAGGTGGGGTGAGAACATGGGCAAGAAACTAAAATGGCATGATGTCCTATGGGTACATGAATTCAGTGGCAGGAGGCAGACTGTGTCCTCTAGACCAATGCTCCAAACTCCAGTCCCTAGAGCCCGCAGGGGCGAGCGTGCCCAAAGGGAGCTCCCCCCCGAGAGCGGGGACCGAGAGTTGTGTCCATCACAGGTCTCCCGAGAGCCCTCCACTCCATCAGGGCAGCCTTAAACCAGGCAGAAGCTGTGTGTGTACTAAAAAACTGAAAACGGTCAAGGCAGGAGTCTGAACAGTGTCCCACGTTCATTCATCCTACAAATTATGGACAGAGTCCTTAATACGGTTTTGGCATGGGTCAGCTTGCACTCTTCCAGGCAGCGCATCACCATGGTTAGCAGATGGTTAACCCACTCCCAACAGTGGTCTGGGCTTGAGAGAGCTCAGCTTGAGGAATACTTGAATCTGTCTTGTATCATCCCAACCACTAAAACCTGCCAAAGCCCTAAATCAGATCTTCTTTTAGCTCCTCTTGCCTTGCCCTCCTCCTGGCTAGTAATGCCACTTCTGAGGCCAGCTGTGAATTATCTGCCAGAGGGAAGTTCTTAAAAAGCTTTATGCTGAAGTAGCCCGCCTTATGTTCTCCATTAGGCAGGCTTTATTCCTCCCATGTCCAGCGTTACACCAGCAGAAGTTGGATTAGACTTGTATTTCTTGGCTAAACAATGACTAAAGGAAGCATGATAACTATCTACAAGTATTTGATGGGTGTAAACTCCAGTGAGGAAGAGGAATTGTTTAGTGTGGTTAAAAGACTTCTATGGCCAAGAGCGATTAGATTAAATTTAACAAAGCAAAGCATAAACTGAATACCCTTCCTAATACCTAGCAGGCTGCAAGGGCAGCTCCCGAGGGATGCGGTAGAAGCAGTGCTGTCCGGGTGAGCTGAAGCGTCGCAGGCAGCAGAGCAGTATTCACGTTATCCACCCCGGAACGCCGTCCCACGAACGACGTGCCCGCTCCCCCCGCCGTGCTCGCACCCACGCCGCCCCGCGTCTACGTGAGCGCACACCCAGCGCTGAATAAGCAGGGAAGAAGGGTGCCAGAGCGGTTCCACCCCCGCCTGCACCTGATTTGTCCCCTTCGTCTGGTGGTTTTATACACTGCCCTAAACAATAAGTTATCCTGCTGCTGACAGTGATTCTGATCTCGGGACTGTTAAGGGAGAAGTTCCGCTTACACTTTCCGTAGGGAGCCGCGAGTAAGCTTTGAGCAGGCTGGGGCTTGAGCCCCAGTTATCTTAAGCTTGCTACTAACCTCGGGTTATGATACACCTACAGGGATGCCATCAGCATTACCTTCGGGTTACACCTTTGTTGGCTGGCAGGCTGATTGATTTTGTACAAGAAAGGAGCAAACAGGAGTGTACGGTTCCTCTGAAAATATGTGTACCTTATTCACTGCGGGGAAAAATGAGCTCCCTCTCTCACACAGGAGAAGCAGCGTGTCATAATCTCAGCTACCCCCGTGTAAGCCTGCTTGCCCTTTTTCTCTGAAAACCAAGCATAGAGCATGCAATCCCATCTGACGGGAGTTTCTGATGGAGAACATGAGCTGACTTGGGCACTGAGAACAAATGTCAGCGGCTCGAGCGCTGCTGTGTCTTTCAAAACCCTGCAGCCTCTCAGGGAAAAAGAAATAAGGGCATATGTGATGTTGGATGAGTCAGGATGCTTTCCCCTGGCATTCCTGTTTCTCTGCCTAATTACACAGACACAATAGCAAAGAAATTAGATAAACCAGGTACGGTTTGTTGTGAATGTCCTGGTCGTCTAGGAGACAAGAGCTCTATTTACCTGACATGACTTGTAGGCAAGGGTAGGACAAGCGTACCCTTTTTTTAAAACAGCATATTGCCTCCAAATTGCAGTTTATCTGTTCTGAAACAGCACCACTTAATGGGTTATCTCCTCCTTTAATCGGTGCGGTTGTTGGCATATCATTAAATCCCACTTAGCACAAGTGTGAGAAGCCTGCTGTTAAAGGCTGCCAGCAGAAAGGCAAGGAGGACTTACACGTCCTCCGGTGGTGCTTTCAAAGGCGGCCCTAATCTGTTCATAAAAGGTCAGGAAGGGAGCGAGGAATTCAAAAGCCTTAAAAAACCAGACCGGACTGCAGTCTTCGGTAGTGCGTCATCTCAAGTCTTCTTCTCCCGAGGGAGCAATTCTTCAGATGTTTTGTGTGCCCCTTGCTGGTGTCTCTCTCTTCTGTTTGTCTTCAGGAGCGATTTGTCTATTTCTGCATTTACCGAGGCTCCCCTCTTTATACAGAGGCAGAGCTAATAGACATCTCTGTATGCGGGAGAGTCTAACGGGGTTATCACCACCTCCCCTGTGTGTCCACCACCCAAATGCTGACATTACCTGGTTGGTTGTGCACATTATGGACCGCCCAACAGAGCAGATATGACACTATTGCGGAGTCCCTGCAGCACTGATAACATTCTTCCTCTCAAACCTGGCTGGCTGCAAATGGCTCAGATAATAACATATTTTCTGTTTTTTTCTTATGGGCGCAGAATACTGATTTTGGTGGCTTCATTAAAAATGGCATGCTTAAGGATGCCGTTTTACATAGGGTAGTTTCCCATCCTGGCCAATAATTTTCTTCATGTAAAAGGCTGGCAGGTGGTCATGCTTTTGGTGATGTTTAGAAAAGATTAATTCTCCTTCCCAGGTACCTGCTGTCTTTTCAGATCCGAATAAAATCATGTGTACACTATATGGGTAGTGGAGAGGAAGAAAGAGGAATTGCATGGTTTCTGTCACCTCACATGACCACACAGGTGATTTCTGGCAAGACATTATCAGTGGGTGCTCCCAAAGCCCCTGATGAATGCATGTTAAACCTATGGCACAAGAAGCATCAACTCCTCTGCAGTCTAGGCTGGCCTGGAAACTAGGGATGCTCAGTCGTGCATGAAAGCAGATTATTCTGGGATTTTCAGCTTTGGCTTTGCAAACTCAGGAGCTTCAGAGCTCATGAACTAGGTTTGAAGAAAAGCTGAGGGCTAACCTGAGCAACTCTAAGCACTGACCCCATTGGAGGAGGCTCAACTGTACTTCATAAGCCAATGAAGCTTTCATAAGTCTCTTTAACAATAGCGCTTGATTTAAACTGTATGTTACCATGCCCTTTTTCCTCTGTGTTGAGGGGCACAACACTAGAAGTCCAACATATACTAACACATTAATTCTGGCAGAGTCAGATATCAGAAGCAGATAACTGTAGGGTCTTCGGAGTCTTGCTGTGTGTGATGTGGTCCTTAGTTATTACGGATAGTGTCTATAGTATTGACAGCAGCTTGACAGATACATCCCGTGGAAAGCATGGTGTTTTTTTCAAAGGCATTCATTGCAGATTGCTTCATGCATCAGCTTCTCCTCAGACCGACTCTCACAGGCGTGCCCTCTCTTTTCCTTGCTGTTGTGTCCTCCAGTAGAAGACCAGCATCCAGCCAAAGAGGTAATTTTGCCGGGCCAAAAGACCCAACAGGTCTTTTTAGCATTTAACTAAACTTTCATTTCAAGAGTACATCACCTACATGTTATCTGAGGGCATGCCCACCAGAATTGTCACCCGGCCATTTCCCAGCTATGGAGCACACCTTATAGTGGTCGCTTGTAATGTCCTTTCTGGGCAGATCTGAGCGAACACCAGAAGCGCAGCAGAGGGAGAGTGGCACAGGAATCCCTGATTTCTGCAGCATGGCCCTGTTGGCCTGACGTCAGGACAGCTTTACGCCTGTGCTAATAAACCTAACCATGGGACAGGATTTATGAGTTCAGGCCCTGTCATGGAGTCACAGAAATGCTTTCTGTCCAGATCCAAACTGGTGAGGCTGGTTGCATCTGGTCTGTGCCCCACGGGCCAGCCAATTCAGGTGTCTGCACAGAGGTCCATCCTGTGAGATGGACACGTTGTATCCTGGAGTTTTTAATGCCTGAATCGACCTTGCAGTCCATGATGGGGGAAAGTACCCAGCCCCGATTTTAGAGGAGAGAAGAGGGTTAGGTTCAGAAGTGCCCTGCGGTGCGTCCGCAAAACCTTAGGCAGCGTGCCAAGGCCTAACCCCAACCAACGCCCCTCCTGGATTGAAACACTATTTATTTGGTTTACCTAATGATGCAACCCACATGAGTCGTCCCCGGCACTCCTCTTTTCCCGGGGCAGGGACACCCTCGCTATATCACGCACCCGGCTTGGCCGCTCTCCCAGCCTTGCCTTCTCACCCCGAGGGCAGTTAGCACATCAGGAAGGCCTCAGCCCCCAGTTCAGACCAGCATTAGGGATGGAGAGATGCTCCTGAGATGGTGGGGGGCCAGAACCTGGTTTCCACCCCGTGGGGTGCAGAGCTCATCCCTTGCCCCGTTCAAAGGAGACAGGTAGACTATGAAGTACGTCTTCTTTCTGGCTGGTGGAGGCTTCACGGCGCTCAGCATCATGCATCCTATTCTTCGGCTTTCCCCTTCCCGGCATCAGGAAGTGTAAGCACTCATGCTGCACGGCGATTGCCTTGTTACTGGTTTTCGTTACGTGGTGCTTTGACAAAGGGGTGCCTCAGTGCAAGAGAGACATCTGTAAACTGGAGGATATTCAGAAAACAACAATAATGAAAAGCACAATACTCTTGGAAACATCTGTAAGGCAGCAATTTAGAACCTAGCTGTCAGCATGCTGGGACAGACCTCAAGTGAAATAAAAAGAAATTAACTTATTAAATATCTCTAAAGCAAGCATGTAAAAAGTATTGTTGTCTGTATGTAGATAGCTTGTGTAAACAGCCTTTTCCGCTTGGGGCTACATCTCTGTAATTATGTATTATTTGCAAGAAGAATGCAGAGCGTGAGGAGTGAATATGTTCCAAATGTGTCCGAACCCTGACCAGGCGAAGGCTGTGATTTGAGCTCAATTCAGGGAGAGAAGAACAAGCCTCTGCCTTTTGTTTATTCTCCTTGAGCCCTTTGCAACAATTGTACTTTTCATTGGAAGTGAGTCACCTGGCAAAGAAGATAAGAAATCCAGAAGAACCACTGAACAAAAACATAGTGCTGGAAATTGTCCTCCGAATTTAAGGCTTACAGTCCTTCTGAAACCATAATCACAATCAGACCCTTCAGGCTTCCCTAATTACTGAGAGGAAGAACTATCATTCTTTTCTAAATGTGGTGTCAGCATTTGTTACGAGCAAACAACACAAAATTATCCGCAAACCTTCTCGTGACCTATAAACCTGCAATTTGATATGCCTCACCCGATTTTTATTCTGTAACAAGTGAATTTTTTCATAGATTTTTATAGTAGAGACTCTTTAATCTACCAGGCAACATGTAACAAGATCCCATGGCTGGAGGCTGAAGGTAGCTCCATGTCAGCTAGCAATAAGGTGCGCATCTTAACAGCGATTAATTAAGCATTGAAATAACTCCTGAGGGGATATGATGAATTTGCCACTTCTTGAAGTCTCTGAACTTTGTCTTTCCAAACCTCATGCTATACCTGAAATACAAAGTGTGGTCTTGGTACAGGAATTAAGGGAGGGACACTGTTACAGTATTTCTTAACATCAATGAGAAGACATTTTCCACATCAAAACTCCAACTTTTTCTTTTTTTCTTTTTAATGCACATAATGAAATTCTTCCCTTTCCAGTGTCAACCAGTCTACTTCAATGGAAATCAAGAGGTTACCACCAACTTATACCAGTAAATAAAGCCAAACTTTTAAAAAGACATATCAGCTAAATTTGCAGATGCCTACTGAGCTGCAGAGTAGCATTTTCAGTCACATTGCTGCCTGTTCCTAATTTTTAGCAATGGCTCTCTTTCACTGTCAATCCTTCCATCTCAGGAACAATACATCGCTATTGAAATATTTAATGAGTCACTTGTAAATATCCCGCAGGAACAGCAGGACATTTATCTCATGCTGCAGAGCTGTATTTTAAAAATAACTATCTTTAAAAAAAAAAAACCCAACAACTCAAAAAACCCCCAAATGTTTTCCCCTTCTTACTTTACGGAAGAACTTTCGCTCTCTCTGCCTTTCCCTTTTCATTTCTCATCCACTCTTCACCGCTGGGGTTATGCCGAGGTGGCTACGAGGACACCCAGGCTGAGACACTCTGTTTGCATTCTTCAGTCAATTTGGGTTGGCTCCTCTCCCCTGCGTGGGCTTGGCAACGCGAAATAGTGACCTTGTGGCAAACTTGGGTGTGACCTTCTAAAACAGCAACAGCTCCCAGCGTGACGGCCGGGTCTCCTGCTCTTACTCCATGGAAAATGTGAGGCAGCTTATCCCACGTCCACCGACAAACTGTTTTACGTTTATCTTAGGGTAGGAGCACGCCTCCGCGGGGTTATCGCAGCGTGGCTAGCACACGGCGTTGCCACGTCTTGGTTCCCCTGCCAGTAGCTTGTCCCAGAAGCTGAACTCTGTGCCTTCGTGCTTTACTGGTGGTCTTATGCCGGAGCCAGATCCTCGCCGTGCACCTTGGCTCTTCTGTTACTGCGGGACCGCAGCAGCACCGTGCATTTCTGCTGCTGCCAAGGCTTCCTGGCTCTCTCACCTTACCGGCTCCTTCAGCTCTGAAGAGGCAAAAGGAGCTTGGAGCCAAAATTTCACCGTAACGTGACGCTCTGATGCTACTCAAAACACATAAGCAGTGGTTAAGAAGGTAACTGGGCGCTGCGGGTCTTCGCACCACGAACACAGCTATCGGAAGACTCTAGGTGCGTGGATTCAAACGTGGGACCAAATCAAACCTCTGCTTTCCGAAGGATGACGTTCAGTACAAGGGGTTTGACATTCAGGGCGAAAACTGAATCAGAGGTTTTTGCAGAAGTGTCCTGACGCACCACGGAAAATTACAGAGCCTGCGGCACCGAACGTGAGCCAGGCACAGCTCACTGCGCATCGGTCTGCATGACCCGGGTGCTCCTCCGAACTGGGAGATATTCCCATTACCTGGCTCTGCCTGTGGAGGGAGAAGACCCAAAAAAGCACAAAGCATTGGTCTACATTGTCAGGTAACTGCGTGCCCGAGTCTCCTTGCCAGACTGGATTCACCCTCTGTTTATACCACCAACAGCCAAGCCACCCCAGCCTGAGCTCCACAGCTCTGCGGTGGTGGCACTGGGCTTTTCAAGACGCTCTGCCTGGCTCGGGTCAGGCTGTCCTCTGAGGGCATGGAGACACCTTCTAAGCCTGGAAAACTAGTTTGGGGGCGAGGGAGGAAGACATAAGTATTTCTGACAAATCAGGATAATGAGGACCTTCCGTGCTGTGCCATATTTTGGACTAGTAATCGCACTGGTCCGGTTTCATCTGTAATCAGAGAGAAACTTTACTTTTCCTCTGCTATGTGAGGTGTTAGGTGTTGTACATATACATTTGCCCTACTAGAGCAGAAATAGTTATGTTTTGGGTTTTTTTTATTCAGGCTCTGGTGCTCCTGAGAGCCTGGGGTCAGCACACGGTGTGCTGGAGCAGGCTGGCCCACATCTATGTGCCACACAGACAGTTGCTTTGACCTGCTCCTTCCCACTCCCCAACCCACCCAGGTACACTGCTTTGCTCCTTATCGGAGCAGAGCAATGGAGATGAAGCATCTGTGAAATACACCTGCCCTTCATCCACAGCCCTGCTCAATTACATGCTTTTAACTTGGTAATATAGAGTAGTTGTGCTGTAACATAAATACATTTCTTTACCCACAGCTCTGGATCAATCAGCAGCTTGAAACAGGAGGGGAATGAAGTAGTAACATAGGGGGACAAAATAAGAGTTGAGGGTGTAATCAGTCAACTAAACACCACTAGGACACCCTGTCCCACTCAGTTGGCCTACAGCTGCATTGGGCCGTGACCAAATCTATTAATAGGACATGCAGAGCTCTTTGTAGTCCTAAGAGCGATGCTCCTCAAGCTTTCAAGAGCTTGTTCCTCCTCTGTAACTTTAATAACTCCCTTGTGGTGCTTAGTTACAGTAGCTGGCTTCTCACAGAGGATGAAAAGTCTGACTCTAGTCTCTTCGGATAAGAAGGCAGAAATCCGGCTCTTCATTTCTTGCCCAGACTAGAAGAGAGAAATAATGCCGAGACCATAAGCTCAGCCCTAACGTGGACAGGAGGTTGTCAGTAGATCATCTGGCTTGCTCCAGGCTTGATGATGGATGCAAGGGGCAAGGGTTGGTGTGGAAAGGGCACAGTTTGGATGGTTGTTGCTGTGGAAAAAAAGGACTTGCTGCATCCTGGGCCAAGGGCACCAGGCTGTGACACACCTGCAGCCAGATCGAGAGTATCCTTACTGTGTCACCCCACAAACTGGTTGGGATTTTGGGATCCTATGTCCCCTACAAAGCAGCATACACACCTACTTAAGAAACCATTCCCTTAGTCCCTGTCTATAACTGTATGGTGACAAGCAGGCAATTCCAAACTACAAGCTATTTCATTTTAAAGATGTTTGAAGTTAAGGAAGACGATTTCTACCTCTCACCCAAAAGACACAGTATGGCGCAACAGGGCAAATCAGATCTTTAGCAGGCTTGGAGGAGGTAACTCCATATATCAGGGCACTGGGGAAGCATTACTCCATGAAGATACCTGTAACACCCTTGGGCTGCTCCAATCCCTTTCCCCTACCAAAGGCTGCTCTGTGGCTCAAACGTGAGTGCGGCAGCTCTGTGATTAGTTCTTATCTTCCCTGTGACTGAGGAAGGGGCTTGAGGTCCCTGGGAGCAGTGGGAGCTTTCTGCAGGACACGACCCCAGAGAATTCGAATGTCTGCAGCGTTGTCTGAAGCTCAGGGGTGAAGCTGCGCTTGGTGGGAAAGAGCAGCAGCTCCGCGGGAGACAAATTCTCGGGGGAGCGGGTGTACCCGCAGAGCAGCGGAGGAAGCAGGCGTGAGGCAGCAGCTGTGGAAACAGGCAGCGGGGAGGTGGTAAGCGCTTGGGAACGAACCCTGGGAAGGAGGAAAGGCAAAAACGCGGCGGTGGAAGGAGAGGTGAAGTGAGGGCTGCCAATGGAAACGGCCCGGCGACGGTGCTGCACGGGGACGGGGGCACTCCGGCTTGCGTTTTCGGGATGCTTCAGCCACGGCCGGTTGGGAAAGCTTGGCTGCAGCCGTCGGGGCTTTGGTGGGGCAGCGCTCCAACTCGGAGCGGGGCTGCCGCCTCAGTCACCGCCGGCTTGGCTGTGCGAACGTATTTGTTTAATTAAATTACCTAAGCCAGGAGCCGAGTCACCCCCAGACGAGCGTCGGTAAGCTTTTCACACCTCGCAAGGTCTCCTCTCAGCCCACCGGCGGCGGCAGGGCGGGCTGGTTGGGACACGCACGTCGCGGGCTTGCCAGCCCTGCCCGAGGCTCCTTCCCCGGTCAATGGAGCAACGGGGGGAGCAACTTACCGGCAATGACTCAGTCCACCGAAAAGCAGACCCCCCCCCCCTTCCCGGGGCGCGCGTTCCCCTGCTCTGACGATAGGACGAGCCTAAAGCAGAGAGAGCTTTTAGTTTAGGGAACCCAGCCAAAAAAGCTCAACGTTAGAGGGGATGAATCTGGATATCCATGGAGTTAGAGGATATATATAGAAAAGTTAGCGTGGCGTAGCAGAGTGAGAGTAGGTGAGTCATCGCGGAGAGCACCAGAGCTGACTGTACAGTCTTCTGCACAATAAGCGCCGCTTCTTGCGTAATTAGAAGTGCACACAACGCGGGAACTGGTGTGTTGGCCGCGGCTCCCCGTATTGCACATTTCAGTTCAGTTGTCTGGAACAGCTAGCTTTTGGTATTAAAGATAATGCTGGTGTGAAGTAGTGAATGACAAAATATTGCTGGAAAATTACCAAGCCATTAAACAACCACTGAGAAGCACATGTTAAAAATTCCTTTAGCGTCTTAATTCTACATTACAATTTAGAGATAAGCAGATTTTCCAGGAACTCAAATAAACCAGCATCCAGAGCCTTATTCATAAGGTGTGTCTGAAAATAAGTTAGTGATACTTAATATTTGTACTTCTTAGTTGGTGAAAAGCTTGATCATTTCTGTTTCCAGGGCTAGACATATTGTTTTGGCATGCTGTTGATTTTTCGTGGTAAATCCAACGCAGGTCTGCTCTAGCCAGACCCCAGAGCTGATGCAGAGGGATGTGCGTGGCCCAAAACATGCTTCCTCCTGCCACATGGCCTAATGCAGTGGTGGATTCCTCAGCTGCATTGCAAAAGCTTGCAGTGCAGGAGGAGCAGAAGCGCTTAAACCTACATGTGCGATCAACGGGAATATGTCAGTGGGTGGGTGAGAGAACACCATGGAGTAAGCAGCAAGCATGGCAGACTCTGAATACTGCGGAAAAAAATACGGGGAGTGGAGCAGGGCTGAGGATTTCAGTCTGTCACACATTTTGCCTCTGTCTCACCTTCTCCTCACTCCTTTTCTTCATTTTTCAATGGCCAGGATAATGAAAGTGAAAAAGAATATCCAGACCCATCCAATCTGGCTTTCAGGACACATAGGCACTTTATTTTTTAAATAAAATACACTGTAACAGCCTTTATATGGAGAGCATTGCGGGTAAATGTTTTATGCCATGGATTCAGTTTCCTATCAGGACCTGTATTAATAATACCTATGTCCAATTGTTAGTAGACTCCTCTTCCAATGAATGCTTTGTTTAAATGTATATTGAAAACTTATTTTTACAATGGCTTTCTTCTCTTTAATAGGATTTGTCGTGTTGGCTCTGGTGTAGCATGCAAGTTGTTTGTATAAAGCTTTGAAATACATTTCTGAATGGTGCTGTATAAATAGTGCATGCATTGAATTGTAGTATTTTATTGTGCAACTAAAAGGTTTCCTGTTCTATACCATAATACGATTTGTTATTTTTCCAGAACGCACATTAGCCTGCATTCAACTTCTGCACAAGTTAGAAGAACTCAAATTAAATTTACAAGCACACCTGAGCAAAGCTAGTTAGCTCTGGCCAGATCATGTTTCCATGATTAAATAATGCTGGCTATTATAACACATTGCAAGAAAATGCAGCTATAAATCCTTGTCTCAGTTTATTTCCAATGCTTCATTGTACCATAGAAACTCTGCTACACTTTCTAGCAATAGGCTAGACATGGGACTGAGTCACCCTGAGCAGATGTGTTAGATACTAACTCTGAGGAGATAAGAGTAACAATGCTGCTCTCCCATGAGCTTTCCCCTCAAAGACCTTCCCATGCTACACAAACATTAATAAATCGATCTTCACTACATCCCACCGCAGAGTTTATTAACTGCGGAAATTGGTTCCCAGAAAGATTCAGCAATTTGCTCAAGGCCAGAGAGTAGGTCCACAGCAAGGAGAAAGAGCTGAGGCATTGTGCTGGAGACCCTCACTTATTACCATTTAATGTTTAACACTAACGTTTCACACAGGGGGCTGCAGGCACGGCAGCGCTGGGTCTTCACCTCGTCCGAAGTGGATGGGCACTGGTTTCAGGGACCGGCACCCAACATGGCTACAGCGAGACAAGCCCCTGCCGAGCATGTCGGTCACCACCACATACCCCTGGGGACCTGGGGGGGCGAGGGAACATCTCCTGCCTGCCTGTGGGGCTGCTTCGGGGTGGGGATGAGAGGTCCGTGGCTCCACCGCTATCCTCACTGGGACACTTCAATAGGTCTCGCAGGGGTCCAGGAGGAGCTCTTGGAGGCCAGGTCTACCCAACTTAGGGAGCAGAGCAGGCGAGGTCCTGGTCCCACAGTCATCCAGGTCACACTGCGGCTTGCAGACGGCTTTCCTTTTGGTGGAAACAAGAGTGACAGGGCTATATGGGTTGTTGGTGCACACTCAGCTCTGAGCTGAAGGTATACAAGGACATACGTCGGAGACTGGGGACACTGGGGCAGCCCAAACCTGTTTAGAGTTCAAGGTTTTTACAGGTGGCTCTGGAAGTTTTGCATTTTATTAAGATTTCTCATTTTCCAGTCACTTATAATGTTGCCAAAATTTGACCATTTGGAGTAAAGTTTTCCAATCCAGGTGTTTGCCTCAGGCTGAATTATTTCAGATAGGGTAGGGAGGAGAATTTCATTTAGAGCTGTTCCCCATGGCCAAGACTCAGGCTGAGGAAAAAGGCTTATATGTAAAAAATGCTGTGACTTACCTTTTGAAACTGTCCAGTGCTCTGTGAATGAAAAGATAGTTGTGTGAGGGAAAGGAAAACAGAGCAGATAAGGAATTGGGCTCTGTGGGGACAGCTGAGATTGATGGCTACTGTGAAGAGAGGGGTAGAGGACCTGGATGGGGTCAACTGGCACAGGCAGCGTACCATGACCAAAACTGGGAGGACGAGCCCAAAACCCACAGACTTTACAGAATGGGGTTGAATTGCTGAGATTGGGGAAAGTTTACAGTGGGGCAAGTCCTAAGGGGTAAGACAGAAGGGCATTAGGACAAGGGTAACCATTTAAAGTTTTGCACCCAAGAGAAGGCACTAGTCCATAGCCTGGACTGGGTCTGTTCCTAAATTCTGCCAGTCCACTGCTGCCAGTGTTTACGTGTGAAAACACTGATGACAGAGTGTTTCATCTTCCACGTACTGTTAGAGCAGGCTCTCACCCTACAGGTGTGGTCCTTTAGCTGCCTTGGCAAATCTCAGCACCGTGGTGTTTACCCTACTGATAAGTCATGCGGATGTCATGCAACCTTACTTAACTCCCTGTAATTTTGTCTTTAATTGCACACACATACTTGGGGTTTCTTTATGTATCCAAAGTCCTGCAGCCTCATACTGTGCACTAAAAGGACATGTCTCAGCTGGCAAGCACCTATTTAATTTGTTATTTTCCAGTTCATTCCTGATTTTATACCATGCTTTGAATCCTGAAATATTTTCTTCATGGGATTTTCTATAGTGCTCGCCACTGCAGTACAAGAGCTCCCCAACTATTGGCTGGTTCGTTTTAGCAAAACGTCTTCATGATGAGGTATCACGATATTGTCACTTGGCAAATGGGCAGCTAAGTCAGCACTGCAGTTGCCCAGTTTGAACCAACTGGGACTTGATTTTTCAGAGCACTTACTATATGATACGATGCTGTGAATCACCGAAACATCACTCTCCCGGACCCAGCTGAGACTGAGCTCAGCACTTCTGCAAACCAAACCTCTGGCACCTAGAAAGTAAAAAAGACACAATTAGAGCCCATCTATGAAAAGCTTGGCTGAACAGTATTTCCCAGCACTCTGGAACAAAGGAAGAGGTAGGATCTAAGGATGTAATTTTGTACTTTGTCTTCCCCGCAGTCCTGTTCCTCATTCACTTCCAGCTTTTGTAATAACACGAAGCAGAGATGCTGCCACAGCCACAGAGTAGGTCTAATTTGTGTAGTGAAGGAAGGAGCTGTGTGGAAAAGCACTATGTGATCAGATAGTGCAAACTGTGTCTGCATAATACATGTATGTATGGGGGCTGAATTACGGTAGCAAAAGTAATTTTAAATCAGCATTTTCTAACATTCATGAGCTTGTTCTGCCCAGCTTATTAGTATTCCTTCAATGCGGGGTTTTGATTTGTTTTGGAATAAAGCATATTTATTCTAATTCTGTGTAGGAAATAGCCAGTTCTATCTTCCTTACAAAATATTTTTGCAAATGGTAGGGTGCCCTTCTCTTGACATTCCTCACCAACTTGGGTTCAGCGTTTGAAGATGATAAATGCGCATCAAGCTCAGCGTTTCTACCACCACCTACCTGCTTTGGCTCTTGTTTCATTAGAATTTCAGCAATGTGCTGGTTCATGGCAGATAACCTCCTCTCCCTCTCCGGGCTGCGAGTGCCTGTGAGTGTGTGTGCATGTGTAGGGGGTGAGGGAACGGGTGCCTTTCTCATCTCCTCAGCATTTATTACATTCCTCTTTCTCTACCTCCTCTGCAGCAATAAATCAATGCTACTTGTTATTGTCTACTCCTTGGGCAGCGTCTCAGGGGCAGAGGCAGGCTCTCCTGGCTATAATGCCCTATGTTTTATCAAAAGCTAAAATAGAAATAAAGAACTAAAGTGAACCAAAGTCTTGGTTTTGCAGATTTTGAGAGGAGGGACCCTATGCCGGTCTTGCTGGCTATATTGCCCATCAAGACAGACACACTTTGCCCCAGGCAGGCTGCAGCGACCACCCCCTGCCTTACGCTGCCCACACAGCAGGATAGGGCAGTGTGTCAGTGGGGCCACGTTTCTGCTTCCAGCATGGCAAGGAAAATTTAGGATTTCTGGTGCTACTGCCTATTTCCTACCTGCCCTGCAGGCAGCTCCAGGGCTGGGGTGCTGGATGCACCATTCCCGTATGTGTGGTGAGATGGGTGCGTGCTCCTCACGCTTCTGCAGCGGGTTAATAACAAGTGAAGCCCTAAAAATAGGTTGTGGATGGAGTAAAACGTAGCCTGATTATTGTTTACTCCGACAAGAGCAGAGGCACACACACTGGTGCCCAGGGAAACTGTAGATGTGGCGCTTAGGGACATGGTTTAGTGGTGGACTTGGCAGTGTTAGGTTAACGGTTGGACTCGATGATCTTAAAGGTCCTTTCCAACCTAAATGATCTGATGATTCTATGATTCTAAATCAAGAACAACATCACAGTGGGTCTGTGGCTTGTAGCAACTCCCTGGAGAAACTTTGCCCAGAAAGCCTCTGCCTTCTCCTTTGTTGCCTGCTTTCTAATCACAGCAAACTGTTTTCCTCCACACAGGCTTCCTGATTTCCTACAGGAAAAAAACAGCCTTCCCACATACCTGGCCCAACAAGCAGGGATTAGATGTTCTCTCTGTCCACCAAGAACACCCTGAAGAACACCTCTGGCTGGAGAAATGATGAGAAAAGAAACTGGTGTGGTGCAGGAGCAGGTGAGAAAGGCAGACGGGAACCTTCTGGAATAGAGGTGTTTGGCTGGTCCAAGCCCAGAAGCACAAAAAAATACCTGGCACACCTGCTGAGGCATCCAGGACCAAATTAAACAGGGGGATTTAAAGCCAGGGTTGCATCTGGGATTTTTTAATCCTTAACCCCTTCCAATGTTAACTGGGAATTCCAACTCATCTGGGAACCTTCATGCAGAAGTTACTGAAGGGTTTTTGCAGGCAGATTCTCAGAGTCTGAAGTGAAGAAAAAGCCCTCCTCGACACATTAGCATGTTTTTATTGTGGTTTTGTAGATGTATTTTACATTTTCTTTCTGCAGTGGCAAAAGGGGGAGAGTTGGGTCCCCCCAAGCAAGAAATGTACTTTATCAACTCAGTTTGTCAGCAACGGCACTGGTAAAAGCATGCACACACATGCACCTCTTTCTCTACGTCTTCCCTAAACTTTGTCTAGTTTTTTATTAAAATGGCTGCCTCGAGCTACTGACAAACAGTGCCTGTAACATGAGATGTGCAGCGTATGAAAAAACCCACAAACTTCAATACAACCTCAGATTCCTTCTCCTGCTCTGATTTTCACCGTTTCTTATGGGGTGGATTTCCCTGCCCCCTACCCTGATTTTCAAGGGGACGTGCTTAGGTCATGATGCATTTTTCCGACCCTTCAGGGAAGATGATGTCCTTGCATCAGAAGGACTGCCGCGTTGCTGACTGCGCCGGCAAACACACGGCTCGTGCGGCGGAGAGGCAAGCCTGACACGCAGAAACGATCCATCTCTTTCATGCGGCTTTTCGAGGCTCCAAAATACATGTGATGACAAGCAGATAAAAAAGTATTACATGCAGAAAGGAGAAGGGTTTGTCTTTGTTTGCTTGTTGGCTCCCCTTTCCCCAAAAAGGTCTCCCCAGCCTTCAGGCAGTTGTTGGGGGGGGTGGACTTGTGTTGCGATAGACATCAGGTAGGTTTATAAATACAACGCGGCCTTTGAGGGAGAGCTCTGGCTCAAGAACTCTCCTTGCCCTACGGCATGGTGGAGGGGGGTGGCAAAGGGAGAACCTGGGATTGAAACGGGGGAAGAGTAGCGTGGGGACAACTGGGTTTAGTTTGGGAGAAAATGGGTTCTGAGGATGCCGCGGCCGCTGCCGAGAAGGCGATGTCCTTGTCGCGCAGCTCTGGCCTCTCCTGCCTGCTGCATCGAGGGCTCTCCCAGGTGTCCACGTCTTTGGAACTCAGCTGGTTTGGGGAACTGGTGATTTCTTGTCCCGCTGAGCTCTGCACTGCAGTTCGGCTTAACCCTGGCTGAAGGAACCCACCGAGACAAGCGACTGTTTAAGACAGGATGAGTTATCCACAGCCTTGCTGTCTTTCCACATCTCATTTTTCCACAAGTCTCTCACTTGCTGATTATAATTGCCCTTTAATTGCTTGTATAATTTCAATTACATAACAAGTAAGCTGTAGAGTAGCTGCCAAAAGTATCTGTTAAGTTCTTTTTTTTTTTTAACTGTTAATTGAGTTTAAATAATTCCACAGCTGTGATGGCCATAGTCCTGAGAGCGGTGGGTTCATTCAGCAGATGGTCTTTCTCTGGATACTGTCTGCTTGCTTTGGGCACAAGTTTACCAGTTTCCTCTGTAGAGATTGTTATTTAGATCTGGTAATGCTGACCAAACAGCCTTAATGTGGACAAAAGGATTTAATGGTTTATGCAATCAAATGCTGTAGGGGTATCCAGCAGTGTGAATGCAAGCAACAGCCAAGAGCAGACCATTCATCACTGTCACTAGTGCTGTTTCTGTTTTACACGCCAGCTAGATGCTGAACTGGAAAAAGTCCAGGATCCTTGCAGGGTTGAGATGGAGATAGGACCAGCCCTTCTCAAGGGCTTTTATCATGTTCAAGGTAAGGCGAGATCAGATACTGGGTTATATTGAGAGAACCTTCTTGCATAAAGCAACAATTAAATAAGATAAGTTTTAGGTGGAGGTTAGATGTCTCTTCTGGAAGAAAGTGTGAATGATCTCATGCGAGGTTGCTTTGACTTTTTTTTTCCCTTGGATGAAATAGAAAGGGCCAACAGCAATAGAGAGTCTCGTTGGAGACTCTCCTGTGCTTCTGTTGTGTGGAAGGCTTGAGTCAGGAGGCAGAGAGTATTGACTTACTGGTCAATAAGGAGCCTGTATGGAGCCTACTTTCCTGAAAAGTCACATTGGATGGAGATGATAGTTTTCTCCAAGAAGTAGGCTGACAGTGATGGGTAATAGAGATGTTCAAGACTGACAAGACCATCCATGGCTTGGAATAAGGCAGCAGGTGTAATTAAGAAATGCTGTGATTGAACCCACGTGGATTGCTTTCAGGAGGAATAGGTTTAGAATAAGATATATAAATGTGAGCATGTTTTAAAACATCAAGCAAGGAACCTTGGTCTATAGTAGCTATTTTAATCTTGCTTTGCAGTCGTGCTTGTTTGTTTTCTTTAAGGAGTATATATTCTCATTGCTTGGTAAATACTAAATTTAAGAGAGGGTATGGCTTCTTTAAACTACATTTTGTTCTTTTTGTTAGTGTTAACCAGAAACATAAGAGGTACTAGAGGATACACAGCATGGGAGGCCCCTGATTTAAACAGTCATGTAGCTTAACATATGTTTATTTGGAAATGTAACTTTTATCATTTTTATTAGAGCAGGAAATGGTGGGTGATGCACTCCTTTTTTTTGTTATTCAGTTTATATGTCAGATTCTACTCCCACGGAAAGTGGAATTAAATGAAAAGTGAAAATGACAGAATTCCTAAAATAAATTTATTTTTAAAAGATGCATTTGTGAAAATTAGGCAATTGAATTGATCTGGTCACATGGATTTTGAAGATTTTAGATAAATATAGCTCATCTTCTCACCCCAGAGACTAGAAGAGGGAAACAAGTTCTCCTGGTTCTCCAACTCTTAAATACAGTCTCAGCTGAAAGTGAGTACGATCATCCATCTGTCAAATATCTACGGTCAGTTTATCTGGACTGCGGATAAGTCTGCAGATAAGATCTGGCTCAGCGCAGCGCGGTTTATCAGTTCAGGTGCAGTGCCATGTGAGAGCGACAATAGGATTTTAAGGTCAGGGAGGGTTCGGAGGTGTGTAATTGTGTTTGCAGAGTGTTGAGCCTAAGCTAATAAACTCTGCGGGGCCCAGCCGGGCTCCCTGCAGAGCTGCCTAAATGTCCTGTGCCGTACGCTCCGGGGCGTGCTCTCTTCTGGAGGACACGCTGGCTAGCAGCTTTTATTGCTACCATTATTATTGTGGCGATCCAGAACGTCCTCCTTGCAGTACCACGTATAATGTGGAGGAGGCTCAAAGCAAGCAAACAATTTTGCTTCAAAAGCTGGTTGAGGACACCCATAGATTCTGCTTAGTCGATGACTTTCACGAAGCCAGCGTTTTTCACCTTTCCTCAAAACTTGGTAAGTGAGCTTAGAGTGCTTAGTACAAAAAGTATTTTTTCATTATAACTCAAATTGTTTGACTAAACTGAGCAAATTTAGGCTTTGCCATATGTTCATCACAACTTTAGACAGGCTCATTTTTATAATAAACCAAATTCTGATTTAAAGGAAAAAGTATTTCCGCTTGCATTATTTTTCTTTTTTTCCACAGGCAGGTTCTGGATTTGCAAGAATTCCTAGAGGGCATGCTTTTCTATATCTGCCCATGTTCTGTGCCACCGGCAACTTTTATTCTTCTGGCTTCTTTGGTTTTAGGTTATCGTGAAAACCATGGAATTCCAATGACGGGATCTATATGGAGACTAGGAAACATAAAAGGAAAATAAAACAAAAATAAAAGGACTAATAAAAAATTTCAATGTCAGAACTTTCTGTGCTTGCCCCCCACAAGACCATGCGCTCATCATCAGAATCTATTTCTCTTTCACTAATGATCCTTTCCTGGAGGGAATGTCTGATTATCTGACCTCTCTGACATATCCTCTCTCTCCCTCCTTCCCTTCAGCGGCTAGAGGATTTGTGGATGGTCAGAAATACTGCAAACGTCAATGATTCCAGCTTCCCTCAGGAAATGGAAACAAAAGCAAACCCATCCAAACATTTTGAACTCTCTTTAATGTCTTGCAGAAGTAGTGGAAGGTTTGAGGTGGAGCTTCTTAACCTGTCTGAATCAGGACTCTCATCCTTGACATAAATCAGGAAAGGAAAAACTCAACCTTTTGCTAATTTGGGTAGGACTTTGATGATAGTTTGCCTAGAGATATTAAAGTGGTGCAACATGAAATAACAGAAACTAAAATTAATGGAGCTGTAAATGGGATTGCATTGTGCAGGGCCCCCACATATGGTTCAAATTCGGTGCTTCCTCTGTATCTGACAGCATTCTTACAGCAAGAATGCTTCTGAGGAACCGCTACTGCACCCACCATGAAAGCATGGAGAAGAAAACCTCACCCCACAGCGTCTGTTGACCATTCTTTCTCCTCCCATGGTGACTGTGGTTTTGTTTATGCTCTCAATTAAACAGAGGTCTGAGTTTGTTCTCATAAGCAGACTTGTCTATCATTCATGGTATAAACTTCAAGACCAGCACTGGAAGGTCACCTTGGTTGGAGACATTTAGGATATACTTCATGAGGTTTCTCACACATAGATACCAAGAACTATCTGAGATGCAGTGAGATAGCTGAGGTATTCAGGCTGACAGATACGGCACAGTATCTACAGGAGGCACATGTCCATCTGGAGAGGCAACTGGAGCCCAACCGTACTATGGCGGGACAAGTCCAACGGCCAGCGTTTCGGAAACTGTAGCATACACTTGGTGTCTAGAGATGAGCCAGGTGTCTAAGCTCCCGATGGAGTCAACTGAGATCTAGTCAGTGCAGTCAGCAGCGTCTGAAGAGCTGTTCATGGAACCAAATGCTGAGGTGGAATTCAGTCACCCAAACACAGTTATCGGTTTTCTTTTGAGCTATCCTCCTATATTTAAGTTATTCACACAGGACCGGCAGATATTATTCAAAACTAGTGGGAGATTAGTAGTCTCTAGGAGGAGCAGCTGGACACCAGGTAGGATACTCAAGCCAACCAGCACCTATGTTTTGTCAACCACTTCTCCAGGTCTAAAGACAGGCATATGCTCCGTGGACTGAACAACAGATGATTCAGGTTTAAAACCAGCCCAACAGCAAAAACCTCAAACTCGGCTCTTTGTGTGTTAGCTACAATGAGGTTTCAGCACACAACATGAATAAAAAGTATGTGGGTCATAATGCTCCTGAGTTAACGTGTTGCCAAGTTCATTCTTCACCTTGTAGATAGAAGCTACAATTCCCAATTAGCCTATGCCAACCATTGACCAACAGGTTGGCCTTGCAGGAGCTCCGAGTAAACAGTCTGTATCATGTTAACACAAACCTGGCAGGAACTGAGCCAGATATGAGCCTCACTGAAATCGTGAATACATGCTGAAGTATTAATCTGTCTTTAATTTCACTATTTCCATTGCGCATAATTATTACCACCGGCATGAACAGTGAGTTATCCCCCTTGATTGAGCCTGCAAGAAGTCTGAGTTTTTCATAACTATGCTTAATTGTTGCCAGGGTTCCCTGTAGTAGCATTAGCCTGTTTAATATTACATGGCATGAGAAAATTAAATGATCAATATCAGGTTAAGAGCGCTCAGTTGTTCTTTCTTTGCTTTGTAATTGCTGGTGTGACAGGAAAATAATTACTGTGTTGAGTTTATTGCTATTCTCACTGTCCTCTGTTGGTGATTTTGTTGTTCAGCTATGAACATTTCTGACTTAAATTGTCTATAATATTGTTGTCTTGGAAGGAAATAGAAAGGAAAGGGGAAGGAAAAGGAAGTAGGAGAAATTAAAGGCTGATCTAAGATTAACATAGTGCTTACTCTGGCTCTTGGCAAGGTCTGTTTGTAAAAGGAGTCTCACAAAGCAAAAATCATCTAGGGTGGATTTGTTTAAAGTGACACTGTCAACTTAAATATCACACTTCAAGATTTTTTTTTACTCCACATTGTTATAAGTAACACGCAAACCAATTATATCCCACTAATGCCATTGGAACACCTTGGATTATTACAGCTGACAGACTAGAGAAAAAGTACTTCTCTGTATTTTTGGGGCTGTTTTTACTGCAACTGATAGCACTCTGTCCATGATAACCAACTCGTACAGAAAGCTTACACACAAAAAGGGCCATGCAAATTTGGGCCATGCCCAAATCTTCCTTAGCTTCTTATCGAAGTGTAATAATCAACAGCTGAATATTTTTTTTAATTCCATCATTTCCCTGTCTGCGTATTAGGGCTCTTTCCTGTTGTTTGTAGAGCTTTTTGTTAGAATAACAGGAGAGAAAAAAACCACCAACAACCAACTTAGAAACAAGGTTTTTAAAACCAACAGGGGAAGCAGAAAAACAGAAATCCCCATCAGTCCTCTGCAGGGAGCAGGTACCCTCAGGGTCCTTGCTTTCAGCCATGCAGAGACAAGCCAGTCCCTAGCGAAAAGATACCTACTGCCTTCAGAAGCCAGTGGGAGTGGGCTGATAAAGAGATCCCTTTAACCGTGATGCCTAAGAGTCACTGGTGTCAGCGTTAAGACATCCTGGGAGAAAGAGGGGGACAAAACTGGTTATTCACTGCCTTTGTTTAGCTGCCTTCGGAGGTTTCAAGGGAGCTGAATACAAAGACACTGTGGCACATGCCAACTGTTGACTCTATCAAATAATAAAGCAATCCCAGTGGGTATTAAGAAGCGTGGAATCATTCTAATGAGTCTGGCAAAATCTCATTAGGATGAACAGCAGGTGATGACAAAATATTTGCTCTGTATGCAAATGACTTGTTTCCTCCTCCGTCTACATGCGGTTGCATGAGCGCTCAGAATAGGAGCTGTCAGATAATTACTCACTGGAGCAAAGCACTGCATATGTGGTGGTTGCATTTCAAATGCATCACTGGCAAAAATGGGGAAAACGCTGGAAAAGAACTGTGCTTTTAGAGTGACAGCCCCCCTGTACCACCAAACTCAGCCTCCTACCTGCACAACAGTCAGTTTTGCTGGGCATCCAGAAAATCCATCTGTCTTTCCAGAAATGCCTTCAAAGCCGGGACAGATGGGCCTCAGGATATCAAAACTTCTCCAAGAGCTGTGAGCGCAGAAGGCATGATGGAAGTGTGTGTGTGTGTGTGTGTGCTGAATAATGAAAACAAGAGAAAACATGGAAGTTCCTCTGGACAGAGGTAGGTTACCTGCACGGATCTGAGTCTGATCTGTCCTAGTTCAAAACAACTCTACTAATCAAGCAGGAAATATCCAACTGCAGGCTCAGATATTGTTGTCTGCATAGTAAATCACTGCTTTGCCCCCTTCTGCTGCCTTAACATCAGGCTATGTAGCCCCTGACATCCGTTCAGTTCCTGATGGTGTTTCTGGCATAGCACGCTTCCATTCTCTCCAGTGTATCATTAATAATGCTTCATACATTTGTTTTTAATCATGTTGGTATTTATTTATTGCTGCAGTCCTGTTCCTACTCCTCATACATGTCAGAAGCAAAATTCTTGCATGGGGGAGATGGAAGTCCCCCAAGAGCCCCATTCTTCTGTGTGTGCTGGAGGAGAAGAGGACAGGGGAGTCGAGTCAAAGGAGATTCCAGATTAAATAATCCAAGCCATGCAAACACAAGTGTTCCTGCAGATCTTCTCTCCAGTGCCTGGAAGTCAAATACCTTCGCTATACTTTCCCCATGTAATTGTGGTTTGCTCTCAAAAAAAGGAGTCAGGAATGCATTTGAAGCCTCCCTTCTAAAAACACCGCTAGGATCCCCAGGGCCATGCAAAACTTCCAACTATGAAAGGCAAAGGACTATGTGTATGATGACCCTCTGCTCCCACCATTCTCATCGACTCTTACCTGGAGATGGTTTGCTACAGGCTCTCCATCAGAGAGGCAATTTAGTAAGCTGATTATGAGAAAGAACCATTTGCTTTCCTGCTAAAGTCCCATAGAGATGGGGTGAAAACAACACACTAAAGAGCAGAAATTTGCATCCCTCACCATCCAGCAACCTGCATTCCGAATCTTATGGATGTCAAGAAAGGTGACCAGTCCCCTAAATTGTTCCCTCCGCAAAAGAAAAAAAAATCATTTCCTTAGCTGAGGCTTTGTGTTCTAAGGATATTAAAGTGAGTTATCTGATTTTAATAATAGTGATTATTTAAAATTATTAATAATACTATTAAATGCTAACAATATTAGGGACGTTTTAGTCTGTAGATCTTTATCAAAAAATGCTTTTCATCCAAGTGCTTTGTCAGGTAAAGTCAACATCATCATTTCTTCTTTCATAAGTTTGGGAAGTTTAGAAGGGTCACTCAATAGGTCAGCAAGAGAACTGGGAAGCAATGCCTAGTCCTCTTGATTCCTAGATCAACACCTTGTGAGCACAGGGGCACTGTGGCTCACTGTGTCATTGCTGTGGGTCTGAGACCTACAGAGCTACCAAAGCTCCTTCTGGGGCTGGAGTTTTTTAAAAAAAAGTTGGAGAAACATCACCTCGGGTAGCATGGGGTGTGTTTGACTCTGAGTGTGGGGACTGGCAACATCACCTCTTGAGATCCAGACCTCTAGCCTAGCATTTGATGACTAATGTATCCTACATGGCATTCGTCTTACATTTAATAATTGTATTAAATTGAGGTCTGCAGTCAAAGTGCTGCCAAAATGACAGCGGGCCAAGAAATACATTAAGCATTAAAATGCAGGCTCGGCGGGGTTTGCAGGGCAGCGAGGCTTGTTCTCACGGTTGGGTTACACACGCCAAGGTAGCATGTTCCAACCCAAACCGACAGCAGCACGCAGGGGCCACAGCCTTCTGGTTCTGCTTAGCAGGTTTTGCTGACCAGTGAAAAGCGATGGAAATCCCAAGCTCTCAAAAAGCAGTAGCTCTTAAGCAACTACTTTTTTTCCCCTTTTTTTTTTGCTACCCGGCTTGCCAAACAACTGAGTGCTTGTTTAGTGAGACTGACTGCAATAAGAAAACTGTAGACAGCAAAGGCAGTGACTCATTTCAAGCTAGAAATGTCATCTGATGTTAGTGGTGGCCGGTATCAGCTGACCGGCCGTCACGCATGTGGTGATCCCAGATACACAGTGCTCTGAAAAAAATCCTGTGAACTGCTGCCAAATGCAGTATGGATAAGAATGCACCAGGTTTGGCTCCTTCTACCCAAAGCAGCCCACCACCGCTCCCAACAGCCTTTGTGTCATCACACTCATGCTCTAACAACATACCTCCAGGCATACGATGTATGTTCGTGGGCGTTCTGTAAAAACATCACTTCTAGGTGAGCTGGGGTGCAGCCATCAAGGTATCTCACAGACTTCCTATGGAAAAAAACAACAAGCAGAAAGGAGTATTTGTCTCTCAGGATAACAGGAAGATCACATGGGCTTCAGAGGAGATCCAAAACCAAGCAGCATTGACAGGAGAGCCCAAGCCCTAAGCAGTATGGGCAGGAATCAGAACGTGCTGATTGGTCTTGGCAGCAGTCCTTGCCTTCTTTTTTTTAGCAGTAGAGCTGTAATCTTATGGAGACTATGAGGACAGCTTACTCATGCAGATGCATCTAGTGCTACCTGAGATGCCAAAACATAACCTGTATGGCTTTCACCTGTTTCTTCCAAAGGGAGAAGTTGCACATAAGACCTCTGCAGTATCTGATCTCTTGGGTACCCTCAGGGATCTGAAATGGCACTACAAGTCCGTGTGTAAAGAACAAGACCCCCTGCGTGTCTGTGCAGCAAGGTGGTCCAGTTGCTCAAACTCTTATTTGAGTTTTTGCAGCCTGAACTGAGCTCTGTGCTTTTGTTGCTGAGTGAGTTTGTAGTTAACAGCAGCGAGCACATATCCCCTGCAGTCTCAGAGGTGTCTGTAGAGCAGGCCTACCCTGAAGAAGTGATAAATACCTCTGGCTAGTCTTGTTGCTCCCATAGGCCAACAGTAGTGCTGCTCTCCTGTGAAGTCCTTTGAGACTTAAAGTATTGTTAACACACTGGTCAAAGTAAAAAGAGACTGTAGATTGCCATCCCTTTGTTGTGGGTTTGGAGAGAATAGAGAGGTCCTATGCATTCGTGTCTTTCTGCTCAGAAGTATTCTTGTTAACGCTGGGGGAAGAGAGAGCTACCCTTTCATTTCTTTATCCTTGACCCCTCTGGGCCCAGAGCACTTCACTTTTTTGTTCCTTTTCCTCCAGCCCCAGCCCCAGCCTGCAACTTCCCAACCCGCCGTTCCCATCCCCACCTGCCCTTCCCAACATGCCTTTAGCACTTGTCTCAGAGTTTGCCCAATCCTACCTCTGCTGTACCACCCTCTCCCAAACCTCTGTAACTTTATTCTTCCATTCACTTCCTACTCTTTCTACCTACCCCTTCCAACCTTGGGTGTCCCAGACCCTCAAAGTGAGAGTCTTCATATCTTCTGCAGCTCCCTGAGGTCCATCCCTGTATCTCCACTCTGTACTTGTCCTTGAAGGACTCCGTTGCTGCTCTCCCCTTGGCCAAAGTAGACAAATGACACATTTCCCCTTTACCTGGCTTTCCCAGGGATAGAAATCCACCTGGCCAGATCTAGAGCAAAAAAGAACGTGTCTGAGTAGAAAACAGTGACCCTAATCTGGGAATGAGAAGTGCTATATCAAGATTTAGTTGTCATTATGCGTTTGTTTAGATAAGCTTCTAGAAAGTCTGGACTGTGTTGGAGCATCTCCACCGCCATCTTTCTGTGGACAAATTGTATTGCTGTCACCCACCAAGTGTTTGTTGGTAGCAAACTGTAAGTCACAAGTCACTCCAGACAAGGAAAGAAAAGATTCTTTAGAAGAGAACAGCGGCTAAAGGGATGAACACAAGCAATTGTTTTTCTAACTTTTTTTTTTCTCTCAGTTCTCAGCATTACGCTGAGTTTGCTCTTCAAATGTCTGACTGACAAATGTCCTTTCACTTTTACTTTAAGTAGCTCAGAAGGCAAATTAGTCTTCTTTCCTGTTTTTCTCCTTTCTCTTCCTCTTTGCATAATAAATCAAAGTGGTAACCACCAGCTTACGTAAGTATTTTTGCGGACTCTGGAACCAAGATTCATCCTGTCATTCAGGCTGTGCTGAGGCACTTAAGCCAGTAGTCTAATTGCCCTTAGATACCCCCACAAATCACTGGAGGAGGACAGGTACTTTGGGGAGTTCTGGGAGCACTTTGCCTTAGGCTGAAACACCCTTGAGATGTGTTTATGTCACTCTTCTCCCAGACCCAAATCTACCCAAGGCCAAATGCACAAGGTGCATTTCGCTGCACGGTGCCTTCCCCCGCAAGATCTTTCTCCTCAGCAGATCCAGAAATCTTGATGAGCCTGGACCACAGGTGGCTTCGCACCCTATAGCTATCAGTAATTTTTGGCACCTCCACTTTGCGGGTGCTTGGGATTTTCAGAAGCAGCTGTATCTCTCCAGCTACCTCTGTTACCAGGGACAAACCAAGAGGAAATCAGGAACCTGGAGGCAGCGTTATCCTCACGAAGGTGGTCCTGTACCTCCTAGTACGTGTACAAGGTTTTTGCCCTAAGATGTGCATGCCCGCTCCTCCATTAGGACAAACTTTCCTGGGCAGCCATAGGACATCGTTTACTTCTTCCTGCATAATAAAGCACCAGAGATGTCTTTGAAGCCTTTGACTTCAATATAACTTAATGAAAATTTGGGCCTTCACCTTGATGTAGAGTTAAAAGGTTCCTGCTTGAGCTGAGGGAATATTTGAGGGTTAATTTTTTACCCACTGATTTCCACTGTCTCCAGAGAAGACAGAAAATCAAACAGTTTGCTGTATAATTGCTGACCTTACACTACTATGCAATTTTTAGCAATATTGGGAACAATAACTTACCAGGTTGTGTCCTGTAAGGGAGCAGTATAACTCCAGATCTTGTATAACTTAAACTTATGCAAACTTCAGCAAGATTTTTCTTCCACTAATTATAGAAGAACAAAGCATCTACTCTTTCATATTAAAAAAAATCACCTCTTCCTGGAATCTCAAGTCTAAGGTGTTTTTACTGCGAAAAAGAGCTTCATGGTAATGATAGCAGAATATCAGATTACTGACTCTGTATAACAGTCCTCTGTTTGGCTTCTGTCTACTTCTTAACAACATTTAGTGAAAAGCCTTCCAGAGACACCTTTAATTCACATGTTAAGAATGTTTATGCCTCTCAAGTGGTCAAATTAAATTGTATCAAATGAACCGTATGGGCTTGATGTAGGTTCTAAGGCCCTGTTTAAACTGTTGTGTGTTCATGAAACAATTAAAGCTGAATAAACATTGCCGAAAGAATTTCAGAGAGGATTAGTTCAAATGTTTAACTAAACTAATTTCTGCCACGGTTGGTTTCCATGGGCATTCGTTTGATCTGGCAGAAATGCTCTTTCCTTAAGCGTTTAACCAAAGCCTGATTGTAAGAGTTGCATTTGTTCTGTCAGGGAAGGTAAACAACGACTCTGCCTCCCACGATCACTTATAAGTGACCAGCTCCATATGACACCTCTTGGGTAGGAGGTGTCCAGCCGCCAAGCCAGGAACTAAACACTGATTGGGACACGGTAGTTGGAGTGTAGGTACTCAAGAAGGCATTGAGTTAGTTACTGATGGTACGTTATTTGGCTGGGTCTTAAAAATAGTAATTCTGTATGCAGCAACTGTTTTTACAGACCACAACAGCCTAGGCTCAAACACCTCAGCTTTAGACTTTGCAAACTAGGCATGGCCGGAGTTATGACACCTCTAGGTGAACCCTTTGACATGAGACCAGGTTTTGAAGGTCAGCGAGGATAAGCAAGGTCTTCCAAGCTGGTCTGCTGAACTGATTCGTCTCTCCACACAAACCTCATCTTCACTCCATTCTCCAAAGTCTTGAGGAAAGCCTTGAGGATATGAGGTAGGAATATAGGAGAAGTTAAATGAAGAGTGAAAAGACTGGCTGTGGTGAGGTTATCCAATCTCTTCAGAGTAAATAGCCCTCAGCCTGTACTCACTGAAAGCATAAACCTGAAATACAAAATTAAGGTATAGCGAGCTTATAATATTTTGTTTAATCCTGCTTCAAATCACAATACCTTTGCATAAGGTATGCTATCGGATACTACTGATGAATTCGGTTAGTAACCAGTACCCCAAGCTGCCTAGAGAGGTGCTCTGTCCCAAATTTGGCTATGATCACCAGAGAACTCAGCTAGAAACACTTCTTTTGATTGCCTGGCATCAAGGGTTCTCATACAGAAGGTCTTCAGTTCTGGCATTTGCACATCACTTTTGCCTATGAGATCTTAGCAGCCTAAACCAGTGGCCTTCTAATGGTGGACATAAGTTCTAGGTAAAGCCCAATAATTTATTAACATTTGATCCTTTTGGCCATGTAACAAACGACGTTTTTTCTCCATGCTTTTGAACAGGGAATAGCTTAAGGTTGGCTAGGTCAAACTACAGGGCAACCTGCTGGGCTGCTACGGTCATGGGATGACTCTGTAGCCTCTACGGCACTACTTGGGAATGTCGTTATTTTTATTTAACTATTTAATAATGGCTGTGTTTTAACAGATACTGCCAGTACATGTCTGAAGAGAGACCTGCTAAGCATAAGCAGTAAATATTGATCCTCGATCCTCCTGTCTCTTCCCTGAGCACACCTGTCAATCCATCGCTAGTCTTCAGTCCTGAGATCTGATACTCTTCTTTGGCATCACACTTAAATATCACAGAAAGAAACGGCTCCAACTGATGATCTTTGCACTGTACTTAACAACATCGGGAAGTAATCATGGCTAATTGTTATGGCTGTAATTCCAAACCTGACAGCTGGCAGAGAATCAGAGGTCTCAGTCACATTTGCTGAATGTCTCCCTAATACGTTCCACCAGATAGTTTATGGCAGCACTCCCCAAAGCCTTGCCCTTTGACTACTTGCATTTCTCCAGTACTCAGGTAGTTACTGCCAAGGCTGTTCTCCTCTAGGGTAATTATTTGCACAGTGTAATTTCTTGGAAGCACAGCTGGCAAATGTTGCTTTCACGCAGGCTGGACTAGATCTATGTAGAGAAGGGCTGACAGTGTAAAGATTTTAGGAGCATCTAGAGTGAGTGAATAAATACCGGTTATAAAGAAAAAGCAGGTGCCATCTGCTCCCACTCAAATAACTCCTGTTGACTTCAGTGGGAGTGTGACAATTTTCACAGCCACTCTATTTGGTTTTCTGAAAATACTTTCTTTAGTATTAACAATGACTCAAAATGACATCCCCCAGAAGTCTGAGGGGGTTAGAGAACTGAAAACACTGATGATAGAGCGTGGATCCATTCCCATGAAAGTCAGCAGAATAGATCAGTTGGCATTTAAGAACAGTTCGTATATCCCAGCAGTGGGTGCTTGAGCTAAGATGAGGTAGGTGGCATTTTCTAAATGGCTTTGTTACTATGGGATCAGTTGTTCTCATCACAGGATCCAGTATGGAGAAAGTGTCACCAAGGCAATTACTTCTAACAGAAACCCTTATGCCAGGGGCATGTAGAAACAGATGCACCTCACCCTGCCAGAGGTGTTGCCCTTAGGAAATGTGAAAATCCAGCAGAGACTACTTGTGCTTCCTGGGCTGGCATCTTCCCTGGAAATTAGCAGCTGACTTCATCCCGTAAGGCTCTCCCTCCAGCTGGAGCTCCTAGGCCACTTCAGAAAGTCTTGCACCACCTCTGAAAGGGACAAACACTGAAACAAGGAAAACACTTCTGGTGGGACAGTGGGTGTCAGAAGATCTGCCTCCTCTGCCACCAAAGTCAGAAAAGAGCAAAATGCTTGACTAATCTTCTAGTGTCTGGGCAGATGAAGGATGACACAGTGAAATAAAACCACTGGCAGCTCCAGCACAGTGGATAAAATCTGACTAGTGACCAAAGGGGAGCATGAGAGAGCACTGGTTTATTTTGCAAGGGCTGCTGCACTTAACATTAGCACTTGAACTGGAATTGCCCTGCAAGATGTGAAATTACTGCTCATTTTCCTAGCTGCAGAGTTGCAGAACCATGTAGGCACTGCCATGTATCATGCCCTGTTGTTTTCTGGTTGTGAAAGTAGCACATTTTATAGTACAACAGGGCTCTGACCTTGAGTGTAGAAGCCCAATTCAGAACTCAGTCCAGCTGTGGGTTCAACATATCACCGGAGAGTTTCACAGGGAGCCATTAGCCATGGTGGCTCTTCTAGCTTCTTCGGCACGAACCCGGATTGCCTCTAGACTTGCTCAGCTGCATTCAGGGCACAGGCGCCTGGTCAGGTTATGGTGCCTGGGTCATCACTTCAGGGCTCCCCACCTCCCAGGCAAGCTTCGGTAGCTGCGTTTGCATCTCCAGCGCCTGAGGCACCAGTGAGGTAATTCAACGGCAGAAGAGGCTGAAGATAAGGCATGGGCACTTTGTCATGTGTCTGAGCTTTTTATGCTAAAACCTGCACATCGGCAGGTAACATATACCTCCCTTCAGGCAGTTTTGTTGATGCCGATGCTCCAAAGTCAATGGAGTGTACCTGAGGGCAGAAGAGGTTCAACTGGTGTAACCAACCCAGCACAATAAGAGCACTTAGAGGAGTATTCAGCAGGGTGCATTTTCCTTTAGTTAAGATGTCGTCTAGGAGATCAGACTAACTGATCTAATGACCCTCTCTTACAGTCCATGACTATTAAAGAAATGTACATCTAGTTCTGCCTTTTGGCTCTCCAGCATGCAAAACACAGTTTGCATGCCAGCTGGACTGGTGTGAGCAAACCTGATGGCCTCTACTCGCTGTAGTTGAACTGCAGTCACCCCCCAGAGTTGCCTAAAGCTCCTTCTGAGTTAAAGCTTAAAAGCTACCTGTTATGAAGATAGCAAAGTGCTTTTCTCTGGCTTGCCTCATACTTCTACTGCCTTTCCTTCCTTCCAGGATCAGTCCCAGGCATCAGTATCAGAAGAAGCTTGTAGTACAAGGGGTTGTATTTCAGCGTGGCACAACACAGGGCTGGGGAAGTCTGAATTTGTTTTCACAGGCTTAGGAGCATCTGTAAAGATGCTAAAAGGAACCCAAATCGACAATAAGTGCTTGAGATTTATGATTTTTTTCAGGAGCATGGAGAAAGTGAGGAAGAAAGGAAAAACTCTGGATGCTTACAGCTCACCCCGTTCTATTCAGCATCTTCACGTGGCTGTGAAGAGCAAAACACAGTGCACTCCTATGTTGGACCAACTAGGCTTGGCTTTGCCAGTGAAATTGAAAAAGACTAGAAGACTTCAAGATAAATAAGACAGCAGGAAAAAGTAATGAAGGAATTAAACTGACCTTCTTTAGAAATGGGTGAGACAGGGTAAACAGGGAGAGATCTTGTTTTGCTTTCATCCTGGAAAAAATAACATTTCTTCCTTTCCAGTTCAGCACAGTTGACTGATTTGGAAACAAATCTGTTTTCTCTGGAAAGATTTATTTGCCCAACAGACTCTTTTTTTTTTTTTTTTTTTTTTTTGCAAAAAGCCATATGGTTAAAGAACAAGGCGTGTGTTGTTAGCAGGTTTAAAGGGCTCAGTAATTAACTGGTACATTTGGAGGCATGGCATGCAAGATACTTGCTGCAACCTACTTTATTACAGTGTCACAGGGAAGTGCTGTGAAACAGGCAAGAGCTTTAAAGAATACTGTTTATTTCTCAGGTGGTATCAGATGATAGCAGGATTATTCAGCTGTGAAGTTAAGCCAGAGCATGTGCTGAGGTAAGGACACTCTGGCATGACCTTTGAGAGCGTGTTTTCACCTGTGACATGCTTTTTCTCTCTCTCCCTTCCTTTCCCTATTTCTTTCTCTATTTTCTAAGTTGAAAACAAAGCGAAGCTTATTTAGTCTGGGGACAGCATGCGTTTTTTCACATCAGTCCTTTGCAATACATAGTAGGTGCCTTCAAAACACAAATTGATATCCTGTGATTTGGGGAAGTCAGTCACAAGGGTCATTTATCCCTGAAGTCATCTCCTTTGGTGCACAATGCGTAATGACGGTATTCACAGCCAAACCTCTCTTACTCCCTCACCCTTTTTCTGCCTTTTTTTTTTTTTTTAAATTTGGTATGATACTGCAGGCAATTGCTGGCTTGCAGCAAAATTTTTAAAATGTTGGTGGCTCAAAATAGGACTGTAATTCCATGCTGCAGTGTTTTAAGTCCTGGTGACTTGACCTTGTGTGGTCCTAAAGATCTGCAGCTCGCAGTAACTGTAAATAATGTGGAGAAGTGCTCAGCACTGCTGGGATACAGCTACTGTTAGTCTGTTCCCTGAATGTGGAAACCAAAATAGAGGCATCCCTGTTTGGAAATGCAAAGCTAGCGTGTGTCTTCAAGTGCCACAGACCCTTGTGGATGCAATGAGAGTCTCTTCAAGCATATTTCTGGAGATGAAAAAGATAAACATTTATCTTGCAAAGTGATGCCTCTCATACCTCAAGGGCAACTTAAACACTGAAATCCCTCCGACTCCTATGCAAGGCCAGATTTGCCACTTCTGCCAAGTTAATTTGGCAATTAACTTCTCAATTCTTTTGGATATACACAGAACTTTGGATATTCACAAACATTTCCTGACCTTGTACAGAACCCTTCAAATTGAGGGCAGGATTTGGCCCTAAATATCAGTGTATATTTATTGCCATATTCCTTTTTTTCTTTCCCACCAAATACCATTTACCTTTAGACTCTGAATTGCTTTTGTGAAGTATTTACAAGCACTTTTGTGCAGGGAAACATCACAACCATCTGGGTGTATGAGTGTACATGCACCAGGGTTGCACGGTACTTGGATCCAAATGAGATTCATCAGAAAACTCTACCCTCCTTCTCATTTAAAGGCCAGCTCATCAATTTTTAGCTTAATCCAGAGCCCAGGGGAACAACCTGGGAGGAAAACCGTGACCTGCTGAATCATTGCCTCTTCCTGATCTCCCCGCTGCCCCGGAGAAGGACAGAGGCATCTGCAGCAGTTCAGTTTCTCTAACGGCATCTTCTTCATGGTTGCACCAGTGCTAACGTTCTGGTTATCACGGTGTTGCCTTTTCCCCACCTCCTGAAACCAGGGTGGCAGAGCTGCCCCGTCTGCTGCTGCTGGCACAGAGACCCAGCCATGCGACTCAGCAGGCGAGGGAGGAAAAGCCGGTTGCAAATCAGTATGATTTGCTTTCACGGTCTCCTCCGTAGGGAGAAAAGAAGTGCAGAGGGAAAGGATTATACCGAAAAGATCAAAGCGGATAGAGAGGAATGAGTTAACGGGCATGCTTTTCAAAAGAAATAACTCTCCTGACATCTCAAGGGATGGGTGAAGGGCATATTGCCTTGTCAGTTAAACGCAGCCGTTAGTTTCAAGCCCATACTAATTAGCCAGCTTAGAAAAACACGCTGCTCAGCATTTCTAAATGCAGACTGCAGCCTCTGCCACTCCTCAGCACAGATATATTTGTCCACATCCTCTCAGTGTGACATGCTGGTACAGGGGCGGCTTGGTTAGCAGTTAAAAGAGAACCTAGGATTAAACGAGGCTTCGTCCGGTATTTTTCTCACTTGCTACATCCAGGTCAGCCCGGGACAAACCACTGAGTAAGGAGTGGGAAGCCTGGAGTGTACTGGGATCCTGTTTGCACATGGGAGCAAATAGCAGCAGTGCCAAGACCCAAGTCACTTCCCTGTGACTGCACTGGCTCGCACCTGCAAAAGCAAGAGTCGCGGTCCCTAATCTCTACAGAGCTTAACTGCAGCGGAGAGGAGGAGGGAAAAGCTTGCTTTTGCCGTCTACTGAAAAAGGCATGTGGGAAGAAGCAGTAGAATTGCACCAAGGGCCTGGGGAACTAACCCAGAGTGCAGAATGGACGAGAGAAGGACTCTGCTTTAAATGGCTTTTAAAAAGATTCACTTCCCCCCCCCCACCCCCCGTCCTTCACTTCTCACACTGTAATTCAGGGCTGATAGACCATCACTAAACCGAAGGGGCCCTGAAAGCCTCGAGTCACTTGTATTGCTCGGGTACAGCAGTGATGGGTGACTGGGAGGGTCCGTAGATGGATAATTTCCACTTGATAAAAGTACCTCAGGTAAAGTGTTTAGCTACACCCATTTTTTTCCCAGTAAACAGATACTAAAACTGCCTGAACAGGGATGCATGAAGTTGTGACCCCAAACTCATCACCTGCTGCAGAGGGGTTCAGAGGCCAGATATTGCTCCAACCATGGAGTTTTCCCAACGTGGCAGTGGGGGCTGTAGGCGCATAGTAGCTCTAGGAGAGCAGCAGGGCTCTCTTCTACCCCCGCTGTACCACCTCCATCGGCTGGGTGGGTACAAGGCTCGCCTGGCTTTTGTTTCTCTTCCCACCTTTCGCTCTGCCACATTCATTTGGACCACAATTCCTTCAGGACAGGAAATATGTCTTGTTACCTGCTTGTGCGTACGTTCAGCTCTAAGTCAGAGCGGGCCTGCGAGTGTCACTACAATAACTGAATTTCCATTATACTTGTGTTCCTTGTTCTTCTTGAATAAAAGCACCAGACACACCTGGAGACCAAAGCATGTGCTTTCTTTATGTCTTTTTCTAACACCCTCAGGATCCCCTCTTGTCTTTGCCTCCGTCTCACTGCCTCTTCTACCCACCCGACCAGTGAAGCATGGGGCATCCGCCTGCCCTGACTCCACAGTCTCTCAGCTGAAGCACATCTACCCTCCTCCCGCAGAGCCCTCAGTGCTAGGATGGCTCAGCAGAAACACCTAAAGCTTTATCCGCTCGACCTGCATCCAGAAATTGTAACGGCATTTCTCACATCACCCTTTTGCTGCCCCACGGGGCATCACTGTTTTGGGGGGGTTTGGTTTTTTTCTTGCCACCCCAAACACAGGGATTGGGTGGTTTGGGCTCAGGAATCTGCCACAAATGTACGTCGACTCCAATGCCAGGAGATGAGATTTTGCTGCTACTGCATGCAAATGGAAGTCATATTAGAAAAAGGAGCAGGAGATGCTTGCAATGCACTTCTCTTGGTCCATTCCTGTGCTTGGGGCATTTCCACCATCCCCTGGTCAATCTGTTGTCTACTTAATTTTTAATAGTAGAGTTGACCTGGCATTCCCCTTACATGCTGCTGCCAAGGGTGCCCCTCTCTGTCTGAGAAACCCGGTACTCACTGCTGTACCTTCAGTACCTTTGTGTTGGAGCAGAAGGTTGGGGACAGGTTCCTCACTGGCTTGTGACTCTCTCCGAGCGACTGGGCTTCCAGGGGCCACGTCCTACTGCTAACAGACCACAGCAAATGGGATGGGAATCAAGCTCTGTATCCTGAAGGTTATTCACCAGCATTACCCATCTCCTTCTGCCTGGAAACCTTCACGTGCCTGGGGCAAGGGCGCATCTCCTCCACCAGTGAAGCACGGTCCAGACCATTCTCCAGTCCAGAGCTGCTGGCCCTCCGCATGCCTGGCACACATGTGCAGACCAGAATGCCAACTGCAGCCTTGGGCTCCGTGAATTTAGGCTTCCTCTTGATCCCGCTTTTTATTTTGCCACGCAGAATTAGCCGCAGAGCCCACAGCAGCTCACGCAGTGCAGCCAGGCTACATGCAGCCACGGTTCCTTGCTCCTGAGATGCTGTGCTCGGTGGTGGGTGCAGCTCCCAGGATGACAAACCGGGGTCTCCGGCAGGGTGGGCTCCCTGCCGTGCCCCCCCGACACCGACTGGCTCTTCAGGAGACGGAGCGTGCTGCTCTCCCTAACTTTCTTTTACCAATCTGTTTAAGCATTGCTACTCCAAATGGCTGTAAAGGGCAAATCTCTAGTGGATGTAAAGCAGAACCATCTGACTTACTGTCTCATGAATGCAATCCATAACTTTACGCCAGAAATTTACAATCCCCTTTCGTGTATAAAAAGTTTCCTGTCGTGGTTTTACATCGACTCCATTGCTCTGCTCTGCATGGAAACACTTGGTGTAATCTCTTCAGAGATAAATAAGCCTTCTGCTGAAAGTTAAATGATGCCATTATTTTCTGGATGTTTACAGACGTCATCCTGCCGTGCTCCCATGCCTGGATCCAAGACAGCCCGAATCTTTGTTTTCCATTTCCGAAACCTCTGCAGGAGAGGATGAAGATGTCGCTGTAGGAGGGGCAGAGGGGCAGGCAACGCGAGCCAGCGCTGGGTTCACACACAAGCATGCCTGCTCTAGACAAATGGCAAATGACGGACACCCCAGCTATTTCCTTGGCCAGCCAAGTGTTTAGTCTAGGCTCCTGCCCCCGGGCTGCAGCGGGATGGGAAAGGAGGATGCCAGAGCACTCCGAGGGGCACGGGGAGCAGGAGCTGGACCCCAGCCACGAGGAAGCAAACGTTCACCGTGAAAAGCCAGCTGAGTGTAGCGACGCTTCTAAAAGCCACCCAGTAAGTGGGGTGCTGGGGAACTCCATCGGTGATTAGCTGGATGGCCCAGGAGCAGAGGGGTCCTTCAGAGAGATCATCATTTCCAGGGGTGCTGGGAAAGGGAGCGTTTCTGGTTCTGTGACCCAAGTGCATGCTGAAAGGAAAATAGGCAGCTTGATGCCCCGAGACATTCATTACAAGATATCAATAAAAGCAGTAGCTTGTAAATAGATCTAGTTTGCTACAGGAGCATGAGAAACAGATATCTGGTCTCTCTTTAAGAATGCTAAAATACTGTAAGTATAAGCTCCTGGTATCAACTATTGGCAATCTTTTGTTGTTTCTCATCTAAATGCAGGTTTAAGTAAATAAATGCCATAAATAAATAAAAGAGAAACCAGTGGGATAAGGTGAAAAACAGTAAGTCATTGCAATAAGGGAAAGTATGGGATACTTGCTGTGGACAGCAAGGGAAGAAGGGAAGGGAAGGGAAGGGAAGGG
>JAVJGG010000008.1:29466561-29529541 GCA_035590195.1 Aviceda cuculoides | reverse complement strand
GGGGAGACCTCATAACTCTCTACAACTACCTGAAGGGGGGTTGTGGTGAGGTGGGGGTCGGTCTCTTCTCCCAAGTAACAAGTGATAGGATGAGAGGAAACGGCCTCAAGTTGCGACAGGGGAGGTTTAGATCGGATATTAGGAAAAATTTCTTTACTGAAAGGGTTGTCAAGCATTGGAAAAGGCTGCCCAGGGAAGTGGTAGGGTCACCATCGCTGGAAGTATCTAAAATACATGTAGATGTGGCGCTTAGGGACATGGCTTAGTGGTGGACTTGGCAGTGCTAGGTTAACCGTTGGACTTGATGATCTTAAAGGTCTTTTCCAACCTAAATGATTCTATGATTCTGTGACTTTTCATGTTTTATGGGGCTGCCCTGGGCACTTGGTGTTTGGAAAGCATCCACTCTTTCCTGCTGGTCCCAAAGAGGGATGGTGATCACCCATGAGTGACAAGGGAAGTCCTGTTGCTGGCCATGGCCAGGAGATTGCTCCTCGCAGATCCCGAGCAGAGACATCAGCTGTCTCTAAGGTGCTACTTTAATGCACGATGTGACAAAAGGAAGGAATCGATTCTGCAGATGGAATGCAAAGCTACTTTGACCTTTTAGAAAATGCAAAAGAAAGATATTTAGAGAAGCAAACAGATCCACTGCCCCCACCTGCAAAACTAATTTGCCAACATATCTGCACGATGTTTTGTGAAAACTATGTGGCCTGTGTTGCCCAGCACTCATCAGTGTGCATTTCTGACTTCCTTAAGAGCACAGCTACCTCATTTCTGGGTAATTAGGTAGTCGGAAGCACCAACTAAGCCTAAACAAACATCCTTTACTCTAACAAGGGAAGTTATTGTGTAGCCTTTCAGGACACAGTTTTCTGTAGTATGCAATGACTCTAATGTCTATTAATTATTTCTAAATGGTTTAAGCATTATCTGCCTCTGGGTAAATTCTTTCTCTACATTGTAATATAACCTGTGGGAGGGGAAAGAAAAAAACCAACAGTGTTTTGCCATGTCACCTCCCCAAACATAACAGATCCTTCTTTTAATCATTATCACCCTCACATCACACACCGAGCTTAAGGACCTGGAAAAGGTTAGCGGGATGGTTTACCGGATCCCATCCTATGTGTCACTGACTCACTAGTTTTAAGGATCCTATGTGCGTGTGGGTGTTTTTTGTCTCACCTCTCCTGCCATTGGCAGCAAGAAGGGAGCATGCCTATTCACTCTTTGCCTTTACAACAGTTTAAGTATTGCCAGTATTTCAAGGCTGTTGTCACGAGGTAGAGTTTGGTGAGATTTTACTTTGTGAAGCTATCCAAAAAGTCCCACAAAGACAGCCTGGAAACCCAAACGTATCTACTCACGTAGAGTAGTCAATTTTGTTTTAAAGAAGAAAAATAGTGCTATGTTGTGTGTGTCTGTGTGGTTTACTCATGCCTCTTCTCCTCCATGTTCTGTAGTGTCAAGCCTAGACCCAGAATTTTGTAATCAAGTGTCCTTCCATTAGCTGAATTGCGACTCATCACTGCTGAAGAGAGTGTTAGAAGTATCATTAAAAATAAAATAGTTTGGGAATATGTTTTTTCTCTATTACTAAGCCTTCTTTAGCAACCACAGATTCACAGGAGATGCCATTCCCTTTGGCAGTACAGCATGATGGGAGAACACAATGCAGAAGACAGAAGAAAACCTGCAACCCACAAACTGGCTTCAGAACGAGAACTTAAAGTCTTCTCACGGTTACACAGATGAAAACAAACTGAATTTGATTTCTATGTACCCAGCAGCTTTGTGTTCCTCAGATATAGCTCAAGCAGACAGAATCAGTGTAGCAAATGTTACCTAGCTGACTGCAGAGGACAGAATTTACTGTTTTACAGTTTACTCCTGTCAGTGTCTATCAGCCCTTTGCCGTGGAGTGACGCTAAGGCGAGCGTTTCAAAAACCAGAATAGTATCTTCCAGCCTCCTTAAACCAAAAGGGCTTCCACCTTTTCATGGGAGTTTTCTCTTGAAACAGTGCAGCCACAAGGGTTCTCTTATATGACTGTAAAGCACCAAGCACATCTGTCAGCACTCAATAAATTCAAATTAATAATAGGTCCTCAAAGAGCTACATACTGCTTCCAAGATACCTCAACATGTGGGCAGGAGAATGGTCTCCCCTCAAATAATGAAGCATGTTCTCGCTTAATGGGACACTTATAAATGAAGCTGTTTTCTGCTATGAAAGACTGGATTTACAGCTTAATGTGTGCACCCAGCAGGCAAATTTGTCCGGAAAAAAATGCCCTTGTGCAGTTTTTACACTTTATAGCAAGACTAGCAGTCACATAGAAAAAATACAAACAGGCTTCATGTTTTGCCTCCTCTACCCACTACCACTTGAGCAAGCAGGCCTGCAAAGACCTGAGTCACCTCTGAATCATCCGCTGGGTCCTGAGAGGGGATTCACCCCCAGCAGCAATCCACGTACACTGTACAGACGCGATGGGAAGGGCAACCACCTGGGGAGTTGTCTTGTGGTTGCTGGGGGAATGATGCATTGATTCACCGCCTCACCCCACTTGCCTGGCTCAGCCAACTCCCTAGCTAGCCCTCCCCTCTCCTTCCACCTCTCCTGAGGCTGCTTCACACACCCTTCTCGGAGGGTTTTCTGCTGCCGGTCCTGGCAGGACTGACGGGAAGGTGCATCGTTGCGGTAGTGCTTGAACCTGACCAGGTCCACGAGTTTGGGCTAAGCTGAGTTTGACTCTGCACGTGGCAGAAGCAAGTCCCATTTCTACTGCTCTGGCTTCAGACCTCCATGCAGGAGGTGATACCCAAGAAGATGTGATGAGAAGAAGCGTGTCCCTGGGATCTTTACAGCTCACTAACTTCAGAGGTTGTGTGAATTGTTTTATGTGGATAAGCTTGATTGGATCCGTCCAAAGACATGTGTGCCCTAATGCATAAGGACAAGGCACCGTTCCATCCCAGGCCATGCCTCCCTCCCCTTTGTTCCAGTTGGTCCCAAGGCTTTCGTTTCCCCCAGGGCGGTGGCTTCCTTTAGCACAGCTTTGCCTCCAGAGAGGACACCCCCTCTGGAAAAGTGCCAGGATCTTACCCCTTAGCTTATAGAAAAGGACAGGACATACTGGAGCTTACGGCAGGATGAAGCTGAGCATCTGGGTACCTGCCTGAAGAGTAAAATGTAGTATAACGACCAGCTGACAGAGTGACAGGGTGCCAGAGCAAGTGTAGACCCTGCTAAAGCGTGCTTGCTGGGTCAGTATCCTTGCGTGTTTCTCAGCTCATGCTTCCAGGTGTGTTCCCTGGCCAAATCCCAGCTCATCGCAAGGATGTGACTCAGAAAAGGTGTTTCCATGGAAAGAAGCTGAGCATACACTATAAGGGAGTTAGGATATGTTCAAAAAGCTCTCCTGGTCGTGGTGACTGGGGGGAACCAGAAGTGTAAGATGTCTCTCGTATGCCTGCCCCTGTCGTCATCTAACAGGTCTTGGAGGTCCCTGAGGGAAATGGGAAAGGAAAAGATTTCTTTTCTTCATATCATCAAGTGTCTATCATCACAGAAGAAGTAGTTATTAAATCTTCATTGGGATAGCACAGGGACAGAGAGGATATCTGACACCTGATGATAGTGTTGTGTGGGGCTAGGGTGAGACTATCTATATCGATATGTCTGTAACTGATGTCCGTGGAGATAAATCTGAGAAAAAGTTGTCCCACAGGGCTTTGGTACTGCTACCGTTTCAGCTGTGGCAATATGGTGTTTGTGGTAGGCTGCAAAAGCCATTGGAGAAGATGAAAATATTTGCTTTTGAGGTTCATCTTTGGTCAGGAGGGATATCAGGGCACGACAGAGCATTTGAACCTTCCTAGGAATTTGCACGAGGCTGAGGAAACAGGAAAAAGATGAGAAGAGCTGCTACTTGCAGTGGTTCCTGGGCTGGGAGTGGGAAACAGCTTGTGAAACACCTCTCGCCTTATCTTCCAAGTGTGTCCCCAGGGAACCACTCTGCCTTAGTGCTGTAGTTTTGACTGCAGCTCTGGAAGGATCTCACCTCCTATGCTCACCTTAAACTTGGATTTCCCAGGTCAAACCAGATATTTCTCCAGTCTATCTGCAAGCCTGTTCAAATGGAAGTTCTTTGGCATATAGGAATGGGACGTGACTCATAAGTACACAAAAAAATGCTTAGAAAACTGTTCACCAAATGAGAAAATCACCTGGCAGAACTGTATTTTTGAGTGTCTCTTGGAGCCACAAGTAGGAGCAACAAATGCATCTGAATTTTTTTTGACTCTTACACCAACTCTGTATCCTCTCCTGAACTCAACCCATGTTAACCTCAGCAGGAGTTTTCTCTGTGAGCTCTGCAGAAATAAGCAGCTTCATTAAAAATCAAACAGGGCCATGACCTCAAAAACAACCTTCCCCAGGGCTACAAAACTACATCACCAAATGCCGACCTTCCCCCTCTGCCCCTGTGCTGCCCCAGGATGAGCAGGGATTCCAGCCCTGTGATTCATCACATTTGAATACGTATCTACTCATGGGAAACAGGTCATGGACAGCCATCTAACCCACCGCCCTGCTCCTTTAGCTCTGACTGAAGTGTGACATGTTTCTCAAGCTTAATCTTAAAATCAAGTGTAACAGAATGTCTACCATCTAACTAAGGTACTCCAGACCCCCCCCCCATCTTTCCCTTCAGAAATCTTTCCCTAACAGCTAACCTTTGCTGCAATTTTAACACACTGCTTCTCGTCCTACCTTTGGTGGCCACAGAGAGCAATTTATCCCCCCATTTTGGCAGAAGTCCTTCACCTAATGACGGTCAGGGTACAGTTCTTGCGTCTCCTTTCAATTTTCCCCCTATCTTCCGCTCCGTACAAGGGAATGACTTGTCCTTCCCAGTTTCAGAGAGGCGAATTTATTAATTTGTCTGCAGGGTCCAGCACCTCCTTGCAACGAGGGGAGGTGGTCCCTTGGCAATGCCAGCAGTTGCGCCGCAGGACCGAGCAAACCCTGCTCAGGATGCGGCCACTGCAGCTCCAGTATTTTGCAGAGCAGGTGTGCTCCGAGCTGTTTTAAGGATCAGGATATTTGTCAAACCTCAGCTGGAGGAATGCTCTGCGTGTAGGGAGTGGCGTGGAAGAAGTCACAAAGTCCAGGCGTGAATCAAAAACGGACTGAAAGGCAAAGGGAAATTAAACTGTGGGAGCGGGAGCAGCGTTAAGCTCTGCTGCCTGGACCCCTGGTGAAGAGTGACGGCAGGGCACACCAAGGCATGGAGACAAGGTCTGTGTCACCTGTCACTGTATGTCTATAACACAACTATTTATATCTGAGCTAATCACTCTTGGGTCCTTGGTGAGTCAATGCAAAGGAATATATGGCGCGTTCGAATTGTCTACCTACAGATGAGAAGCACCACCTTTAGTTGCGCTTATTATTCCTGCTGATGCTGGGAGGCCTAGGATGACTAGATGCAGATGTCTTTATTTGTTCAGAGGAATCTGACCCAGAGAGATTGCCTTTGGGTGAGAAAACTTTGACGTCACTCTCAAAATGCTCCTCTCGGTGCCTTCCTTGTTCTTTATGGAAAAGGAGGATGTTTATCCTGCACCTTTCCTCATTCCAAGTTCCCCAGCTGTCCACATCACGTGGGACCAACCTTCTGACGGATGTCTGAAAACATCCATCACAAAACTGAAAACTCTGGCCTGCGTTGTCCATGAGCACAGATCCAGACATACACAGTGAGGAGGTTATGAACACGCTGCACCCATGTGTCTTGTCCATCCCATGATGGCATGACCCTCTCCAAAAGTCCATCCCCATTTTCCTTCAGGAAAACCTTAAGCTGGGTTGTGGCCCCATCTTACGAGCTGCAGGTGATGAAGGGCTGTGACAGCCAGTATCGTTGAGTGATGACAGGATGAGTGATCTTGATACCTCCCGTGTACTGTGATAACCCGGACTGTCTCCATGCTGTCAAACTGCTCGGAAAGAGTCACAACAAACGAGCTGCTGAAGAGGGGCCTTGTAGGGGAGGGTAGGAAGGGAGCGGAGAAGTGAGCAGCAGGAGGAGGGAAGGGAAAAGGGGAGAAGGGCAGGGGCTGGAGCAACAAGAGGGGCTGGAGGGACTGGCCACCACCTCCTGCTCACAACCATCTGCCTCAAGAGATGCTCCACAGATGACTTCTGAGACATTTGAGGCCACCTATCCTTTCTCCATCATGTAGCAGGAGGGTTGCCAGCAAACAGCACGTTTTCCAGTGCTTTGACCAGGCCATGTTTACCGCTCATCCTCCAGGACTTCCACCATCTCCCCCAGGAGGCTTAGTCAGCAGTCCAGCAGCTTCTGGGCAATTAAGCTGTAATTTTCCTTTGCTCCATTTTACGCTATTACTTCAAGCTTCTCCTCTTGCCCTGTCCTCAGCAACTCTCTCCTGACCTGGTGTTTTCTCTCTGCTAACTCCTCAGCTAACGTTATTGCAATCCTTGCAAGTGCCGGCCACTGTTTTAAAAACACGTCCTCAGGACCTCAGAGGTGTTTACTCCTTTCTGCTATAAAGCAGACTTGTGGGGAATGTGACGTATCGCTTACACAGTTCAGAGGCAGGGCATTTCCCACATTATAAAAGAGTGGACTGCAACCACAAAAGTTGAAACGTCACTTAAAAACACGGCTATTTGAGAGGGAGGATTGCTCATCGTTGTTAAAAAGTACAAAAAAACAATGTTACTCAAAAAGCCAAAAATAAAATCCCCTGGCAATTTGTATATGTTTCAAGATGCTGATGGTTTTTAAAATGCTTTTCAGATACAAGGATCTCTGTGCCAAACTAAGATCCAGCAGTAAAAACAAACAGATAAGGTAATAAACACTGTGATGACAAAAAACAGGAATTGTTGCAATAATGTACTTTTCCAGGAAAATTAACCATAACAACAGTGCTGGTGAATCACGGGAGTTTTCTGAACCATAGCGGCTCCTGCTTAAAACACTATTTTGAAATCTTACAGTGTTATTATTTCCAGGGTAGCATTGGCAGTAGCTGTGTAAAGGTTTTCTGGCACAGAAAGAAGTTTCTCCTAAAAACCCTGACTGGGATTTTTTAAAGCTTCCTAGAGAATTACATTAAATGAATGGCAGTTATCTGCCTAAATTATTTACAAATCTTTAAAAGTCTTATTCCAGCTCCATCGTGTGCAAATATTTGTGAGCCATGAAGCTGTTTCAGAGAAATAATGAAGCATAAATACTCTTGTGAGGAGGGGACAGACCCATAACTCAAATCTCCATGGGTAAAGAGGGAAACCTTCTGCTTAGTGTATTGCCTTTCAGTATCAAACTGTGAAGATCAAGTAAAGAGGTTTAGGTCTAAAGGCCATATCCAACTTTTCCCTCAAAATCTTCCTAAACCCCAGTTCCATTGGACTTTATGATCTTAAATCTTGGAGTAGTCTGGGTGATCTGTTTTAACCCTGTCAGGGAACTACCACCAAACCATGATACCACCCAGAAGGACGCTACGCTGTGGGCATCGGAGTGGAGGCTCTGAGACTTTTTTGGGGGAACAGGGATGGAGATTTGTCACAAATTACGCCATCCAAGCATGGCATCTGACTGCAATACAAATGCAGGCTGGGCTGGCGTCAACGCCAGGGTGTTACTTACCATCACGGTGCAGTAGCTTTCGTGGAGGGAGTTGTGGTGATCTAAGATCTCCCAGCTCAGTTTTCGCCTACACACACTGCCACAGCTGGTGATAGGCAGCATTCTGCAGGCAATTACAGCGGAAAAGTCGGGATAGACGTGAAGGATTAACTGTTCTCACTCAGCCTTTGACATGCTCCCTCTGGATCGCAGCTTTTGGCACATCTGTGCTTCTACGAGCAGTGGTGAGAGTACTCTGCTAATGTGATATCCATCATGAGCTGTGCTGTGACGCACATAAACACAAGCACACTCACCGATTCAGGGTCATTTTCTCTGTAAACAGCAGCACGTTTCCAGCGGGGTCTCAAGGGCCACATTGCCATCCTTGCCATTAGCCACTGGGTGAAGCATGATGTTACCACTCCAGTGTTTCGTAGACCCCACTCTGTTTACTCACAAGGATTCAAACCTCGGCTAATCTTTTTCTGCATTCCTGGACTGGAGATTTTTCCCTGCATAGTTTTTTGCTCCAGTGTCTGCTGTATCTCTGAGACTAAAAGTACAAATGGTTCACATCAGTCTGAGAATACAGGTGGTAGAAACCTTCACGTTCTCATCACCGAGTTATTTCTTCCCATTGTGGTACTACTATTCCATTCATTGTTTTCACCTTTAAAATTTTATTTTTGCAAAAGCATAAACATGCTACTCTGAGCTGGACATGTTAGTTCCAGAGTAATTCAGTTCCTTATTGTAAATATTCCCTGGCTTAGTGACCTGACTCGGTGGAACTGCTGTGACTCTGCAAGAGTGATATTAAAACAGCCCAATTCCTGTTAATGGAGCCCAGGAACAACACCACTCTTTCGCCCTTAGCTCAGTAAGAAGTCGTAAGATGGAAGCAGACGAGTCTAGAAAACATCCTCCTTTCTCAGTACAGAGAGACGCAGACCATGGAAATGGTTTGGGTCCTAAGCTGGCCAGAGTGGGATGGGAAGAGGAGGAAATTCTTCTAATAGCTCTTGGTGTTCTTGGAAAATGAGAGGCTTGGGGAACTGTGAGGTTGAGGACTTTTGTCTGGGGAAAATGATGCTTCTTTCCTCAATAGGAAGCTCAGTCACCCTTTCTGGAATAGAACGTTTGCCCTGAAATTTGCCAGATTAGCTTTCTTCATCAACCATTTCATTGGAAAATGACATCCATATGAGGAAAAGAGAGGGACGCTGCATAGGCAATGGCAGGCCCAAAGTCCCCAAATGGCCTAGAGCAGTTTGGAACACAAAAACTAGCAAGGATGTGGGAGACAGCTTGGCTGTCATAGCAAGACTTGCACAGTTATGAGAAAACCAGACGGAGATAGAGGGATATGGAGTAAATGCTGAGTGGGCAGATCGCAGGAATCGGATCACCAACAAATATATCTGGGACTTCAAGGAGGCTAGACAAGAACCTGGAGGTGTAACTGCCCTGTCAGGCATATCACCTGTGGAAAGCCTCTGTTCTGTGCCTGAGCAAACACGGAAGACTCGCAGCAAGAGTCATCCAAGCACAGGGTCCACATACACTGTCAAACGGGAGCAAGGGGAAGGTGCATCAACGCCCAGCTATGTCACATAAAGTAGATGTACCTGCCAGCAGCCAGGAGTGTGGAGGAGGGATGGCTGTCTCTGCATTGAGTGCAAAGGGACCTACTGAATTAATTTAGATTATACAGTGAACACCTGACAGCTTGTCCTGGTTTCGGCTGGGATAGAGTTAATTTTCATTCTAGTAGCTGGTATAGTGCTGTGTTTTGGATTCAGTATGAGAAGAATATTGGTAACACACTGATGTTTTTAATTGTTGCTGAGTAGTGTTTAGACTAAGTCAAGGATTTTTCAGCTTCTGATGCCGAGCCAGCAAGAAGGCTGGAGGGGCACAAGGAGTTGGGAGGGGACACAGCCAGGGCAGCTGACCCAAACTGGCCAATGGGGTATTCCATACCGTGTGATGTCATGTCCATTATGTAAACTGGGGGGGACTTGGCTGCGGGGGGGTGGATCAGTGCTCGGGAACTAACTGGGCATTGGTTGGCAAGTGGTGAGCAACTGCATTGTGCATCACTTGTTTTGCATAGTCCAATCCTTTTATTATTATTATTGTCATTTTATTATTGTAAGTATTATTATTATTAGTTTCTTCCTTTCTGTTCTATTAAACTGCTAGTATTTCAACCCATGAGTTTTACCTTTTTCCTTTCGATTCTCTCCCCAATCCCACTGGGTGGGGGAGAACTGAGCGGGCGGCTGCGTGGTGCTTAGTTGGTGGCTGGGGTTAAACCTCAACACACATAAAGCTGAATAAGTTGAATCCCACCTGTGAATGCCTACATGGATAAGAGAAACATGAAAACGGACTCTTTAACGTAGCTGATAACGATATAATGAGATCCAGTGGTTGAAAGTGGAAGCTGGGCAAATTCAGACTAGCAGTAAGGAATGTTTTTTAACCACAGAGATAATTAACCATTGCAAACATTTATCCAGGCTTGTGGTTGATTCTTCCATCACTGGCAAATTCCAAATCAAGATTGGATTGTTTTTTGGAAAGAAATGTTCTTTGCTTCAAGCAAGAGCGAACGTAGGAAGATCTCTTGCTCGTGCCTGATACAGCTTAGGCTAGAAGTTACTGCAAGGTAGGTAGAAAGGGCCTGGAGGCTCAAATAGAAGAAATATCTCTGTTACAGAGATACTCTTTTCCTGCATATGTTATTGGCATTGCATCTTTGCAATGCCAGGAATGAGCTCTATTGTATATCCCAGCATATAGATCCAGACAAAACTCACTTAGGGCAATTTCCTTCAGGGCTTGTGTCAGAACATTGCTGAAATATGATATTAGCTTGAGCTTCTGTTTCTAATGGCAGCTTAAATGCTCCCAAACACCAGCTTAGTTTCACTTTAATTGTATAATGATGATCTCCTTATGAACATGCCTTGCAATCATTTTCTTGCATAACAGAGGAGCATAATGGTGTCTGATGGCCCAGACTCAGTGTCTTCTTTGCCTTCCCATATTGCAGGAGGTATCTAGGGGGACCTGCAGATGGGAATGTATCCAGAACAGTTTTGCTTCTTATTTTAGTATTTCTTCATATGTCATTAAGAATATAAAAGAATTCTTAAGAACAAAGTCAATATAATAGTTCCCCCATAAAACTGCTGGGTTTTAACCCCATCATTCCCAGATGTGTGCTGAAAGACAATGCAAAGAAATAGGCCACTGTCAAAGATTTGGTTTAGCTGGTATCTGTAAGGAAGAATGAGAATCAAAAACCTTAGAGCATAACAGCAAAACAAACCAGATACAAAGGCTAAAATCCTCTTTCTAGTTATTTATTGAAAGGTAGTTCCTCACAGATTGCAGCTAATCATATGGCTAAATCAGTAACTGCTGTTACTGATAAGCATTAGTTCATCATGAGACATTCCCTACGTCAGCTAACATCCAACTCACTCCAGGATCTGCATCTCAATTCAAGATTTAAATTGACACCAGAGTTTGCAACACAAAGTAAAGTTTATTAGTAGAGTTATTATAGCTGTGATGATCCAAAAACACAGACAAACAATGTTTATAGAGAGCAGTCACATCTTTTGTTAAGACGGTTTCCATTTGGAAAGACTTCTTTGGCTCAAAAGCCTTTCTTTTGGTCTGAAATAGAATGGGGCTTAGTGACTCTTAGGGTACTTAGCTTGTGTAGTGTAACAGCAGAATTTGGGTCATACTTTATTGAACACATCATCTATACACGAAAACAAGGGTTGTGTTTATTCATTTTCTTCTACTGCCACAGCTTTGGAAGTATCAGGTAATAAACCTCCATACTGTAAAATGGGAACTGGTGAGCCTACAAGCACTGCACAAATTTTGCTGCTACTTTTGTGGCAAAGTGTCCCTGAAAAGTCGGTCAAAGCTTAGAGCCTGTTTAGCTGGAAACTACCAACTACCCTACACTTCACTGAGCAGAGAGCTGCTATTCCAAGAAGAGTCTGAAAAATCCCCGGTTTCTAAAGTAAATAAACCAGAACAGCTATATCAATAAGTGAAGTTAATTATCAAAGCCAAGTAACATCAGAGAGCTTAAAGAATGTTACCCCACGAAGAGAGGCTTTGCCGTGCTTGAATGGGCACGGTCTACAAGCAGCAGGACATCTAAGAGTGGTTTTGTGCTATGCTTCACTCTGTCTCCAAGATCTCTGGACTTCTTCATGAAGTTCATTGTTTATATGGCTCCACATAATAATACAGTCATCTGAGCATTTCCAGTATCACAACTAAGATCTTGCTCCTGAAAACAACTAGTCATGTGTGTCACTTTATGCCACAAGACTCATTGACCTGGGTCTGCAGAATGAGAGGACGCATCCAATCCGTCCTGTCAGAAACCGTGTGTATCCTGTCAGCGCACGCAGGCTGCAGACAGCAGTTGTTTGTAGCAAATTTAACCAACTTCCCACTTTTCCTCGTGTTTTTGTATTGCTCTATCACTTACGACACATTTAGCCAAATTTTGGATCAATTGAAGTCTAGGGGAACGATTCCAGAAACAATATTACCCTTCTCCTGCTGTGAGAGATTCCTGAGAACAAAGCAATCGGAAAGACCGAAACCTCAGGCATGGAGAAATTAGTCAGGGATTGGTGCCACAACCAGGACAAGTTTTTAGTCATCCTGACGCAGCCCCGCTGAGCCCTTGACCAATAAGTTCCAGCCTTGCTTGTTGTCCTCACTGAGGAGGACAGAAATATATGAGAATCTTAAGTTCTGTGGTAGGCATCTGAGTCAAGCACTTACCACACGGCTGTCACACCCACTGGTGTTTGGTTTACTCAAACTTAATAACTCTTCAGTATTATTACGTGGATTACGGAAATGCTGTAACTTCAGACGCGTTGGCAAAGCAGCATATAGCTATAAAGCAGTGGACTGTAATCCTTCCAGCGGGCATGGTGGTCTCCTCATCTGTCCCTTCATACTGTAGTTTTGTAGGTCTGTGTCCACAGAAATTATTCTGATGGAATTATGCGACCGTCCCTGGCCAGGTCTATATAAGAATTTCCTTTCCCATCAGAAAGATTGACTGGTAAGGGATTTACTTTCTATGTGAACTAACCATTCTCATTTCCCTCTTTCTCCTAAGCTTGGAAAAATCTGTCAGGGTTTTACAGGGCTATTACTCTATTTACCAAGCTACCAAGCCTTTTTTACCTGAGAACTTTGAAACGTGAATGCCATGAAGTTGCATCCTCTTCGAAGATCAGTCTGACTTGGCTTTATTTGGACTTTCAGCAATGTACAACTTCATCCCACTCCTTTCCCTGCACACCTGCATTTATGGACGCTGTTGCAACCTGTGCAGATATGGCCTGCAGGAAGCCTGGAAGGTCCTGAAGCTGCTCCTGGTTCATGAACATTATTCCGTAAAGGCAACAAAAAGCCTGTTTTGGGAATTTCATTCAAGAAAAGGCAGGAAGAAGTCACTCCGGGTGCCCCTAATAAGAATATCTCAAGGGAAAAAGAACCTATTTTTGGTTGCTGGCCTTCACAGTGTGTATGTGCGTGTGTATGCATGTATGTAACTGTCTATCTATCTTTCTAATATATCATATATATCCCATAATATCATATCACCGCAGATTTTTTTTATTACATTAGGCTAACACTGAGTAGAAGATAGATGCTCTGCGAGAAACTACAACCTAAAAAAAGCAAGAAAGATAAAGGAGAAGGAAGCATAGTTACTTCTACTGAAATAGAGCATAAAAGATCGCCCACTTGTTTCCAAGCCATCTACAAGAACTGCCTGACTTAGATGCCTCAGTGATTGCAATGCTTAAGCTCAAAAAAGGAATGAGTTTCCAGGCACGAAGGGAGCCAGCTCTCTGCTCGTTATACTGCCAGTGGAGACAGGTAGTAGGGAATATGAGCAACCGGTAACATCACTTGCCAAAACAAGACTAAATAAATGAGCGCTGATTTCTGTGTCTTTACCAAAAACCTGACTTCATGCCTCGGAGGTTATATTTCTGTGGCTGCTGAGTCTGGGAGTTTGGCAGAGAAAGGAAAACAAAAAAGCACGTCGAGTGATCCGACTCTGGCATGCTGTCAGGGAAGCGTCGTGCGCATGGGGTAGATCTTTCATACAGACATCCACATATGAGCAATTTTCAGCTGGGCTCCTCCAGCCTGACAGAGTGGCTATAGCAAAAGAGGAGCTGATCAGGAGGCAGAATACGGAGAGCTCTGAACTGCCAGTCACCGGCAGCCTCGTTAGCAATGTCTCATGAAGGGCCACGAAGATTGATGATGGAAGGACTGGGACATCTCTCGTACAAGGAGAGGCTGGGAATGCTCAGCCCACAGGAGAGAAGGCTCAGGGGGGTCTTATCCACATGCACAAATACCCGATGGTGGAGTAAAGAAGACAGGACCAGGCTCAGTGATGCTCAGTAACAGGACAAGAAGCAACGGGCCCAACCCAAAATACAGGAAACTCCTGTGGATAACAAACTTTTTTACTGTGAAGGTGGTTGAATGCTGGCACAGGCTGCCCAGAGCGGTTGTGCTGTCTCCCGCTTTGGAGATAGATCCTCAAAACCTGACTTGACACGACCCTGAGAAACCTGCTGCAGCTGACCCTGCTCTGAGCAGGGGTCCCTGCCAACCTCACCTATCATCCCGCGATCCCACGCAACGGAGCCGGACCCTAGCTTGTGCGCCTCACCCTCCGCAGAGGAGAGAATCCCCCTTTCCGTGGGAGCCGGCGGAGCACGGCCACGTCGGGGGTACCTGCCAAGGGCTCTGCCTGCTCCTCCGCCTTCCCCGTGGCAGAAGCCCAGCCTGCTCTCCAGGCTGACTGTGGAACGTAGCGGCCACAACGTGCCTCCTCCTGGCTTCCCTCGCCCACCAGCTACGCACACGGGTAGATGAACCGGCTGCCCAACCGGCCAACGTGAAGGTTTCCCCCATGGAAATGTTGGCTAAGGGGAAGGGGGAGGAAAAGGAGCTCTCCCCGCTCCTCTTGCTGTGCTTTCGAACGCAAGAGCAGCCCAGAGGAGGCGTTAAGATGTGCAGCAGCAATGTCACAGCTTCGCTCCAGCTCACAGCATTGCCACTGTTGCCTTTTATTAGCTCCTCTGAAATGCAAACAATTTAAATAGGGCGGAAAGAAGAAGGGTCAGTGCCCTCGGTCAGCTAATTAATAATGTTCTGAATGCAGTGGAGGCTCTGTCAAACAGCGTGGGGACATGGGAGGAAGGAACTGCCCTTCCAGAGATGTTACGAATGGTCTTACAGGCATACAACTGCGTGTGCTTTGCACTGGTAGAAAGCAATTCGTTAGAAACAACAGCTCTTCAATGGGGACGTGCTGCAAAAAAAAAAAGTGTTTTGCTTAGGTTTCCTAAAATGTTGCTTTGATGCAATTTGCCGGCTTTCGTGCTTTGCGATTTTCTATTCTGCATCTTGTTTAGCTAGGGGGGGATTAATGAGAACTGCCTGTAGTCAGCTAAACTGCCTTTCTGGCAGAGGCTCATGAGGAAGCTGTGGAGATCAGTAAACAGAGCTGAAAGTGCGGGTGGCCATGAGCTGCCTTGTTTTTCTCTGCATGGGTAGAGGAAGTAAGAAGTGCAGGGGAGAGATTTCACAGGAAATAACAGATGGCTTCAGGCTCTTATTTCTCTCGCAGAAAACCATGCTCAGGTATCTTGAAAAATGGATGCTTCAGGCTAATTCGTCTCTTTCTTTTTGGTGACATTGAGGTATACCTCACGCATGAAAGCATAAAACACAGGCTGAAAAAGCCTAGGCCTTGCTTGTTTGCATAATTATATAGGCTCTTTATTTGGGGGGCAGTGGATGATAGAAGGTTCAAGGTCTCTGAAACAACAGGTATGGGATTTCTTTTTTGGTGGTGGGTTGTTGCCAGCATAATCCAGAGTGAAGGGGTTCCTTTCTGTATATTTGTATGGAAGGAGGTAAGGCAGCAGAGTCCCTGAAGGACTGCAACGCCAGAGTGATATCTTTCGCTGCCACAGAACGTGCTTGCTCAGCACTGTTCTCACTTTCCTCACCCCTGTGTACCACCTTTTGCACCCACAGACTCCTCCAAAGATGCCAACCAGGGCTCAGGCAAGTCTCCTGCTGTGCCCCACCAAGAGAGCTTCCACGGAGGGACGACATGGCAGCAAAACCATGGCCAGTGGCAGCTGGGAAGAGCTGCCGATTGGCAAAATGGATGGGAAGAGAGTGTTATCACAGCTTGTCTGCTCTGTACAGCTGAAATCTTCCCGGGATGCTGGCAGCTGAGGAAGAGGAGCTCTGTGTCTCCAAGGAGGGTGAGCCTACTGTCTCAGGAGCTGAGCTGGGTGAAGCCCAAATGTGACTCCAGAGACAACCATGTTGCTAAAGAGGTCTTTCTATTACGGGTAACGTGCATCAGAACAAGACCCATGTGCGTGGTGAGCAAGAGGAGCTCAGCACGTGAATCGCCGCCAGTGACCACGGCGTGGGGCCAACCCCACGAGGTCTGTCCTCACCGAGTTATCACACAGTTGGGGACAGTCAGGAGCAGGTGCGTGTTACTGGGAACACCGGGATGCTCACTTCCCCACCCACGACCTTAATGCCTGCCTAGTGACCTGTCGTTACACCCTCCCAGTGACAGAGGTGGTGATGCACCCCGGGAAGATCTCATTGCGGCGGTCCGTCCTTGCCAGCCCTCCAGCCCTGCCACTCGCACTGGGCTGCTCTTGCCACCTCAGAAGCTGTCATACAGGACGGAGGGCGGAAAGCCTACATAGCTCACACCACGTAATGGGGACAATCAGGACGACCCAGCTACCACCATGTGCCAACCCACAGCAGACCCAGGAGCTGGGAGCCTCAGCTGGGGAAGGGGCAGCAGAGGAGGGCAGCGTGTGAGATATACCACACATCTCTCCACTGCCTGTCTTGGGGCTGACTCTGTTCTGAAAGCCCTGCTTTTACACACGGCAGGTTGCAGAGATGCAGCAGCCAGGAGAAAAGCAGCTCTCCATCATTTTTTCCTTACGGCTAATATCAGGTGACTTTCAGTCATTTACTCTGCTGGTCTCTGCTCTACTAGATACTTACTCATACTGTGTTGCTTTCTCCTTGGGCTTGCCCCATGGACGTAACTGGAGTGGTTTGCAGATGCAGGCACCAGAAAACAGCACAGCCCAGTCCTGCATGAAGTGCTGCTCCAGTACCATTACCCTTGTCAGATCTCTCCGATTCGGTTGCAGGACTAGCCCACCACCACCTATCTGCCTATTCTTAAGCAGTGTTTTCCTTTTGATTGATTTAACAGTCACCACAAATCAGTTCTGTGTTTTGTTGATGGTTATATTGATTTTTTAAAAAATTGATTTGATTCGCTGATTTAATCAAATGCTTTGGGAACCCACCAGTTCATTATGGCTCCCTTGATTTTCAGCCTGTTCGGTTTAGTCCTTTCACTCACTTCCACATCCTGCTTTATGGCTTTAAGGAGTAGTATCCCCCTATGGTCCATTTCCCTATGTATTTAACTCTACCACACCCCCAACAGATTTTCCACCCAAACTGACTCCCACTTTCTTCTTCATTCTCTTCTGCATTTTTTCAGGAAGATGTTATCCTTAGGTCCGTGTTAAAGTGGAGGGATTCAACAAGGCTTTTGTAAGGATCTGTTTTGAATCATGTCTGTTCAGTACTTTCATTAACAAAATAGATGAGAGACTATAAAGGCCACATGTTAAATTTGGAGATCAAAGTGATGGCAAATATTTTGAAGGAAAGAGTTAACATTCAAAATTAGCTTAACAAATTGAAGAAATGGTCCGAAAAGAAAAATCCAAATGGTATTCAGCAGATACAAAAGGTACTGTACTCAGACTAGAATAATCAACCATATGATTACACAGTGGTAGAAAATTGATTGGTAGCAGTTTTGGAGAGGAATATATGAATGTAATGGTGGATCACAAGCTGACCGTGGGTCAGGAACATTATGTTGTTACAAAAAAGGGTGGCATGATACTGAAATCACCTGAGACGAATATAGCTTGCATGAAATAATCCTTCTGAAGCTCATTGGTAAGGCATCAGCTGGAATACTTCAGCATTATATTTTAAGAAATCCTAGAGAAGAATGCAGGGGAATAGACTAAATCATCTTCAAACACTGCTGAAAAGAAGATACGATCAATCTGTTCTCATCCGACTGGGAAAGAATGGGAAGGTTCAACACTAACCCTGAGAAAAACATGTTAATGAAGAGGGGGTGAACCACTAGAAGGTCTGGGAAAGTCCTGGAACATCTGCTGCTGGAGATCTTTAAGAATGGGTCAGGCATGCATCTGCGAGAAATGACCCTGACGGGGGGGTCCTGCTGTGGGCAGAGGAACAGCCGTCTTGATTTCTTGAGGCCCCTTCCAGCTCTCAGGTCTGCTTTCTGCCCAGCCATGAACCCGCGTCCTCTGCTGTTACCTCTGTCCTGCGTGTCTCCCACGGTCTGACCCCAGCCCACACTCACCCACCCTTTTGCAGGAACACATTTGCCAGCTTCTAGCAGATTCCTGAAGCCCACCTTAAGTTTTCTGCCTCTCCTCTTTCTCTTGTCCCTTCCCCCATTGCCTTTTTCCCTTTCTTTCCCCATGAAATTTCCCTCTTCCCCCTTGCTGTGATCCCCCATCCTGCCCTATGACCTGAGCTCCTCTCTGCAGACGGATCAGCCAGGGGATGGCCAATGTCACCATTCATGGTAAAGCTTGCACCAAGGAGATGGATGAGAAATCTTCACTTCCAGGTCTCCGCATCATCGCTCCCGACTGTTTGCCTATTCAGCTCTGTTTTGGTTACATTTGGTTAAGACTTGGTAGCTTTTTTTCCCAGCTTCTGAGGACATTTCCTTCCTTGGTTTTAGAGAGGGCTTTACTTCTGCAGCCTTTGAGCTTGATGACCAGGCCAGATGGGCTGAGTGTTTTAACCCAATCTCTGCTCTCTTTGTCTCATCTTTTAGCATTTTCTCTGTGCTTTTTTTTTTTTTTTTTTACACTTCCTACATGTGCCTCTGACCCAGCCCAAACCCAGAAGACTTCAATTCTAAGAAGTGTTTTTTGAGCACACAGTGCTCAAAGACTGGCTTTAAAATTAAGCCAAATTAGCAAACATGTCCATAAAAGGAGAGCACAGTGGGGCAAGACCATGTGTAGACTTGCAAATCCGCCCTGGGATTTCAATTCCAGTAACAAACCCATCTGAGATTTGCTCTCACAGTGTACACTCTCCTCCGAAAACAAGCCTATGGAGAGCATGATGCAGCAGTTACCATAGCAGCCAGCACAAGAAGAGTCCATTAAGTGATCACAGGCCCGTCTCAAAGTGAATTACCAGGCTGCAGGTGAACTTTTGCACCTCCAAAAATGTCTCTTGGGGGAAATATGTTGTCGTGCACGGTGGAACAAGAGAATGCCGATCTGTTGCACCAACTTGCTGCTGCATTGTTATCCTTAATTATGTCTGTGCTGATTTTTAAAAAGTACAGCACACGCTTTTCCTTTTCCTGTCAGGTGGTTTTTGTAATTTTCTTTTTTTTTTTTCTGAAGGACGAGACAGAGTATCCCAGTCAATAACTACTAATGAAATGTGCTTCAGGCCTCCCTGCATTCTGCCACAATTAGATTGTCAGCCATCCCAGGAGAGATGCTATTATCTATGTGGGTGTGGAAAATGATCTATCACTGTTAATCATTTCTATTATAGTAGCAAGTAGTGCTCCAAAGATATCAACACCTCATTATGACGGTTGTTTTTCACACATGGGAAGTTGAAGCTCTTGTTGTATGCTCAGACACAAGAAATATATAAATGGAGCTGGAAGGTGGAAAGAGGATGGATCCTGCTGGGATCCTAGGAGCGGAGAAAAACACGCTCTCCCCTCACAAACACAGCTCCTTAGATAGCCAGGGGCACGTACTGCCAGTATGTGGTCGGGAGGAACTGGTCCTGCACACCAGCTCCTGATCCAGACCTGGCATGGTCTCTCCTTGTTGTCTCTGTACCGCAGGGCTTCGTCTTACTCATAAGAGCAAGTGCTGGCAGGCGTGCAAGCACCTTTCTCCAAAGCGAAGTGCAGCTGCGGATATTGACACCTTGACCCACAAAGGATGACTTCGGGCTTGCAGTAGCAGAAGTCCCAGGTTAAAATAGCAAAGCGGTTATTTAACCCAACCTTGATGCTCTTCCAGAAAGTCACTTAAAGCCTTTAAACCCCTCCCCACTGTGACTACCATAATATCCACATGAAAAGCTATTAAAAACTTCCTGTGAAGGAAGGTAATGAGAAAACTATAATGTCTGGGAAAAACAAAACAAACAAAAAACCCAAACAAACGAACAATCTCCAGTCCTCCAGAGAACTCGAATTGAGCTTGACCTCTGTAAGGTATCATTTGCTTCCTGTTTGCTGCCAAAATACAATGAGGTTTATATTCAGGCCCCACCTTTCAGTGTCTGGGTCTAAAAATATAACAATGAACTTGTGACACAAAGGTCCTGTCTCCTGGAGAAGCAGAATTTAGATCTAGCTGTAAAGCACAATTTTTTCTCTCTTTGAGCCAGACCTAATTTTGAGTAGGTGGATGGCTTTTTTTTGTTTGTTTGTTCTTTTTTTTGTCTTTCTATTTTTAGGTTTGCCAGACTTGGGAGGCTTTCAGTAGGATCAGGCCAGACTTACGCAGCTGTTTGTTTTAAATGATCATGACTATAACCATTTTAAGGCACTTGTCACTATGGTTACCTCAACGCTGTTCTCCAAGGTGTCTGAGCCGAGACAGGGCTGAGAGGGAATGCAGAGCTACCTGAGTGGGAACATACATGGATGTCTAATCTGCAAATCTTTTTATTTTCTTGAAGGTGTTAAGTCTCAGCTCCATGGATAAGAAAAGTATGTGAAAGCTTACACTTAATCCATGCTCAAATGCCACCAAGCTGACTACCTGATGGTCTTCAGACAGCTCTTGCTTTCATATAAGAAAAGCCTTGGATGACAGTGTGGGAAATGCGGTGGGGTGGGGGAAAAATGACAGTCTGGGAGACGATTCAATGACTTAATTTTAATTCCATCTGAAAATCTACTCTTAAACCTAATGTTGCTTCTTGCTGAGCTTTCATTCCTCCTGTGAAACCCACCACTCATGTCTAGTGGGAGTTAGACCAGACGTATTCTCCGTTTCTCAGCAACAGACTGACTAATACTGATGTTTGTATGACTCTGGCTCACTTGTTTCATCTTCTCCTTCCAGAGTTTGCTGTTTTGTTCTCTTCCTGTTTTTTCTGGAAGCATTTCTGCTTCCCCCTTTCCCTGTTTAAGTTCAATTTTTCTGTTATTCCTAAAGCAGTTATATTCTTAGTGGTTATCGAAATAGTTGGATGTGGTCTTGCTGATTCAGTGGAGCCCCTCAGAAAATAGGGGAATAGGCTGGTTATTTTCTTATTACATTTGTCCAAGAACCAGAGTCTCTCTCAAGCCTCATCTCACGCCATGGGTCCCCTGGGGGATGCCCGAGCATGGGCCCTCCTTTCGGGTGCACAGGAGTAGCTCTACACCAGCCAGCCCTCCTAAAAAGAGATCTTGGGTGATTCCCCAGACCATTGTACAAGAGGATGTGAAAAACAGCATTTCCAGCTGGGGGTCACAAGATCTGCTGTATGAGGGAGGGATCACTGGGGTGCTGCTGCCGAAGGGTCGCACCATAGAAACCTAAGGGCCCTTATCTGTGAAAGGACACAGTCGCTTGCCCACTCTGTCCCTTTCCATCCAGTAGATCCATAAAACACCCAGAGTAGCCACTTGGCTCTAGGTCTTGTCTGCAGCCCTTCTCAGCTCTGGAAGATTCCTGAGTATGGCAGTTATTGGGAGCCTGGGCTAGAGCAGCAGAGAGGTTGCCTGGTGTGGTTGGATAGCGAAAAGGTTCCATGGTACAGCTCAGTAGTAAAGAAGATTTATGGTGTGACTGGATAGTAAAGAGGTTGTAAGGATTTGAGGAGCCAGCAACAGCACTAGAGTGGCAGTAGGGATTTTTGCATGGTGCTTATTTGCAGTATGGCTGGTGTTAGTCATTGCTTACCCCAGCAGGTGCAAAATGTTCCCGTCAGGTTTGTTCGTCTTACTGAGATGAAAGTTTGAGGTCTGGAAAAAATTCTGCCAAAGCCAGCATTTGTGTGAGAGGCAGAAATGTGAACATGTGAGGGAATTATTTTAGTCAGATCTATGTGTCAAAACTAGCTGATTCCCACAGCCAATTTTTCAGAACATTCCGGAGCCCTTTCTAGCCAGCGTTGGTACTCCAGGACTCCTGAGATGGTGACGGTCTGACTTTCTCCAATATGTCCCAGCAGCAGCGTGAAGGGCGTAGTCCAAGAGACAACTCGTATACATCCAGCCATGCCACAAGGCCTCTTTCAAGCACTGATTAAATAAAGATCCTCTCTGTCCTGGAAGGCTCACAAAGACGCAATAACTCCTAAATAGGTCTAGATATCACCGGAGCTAGTTATCCCCAACCTGCCAGTCCCTCGTGTTCCCCGTTGGCAAAGCTAAGGGTCAGGAGCCCATCAAAGACAGCGTGCTGATGGGCTGGCCCCTCTCACCTCTCCCAAATTAGTGGGGGCAAAGGAGAGCTGGCCAGAGAAGGGGAAACGTGGTCTGTAGCAGGGATGAGCCATGGGCAGGGATTGACGACGAAGGTGGCCTTTGGGGTGGTTAAACTGGGGACAGCCACCAGCTGTACCGCTGTAACACAGCTCTCGGATGTTTGCATGCATACAAAATCAGAGTTACTTCTCTGCCCTGAACTGCTGTGCGCTCCGCGTTAGTTTTCTTGTGGATTTTTAAAAAGTAGCGAACTCATGGTAATTACAAAACTGCTGTGTCGAGCACTGGCACATGGATTTTTCTCTTTTCTACTTCGGTCTTGCCATTCTCCCTCTCAGAAACCCCCAAAACTCTTTAACAAAAAACCCAACCATCTCTAAAATGCAGTGTGTGATAGGAGTGCAAGAGCAACTGGATTTGCTTGTAAACAAAATACCACTCCAAAAATTCAGTAGATGTTGTATATTTGTGTAAAGGGGTCTTGCAGCATGTTTGGACAGCTGCTACTATTAAAATTTTTTGCCAAGTAAATTTAAAAAAGCCACCTTCTAACCGCCATTTTCACAAATATGTAAGGAGATTTACAAGTACTTCAATGCCAAACTGAAACCTTCTTGGAGTTACCTTTAGAGTTATTTTCAAAATATTCTAAACCTTTGAGTAGCGTGTTCATTTTTACCCTATATATCTGCCTTGAAGTAATACAGACAGCAAATACATTAGTAATATACAGTCTGTGCTTGCATGTACGTATATCCAAGAATGTTGTTTCAGGGTTTTTTTTCTATCTTGGAGATAATATTGAATAAAATACCTCACTAATTAGATTTTTTAATAATTTGTTATAAAATTATAAATCTCAGAACTGCAAAGGTAGATGAAGAATATTTGGTGCCAGTCTGGGCACAGGGTGAACTTAATTCCTTATTACTGAACAGCACCAGGTAGATTTGGGACATATTCGTGGCTAAGAAAGGTCTCTTCAAGACGTGCCCTGCTTGTGCAACACAAAATGTAGATTTAATTCCATTGGAAGCCCAGGGGCCTTTGCACTGGTGGTGGAGGCAGAGGGTGCAGGAAGACATGCCCCCGGGCTTTTTTCCATTGTGTCACTCAAGTGATTCCCTGAGGGAACAAAGTTTGTTCTTACATTTTCCAAATGCTAATAATATTGCTTTTTCTGTTTTCCTTCGGAGTCTTAGTCACCAGTTGCAGTGCCAGAACAGGGCAGGGACCCAGAGTGGGAGGAGGTGAGACTGCAGCTAGGGGCATTTGAAAGCATATTGCTTTAACTCTTTGCATGCTGAAAAAGAGAAGTTATAGCATCCTGGGTCTGACTCTAAACTACAAAGGATGAGGCTGCCTCTCTTCATATTGCAAGGATTTTTCTCCTGACTCCAACCTGAATATTTATTTGCAGTAAACATACGGGTTTTTTCCAGGTACAACTATAGTCCAACAATTACAGGAAAGTAATGCAGAAGCTCCAGAAGAAACCCACCCTCAAGAAGAGTTTGAGGTTTTTTAACCCTGCGAAGACTCCAGGGGCAGGAAGGTTGCTACGTACCATCCGGTATCCAGTACCGACATGCTATTCCCAGCCAGGGACATTGCAAGATCTTTGTTAATCACGTTAAGAGCTGCTTTGGAGACCAGCATTTTGTATGACGTGTTTGCTGTCAATGACTATCGTGTTCAAGCAGTCTCAGCAGGGGACCAGGTACCATGCGGTCCATGCAGGGGCCCTCTCTGGGCTCTGGCACTCATCTCCTACCTACACTTTGATCCATCTGTTTGCACGGACTCCCCCAGTTTCATCAAATGTGGAATTGCATTTATGGTGTGTGCTAATAGCCATCAGGCCTCTGCGGAGGGGCTGAGATGTTTTGTTCACCCTCCTATGTGGAAAATGCTATGAACAGGAGGACAAAGGGCTGGAACATGTTTCTGAAAGCATATAATTAAGGTGATTTAGATCTGAATCTGAGGAGAAACTTCTTTTGGCAGTAAATATTCCACTTAATCTATAAATAGCTATTTAGACTGCAAAATACTCTTCATAAGTTATACCCCTGATTTGGCCTGAGTGAGAAACAAAATGTGGTCTTCAGAGTGGAAGAGAATAAAATAAAATGTTCCCTCGATGGAGCTGACACGACCTTGGCCCCAGATGGCGTTTTCTGCTTTATGAACCACCAAACTAGATTACCATGTGGTCAAAATCACATTAAACATTTCTGCAGTCCTGGTGTGTACAGTAAGACGTTCTTCTTCCAAGGGAAGTAGCTCATCCTTTGGAGATGTTTGTATTGCTATCACCACGGCAACCAGAAAAGATGAAAGTCGGACACCCCCCCAAAAAAAACACGTTAACTGAGGTACGGATGGGCAGTCAGATTGTAAAACCATGCACAGACTTTTAAAGGAAACGACTGTTCTGTATTAAACAAACCTAGCAGAATTCCTAGTGCCATAGCCTAAAAATAGCACTCCCGGCTTCATTAAGTGCAACGGCTTTTATAAACCCCCATTAAAGCAGATATCAGGAATGGAGGATTCTCCCTCTGACGGGGGCGAGGTTTCTCCATCCTGCTTCACAGGGGATCGCGTCCCGCAGCACAGACTGCTTCCAGGCAAGACCATTTGTTGTCCTGCTTTTGACATGGGTTTTATGAAACATGGCTATGAACAGCTGTGACATTTGCTCTGCCTGAGCTGGGCCATGAAAGCGAGACTTCAAATAAACCCTAAAATCTGAGCCCTGAATACAACACTTTGGATCCTACTTCGGTAGACTTGGTTGAGACTCGTTGTCTAACTCAGTTTAGAAGAAACTCTTCGGTCAGCTGGGATTTTGGTGTCATCCCACATGGAGAGTACCTGTGCCCTGCTGCTTAAATTGGGAGAACAAGCCGGTAGAATTCCACAAAAATTATTTTCAGTAGAAGGCATGAGCCTACGTTTTCCACGGAATAGGACAGAAGTCTAATTTTTAAAAATTAGCTAGAAAAGCTACAAATTTCCCACAGCAATATTCCATTAAGGCATGGTTTGGTCTTAGATTTGAACTATGAGTCCCTGTCTAAAATTAAACTGACTCTGGCTCAAAACAGTGCCTCCTCACTTGTTCCTGGGTTCCACCACAGGTGAGTGTGGCAGAAATGGTAATTTGAAGACAGTTCTCAAATCTAATTGCAAACCCCAAGATCGACAAATTTTACCTCTTTCACCATCGTATTTGAGGCAAGAAGATTTGCCCAAATCACTCTAAAATATTGCTTCATCTCATAAAGGGAAGGCTGTGTAGAAAAGGATCCTTTGCTGTTAAACAGAATAAATTCAGCAAGCTTCTTCCAGGCCCTTCTCTTTACTTATTTGTCTTAGGCTAACAAAGAGAGTTCTTTTTTCCCTTGGTGAATTTAGGGATTAGATAAATAAAGCTCAACACCACTGAGTCAGATGAGGACTCGCTTGTTAAACATTAACAAGCACCCAGCCTTTTCGAGTGTCTGCTTACCGATATCTCTGCGGCAGGCTTCACTGTTTGCTTTTGCACGTTTTTTTGCACGCCATGTCAAGCAAGCAGGGCTGGGCGCGATTACTGGGATAAGACTCCTTCGGCTCTGTGGGAGCCAACCTTTCTCTCCAGCAAGGGCAGGCTGCTGGTTTCATGGTCTCACCACCTCTTACGGCCTTCCTGGTGCTTTGCCTTCCCATGCTCCTCTCTGCCACAGCTGATCATTTGTTTTGAAACTCTAAAGTGCAGTTTACCTCCCGTTCTCTGTTGGCAGATGACATTACAGGACAGTTTATTCATGAAAATGGAGTACAGACAGACCTGTATTTATTCTCCCAGCAAGGAGCTTGGGTAAATCTGAGGTTCGTCGGGGAACTCTGTAGGGGCAAAATAGAATCTCGGCTGCAGTTGCCTCCAAAGCACTGGTGTTTTCCCATCTGAGTGATGGAAGGGAAAGTAGAAGGAATAATAGAAAGATCCGAGAAATAGTGAGCCTGTAACCACACCTTCTCGACTGACAATGTCCTTCCCACCGGTTTGCTCTCCACGGATCTAGCCGTGGATGTGGAGGAGGGGTGGTCCAAGTGGCTTGGCAAAACAGCATCATTACAAAACCTGCAGAGTGGGGGAGGAGAGAAAACAGGGGGCAACGATACATGCTGCCTTGGTTACAGGGTGGTCCTTGTGGTCAGCGTGCGTTCAGACTGCCTTTCGTGAGCTCGGCTTGGCTCGCAAGGCTTAGAGAAATCTCTGGCTGGATGAAAGGACGGATGGAGGACGTGTCTGGACAGACAAGTGAAGATGGTCGCTTGCTCATTCTACCCAAGCTAGCCAATACAAGTCTGCTGGGGTTGGCGGACATTTACATACATATTAATGTGATGGTAAGCTCACAAGGAGCTCTAGTCCATCCAGTCTGGTTTATGGAAAGAACCAATAGTCAAGTATCTGCACCGTTTTTGTAAACATAACTTGGGACAGTAGCAGTTCTTAAGGACCTTTTGTCCATAATCATTCTTCACACACAGATTACCTCCTAGTACTGCCACGAATGACAAATACTTTTTTTTTTTTTTTTTTTCTGAATGCATCCACCACAGTGGACAGGAAGAGTCACCCAGGCTCCCACTTATCTTTAATACCAATTTACACTCTATGGGCCAGCAACACCTACCGTGTAACCTGCTGGTGCCCACCTCCGACGCTGTGCCCAGCACTCAGGACACGCGAACCTATTGTACCTCCTAGGTGAGGGTGTGCTGGTTTCAAACGCAAGGTGTTGACCAAGGGCCTGGATACGCTCAAAACTCCCACAGCCTCACTTTAGCTCTAACACCTAAGGCCAGCCTCACCTACGTGCATGCACAGATGCAGTAACTGGCTACGGACAAAAGGTTTCATTTGAAATCCAAATAACGTCGCTCTTCTGATTACTCCCCCACGGACTGTTCTTGCGTGTGTCCTCCCATGGTATAGAAGCTGTGGTCTCCATACACAACCCGTAAAGACGGAGAGAGTAAAAGAGAAACAAATTATGTCAGAATAACTGAAAGCTTAATGGGAGCGCAAATGAGGCAAAAGTCACTATATTTGCATTTATTTTCACTAGTTCTCAGATTTACAGGAGATCCAGCAAAATGTAATTTGATAGTAAGCCCGGCTAGTTACAGTATCCAAGGAGAGTGAAAATCCCCTCAAATTGGATGAAACTTGATGCTGCCAGCATACTGCTGAATCCCCTCCAGTGTATTTCCAAATCACATTCCTCCTTTACTCTGCTGAGTGCTGCCCAAAGAATCAACAGTAAATCAAGTAACCTGCAATATACTTCTTTTTTATCATGCACCTATAAAATGCATGGAACTATGGATTTCTTCTTATGAAATTTAATTTGAGTCACTTGGGGAAACATTTCCATACTGAGAGGAACTCCTGGCTTTCACTGTACTTATACTTTGCTTTTACCGAATTGCAAATGCTTTGATTTAAAGGGCCATAGCCAAGGTAAAGCCTGCCTGCACAAAAGCCATTGGGCCCATTTCCACTTGGCAGGAAAAAACAGGCAGCTGCTGAGCTGAGCAATCTCATCTCCGCCAACCACTTGAGGATGGGGATGGCGAACACGGGCTTATGGGTGATGCTGGCTTTTCTGCCTCCTGGACTGCTGTGTCACGGGGAGGACAAGGCAAGAGCCTGGCCATCATTTCCAGCAAGGCTGACTCATGGAGAGAGCTGCCACCGACATCTCCCGGGTCCAAGGAACACCCGGCACCCATCTCTGCGTTCCCGGATTTCTGTGAATGAGGCTTTTTGAAAACGCATGGGTCTGAGTAAAATAATGGGTGCACTGTGTAAATTGGGTAAAGCCTTCAAGGCTTCAAAACTGATTGGAAATAGCTTGCCTTTTTTTTAATTAAAAAAAAAAAAAAAAAAAGACTGTTCCATATAATTTCTGAATTCCCCAGGCATTTTCTGACAAGCTCTGCTCCCATGGTGTTTTGTAACACACAGGATCTCAGGTGTAAATAAGTCAAATTTTGCTGTTAGTAAAACAGAGAGAAGAGGATAGTGCAGCAGCTTTCAGCTTATGGCTCATAAACTAATATCACACAGTCTACAATAGGTAGTTAAGGAATGTAGCTGTACTGCCAGCGGACCCCAGTTCAGTATGCATAAATGCAACACAAAATGTGAAGATGGAAAAAAATTAGAAATGACTGAAAACATCAGAGTTGGAGAATGAAAAGGGAATACAAAGGAGGAAGTGAGACTGAGGCTTATACTTAAAAACCACCGAAAGAAAATAAATTCAGAAAAAAACCCTCAGTTAGGCTTGGATATCAATGCAGTTTTCTTTAAAGAAAGAAAAAGGCACTATTAGGTGCTTAAACAAAATATAGGCATAGGCGGTGACTAACATAATGGGAAAGGACATCAGAAGTTTGCAAATGCAGGAAGAATAGAATAAAGAAGAGACAGTGATTAGAAAACATTTGTATCTGGTTTGAATGACCAAGCTGCCCTCTTGCTGTGTCTGTCTTTACGGTGGTTGGTCCTGTCCCTCCACACGGACACGTACCATATCTCACAGCTTTCTGAGGGCCAAGGCAACGTGCCGTGAGTTCCTCGAAGCACCCACTAAGCCCTGGGCTTGCTGCCGCTGTTGCACACCCATGGCAAAGACTTCACCGAACGTGTCACTGGCCTTGAGCCGCTGGTTGACATAATAGCGTTTAAATACCACTATGACCAAATGTAAATTGAGGCACCTCTGGGGAACACACTGACCCGAGCTGTTTTTCCAGCCCTGAGAAGTGTAGGCGTTGAATCCAGTGCCGCGACTGAAGCAGAGCCCATGGGAACCTGGGGCAAAGAAGAGGGAGAGCAGGGAAGAGCCATGAGGTGGGCTGGACAGGAGACCTCCGCTTCTGTCACTGCACAGAGACCCAACTAGCTGCGCTCAAGTTACTCACAGATGGATGAGCAGAGCCGGGAAAATTGATGCAATCCAGGCAGGCTCTTGCGGAGAAACCTGTCCAAGTCCCCTGCATCACACTTTTTTACATCAAGCTGTAGGAAATAGGGCATCAGCAGGAAACGTATTGGAAAGGAAAAGGCTAAAGTAATACAAGCCGCCACCTTCACTGGGTTTTCTAAGAACTGGTGAGGGACCAGTCTCCTGAGAGATTTTGGGGTGGGTTTGCAGGTGTCACAACAGTGTCATGAGCAAGAGAGTCGCCTCTGGAGTTTATCCTCCTCTCATCACATATACCCACCCAATTCAAATTAAGTTCCCAGTGCCACGCTCTCTGGTTTCCCACCGCTCTCCCAAACTCCTGGTATCTTTAATGTTGCCCATTTTTCCAGCATTATCTACTGGTTTTGTTGCAACTGCCTACACAGATAGGTTTATCTCAAGAAAGAGGTGAGCTGCCTTCATGAACATCCTAGAAATGCCTTTATATATCATTGGTGATAAATGTCCCAGTCTGGCAACACCCAGCCCAGAAAATGTCTTGAAAACCCTTCCAGTGCTGCGTATCCTGGTTTCCATGAAATAATGGCATGCATCCACATACCTGAAAATATGTCCAGCTACCTATATGGTCTTTTTATTTTTCCAAGAAAGGCTTGAATATTTTTGTTCTACACACTGTTTGCATTTCCAATATTTTATTATTACTTTTTAAAAATCTAGTTTAAAAAGGAGAAATATCATTCCTATGAAGCAGATATGGGATTGCCAGTACAACCTTGGTTTGGCGCAGTTTTGGAAATCTGGAATTATTTGCTAAGTAAAAGGATTTAATGTTATATGACACATTAAATATGCCCTTAAGAAACCCTTTAATCAAGAAAATGCATTGTTTCAGGGTGGAATTGGTTTGTGGGCTAAATCATGTTAACTAGAATTTTAAGTGTCAAAGGTCTGAAATGCACAGGGCATCACTTACAACTGGTAAAGCTGGCTTATACCTTGCTCTGGGTCATAAATTATCCTCTACCCACCTACCATCTGTGCATCTGTTGCTTGCATGCCACTTAAATATTATTTGAAAGTATTGCAGCATAAATAAAGTTAGCAATGGGTGAAATGGGATGAATTTAAATTGGCTTCTCTATTCCAAATCTTAACAGGAGTTTAAAAGGATTTTAGGAAATGACTTGATATAACCTTATTTCCCAGTCTTCTACAGAATGCCATGTTTTCTCACAGGCGTGGGAATCACAGGTCATCCTCAAATGAAGGGAATCACTTAGCGAATTTGGTGCCTTTCCGCTTCTGACTTAATATTTATACCATCGGCAGCACAGGCGATGATTGAAAAATGTCTCGGTGCCGAATGCGTTAATTAACGTAACGCAGCCGTAGGCACCTGGGCCATGACGGAGGAGCTGGTCCCTTCTGCAAATGGCTGCTGAAGTTTCCTGGGAACCTGGAGGTATGAGGAGGTCAGGATCAAACCCTAAACTCCACAGTAGTTTTCTTTATCGCCCAGGCAGCCTGCTCCTAAACTGTAGGAAATCAAGCCCTGGGGCTGTTTGTTTTCATTCCTTTCCTTTCCACAGCGTCAGTGGTTTCCGTGCCTCTGTTTCCGACTGCCCGGGACGCGGGGGCGTTACGGGTGTTTACAAGCGGACCCATCTTACGCCACCCGGTACAACTCCCAAACTTTTGTACTGCGGTAAATTCCACCCGTAGCTGACTTCAGAGAAGTCCTGCGTGTCTTTCCGTCTTGCAGCTCGCCCGGCGCTGCAGCGGAGGCAGCTCTCCCCTCGTTTAAAGAACTGACAAGAACGAGGTGCCAGGCAACGTTTCTCTCAGGGCTGGCACGATTGCCTTTCCAAAAAAGCAGATTTTAGGCGGCTGCGCCTCTGCCTGCGCTTTCTGTGTGCGATGGGCTGCACGCACATCTTCGGTTTGATGCCGGAGCGAGATTGCGGATAATTTGTGAAGCGACCGCTTCCCCGCAGACGGGCTGGTCGGGGGCTCAAGGCCTCCCCTCGTAGCACGTGAATCGTGGTCGCAGAGGTGGGAAGGAACCTCAAGCCATCGTCAAAGCAGGGTCAGCAGTGAATTCAGACCAGAAATTAAACAACTTGATTCTTTTGCCCATCATCATGAGACCAGACCTCGCTGGGGCTTCCTGCCACAGAGTGCTTGTGAGAAAGAGGAGGGGGCAAGGAGATATGGTCCATTTTAGAAACAGAGATAAGAAACGTTTCAGGCAGTGGAGCCCAAAAGGCTGAAGGGGAGGAAGGAAGGGAACAGAGAAATTCATCTTGGGCATTTGAGATAAGAGTCATGGTTTCAGAAAACATAATTTTTATTTATTCTTCAGAGGCTTAAGACTCTTAAGGAGCAAAATGTGATATATAGCCTAACTCTTCTGACTTTTTATTTTATACAGTCATTTTCACTTAGACCAAATGAGTGAAGAAAAGCTGGGCTGCTGCTTGAATGGTCTAGTACCTCTGCCCAGGACGGGTACAAATGGAAATCACACCAGGTACAAATGGAAATCACACCAGGTACAAGAAAGATGAGGAGCCAGCTCATGCTTAGTCAATTCTGCATAATACAAACTGGTCTTGAGGGAAATCCCCCACACAGACAGATTAAGCCTGGCGAAGGATCAAATGCATCTTTAGCTACTGCCAAAAAAAAGACTGCATCTTTCCATGGGCCCCTTTCTTCGAGCAGAAATTGTGAAATGCTTTGTTTGACCTCCACAGTCATTAGATTTTACTCTACTCAGGCCTGATCTGCCAGGATATCAACTGAGTTAACGTTCTCAGGATAATCACAAATTCCAAAAAATACATTCTTTTGAAAGGTCTGAAGCACTTGCAGAAATACAACTTGCCACTTGCACCTGCCCATATCCAGTTTAGGGACATCATTAAAATAATTGCACCCCATTTAAGACACTCTTTCACCAAGTGTATGAGCATATAATAACTTCAAAGATCAAGAACATTTTATTGCCCACTCTCTTTGAGTGATGCATCATTAGATCTCCCTGCCTTAAATTTGGCCTCCAATGCTGATCTCACACAGTGATTTGTGATTGGTAGTGCCCCAATTTTATGTCCCCATACCTTTTTGAGCTGGGCAGTAAAGATGAGGAACTGACACCAGAGGTTCACTTCATCACCTCACTAACTCCCATTTAGTCCCATTTCGGTGGGAGTTATATGTGTCTAAGGATCTGGGCCAAAGACTCTCAAGGTCAGGTCTTCAAAGCTTACTGGCACAGGCAGGACTTCCCAGCATGCCCAAATGTTTTTGCACTGGTAAGGAACTTCTAAGGGATTTAAAGTGGGATTTGCGTATCTTTGAGGATCCCCTCTGCTCCTTGCATCCCTATAGGGTCTGCTGTAGGGTAGGGACTTGAACTATACGTACTGCCATCACTTCTGTAACAAGTCCCCTTTCCTTCCTGTTGTTTATAGCCCCATATGGTTCGCTGCAGTAGCTCTCCTCTTTGGTTAGGTGGGTGATTAGTTGCACATACAAATGAAGACACGTTTTGAAACTGCAGCGACTTTTGTTCCAGTGAAACAAAAATCCACAGTTTATGTTGCAAACTTTACCCCAAAAGTAAGTTGCTGGTAATTTTTTGCCATCATCATAACCAGTAGGCAGAGTGCCACTAGCAAATAACTATCTGTTCTACATAATTAAGTTTACTTTATAGAGACTGACAAAGAGTTTTGCGAACTGCCAGACTAATAACTCCTGGGAGAATGGAAACAGGGACATGGAAACACTTGTCCACCGTTTGAGAAGTCTCTAGATGTGAGTTACTTTGGGGTGGATGGATGGATGGATAGATAAATCAATAGGCACATAAACAACAACAGACAGAGAAGATACACAGTTCACTGGAGTTTACAGTTCTCTGGAAAACTAGGTCTTGCATAACAGCTCTGGGTTCGCACACAGCAGTCCACTGCACTGTTATTTCCAGTTGGAAATTGTGGCATTGTGGCAGGTATATCAATCCTGGACACAGCAGAGCTTTACAGCATGAGCCACGGACTCAGAGCTTGCCATCCTACCCAGCTCCCTCATTCGGTGGGGCAGCTCCTCACCTCATCGCTGGCAACCATTCCCTGTTGGTCACAGCTAAAATGTTAACAACGACAAAGGCTTTCTGGATGAATTTGGGAGCATTTTCTGTCTTGAGATGCGCCGAATTTCTGCGTAATGATTCCTCTGAGGAAGAGGAGGGGTTTACAGCTAAAACGTCAGTTCTGAAGCCTCGATAGACCTGTATCCTGTTCCTTGTCACCCTGTGCCAAGGGGATTGTGCATTTTCCCCACTGCACAGAGTTCTCTCTTCTTTAGCAGTCCCACTGCACATGGACAGAGCCTCACAAGGGGTGGCATGTTGGTTTGCAAGACCCCAAAGATTGCTCCGGTGTACTTAGGTGCTTCCTCCTATTGGAGTATCCATCCATAATTTCCAAGGTTTGTTCCACCTCAAACATGTTTGTTAAGTAGATAAAAATTATCCACGTTGATTTATATGATAGACGAGCCACAAAGGAATAAGTAGCTCTACAAGGTCACTCAGAAAGCTTTTTACTCAGCCAGAAAGAAAACCTTGATTTCTTGGTTTCTGTTTAAATGGGCCAGTGGGATAGTGTGGGGGACACTGTGGAGCTGTATTCCCTTGGAAGTGCAGATGAGAGACTTTTTTTTCAGACTATGCCAGAGCTTCTGTCCAGCCCACACACCCACTGGGGACACCAGAGCCTGAAGGGGGTGGGTGGCAAATGCCCATATCTCATTTCAACACAATGTGGGAGCACACACCTCAGAAATGTTCTCGGGTACCCCAGTACAGGCATAGGTTGAATACCTTACCAACATCATTCCTCCTCCCTCCCATTCATTTCTGTCAGAAGCAACATCCCAAAATAGACAGGAATATATTTTTTTCTGGTTTGATTTTCTATTAAACAAAAAATATGCTGTGATGCTTGTCTGATTCCTATGGCTACAGACTCATGGGTTAATGTAAAGCCAGTATATTCCTGAAGTATTTAAGTTGCTATTTCCCTTCACTTTGCCAAGGTAATGAGGTGTTTGATGAAGGTTGTTCAGCTGCAAACATGCAAATGTACATTCTGTAGGCTAGAGAGAAACCACAACAGGCTCTTGCGTTTAATATTCTGATAAATTGGGCACTTCTGCACCTTACATCAGGCAGTGACACAATGCAGCCTTGTTAATCCAAATAGAAAGTGCTCCTTCAGTAATGGAGACTAGGTCTGTTTCAGCAAAATTAGATTTGCATCACTAATTCAAAACACCATAAAAATCCGAAGGATGCTCTGGAAGCAGAGGTTATCTGCTCATCTGTTCGGATAAGTAAAGCATAAAGCCTCAACAATGTGAGGAGGTAATGGAACAAGTTGATGCCAGCATACAGCGCTGGTTAGTTAGATTAAAAGAGCATATCTGGTGATGATTGTCTTCTGTTTTTTCTGTGAGAAACACATCAAGGAGTGTATTAAACCAGCTCAGAATCACTGATGGGTTCTGTTATCTACCGCCTGATCTCAGATGGCTGATAACTCCAAGACAGTCCTTCTTTTTCAAGACTTTGAACAATGTAATTAAGGTTTCTTGGAAATAAATCAATACTTGATATCACCTCTGAACAGCAGACCGGCCAGACAATCTGCCTTCCTTATTGAGACATGGCTAGGAGTCACTGGTGTCAGAGTTCAAGCTCTCACCTTTTTTTTTTCTTCTGTGTTTTGTTTGTAGGGGAGGTTTTCTTGTTGCAGTTAACGCTTCAGACCTTTCTTTCACGGGCCACAGCTGCTGAGCGGCAGCACACAGGCGCTCCACTCCAGAGGACTGTTGTGGTCGACCCTGATTTCTTTAACCTTTGCTGCAGGTCCGGGTGGAAAAGTGGGCTCTGGCAGATCGACTGCAGTTTTCGACTGTCATCGTCAGGAGCAGTTCATCACACTTCCCCTCTCCTTCATCCTTTGTTCTCCAGTAGGATACATAGAAAATCAGAATGCAATAGACTCTCAAATAGTGTTACTCAGTGGGGAGGGAAGAGGTGCTCCGTGGGGTGTCAAGGGGGTTACTACCCCACTGCAATTATGCTTCTGCTTTTAGCTGCCCCTGGCAACACCTCTCTTTCAGGCACCAGGATGGGCAGTCATTTTAGTAAAGAATATTTACCCCTTTTTAACATGATTAATTCAGAACCTGGCAAAGCTTAGGTAAATTCTCTGGAGGCTTGAAACTGTTTAGTCTGAATTTTAAGGGAAACGATTGCACTTTTGAGCAGTTAGGTCATAGGTAAGCCCTAGGACTCTTACTTTTGCTTTGAAATGATGCTGAAATAGGAGGATTTACTAAAGCGTCCAAAGTCTGGAGGTTTAGTTAAAAAAAAAAAAAAGAAACCACAGCGGTCTTGATACTGAGCTAATTCATCTCTCTATGCTGCGTGATGCTTTTCTCTGCAGTGAGGGACAGAAAGGGCCAAAACCTTGATGCTTTCTAGTTGAAGTTTGCTTGGGAAGAACCCCCAAGTAAAGACCACCCACCAGAGAGAGGCAGCATCGTTGTGCCGTGTGTGCAGACACAACCCAGCTCCAAGCCCCTCCAAGCCTAACTCCATCCCACACTGGCACTTGGACGTCTCAGCCTCTGGACGCGCTACCACCCAAGGAGCATCTCCTGGGAGCAGCAGGAGCCTCCCTGCCCCTTTATAGTCTTGATTTGGAGAAATCCCACGGAGTTTTTCGCACTGTCGGCTGATGGTGCTGTTGGCAAGGGCTCCTTCTGCAGCGAGGAGGCAGAGGAGGATGGTATCGATGAGGCTGCATTGTGTTTGCAGACCTAAAGAGAGAGAAAGGGTCCGTTCAGATACTCAACATCAGAGTTAAATATCCAGTGTAATGAAATCCTCTGGCTGTTCTTTGCCAGACCAAGCTGAGCTGTTTCAGCTGGGACAGATTGGATCTGAAATGTGTCTTCAGGCAGAATGGGGGAAAAATAATCATCCTGATGACATAATGGAGGAAAATCAGGGTCACAAGCCTGGCTGGTGATCGCTGCCAGGCAGAGGTTACCCATAATCTTTCTTGGCCACATCCAGCCGAGTGCTGCAGGGAATCAGTTCCTTCTCCTCGGTGCACCCAGGGAACAGGGTTAAACCAGCTACATACTTAGGATTAAACAGTCTGTCCTGTCATATGCATGGTCCTCAGAAGATACTCTTCGCAGAAGCGAGTCTGATGAAATTCTGGTGTAATGTATGGGGTGGGGATGCACTAGACCCCTAATGCTGTGTTCTTGTCCTTGCACGATTTACCGACTTACCTCCGACACCTGGTTCAGCTGCCTAAATTTGGCGTGTCATTTAAAGACACAGCAGCTTGCACTCTCCACAACGGCTGTGGAGAGTGAAAGACCTCCAGAAAGCCTCCTCCTGTGTCATCTCCCACCACTGACCACAGCAGGGACTGCATGCCACTTCGGCCACCTTCCGTGTCCCGCTGGGTTGTAGGGCTTAGATGGAGAAATCTGGGCCTGAGTCTCTCCTCATCCTCGTCTTTTCCTGTGGCACATATGTATTGTAGTAGGTAGAAGTACCTAACTGGTTTAAAGCCCTGATGGTGAAAGATGTGATGTACTCTTGCTGCGATAGCACCTATCAGTGAATGTAGCAGCTCAGCACGGAGAGGTCGCTCAGCCTCCTGAAAAAATGCATCTCTTCTCTTGTGGCAAAGGAGATTTGGAGAGACGGTGAGTATGAACTGGAATTTTTCTGTTAAATACAGCATGAAAGTCTTTCTTTAGAAGCTAAATGGATAAAAACAGTGCATGAAATTGAAGTTGATAATTAGCAAGTGAGTCCCGGCGAGGGTCTCGTAACTGCTTTGACCTTCGGGCTTTGTGCAAGGGCGGAGAGGGGAAGCACATCTCCCCAGCTGTGCAGCACAACAGAGCCCGTGTGGTTTTACCTGAGGAAACGGCAATGCAGCAAGCTAAGCCCTGGGGGAAAAAAAAAAAAATTGCAGATCAAAGGTAATGTATAGAAGAGATTGGTCCTAAGCTGCCTGCCAGAAAATTAACATGAAGAGCTAATTCCCTCAGAGCTGCTCATAGTCTTGTCAGCAGAGCCCCAGCATGCCACCCGGCCATCTCTGAGGGTTGCCAGAGGTGGGGTGAGGTTTCCCAAGTCTTTCTTGGTTGGAAAGTCAGCCCTGATCTTTCACAATCTTAATTTCACAGCCCTAGAAGCACAGATACTTTTCAGGCCACTACTGTTACTTGATACTTCTCTGAAGAGTTATGACTTCCCTCTGTATGTCACCACTATGTTGTGGCCCTGGCCCACAGCCCCTGAAGTCAGTGGAAAGCCTTCCAGAGGACTTTTGCTCCGTCTTCTGGTGAGGGATGGGAACCCTGAATGGAAAAAAGTCTTTGCAGTATAATTCAAAGATTCACAGAATTTAAGATCAAGAGGAACCATTAGATCATATAGTAGGGCCACCTGTGCACCCTATACACCAGTTCACGCACGTACGCTGGTACTGGGGTCAGGGACCTGCAATTCTCTCAAGTATCTCTTCCCACCTCATGTCGCAACTCGATGGAAGCAGCTTTTACTGACTCCATGTAATTGCATACTCTAGTACAGTCACTTCCCGGTCCTTTCCTTGCTAAACTTTCAACCTCTCACTTGCAGGCATTTTTACCAGCCCTTGAGTAATTTTTTATTGCTTTTTTTAATTGTCTCCTCCCTTATGACATCCATGCTGAAGCTGTGACTACCAGCACCAGATATACTTTCACAGGGGTAAACCATGTTCCTTACTCATCACCTGCCTGTTAGTACAAGCAAGAATTATGTTTTTATCTCTCCTTACCACGCACTTACAATGAGAGCTCGTCATGGCTTCCAAGAGACTGTCCTCTCTTTCTCAGGTGGGGTCTGTGTTTCTTGTAGCTAAATTTTGCCAGGTTTTGCTCTTGGCTTCTATTCTAATGCTTTTTGTTTTAAAAAGCCTGGTGTACCAGGAAAGCCAGATCTCTGCAGGTAAATCTCCTGTGACTTACCTTTACACCAAACCTTGTGCCAGCCATTAAATTCATATGCAGTGATTTCATAGCTATTTCCAGCCTGACCTCAGAGTGTCAATTTAAGGTCTAAAACCTGAAAACATCCTTTGTCTTCTTCTTCTATGAAGTCATTCAGGAACAGCTAACACAAATTCACGCCCTAACCTTTGGTAGCAAGGGTTTTAGGATGGGTTTATGATGACGTATCGTCAAGTCAAACAGTCTGCAAAGCCAGCCAAGATGGAATTTTTTTTTTTTTCCTGCAGTGTCATATCAGGGTATGATGGGTGAGCGAGAGAAAAGGAGAAGGGCAAAAGCCTGAGTGGGAACCAGCCAAGCCCACTGCTGCTAGCATGCCTCAGATGCACCGTAATCTGCAACCCCCCATAATGCAATGTGTAGGAGAGGCAGGGATGCTTTTAAAATAACTTTCACTGCAGTTACAGATATGAAGTGTCACTCCATAGCTACGATTTACCATTACCCAGCCGAGTCACGGTTGGTATCTGGGACATAAAATCACGCACAAAGCAGAGGTGGGACAAAGGTGACAGGCTATCGCCAGCCAGTGTCAGCAGGACTTACTGGGACGAGCGTGCAAAGGAGAGAATCTGAGTCACATGAAGAAAACCAGGCTGAGTGAAACCACCGTTGGCTGAACAAACACATCTAACGTGCTGTAAAGCATCCTGGTCACCTGCTCTAACTAAGCTAAAAAATATCCTAGTTGTAGCTGATTGAGGTATTGCACCTAAAATTTCACTAATATCTTTTACAACGGCATACTTACTTTCCTATTTCTTTGTTGGACATACTGATATTTTCAAGATCACATTTGTCTTTTTGGTGGATTCTTCACTTCGGTGGTTTCTAGTCACCTGGCCTTTCTCTCAGCCATTAGCTTCAGAAAAGCTCTCAGCTGACAGCAGAAACTCTTGGTATTAGAACCTAAGTATTCCTGAATCACATCCCATTTTATTAAGATACTCTGACTTCCCTCTGCATTGGCAAAAAATATTTAAATCACCAGCCACATCAGAGAGAATGCCTCCCTTATTATGCTTCTACTTTCAATACTAGCTCAATTTTTGTCTTCTCTTTAGCCAGTTCTCTATACCATTTCTTCTGCTAATCCCTTTCTCCGGCTCACCTAATAATTCCCCACGTAGCCCCCTCTCAAATGCTCCACTTATATTAGATAGGTATGATTTACTTAATTTTCTTTGTCTCAGAAAAGGAATTATCCTGTCAAGGAAAGGTCAGTTTATTCTGGTATGATGCATTTCTCTCATTTACATGTTATCCACATCCTTTTATTTCATTTTAAGGACCTGTGGTTGACTGAGATTAGATTAACAAGCCTACGGTTTCCCACGTCACGTTTTTCACATTTCTAAACCACAAGTATTACCTTTGCTATTCTCCATTTCTGTAATATCATGTCTAACTTGAGAATTTTATTGAAAAACTTTGCTGGGAAGCCTGGTGTCATTTGCCAGTTCTTTCAAAGTCCTGTGATGGAGGTTATCTGTTCGTCGTTTCATAAGCAGCTGAGTTCCATGCAGATAACCTCATTTGCATTAACCGCTGCCTTTCTCCCCGTGTTCCTGAAAACAGAGGCAACACATTCACTCTGGTTTTGGAAACAAAGTTGTAAGATCTTTAATGTTCACCCCGTAATGCTCAACTTCCTTACTTCTTCATTTTTTGTATAACCAGGGAACATTTCATCCTTTTCTCACAAACTTTGAAGCCTGCAGTTCACTTGAAACTTGCAAATTCTTGCTTTTACCTCTATAATTTTTAAGACAATTTCCTTGCTTCCATTTTCCCATTTTTCTTTCTCTATTCCCTCTTTGTTCCTAGGATACTTTACCCCCGGGTTATTCATCCAGTTATGTTTGTATTCCTTCTCTACTTGTTTTTCTCTCTTCTTTCTTGGAATAGAAGTCTAAGATATTTTCTGTAGTTGATTAAATTTCACATACACACACACATTCAAATCCTGAAATCAGCTGTCTTTGCTCATTAGTTCCTTCAACTCACCACAGCTTCCTCTCTTGAAATAAAAAAATAATAATCTTAGTTCCCAGCCTACCTTTGTATATACTGTCTTTTAACCGAAATGTATCTGGCTCATAATCCCTCACTCCACGGATATTTGCCATGACCAGCTGTTTTGTAATAACCGAAGGTCCTGTACGACAGCCCCATTCCCGCTTTCTTCTCCGTCCTCCTCCTCTCCCCACTCACTCCTCCGTAGAAACACCATCTCACCGGCAGCACCCGATTTCAGCGGCAGCGGTTCCGCACGCCGTTAACGGATGCTCCGGACCGCCCCCTCGAAGCCCTCCATCCTCACGCGCCCCCACGTTCAGCCTCGCGCCGGCGATGGAGGTGCCTTCGACGTGCAGGCGGACACGGGAGCTGGGTGTCAGAGCTCCTGCCGTCGCCGACGCAGAGCCCGTCGCAAGACAGATGTAGGTGCCCGGCGTAGGTGACCTCAACAGCTCTGCGCTCTTTTGCTCCGATTCCGACCCTGAAACGTAGGCATCCAGGCTCACCGAGATGCCCTTGAGGATGCCACCTACTCTTGAGATGCTTTTCCAGAAAGGTGTGGCTTTCTTGTAGGTCCTGTGGCACACCTCTAAGCTTAGTGCGGATGTCTTAGATGACCTCTGGCGACATGAATAGTATCAGACACCCACACTTAAGCAATTGAATCAAGCTCCGGCTTTCCATTAAAAATATAGGGAGCTTTGTCACCTTGTTCTCGTGAAGACAACTACGTTCATGTGCCTGAATTTTTATGCCAGGAATCCCACCTCCAATTAAGAAGGCTGAATTCACAAGGTATTATGATTCCCCACTGGATAGAAACAATTCAAATAGAAACTTTGCTAAACAGCGCAGAGCAGGTATTTTAAGTACAAACTATAATAATTTCCAGCAGAGGCACATGTACTTTACTTGCTGAATACTCTGGCTTCCTTGGGTTATAATCAAGAACAGAGAGATTCCCCTGTTCTCTGCCTCTCCGGTCCTGAATCTGGGGCAAGAGCTTTTCCAGAGGGAAAGTTCTGTGTGAACCCGTTATTAGAATACCTTACTAGCTAGGAACAAAAAATCAGCTGAAAATCACAATAGTATAGAAAGATGTGCTGACCCGCCTCGTCGGTTGTCTGTTGGCATTTGAGAAGATATGTAGAAAGGTCATCTGAGACCTGATGATGCACTTTAATACAAGCTCCAGGTGTTCTGGCATCACCCCATGGTAAGATGTTGTGTTCTGCATCTAAGCAATACTACAGCACGTAGCTGATCCTGCGTTGACTCCAGCCAGCCCTGATATGATGTTCCCAGTTGATTCTGGGCCAAGAGTTCCTCCAGATAGCCTGACATAGAAAAAACATAAGGATAAGGTGAGTGGCCTTTTCTCCCTCTTCCCCCACAACTTTTGTCACCGAATTTAGCCAAAGGTGGATGTTATATGGTAAAGCTGACTGGTGTGATGAGTGTTACAGAGATTTTAGCCTGTGGTAGAGCTTGTATGAAACAAGAAGTTAGGCCAGTTCATGAAACTGCACATCCTTCTTGCCAGGAGATTTGGAGTTGTCATAGTTCACCCAAGGAGGAAAAGAGTTCCAATACCCTCAGGTGCCCTGTAGTGGAATTCTGGTCTGTGCAGACAGAGGGAAAAGAAAGCTTATGGAATTATGAAGAACAGGTGGTTCAAAACAACTTGTGCTTTGAAACAGGTCGGGAATGTTCCTAAAAGTGATCTTTTCTGCATAAGAAATTTTCCTTCACTCACCTTCACCTGTTGCTTCTGATAAGAAGAAATTTAAACTAAGAAATGAAAGAGCAAGACTGAAAGTGTCTTTCCTACATGTAATTTTAAGCAGAGTGCAAGAGGAAAACAAGGCAAAGGAAGGTACAGCAATGGAAAAAAGAAATGTCAGTGTTAGGACAAATACCGAGCCAAGAGAAGAGTACAAGTATTTATGAGAATGGTGGGTAAAACTCTTGGTGAAATGTGTCTGCTGAATCCTGATAGGGAGCTGGATGTGGTGATGAGACATTCTTTTATAAGAAGGGTCTAGAAGAGTTTAGCTAGTTCGGTGTGAAGTCTTGAAAGGGGATATAACCGATGTCCAGGTTTTTCAAGCCAGTGAGGAGGAGGAGGGGACAAACATGAAAGAGAGAGCGAGAAGGGAACTACTATGGAGAATCCTGGCTTAAGAACACATAGGTCAACAAAACGCAGACTGGAAATTAAAGAGATGTCCTTGCTCATTACAGCTGTGAAGGCCTTCAGAAGAGAATGGTGGACTCCAGAAAACCCTGCTGAATTTGCAAAACAGAGCTTGACCAGTTCAGGAAAGGGAGTGTAGGATGTGGTGGTAGAAGACTCACCTTTGGCAACCATTGATTTACTTTAGGGTGCATTTTATAAGCCCCCACATCAGTCCCCAGTCTGGGCAGCATGAAGGTGAAGCAAAGCTTTTTCTCTTGCCTACTTTGTACAGAGGTGAAGCGCAGAGTCTGACCAGGCTGGCAACTAGCATTGCTGCTGGCACCTTCCCTCTCACTGACAGAGTAAAAAAAAAAATCATGAACAGCATCACTGACAACACATCAGGCCACGGACTAATGTTTATTTGCTTTTTCCATTTACAGTACTCTATAAGGAATGTTAATGGAAAGTTGTTTAAGCTCAACAGGCAAAAGCTAAACTCATGAATAAGAGGTCTTGGAACATTTTTGTTTGAAATTTCCTTCTTCTTGTTCCTCTCACCCCCTCCACCCCACCCCTTCTTTCCTATTAAACTGAAGTCAATTTCCCTAATAAATTCCAAGGCTTTTAAACCCAGCCTAACGTTCATGATTGCTATCTTTCCCTGAATAAACAAAATTCTTTATACCTTCTGCTGGAGGCACAGGCTTCTCTTATTTGCAGGGGAGGGTGGTAGCAACATTTCAAACACTGCTTTGTGCACAAAGGCTGATGAAAGCTGAAAACTGTGAGAACTGGGCTGCTCAATCCCCATCCTTTATCAGGAACTGGGGTGTTAATGAAACCTGACATACTGCGCTGCTTTCCTTGATCAGCTCCTGATTGCAGGGCTGCACAAAGAGGAACCCAACAAAGGCAAAACGGGACCTGTTCATAAACCCAGGGACTGATCCTGCAAAACCTCCGGTAGCTCCTAGGTGCTTTATACAGAATCAGGCCCTAAGTGCCACTGCCAATAACAAAGAGATAACCCACTCAGATAGACAGCCAGAAGCCCTGGGCAACGCAGCAAACCTGTCCCTTGAGTAGCAATGGGAACGTGACTCTGGCAGACACAATATCCACGAAGCGCTGCTGAGAAAGACTGCTGTTTCTCACCAGGTATTGCCCTGACACCAAATGCTCCCCTAGAGACGAACCCCCTTTTCACGAGCCGCTGGAAAATGTCCTAGAGGGAGGGGATGCTACCCTGGGTTGCCTTAGCCAAGCCCAGACCCTCCCTTTGAAGCTGTGGCAGCCCTCAGTTTGCTCCCTCCCCGATACACATGCCTGCAGCCCGTCGAAGAAAACAGAAAACTGCAAGAGCGCCCCAGCTCCTCGCTGAAAAGGTCTCCTTTGGCCCGTTAAATCAAAACGAAACGGAGTAAAAAAATGCACACTGAGATGCAGGAGTTCGACGTGCCCTTCTAGCCACACGTGTTTCCAATGTATTTTATAACAGCCACAACAAAATGCAATTACTCGGTGGAGGCAGGCGTGCTCCTGGATGGCTCAATAAAAGTCCAGACGGGGCTGTGCAGCCCAAGGCGGAGGGGAGGGCCCCTCTCCCCGCTCCCCTTCGCACGCCGAGACGGGGCTGGCGTGGACGGGGGGACGAAGACGCTGAGACGTGGAGGTGATGGAGAGCAGATCAGGTAGCCCCTCGCTTTACCGTCTGGCACCTTCTCCGGGTCGTGGCTGCAGCCTGCCGCAAAAGAATACAGAATTCTGCTGCCAGAAAACTTGTGCTTGGCAGGGGCATGGCGAAGAGCAGGAGCAAAGGGCGTCTGAGTTTATGGGTGAGTTGCAAAGGGCTCAGCTGCGTTATGGGGTCAGCCCAATGACCGCGGTCCTCTTTCTCTTCCCCGCGTTAGGGAATGAACGTCTGCATGCGCAGAAGCAAGGGCTGAAATTAGGTCCCTCGGGCGCCAGCAACTGCTCTGACATGATCTCACCCTGGTTTTCCAGTAGACCAAGACTTTGAGCCTACACAGCTCCTGACTGCTGCAGTAAAGCCACATATTTGTCCAGAGGACTGGGGACGGTGGTGGGTTTGAAAAGGAATCGAGGCACAGCCTGTGAAATCCTCTGTCCGTGGCTGAAGAAAGGAAAGGACCTCCCTCCCCCTCCCCCCCACATATTGTTTGTTTACTTCTAAGCAAAGTGTAGCTTAACTCAAATTAAGGGAACACGATCAGCAGCATATCTTACGGTAGCTGCAAATCGTGCTACATTACACCTGCAACGCCAGACTCTGAGACAGTTATAGTACAGAACCCCATTTTCTAGAAAAATCAGATGCAATCCCAGGTCATGCTGACTTTCCAAGTGTTCTTGAGTGCCAAGAAGTGATGGTGTGCATTCATGAATCACATCCCACTTGCAGCCTCCATAAAAACCCAACCCTTCAATGATCTGAAGATCAAAAGCCCTGGCGCCCCAGGATGAAAGTTGTATTCAGCCAGTATCCACATGGGCAGTAGTTTAAACTGATTTCTAAGGCCAGCTTGTTAAAATTAGGCTTGCAGGACAGGACCTCCTTAGGACATGGCTTATCATCTTGTCTCTACTTGAAGACTTGTCACTGCCTTTTATTTCAATATTTAGGTGGTGCTTTAACCAACATGCCTCCTGAGAAATTTTTTAGTCAATAGTCTCTTACATTTTCCTGCTAACTAGGCACTGAAAATCCAGTTAGAGTCAGATGTTCACCGCCTAACAAGAGCTGTGCTTTCAAGTGTAACTTGGCGTTATGCAGCCGCTGTGCACCTCTGCCTTTTTAAAAATTCATTTAGGCGCATCATTCAGCATCTGAATTCCAGTCAGTTCTGGGTAATAATAATCATTCATTTCATTGATTTCTGCTGCATTCCTACTCAGGGTAAATAATAAGGCAGCTCTGTGTCGTGGATTCAGACCGAGACTGCAGCCCTAACAATGATTGAAAGCCCCCACGGGAGTGTAGAGAAGTCAGAGACAACAGCACATCAATTATGAAGCCCTGCACTTCATCTACTGCTGGCAAAAGAAAAGGTTAATTATCTAAAAATAAAGCAACTGTATGCTGGTGCAGGAGGGTGAACTGGGAGGAGGGCTGTGGCACAAACAAGATAAGGTTTTGATCTACAACACTAGAAGGCTGAGGCTGAATAGGGAACTGTCCTGTATAACCTGTCACCCACAGGCAAATCAAACTGCCTGGCTGAAAACTCCCGACCAAAATAAATGGACTACGTCACGTCTTTTAATAAGCTTTTTCTGGTTCTGACATTGAAACCAACAGGTGCCCAGGAGCCGCAGACACTCTCACACCCACTTCGTTACTCCAAGGCTGTACGTGTTCAAATGACTTAGCACAGCACCGCGAGCCTGAGATCAGAGCTGAACTACCCTCCTGTTTCTGCTGCCTTTTAAGAAGACAAGGCCAGTTACTTTTTGTAAATGTGGATTTGCAAATCCAAAGCGCTGTTGTGTTCAGGGTTTTACTCTCCACGAGCATCCGTGAATCATGAAAGATCTAGGGAGCTGGGGAAGCACCCAAAAGTTTAGGGGCAAGTTTCACCACCGCCGACACACAGGCAGGCAGTTGACATCTTTCAAGTGTTTGTGAGGACCACTGTACCAGAGAAAAACTCAGTAACCATCAGTAGTTCTGCTGTGGGAATCCAAACAGGCAAGGCTACACAAGAAGAGCGAGGGAGAAACTACACTCCTCCAGTTTGCCCTCCTCATTTTGAAGGCCTGCCAGGCAGTGAAGGACCTCACGAGTAGGCTACAGCTACATATTTATGGCAAAAAGGAAAAAGCAGCAACTCCTCCAGCCTGGGATAATAGCTAAAAAAGTACAAGGCTATTAGATGGAGTCAATCCCACTAAGTAAAAAGAAAAAATCACTAATAAGACCAATAGAACCTTAAGAGAGTCTTTAACATAGACCTGAAGTACAGTTTAGAGTGTGGAACATGCACTTCCCAATGTTATTTTTTCTAAGCCATTCATTCCATTGAGCCAAATTTTTGAGGGTCCATTAATACTTTGAGTTTTATAGCAGCTGAAATCGCCAAAGGCCTTTGCAGGTGTTCCCTGCATTCTAAGCAACCCTCTGACAAACAAAGGGGAAAATATCATCTCCAAATAAATAAAGGACCTGAGGCACTAAGATGCTAAAATTACTCAGTTAATTGCATGTCACCTATCTAAGTGGTTGGCAAATCTCTTATCTCCTGTATCCGAGCAGGTCCCTTAATCACATAGCAATTCATCTGGGTTAAAGAAGATGCATTATAAAAAGCAAAAAAATCCCAAACAACCTATAACAAAATGACAAATTTGGATTAGGTTTTCAGGTCAGTGTACTAAATACCACTAAAAACAGTATTAGATTTACATAGCTTTAGTTGTGCTGAGCTAAAAATGGATCCCATTATGTGCTTCATATTTTTGGTCAGGGCAAATACACAAGGGCATAGGTGAGTGCTTGAGAATTCCCATGGGATCACAAGAAGAGGTCTGCAGGAGGGGATGGCTGCCTCTCACATCACTCCTCTGTCTGCCCTTTTAGCACAAGTGGCTACTCATACTGTTGCCATGAGAAGAAATCAGTGGGTAACACAGTCACACATCACTTTGATACAATCCTATATAGACAGTCTTGCTCCACTGACCACAGGATGGAAGTTCTCTCTCTCTCATGCCTTTGCTTTAATTTCTAAAGTACTGTAAGGTGGCTTTCTGAACAAAGACTGTTCCCAGTCACTCATCTGGGAGCATGACGAATACCGCACTCGTTCATCCAGGACCAGATGTACCATAGCTGGTGTGGTGGGCTGACCTGGGCTGGCTGCCAGACGCCCACCCAGCCGCTCTCTCACTCGCCTTCCTCGGCAGGGCAGGGGGAGAAAATAAGGTGTAAAAAACTCATGGGTCAAGATAACAGCAGTCTAATGAAAAATAAAAGCAACGGTTGTGTGCAGAAGCAAAGCAAAAACAAAGGAGATGTATGTTCTACTTCCCACCAGCAGGCAATGTCCCAACACTTCCTGGGAAAGAGGGCTCCAGTATGCACAGCAGCTGCTTCAGAAGACAAACTTGATAACAAGGAATGCCCCACTCCTCCTCCTTTCTCTTACCGTACGATGCCATGCTCAGCAAGGAAAGTTATGGGAGAACCCCTCGGTCAGCTGGGACCGGCTCTCCTGGCTGTGTCCCCTCCCAACCTCTTGCCCACCCCCAGCCCACCGGCCTTTGGGGGGGGTCGGAGAGACAGCCTTGGTGCTGTGCGGGTTCTGCTGACCCACGGGTGGGTTATCCTCACCCTCCTGGCCACGAATGCAAAGCACGGCACTGTAGGGGCTGCTATGGGGAGAGTCAACCCCATCCCAGCCAGACCCACTACCTGGGATTCATGGGTTACGTCATGTGGGATAACTTCACCTGACACGTGTTGATGTGTCCCTGCCAAAAGAGGCAGAAAGGAACTCGGGTTAGTTGGAAGTTTTGGCTGGCTGGGATCAGGATGTCAGTGTAATATCATACTGTGTGCATGCACAAACTCACAAGGCAGGTGTGAACAGTTGTGTTTTCTCAGAGGCATTTCCACGTGAGCCGTATGCACTCCTCATGTCTGCAAATGAGAGTGTTTCTATTTAGAGGCATTCGTACAGACTTAGGAAGCCGTGCCCACCTTAAAGATGTCGTCGTACGCTTGATGAGCTAAACCATGGCATCATGCAGAATTGCTGTCTGCAAAATTGCTATAGAGAAAGGAAATAAGCCAACCTTCCACTTTTACGTGGTTACTCATTTCATTGGACTCTTGTTACTCGAAATGTAATGTTGTTTGCTAACATGTATCTGTTACTAAAACCCTGGGGGTCTGGATGCTCCCTTCGTGTTTTGCTGGAGAGCTTTACACTTTGCTGTCTAACACAAGTCATTGGAAAGCTTTTCTTCCAAACAGATCCTCCTCCTTCTCACTCCTAAATGTGCAGCCTCCGCACTTATGTGGGGAAGCACTCTTTTTCAATCTAAATGCCCACAGAAATGAATTTCAGCACACAGCTGGGGCACCAGTGTTTGAGGTTAAGGATTGCAGCAGCCATGCGACAGAAAATAGCTTGTTTGCGAGGTTCCTGGGACACATTCTCATCAGCCTTAACACCAGTCTAACACATAGCAGACTCTTATTTACAGAGCCTAAATGCAAACAAAACCCTGAAAGGACCTAGAGATAGGGGAAGAAGACAAAAGCACAAGGACTTACTTGCTTATTTTAAGATCAGCTCCAAGAAGACTTCTTTCACTCTCACCTAATGAGCCATACCTGAGGACCCACTTCTTACCTAAGCTTCATGTCTTTAATACTCTCCCCTGACAGAAAACCTCAGTTCATTTGTCTCCCCTTCCTTGGGGTCCCCTGGGCTTCTCTTCAACTCCAAGTCACTCTTCACTCCTGGGATTATCGGTATTAATTTATTCGGGATGCATTTTCCACACTCCTGCCCCAAGGCTAGTGTCTGCCTTCAGCTCTCTAAGGATGCTGATGGCTTTTTTGGTGGGCAGGGACCGTCCTCTGCCATCCCGGTAGCAAACAGATATCGCTGATAATGACTTGGCTGAACTGTCAGCAAGTCATTAACCTTCGTTAGGGTAAAATGCTTTCCCACCTGGTGAAGTCATACTCCAATCTCATATTGCAATCTGTTCAATTAATAGGGCATTTCCAACAACACACACACTGACAATCATACTTTATGAAAAGAAATCTAAGCAGCTTCAACAGAGATGTCTCATTACCAGTCCTAGACATGACATTAATTGTTATTTTGGGGTGTTAATGGTGATACCATTCTCATCCATGATGAGACTCGTCTTATTTAGGTCAGGAAATTTAGGGGATTTTTGAGTTTGACCCTTCTCCCTGCTGAAAGTCATCAGCATCTGTCTGTGTGCTGGCTGAGCATCAGCTGACATGGGAGTTGCTTGTTCCTAAAAGGGTTTCTTTTTTTTTACAGAAACTGTTTAGAAGCCACTGGCAACCCATCAGGAGCTTGTGGAGTGATGGCTAACGTTTGCTTCAGAGGCACGGCTGCTGATTTAATACTCTGTAGCTGGCCGTGAGGGTAAATCTGCAGCATCTTGGGGCCACTTGAGCTACTGGTATGTAGTGATATCTGTGATGTTTGCAGCGGTGCCGGAAAAGTGTTGCGACGTGAGGAAAAAGATCCCTTTTTTTTTGCTTTCTGTATTTTAACTAGACTTGCCTTCTTTGGTGTATGGTGAGTACTGAAGTTATAAACACAACAGTCTGTATTCTTCAGCCATGTGAGCTAAATTTTTATATACAGGGAAGGATGGGTTTGCCTCGCCTAAAGGTGGTCGTTTAAAGACAGTTATTGGCTCCTTCCATGTCAGCATCTAAGACAGGGCCCCGCAGAGAGTGATTCAGTCCGCTACTCCTTAGATACTACGCCAAGATGGGGTGAACTGCCCTTGGGGGATCCCTGTGGGTTGTAGAAGGGGTCTCACTGACAAGGTTAGAGAGAGAAATACTCCCAGAAGCGTGTGCCTTTTGCTCCCTTTGTGGAGTACCAACAGCAGGGATCAGTACCCGATATGCCATGCCTGCTAAAACGGCCAGGATTCTTTTACAGAGGGTTTAATCAACCACATCCCTCTTTTTTTTTTTTTTTTTTTTTTTTTAATTTCTAAGATTTGTGGCATTTGCCACAGGTTTGCCAGGAAAATAGCAGATCCCTGGAGCAGCATCTCCAGTGCGTGACAAAGCATTTGCAAAGAGAAATGCCCCACGAGCACGCACCGTCCCAGCTGCTGTAGTTGGCGATGCTGGCTGCTCGGGGTTACGTGCTGAAGCTACTGAGAGCAGCGAGGCAGGGATTTTCCAGAGAGCTACCAGGGAATTAAATGTCTGGATTCCTTTTGCATTCCACAGGCTCGGGCCGCTGACTTGTGCCCTCAGGTTCACTTTCCAGTTCAGCTCTGGTACTGGAAAAACGCTCCATTGAGAGGACTATACCCACTTGCCAGGCAGCCGGAGGGTGCCAAGAGCAACATTAGCAGGGTTTATCAGACAGACGGCCAGGGCACTAGCACAGAACTATCTCAGGAATCTCAACACTGTTACCACAAACCTATCTCGGAGTTTTGATTTTGAAAATATGTTCTCCTTACTCAGGAGAAACATCAGATAAATTATGCAGTCCTGCCTCTCCCAGCAGTGAGCCAACAGCTACAATAGCTAAAGGCACCCCTTGGCTATATTTTTCACGTTTCAGCATGGAAGTAGCTTAACGTTGAAATTCAGAATTGAAGAGAGTTGAATTAAATGAAAACGCCTCCTGATGGTCTGTTGAGTTACAAGCCCTGTCCTTCTGATGGCCGAGTAACGAAAGCAGTGGCGTCAGGTGCTCTGCGCGCCTTTTGGTAGCTCGGGGCACTTTTAGGAGGCTCCTACAGCCCCACGTCTCCCCTCTCAGAAGCTCTGCTGGCCTGGCGGGGCAGCAGCCAGCAGCAAGCACCACGCTCAGGGTGCCTGTGGGCCGTTGTCCTGCTTGAAGCATGGGAGATCCCAGTCAAAGACCCCAAATAATACAGTTGAGGGTAGTAGCCAAGGCTCTGTAGCTGGGGCCGTATGACTTATCTCCTCTGAAGTGGCAGGAAAGTACGTGCAGCATCTGCACTGCTGTGTTTTACCGTTGTTATTCAGGGAGAAAAACACATTAAGAGCAGGGGAACGTGAATGCAGGCAGGAGAGGATGAGCCAAAGCGCGCTACAGAGGTACCTGTTTTTCGCCATCAGCTTTAAGAAAACTCACGGGTGACCCTGGAGATAAAACCCTGTACTGTAGACATCAGAAATCAGGTGAGCCAGGTCCCACTCCAGCTGTTCATGGGCAGTGTGACATATGAGCAGAGGTCAGTTTGAAGTTGGCCATTGAAAACTGATGATTCGAAATCAATGGGAAGCCAGGGATAAAGAGGAGTCAGGCTTTTGGTACTTTTGGCTTGGTCTTACAAAAGCTTCTATCATGTGAATGTTGCCTGTATCTTTGTGGCCAAAGTCTTTAAATATGATTTATATAAACTCTGTTTCCTCCTGAGGACTGCATGTGCAGTCCAGGACAGAGGGAAGGCTCCAGTACTGGGCTATGGTCATTTCAGAAGGGAGACAGGACATGAGTTTAATTTTTGTGTGTGAGAGTATAAGGTGCTACAGGGTTGTTAATCAATCACAAATATATAAAAAAACCCCAACCAAAAATCAATTTAATGAGTGGTGAAATTACCATGTTTTCTAATAGAATGAATTGTAGAACAATTTGGGTTGGAAGGTCATCTAGTCTGACCCCCCTGCAGTGAGCAGGGACATCTTCCACTAGACCAGGTTGCTCAGACCATTGTCCAACCTGGCCTGGAATGTTTCCAGGGATGGAACATAAATAGAGTCAGGTAAGTACACTAGCCACTTCCAACAAATATTTGCTCAAATTTTATCATGCCTTTAGTTCGGCCACACTCATACTCTGTTCTTTTACCATTCCCATGCTCTTCTGTCCCAGAAGCTATGGAGGGATTATCAATTTTAATTTTTTCATAGAGTTTACCTGATAAAGCCAGGATAAAAATGGCTTAGGAGCTTATGACATTATCTAAGCTACATAGGTAATGGTAGCAAGTGAACACTACAAAATTGTAAAAAGCTGCTACCAGATACACTCACATAATTCATATGCATGCACCTAACTCATATTTTAATTAAATAAGAAGTTAAACCCCCTGCAGATGTTGTGCTCAGAGCTCGTCTTTCCCTGAGCAATGCAACAAATTATTTCTTTGCAAATCAACAGGAGACACTAACTTCCAGAATGTAAGGGTTTTTTATTCAATCATAGTTATTTACACTCTAAATATTTTATAATATTTTGACTACTATAGAATAAGTTGTTTTCTAAGTAAGTATTGGTTTTGCACATAAAATGTCACAAAATTAGAAGCCATATGTTAAAAATTTCATGAAAGAATCTAAAATTAAGTAACAAATGTTAAAATGAAATCAAATTCACTTGGAAATCAAGTGCATTATTGGGGAGTTTTTAAATGGATATTCAAAATTTTCCTAAACTATATACTTCTCCAACCAGTGGCAGATGTTTTTAATGGAAATTTCTTTTTGTGAGATTTTTACAAAAAAAAAAAGATTTTTTTTTTTTTCTGAATCAGAACAAAAAAGTTAAGATGTGACACACACCCTCTTGGATTGTATATCCCGGCTGTGCAGCAGCACACTGAAAAATACTTTGTGTGGTGGCTAGTACTGTATTATTCACCGTCTGGCCTCTGGGAGAGCTGGTATTATATATGCACTGACATTTGTCCTTGTTTTGCACTCTGTGTGTCGAGAACATCTGTGTACCTCCACTGTTAAGTCTACAGAAATTCAGACACAACTAAGGTCCATGCACCAGCTCTGTAGAATCTAGATCCTACTAGTAAAGAGCATGTAACCCAATCTCCTTTCATTTCTGGGGGGGAAAAAATCAGTCTGGAAATTTGATTTGCCTCGAATCAGCCATAAAGCATTAAAAAGCACGAGCTTCTTAATTTACACAGTCTCAAAACTGCAGGCATTTCTAATATCATTTTTACCCTTTGTTCAGTGGTGACAAGTCCTGAGGGGGTAAAGGAGCAGGATGAAGCCGTGACTGTTGGGATACTCTCTAGCCCAATTATCACTTAATCAGCCCTTGCAGTGTCAAAAAAGAAACGCACAAATGTCAATCCATTTTCAACTCTTGGCTCCCTTGTGTCCCAGAAGCTCCCCTTATTTTAAGCATTTTAAAAACAGTTTGTGAGACTCTAAGCTTTTTCTTTTTATTATTTTTCATCTTTTACTACTACTACTACTAGTTTCCCCCCTTCAAAACCTTTTGTACACGGTCTCATGGAACAACCTGTTAAAGCCCCGCGCTGCTTCCAAGACATTTCCCAGACTGTTTACCTCTTTACTAGAGCAAGATAGAAACCCTGAGCATGATGAGCATTGAAGATAATTGAGCATAGAAAACCCAAGTATTTATTTATATTTCTTTTGAAAGAAAATGGAGAGAAAATTGGATTTGGATCTACTGGATCGTATGAGAGAGGAAGAAAACAGAAAGCCACACTTATCCTGGAGGTGGAACTCTGTCACAGCCCCAAATCCACTGCCTTGGAGGAAGGTCATGCTTGCTGATGAGCTTTGCTTTGCTCCTGACCACAACAGTAGCTTCTAACCACCTCCTTGACTTTTCCGGGATGCTTCTCCCAGTTTCTAGTCCTCACGCTTACGGTGTTGAGCCACCACTTTTTAAACGTGGAGCACGACTGACGGCTCCCTTGCTATGGCTGCGCAGAGGGAACGTCTCTTTCAGAAACAGAAAGGCTTGAAGCGAACCGCTTTTTTCTTGGACGGTGCTGAGGCGAGAGGGCTGGAGAAAAGGAGTGCTCACACTGATTTGGGCCAAACTTCTAAGGGGTACCTGGTAGAAAAGGTCTGTATGCAGAGGCTGTCAAGGGCAGGAGCCAGGCTAGCAGCTGGCAAGGTAATGCAGAGTTCCCTGGCTGAGAAGACTTACGTTGACACTAAATGAAATGAGTATCCAAGCACGACCTTTAGCCTTGTAGGTGGAAAAGTATCTTTCCAGTTCTTAATATCCCCATTGAAAAAAACCAGGTTATTTTTGGAATGTATAATATACAGCAAAGTAAATATTCCCTTTCTCAAAAAAAAAAAAAAAAAATAAAAAAAGAAAAAAGCCCGTGCATATTTGGCTTATCTTCAAACACCTTAAAGTCCAAGCAAGAACAGAAAATTATAGTTTTTCTTTTGGTAGTCATCTCTCACACATACAAAAAGCACATTACTTTTGTGAAATACCCACATGAAACCTGGAGCTCCCCTTGGAAAAGCACTAAGTTGGTCCAATATCCTCACAGACAGGATCAAAACCAGCACTCTTTTGGGAAAGCCAGTAGACTTGGCAGACCTGAGCATGTTTGCTGTCATGGGCCCTATGCATACAGATTCAAGTGATCCCGCCAGGAATCAAAAACTCCTGCAATGGCAACTTGGTTTTGGGGAATAAATAGGGACTTAGTTTGCTGCTGGGTTCACTGAATAGTATTTGCTTGTATTTGTGATTTTAAGAGATTCCCCTAACACCATGCTAAGCATAGTCATTGGTTTTGCGTATAAAATGTCCCCTTTTTCCAGGGAAACCCATGGTTCTGACTGACTGATTTCTTTTTAGATGGGAAATACAAAGTTTACCTGAAAATCCTTGGATGACAGGGGTAATTTTATTTTCTAACTAGCAGTTCTTAGTTCTTAAGCAAGTAACACTGAGGGTTTCGCTTCCGAGCTCATCATTCTGCAGAGGGAGACACTACCAGAGGAAAAGATACATTTAGCCTTAAGATTCTGAGAAAGAAGTTTTAAGAGCACCTTTAGTAACCCCTAACTGCAACATACTTCTTAGCGTCTTCTCTCTGTTATCATTTTCCCTTACTGCAAAAAGGCCTTTCAGAATACCATCATTTGGGGCTCTTTCAGAAAAGCTCAACTTTCAGACTTTCAGACCTTCAGAAAGCCCAACTTCATATTGGAACTGCTCAGGTTCACCATTAAAATCAGGCCTCTGATTTTTAAAATTGGGCAGTTTTTTTTCTTTAAGGCTGGGCACACAGCTTCAAAGGCATAAAAAATAACTGGCATTGACAGGATGTTTCTATATTGTCAAATTAAAATGCTCCCCTACTACTTGCCAGGCTTTCAGTCCCTATACATGTTATTTTCCACACAACCTATTTTCTAAAGTGAACTAAAAATTACACTGGGGTGAATTGGATGTGGCCTAGTAGAGTGTCCACACCGTGATGTGGATGCTACAGAGCAGACATGAGCCGTGCCGCAAGGAGCTCCTTCACCCTCTCATCATCCTCCATCACTGTTCTGGAGGCTCCAGGGTCTTCCAAAACCTCATGCCAAGCCCCTGCACACACATGTACGTCACTTAAACATGAGTGTGAAGGGTTAAAACGTTATCTAGCCTTGAAGCAAACACTAAGAAAACCAAGACCTTGTTGGCATTTGTTTGGATACGGCCAACACACCTGGCTGCTGCTACCAGGAGACCCTCCCCGGCAGCAGTGCGAGGAGACAGTGCTGCAGGTGATTCAGCACAGAGCCGTGAAGCTGGGCAACAACGCCTGCTGCCCTGCCCTGAACCTCCAGCCTGAATTATCCCACCATCGTATGAGCCTACGAAATGCTAAGGACCAGGTACATACGGATTTGGGACAGAAGCTGGAGCTTGAAGGCAGCTGCATAGATATGAAAATGTTTCCAGGTTATTTTTGGGTCTGTGCTGAAGTCTCTTCTCCACACACACAAAGTGGAGCCTGAGAGCCTGGGTCTTAGCCATGAAGGGACCAGCCCGGTGCTACTCAATTCCTAGCGCACGACAGTCTCAGGACACAATCATAGCGGCAAGGCAACAAGACAGAGAGTTGGGATGTTTCCTACCTACTTCTCAGGGTCCTCCTGGGATGTTGGGCTCCTCAACGTTGTGTTCATCATCTGTCCAGGATGGATCTGCTCAGAGTGGGTGATGGAGGGAAACCAACAAGATATACCTTGAGTTTATGGTGTGCTCCTGGCACTGTGCTGTGTAGATGCCACTTGTTGCCTCCAAAAGGAGACTTGACCATTCGTCCACCATTTGTGGTATATGGCCATGCAGGCGATGCGAGCGTGACTGCCTCAGGCAGCCATAGCAATTTATTTTCCATCTAACACGCACGTGCAGCACTTCACCCCAGTGCAGGTCACCCATGGCAATGGGCCCTGCAGTTGAAGCGACCCCTGAAGAGCCTTCCAGCCATGCACATGCAGTTGCAGAATATCATACCCTAAAAGACCAACTTGCAGTAAGGTGTTTATATATGGCGCAAGGGGGAATCCAGTGCTACAAATTCCTTGTCGGTAGCTGAAGTCAAACAGCACCTTTCAGAGCCTCTGAGTACTAGGAAGTACCAGGTTCTTCCCCCAGAAAACCTCGTGTGTGTGTGTGTGTGTGTTGCCCAAGTCTGCTGTCAGCTCCATGTCTGGAATACAGAATTTTGCTTCTTTCCACTACCTGCAGCTGGGCAGCGTTTGAGCCCCAGACTCATTACTGGAAGGGAGCAGGGTCTTGGGACACTTGGATTTTGCTCTGCCTTCAACTTGTCGGGATTTCTCCAGGCTTGAGAAGTGCAGTTGGGGTGGGATTTCTATGTTTGATGTGAGAATTAGCAACACCGTCAAGTATTACACATACAGGAGCCTCCCATTTCCAGGACGTGGAAATTTTTCCTTCCACAGCTGTTGCTGAAGCTTAAACAGTCATCTCTTTAAATCACCAAAACAAAACCTTTGTTTATTGTAGACTATCTCTGTGCTCGGGACAACAGCAAAAGCAGAAGATGATTCATCGACACCTTCTACTGTGTCTCTCTATGACAATTTGTCATGGACAAAAATAAAGGAGAGGCTGTGAGGGCAAATCTCCTCAGATCTCTTGAACATGGTAGGCTTTTCCTGGTTCAGACTGATGTTTCCAGTGGCATTTTCCGAAGAGTGTTCTATATACACTGCCTGAGTGTGCTAGTTCTATGGCAGCCATCGCTCAGCCCAAATAAATCTTCATCATCGAGCTCCTTAGAGCCGTAGCATCAAGCCAGGGTGATTACCAGCAGAAGAAAGGGGTGTGGAGAGGGGATAGATGTGTGGTAACTTGTTTCAGTGGCTGGCAATCACCCCTCTGGAAGATAATAAATACAATCTCTGCCAGGCAAGTTAGACCTGCGGAAAAGAGTTTATTTTTCAGAATTTCATTTTTTTTCTTTACAACCGTTAGCTGCAACTCTCTGTGTGGAGTGTGTGCAAATCAGTATCGCGAGGCAGGAAGTTAATATGACTATTTTATTTGTTGTACTTTTAAGATGAAACCTGTAACAGACTGGCATAACCTGGCATCCAGAAGAGCCAGGATGAAGCACAACCCCTGGTCAGGCACTGGCTTCCCACCCGGAGACGTGCAGAGAGCTGGTCAGGTCTCCTGCCAGCACGGGAGTGGAAGAAGGGTCTGTCCTGCCTCGCTTTAATCCCAATGTTTCCTATAGAAGTAATGACATGGTGGTTCCTGACCCTCTCCATCCTCATTAGACCCTGAACCAAGCACTCCTGAAAGCCCAGTTCCTGTGAATAAAAGATTGCTATGGGACCGCAAATTCTAATTGCCAAAAAAGAGAAGAATTCAGAACTTCTGTGGGTTTATTGAAGAGCTAAAGATATGGCCAATAAGCCAGAAAAGCTCTAAAATGAGATGGTAAATAAAACCATAAAACTTACTCAGAAGAGAACGCTTTACTAAGTCTTTTCAGTTACTTTGTAGGTCTGTCTCTTGAGTGTTTGGGTGACTGGAATAGCACCGACCAGATCCATTAATTGCATCAAATCCAGGTGCTTGCTTGAAGCCAACATTTAACCATGCAAATGAACATTTTTGTGTTCCAGGTAAATTCCAGTAGCTACTCATGTGTGCCAGCAGCTGCTCTGAGTCTGCAACTACTCTTTGTTTTCATCCAAACAAGTTTTTGCATGTGCATCCATTGCGCCTATTTATGAAAATGTCATTTGTAAATATTTACTTTACATTTTAATAACTTTTATTAACACCCCTCAAGAAGATGTTACCACTGCAGCAACTGCCTCAACATGGACAAATACTTAGGTTGAGATTTAAGAGATATTTCTCTGCAGTGAATGCCAGCTTAAACTGCTCCTACCCCCTACTTCTTGAAGTATCTGTGTCAACCCTATCATCTTATCATTTCCTTTTCATCTATAGCCAAGTAAATATCTTCAATTAGACTCAAGTAATGTCGATTGTGCTCTACATGGAGGCCTGAAATCGGACCACATCTCAGCAACTTTGATCTTCTTATCATTGTATCATAATTATCATTAATGCCCAGATTTGGAAATTGGTGCTGCTAGAGCTTAGATTACTTCTCAGATTCATGCAGTGAGGCAGTAACAAAGATAATAAAACTCTTTGTCACCTCAGTCACTTTAAAAAAACCCTTTACCTTTCTGAAGTTATGTCCAAGGGTAATGGCCTTAGCAGTCAAGCCGTTGACCCAGCAGCTATTTTGCTGTATCTTTAGCCAAGACTCCTCCAGCTTGTCAATTCATCTTTCCTGACGGATCAGTGAAACACAGAGGGCTCCGCATTTTCCTGGGGTTTCCTTCGGAGGAACAAACGGCCAGGGTCAGCTCCAGCTCTGCCAGATGGTGCTGCACACAGACATTCATCCATCGCCGTTACCAGCAGGTACCCTGCTGCCCTGCACGGGCCTGCTGCCGCCCAGGTCACGTCCGAAGTAATTACACCGTGACAGCCTCCTTGTTGAGAACTTCAACAGGGCACAGCTTCACCCCACAGGCTGTTGCATGTGTTTCACCTCAGCGTGCAGGTGGGAACCATCCGAAGCACTCGGTGCTTAATCTGCAGCCGCGGCTGACCACATCTGATGGTCTCTGGGTCTTAGGCAGGGTTTGTATTCGCCAGTCAGGGAACAGTCAGACAGGTGTCATTGCTCTTCTTCCATAAGAGACTTCAGGTCATCTTGTGTGCTTCCCATGAATTGTCAGGGGTGTTCTGCTAGAGCCATCGTACGCGCATCACCAAACTGTCCTTGATAGGACCTTCCCTTGTTCTTCATGACATGAATACCTTGGTTAGCAGAGCAGCAGAGGTGGGAAATTTACACATACCGTGTAGTTTTTATCATACCAGTACCAACTCCCATTACCAGTCCACATGGGCTTGTGAGATAATTCATTTCAGTCTACATGGGCTTGTGTGATAATTCATTTCAGTCTACAGCACAAAGGTACTTGTGGGAGCTGCTGGGACACAACCCGTTGCCGTCTCCTCCCAAGCCAATTTGTCCAGCACCTTGTGGTGGGCCAAAGGCTTCCCAATTAGATTAATTTCTAGCCTGAAGATACGGTATGTGCAAGCTCTCCTTAGCGTAGAGGGCACTTTATAGCTAACACTTTTACTGCTGGAAGTAACCAGAGATTATTGCTCTTCTGGGCATTCTGCGAGGGGGGCTGTTCATTGAAACAGGCTGATGTACAATGCTGAAGGTTATTTGCAAGGCTTGTGGTGCTGGTTTTGAGAGGGTTGGTATCCCTAAGAGTCTGCTCCTGGTTTTGGTTTGGTTGTTCTGCTATTTCAAATAACACCAACGGCTCCCAGGGGAGAGGATGGACTTAGTTCTCCCTGTTATTCATTGCCACTAATAAATACCAAATGGCAAACAGCAGCTAGACTGGAGGATACCCTGCCCTCCCCCAGACTGTGAGATCCCCCAGAGAATGCCACCTCTGCCCACTAAAGCAGAAATATCAATCATTGCCAAAAAGAGTTTATTCCAGCCGTCCTGGGCTTCCCCGCGTAAATGCAGAGCAGCTGGGCCAGGAGCAGCGGGCTCCCAGCAGTGAGACTGCCAGGGAGGGAGCGCGGCCCTACGAGGAAGCTCTGGGATGACTGGTGGAGCTACTGGGAAGTCACGAAGGACCAGCTTGGTGCTGTGGTTTCACAGCCAGAAGAGAGTGCAGGGCTGTGCGCTGCGATGGGTAAACAGAAACGAGCTGATCTGTAAGGAACGCATGACAGTACAGCATGTTTGGTGAGTCAGATTAATTCCTAGAAAGAAAAAAGGGTAAAAAACTATCGACACGACTCCTTTCTTTACGCAGAAGGCAACAAAGCCAGCGCTGGAAAAGGCTGTTCTGGTGTCTCCACAAGAAACCGGAGTGAGCGAAGGCAAGCTGCCCTCCGCCCTGTCTCTCCGCAGAGCCTCGGCGTTGCTCGCCTGACGTTGGAAACAAAACCAACACTTGCGGGAGCTGAGCTGCCTGGAGACGCCATCGACTCTGCTGGATGCGTTTGCTGGCTCGCAGGCCATCTGGCAGAGTCCTTCCACCCGCCAGGCTTGGGGGGGGGGTTCGGCGTGCCGTCAGACCGGCCCGCATCCTTCTCCCGCTGCTCCGGCTGGTGCGGAGCGAGCCACGGCCTCCCGCTCCCCAGGCTGCTGAGGATCTCCAGCACGGTCAGAAGCGGGGTGGAGGCTGATTGTCTTGTGAATGGGGGAATAAAAAGATCGGAGGCAGATTCCCTGCTTCACGCTTCCTACCAGCCCCTTCTCCGTCTTCCCCAGCTCCGGGAGATAACGTCCCTCTGGGAGCTGCCGCTCCTGCTGACAGGGAATGACCAGGGACGGGCGAGCTTGCCTCCTGCGCGTGTGCGTCGGCTTTTTGTGCTCCAAACTCAAGTGTCAGCCGTGACAGCTCCAGCTGAGCCTGTGGAAGTCCCTCAGGCAGTTACTGCGACTTAGAGCACAAAAAGATCAAGATCAAATGATTAATATAAATAGTGTTTTCCCTAATTTATTAAATGCTTCCAGCTCCCCAAATGAAGCTGAAGGAGCAGCCTCAGTTATTTTGCAGCTGCTGTTGCAGCCTGGTTCCTCAGCAGCCCCTTCACAGTGAAACCAGTATCCTACATTGTTTGAGATTTCAGCTCCCAGATGACCAGCCAGTTGCTCTCCCATGGTGAAAAGGGAAGAAGGACAGAGAGAGAACTTTGTGGTTTCATCAAATCAGATCGATGTCTGCCTCAGCTCTTGGGCTCCTCTGCAGAAAAGCATCACCTGGAAATCTGACATTGGGGCTATCTGAGCAAAACCTTGCATGCTACGGGTTTGATAAGGGATTTGAAGTATTACAGGGCATTACCTTGGCCTCTGAAAGGCAGAATGGGAAGTTCTGTAGCCTTCCGATAGGGGCTGCAAAATATTCAAAGTATTTGAAAGCAATATTAAACTCACCAAACTTCAGACGCGTTGGCAATACAGAAATGCAATGTTTCTTGCCAGCTCTGGTCAGACAACCACTAGCTGTTGGCTCCAGAAGCACAGATTCCTCCCCACCACCTTGCCACTGGGCAGCTTTGGGAAAGCTGGCTCCCCTCTCTCTGTCTCCCTCTCTCCTCAAGCACGTTTTGTCTCATCTCTGCTGACTCTAGGTTCTCCTGTGTAGAGGTCTTCTCTTACCTATCTTAATACAGCCTCCAAAACTGCACCGATTGCAGCTTCTTGGTGCTACTTATTATAAATGAGTCAGAGAAAACAGGGCTAGAAAAGACCTTGCGAGGTCAGTCGGTCCATCTGCCTGTTCCACAGTCGATCAACAGAGTCAGATACTGATCTAATCTGTGCTGGACCTCTGCCACCTCCTCCTCTGGCACCGTGATGGAGGCTACACAATTTTCCCTGATAACCTATTCCGTGGCTGTACTATCATCTTTACCATGAGAAAGCTTTCCCAAGCACCTAAGCAAAATCTTTCTTTTGATAATTTAAGCCCCTTCCGTTTTGTCTTGTCCTCCAAGGACATGGAAAGCATGCCCTTCTCCTAGCTAGCAATATTTATTCTATTTTAAAACTAGGACTATATGCCCACCACCGCTACCCTCACCACCGCCTTGGTCATTTCTTCCATAGACTAAACAATCCCAGATACTTCCCTCACAGGTATCAGTGCCAAAAGCAGCAAAGTCTTGACAATAATTTTAGTCCCGCTAAAGGGAACCTTTGAATATCTATATAAGTAGCCAGTGAATTATCCAGCAGCACAAGACCCAACCTGGCAAGCAGAAGTGACTAAACACATCACTTCCACACACCTGCTGATATCCACCGCTGTCTGGCTCCACGCAAGCCCGAAACCCAAAGTGAAACTCAGCCCTGCCAGAAAGCCTGCACAGATGTATGCAAATCCACTGGCTTCGCGTTGGTTTGCTTAGCGGCGGTTGGATGTGGGCGTGATGGCTGGCTAGGGAAGGGGAGGGAACGGCAGCCACCTTGCACCTGGACGGGGAGAGGCTATCCTCCCCGAGCCTGTCTCTTGAGTTGCCTGGGGCCAGCTGGCAGGGATGGGACGGGATGGGATGGGACGGATTGGGATGGGATGGGATGGGATGGGATGGGATGGGATGGGAGGGGATGGGAGCGGATGGTGGACGGCC
>JAVJGG010000008.1:29443866-29466461 GCA_035590195.1 Aviceda cuculoides | reverse complement strand
TGGGATGGGATGGGATGGGATGGGATGAGATGGGATGAGACGGGATGGGATGGGATGGGATGGGATGGGATGGGATGGGATGAGATGGAATGGGATGGGATGGGATGGGATGGGATGGGATGGGATGGGACGGGATGGGACAGGATGGAGGAAGGCCTGAAGGGCAAGGAAGTAGCAGCGTGAGGAGGAACATACAACTGGAAAGCCACAGGAAGAGCTGCAAGATCTCTGCCCATCAGATTGTGAAGGAAAGTGAGGACTGCCCTGGTTTCCTAACTTAGCTGTGGTGCTTGGTGGTATAAACGGCCCCGTTTCACTGCTTCCTCCAGTGCCCGTGCTGCCTTTTTGCTCCTGCTCCTGCTCGGAAGCGGTGATGGAGCAATGGTGTGCCATGCCAAGGACTACGACAACTCGCAGTGACTTCCCTCTCCTGCTTTCCTTGACAGCGCAGACTCGGTGCCTGGTAAGGGCTTGGGAGAAATTAGGAATGAAGCAAAACAGTCCTGCTGCCAAGTCAGGGGAAGCAAAGCCAAAGACTGACGTAACATTGAAAGAGCATGTAAACGGCACCATTAAAATGCCCTTCTTTATGTTATCCCAAGATCCAGGAGCTGCAAGACACTGTGTGGAATTTGAGAAAAGCACCTTTTAAGCAAGAGTGGGAGTGACTAATAGTCAGGATGTTAATTCACAATTACAGATAGGCATCGGACCCAATAAACAGCAAGCTTGGAAGGGGCCGTGTCATCTCCTGAACACCAACAGCACCCAAAGGGATCCTGGGGCTCAGGACACATGGCAAACTACCTGCAGGAATGTCCCCCTGTCTTTTAGATGGTTTCAGGACAGTGTCGTTAGACACTGGCCAGCAGTATGTAAAATCAAAATGTTCTGAGCTGATGTGCAAGGCACACTCCTTTTTACTGGCATTTGCTCTCCCCCTTATCCTGAATACACCAGATAAGACCTGAGCAATCCTTAGTGTATCCACCACAAGTTCAAATAGAAAGTCCTTTTTTCTGTCTACATTTTGTAATTCTTATCTAAGCATTATATCTAACACAGCTAGGACAAAACTGCAGTGTGGAAAACATGTGCTAAGCAGAAGTCCTTGCTGATGAGCAGCTTACGTGCATCCGATTTCTTTCAGAGCCATGACCACTTCTGACCTTTTCTCCATGTAACTTTAGGTTACATTGCATTCTCAGGTTAAAAAATCTGTACTATCAGGGAAACTCCAGATGGAAGGCTGTTTGTTTTCACCTTCCTCTGAATGTCCCGTCAAGCAATTTGCTGCTACTCAAAATCCAGACAAACAAGATAACCGCAAATCCTGTTTGTGCTGTTGGGCTTCTTCACTCTAAATATATCTGGGTGGAGGAATCCTGACCGATAACACAGTGGAGTCCTCAGCTTATCTGCACCACGGCCTTGGCACCTGCAGGGGCAATAAGCCATTTTCCTTGAGTTGTTCCAGCAGACTCAGATTTTAGGGGTATAAAAGCTGAGCAAACGGTCAAAAACATTGCTTGTGCTTCTCACAGTCAGTGGAAAGAGGAAGGGATTCCACAAGGGTGATTCATCCCACCTCTCCTTTTTAAGGATGGGGTTACTCACTCGCGGAGGTGCCTCCCCCCTTGGTGACAGACCCGGCTGCTCCTCCGTGTCAGGGAGACTTTCCGTCTCTCCCGCTGGCTGCAGGCTGACGGAGCCATGCTCTTTTTCTGCAAACTCTCGTCTCACTCACTCCACTTTAGACCTGGAACCGCTCCATGAAAATTAAAGGCTTGTTTTCACCGGGGTCTTCCAGCTGCTTAACACAAATCCTCTGTCAACTGGCTGGTGAAGTTGGGTTTACAGCAGCCTGGCTCCAGCTGAGCAGACTGTCCTGCCCGACCCAGTAAAGCAATTCACACTAGTGTAGCATTGACCGAGTGGGCCAAATTCTCCAAAACTTTTTGGTTTTCATTACCTTTTTTCCATAGCATGAAGTGTTCCCTTGGGAAGCTCACTCCTCTAGTGTCTCAAGAAGTCTGGGCATGAGCATGTGTTGGCTTTGAAATCCCTCAGTGCTTCAACTCCTTGATAGAGACCAATAGTGAGGGAGGGGTTTGGGTGGGTTTTTGTTCAGTGGGTTTTTTGGTTGGTTGGGTTGGGTTTTTTTAATTTGTTTCTCATTTTCACTCTATACTTTGACTCTGTTCCAGCAAGGGGAAAGCCAACTAGAGGTGGCAGAATTTTCAAGTCTCTCCCTGTCTCCTCCAGAGAATATTTCCATGTAATCCCAAAGCCACACAAACAGACCAACTGCGCAAGAATGGAAATCCTGTTTAGGGCTCAGCTAGGCTCTTTCTGTAATGTCCTCTCTGGGAGATCTTGGAAGAGATTGTCACAATGGCCAGGTTTTTGTCTTAACAAACATGCTATATCTTGGCTCCACTTCCTCCCTTGCTTATCACTATTTTGTTAGCTTGAAGATAACTTCCAGGAGATCTGCACTCACCTTAAAGCCTGATCAAAGCAAATTCCCTGTTTTTTAAGAAGTTGTAGGGGGAAAGGGTGGGTGTCTTTTTGTCTGGAAACAGTTTATTTTAATCTGACTGTTTTCTCCTTTTGTAATCCATAAGCACTCATGTTTTTAGAAGGCTTGCCAGTTATGATAGGTTTCCTTGACGTTACTGTAACAGACAAGGCTAAACACAGCTGTCTGGTGCCTGCAATCCTTAGGAGTCCTGCAGGACCCGGGTCAGTAAAAATAAACTGAACTTTAGACATACTCAAGCCAAGGGCTTTTTCAGCCAAATCCTTTGTAAATAGACAAAAAGTCAAAGGAGATACAAGGGGACAAATTTGTGTCTGGGGTCATTCCAGTAGCTTCACTGGCACTCTGCTCAGGATTCATTTGCTGCAGCTCGTCCTCTACAGAAATCCTTGTGCTAGGAACAAGTAGTACGTAAATCAGAAACCAAGGCTCAACTCCTCAACTTTTATGTTCATGAAAATGAATAGAGAAGAGCTACTAATAGAGACAGTGTGCACCTATGTGTCAATATAATACTGCATTTGATGAGTTTTCATTAACTGCTGGAGCTGAAACAAACATTTCAGGAGAATAAGTGCCAAAACATAGGAATATTCAGAAAATATGTGAAGACAAATGCTCGTGAGAAAGAGATAGGCACCATCCTGCATCATCTTTGATTTTCAGTCCACATTTTGATTGTTCATCCAATTTTTACAGTAGGAGGATTCAGCACAGTTGAGTCATAGGCTGGAAGGGCATCCCAGACGTTGATTAATATCCCAGCACACCACCAATGGAAAGCGTGTCCAAAACTCCAGCAAGACAAAATGCCCTACTTCTCCTCAAGGCTTGGTTATAGTGGGTTGTTATTGTTTGTCTCCAGCTTTTAGGCTTAATTTGTAGCGCAGGAGGAAAGACTTTCCTCCAGATGGTAGTTCAGAATAGGAGCTTAACTTAGATACTCTACAGTTGTATCTGTATTACGGTACCTGGGCACACTTCCAAGTTCCTCATCTGGAGGCACACTCCAGACGGGTCCTAGTCCAGGTGCTCACCAAACTCTGAGTTTTTCTGTCGCCCGGCTTTCCACAGAGAGGCAACCCCAAACCAGATGGTAGCAGGGGTCTACTGTGAACGGGGCTCCCAGTGAGGGCGGTGGGTGGATCTAATCAGGACATGCCATTCCATGCACCCATGGACAGGTCCGGCCTCTGGAATAGCCTCTCCTCCTCCTCCTCCTCCTCCAGCAGGGAAGGGGTTTCTGAGGACACTGTGCTCCTACGTGCTAACGGCAGGTGATGCAAATATCCACCCTGCTCATCCCCTTGGCACAAGTGTAAAGGACCATCTGAAACCCTGCGAGGGGCCTTAGAAGAAATGCGTGGCTTAAACCTTGCGTAAAGGCGGGGAGGACAGCTGCAGAAAAGCATTGCAACACCACGACATGTTGGGGAATGAACTCAGAGACGTTAAAGACGGACAAATGATGAATTGGGAAAGCTTTAGGAACTCTTCCAAGCACCAGGGTCTTGTTTTATTTTCAAATGTACCACATCATAGGAAAGAGGCATGGCTCTGTAATGTTTCTCCTGGAGCAACTGGAATCAAATGTTATTCTTAGGAATAGTATATGCAGGTGTTCACCAGATATTAACAAATGTTTCACTATTAATTGCATGAGAGGTAGTTTCTATAGCAAATACTTCATCTTGTGATTCATACAGCACCTCTCCTGTTGCCTCTCTACCTTTTAAAAAATGAATGTGTCAGTAATGCAAAAAACATACTACGCACGACTTTTACAAATGGATATTCTCCCCAAATAGCAGCACATATTGTACATGTGCTTCTCCTGAAAGCTCCTAGATGACTTCGGCGAATCCCCATCAGGGAGCAGACATACAGCCACGTGGTTTAGGTGGTCCGTATAGGACTTGACTTGTAAATCAGTGGATACTCAAAGTAATAATCACAGCAAAAACTAAGAGAAATAATGCCACGAAGACAGCCGGTTAAACTCATCAGAAAAACTGGTCCCTGCGCACAGCTCAGCAACCTCTCATCGTGAACAGCAGACCAGCTTGCTGCCCGACCTATAAATGCACAAACACACACACACTCACATATACGCTCCCTTCTCACAAATGGAAGTCACATTCGTAATAAATATTGGGATTTGGGGGGCGATTTATACCTACCTTCATTGCTATTGTGTTACTTTTTAGAGCCAGGTGAATTCAGCAGAAAATATCATAGCAATATTTTGAAGGGGCACACTGTGTTTCTAAAAAGCGTTTCTTCATTAAAAATGCATTAAAAAAACCTGAAGCCTGAGGTACGTATCAATATTATAGTAGGCACTTGAGGTTTACTTTCCTAAGATTGATCTTGCTCCTGTGTAAAGTCTGCCTCAGTAAACGCCAGCTGTTTGGGTTTGCTGATTTTTTTTTTAAATTGCTGTGCCCACGTTGAAAAATCTGTTTAGGAATATTGCAGTGTAAGCAATGCTCTTCTGTAGGAACAGATCTATTTTCTAGTGTGGAGAAAAAAATAATCAAAGCTTGACATTATTCTTCCATGTTCAAAGACATGTCCTTAATCAATAGATTTATCTGATTCACTGCTAGTTTGACACCACTGAAACTAGAGGAGTTGCGTGCTCTTGTATACGAGTTGAATTTGTTTCTAAACATAAATGTGAATAAATAGAGCATCTGCAGCTACTCCAGATACACTGAAATGACAAGGGCTATCAATCCTCATGCTTCAGGGTACATAATCTGATAACCAGCTGAGGTCAGGGAGAAATATCCCCCCACTGGTATAATATTGACTAATTGGATTCATTATAAGCCTTTTACGTCTTTCTCTAAAAAATCTTACATTAGCCACTAGATGGATCAGTGGCCTGTTCTGGCATGGCAGTTCCTGCCTATCTAATCCACAGAACAGTCGGTAACGTGTGGTCCAGCTCCTGTAAGTACCACTGAACCAGCAGCACACCAGCTGGAAGGGACCCTGCCTGCATCCCCACGGTGGCTCCCAGAGCTCCACATGAGGCCTTAGTCAGGAGGTGGGAAAGAAGAGGAGGCTTTTCACCGTGGTGAACACGTTTATGGAACATCTGATCTACAGACAGCTGGTTTACAGTGTCCGAAGTACACGACATCTGACCTGACATCCAGACGAGGGCAAGAAATTAGAATAGAATAGAGTAGAGTAGAATAGAATAGAATAGAATAGAATAGAATAGAATAGAGCAGAATAGTGCAGTGTAACTAGCATACCGTAGCGCTGAACACAGGAGCAAGAATCCTGAAACTGGAGATGAGCCAGTGCCGGTCTGTGAAGCACTGGCTAATCTGATGCCAACCTACCTCCTTTATTTCCACCGTAGAGAAGGAGAACAGATGGGTGGGCTGGAATGAAGTACAAAATAAAAGCAGACATCCATGGTCAACTTTATACAAAGAACAATAAACCCCCTCATTATATTACAGAAAGCCACAGTACGTTAATACTTCTCTAACGGCGCTTCCCATAGAAGCAAAAGCTGCATCTGCTTGTTAGCCACAAGGTCCTTGGGTGATTATCGGTGAAAGGGAGCAGAGAGCCATATGTGGTGTAATTAGGAAGGTTGCTCAGACAGCAATTTCACTGCTAAGATGAGGTCCACAGGATCAGAAACAGAGATTCTTCCGGACTGTAAAAACGAGAAGACAGAGCGAGAGACTTCTGCTCCCCAGCTTGCTGAGTCACAGGTCGAGCTATATTTTCTATCCAAGGCTATTCTTGCTAATATGTCACACTTCAGTGACACTTGAGGCTCGAAATGGAGCAATCTTGTTTGTCTGGCCGCTCGCCAGGGTAGCTGGAGACTTCTGGATTGTGCACTGGCAACGGTTTACTCGATTAAAAGCAACTGTACTCTCCTTCGGTCCCCGGGGAGGAGAGAAGGTTGCAAAGCAGCACCTTCACGTCTCTTTATGTGGAGAACACAAGTACTGAGACAGGAATAAAAATAGTGCGCTTGGTTTCCCTTTATGCTTATCATCACCAGTGAACATATCAACTGGAACGAATTTTTTGGGAATGAATTTACTCAAAGAAGTTCCCAGTAGATAAGTGTATCTGTCATGAATCATATACACAGGCTGCCCCTGTAACCACTGAAATAAACCTTGTTGCCTCTGTTTATTTCTGAGAAGCAACCCTGTTGATAATTGTCTCGCCGTTGCAATACACAGCAATATTTGGGTAGCTGAGGTAGCCCCAGGAGGTTGGAGTCCTTCTAAAACATTGTGTTTTCCTCATTCGACCTATTTCCTCACATCTGAGGAAATCCTTCCAGCAAAATGGGACCCTGGTCTTGTTTATGCTAAAGTCCATTTCTCATCTGCTAGAAGATGGTCAGCAGGCGAGGGTGGCTCACAAGCAGCTCCGACTTACCTCCAAAGTGGAGCATCCATATAAATGTCTCCACCCTCCCATGGCATGGGGCTTCTGGGTCTTCTCTCACGGTGAAGAAAGTGAGCCAGAAAATCCAATATCTTTGTCTCTTATCTACACAACCCCAATGTGTCAAAAAGCAAATGGGACCACTACCAGCTCTTTCCCTTGCTGTCGGCTCTCCACGAAATGTATTAGGCCATCTGCAGCGTTTGGAGATTTTTGGTGTTCGGTTCATAACAAGGCGAGGCACCCTCACCAAACCTATTGGGATAAACCGGCCTTTGTACACCGGGGACTCGGAGCCTAAGCAAAACTTTTGTTTTTTTGCTGGCGTGGTCTGCGAGCACCAGAGGAGAGTCAGATGGAAAGGAGCTGGCCTTTCACTCTCAGCACAACTTCTGAAGTTACCTTTGTAATCTGCTTTGCTTCAGGTCAGCCTCAAGATACCCCCGAGCACTAGTGACCCCCGGGCAATGTTCCCGACACGTTGTGGACAGAAGGGGCAGCCGCAGCTCTCGTGCCCAGACGGATCCATGCCGGTGGGCTGTAGAGCACGTATGACGGTGGCTACCATCAGCAGAGGTAAAAGGGCCACACGGCAGGTCTGGAACCCTCCAGGAGGTTCCCCGACCCGTGACCTAGGGGCAAAGGAGGTGGCGCGGAGAGGGCAGCTCGCGTGTGGCTGGTGAGAAATTACTGAGCCACCAGCTTCCATTGCTTTTCAGTTTGGCTTTTGGGAGGGTGCTTGTCTGCCAGGCTGAGAGCATGGGAGATCCAAATCCCGCATCTGGTTTCACTCCTGAGCTCCTCTGCCTGAACCGAACCTCCGGCAGAGAGGTAGAGTTCACAGTTTCCAGGGTGTCAAAGCTGACACTACTGCATTTCACCCCATTTCTGGATTCTGTTTCAGAAAACCTTGTTTCTCAGGCACAAGAAAGTGAAGTTTGAGGCTTTTTAAAAATAAATGTGTATTTAAAATTATTCTGGTACAATCCAGCTCTTAATTCTGGAAAAGACATGGAAGAGGGGGAGGAAGGGAGAGGACAATGAATTTATAATCTGGCTTTTAGCGAGGTGTAAATTTACCGCCCAGACTCCCACCCATTACACCACAGACAGGAAACCAGCTGGTGGAGGGGGCAGCGAGTTTGTTGTTCCTCCTTGCACAATGACTATGTGTGTTATTTATTTCACAGGCCTAACCATGACTGGTATGATTTTTAAATCTTGCCTCTTTGCCTTTTTATGTTTTCAGATCAGCTATGCGTTTCATCAGCCTCCTGCCCACCAGCAATCGTAAAATACGAGCCTTTGTGGGAAAGCAGAGACGTAGAAAGAGTTTCTTATGAAACGGTGGCCGGGATTGTTCCAGACACCTCCGGCCAGCTGCTCTCCAGGCAGCGGCTTTGTGATACAAGGGACAGCAAACATCAGCTTCGGAAAGTCAGACGGTTGGGTTTTTTGGCTTCGGGCCCACTGAACGAGTTCTCCTGCCTACTGAGGCATGGCTCGTAAAATAAAAGGGCTCTTTAGTGCTGGTAACTTTGGACACTGCTGTGCAATATAGCTGGAACCGGTCCAGGGTATTCCTACCTGCTTTGCATCTTAGGCTATAAAGCAAATCCGAATGCATCACTCCTTTCCTGGTGCTCGGTTTTCGTTAAAGTATCTCCTGCTATTAATTCTGCCCCGTCCAACCTTGAACAATGCAATGTCACCAGGCTGCTGCATTGCCTGTGGTAACCAGAAATAGATGACAGCACTGGCGGAGGGGCAGAGATGGCAAACTTATCTTTTTTTCCAGTCCGCAATGCAGAAACTGTACCCATTTGCATAAATTCTATCTACAGAAATTCTGCATCTTGCGCTTTCCTCCTGACTGTAATGTCAGCTGGGTCAGAAGAAGGCAACACTCACTCCTGTGCAAGGTGCTTTATTACGGATGAGGCAGGACTCCGTTATATTCTTGAGTGCCTTACAGTCAAACTATAGGAAAGGCATAGTTGGAGACGAAAAGGTGATCAGCTCATATTTACGGAGAAAGTAAATAGGATGGGATTCTTCAACCTGGAAAAGAGAATGAGGTGAAATCTAAAATCATGCAGCTTTCCAGATAGGTCAGGAAGCGTGCGATTGCTCACTGCAGGGGAGGAGCAGGGGACACCGAATTAAATGATCAGGCAGAACATTTCAAGAAAACTAAAGGAAACACTCTTTCACACAGCCCTTAAGTCAGCGAGGAGAGTCACTGCCATAAATTTTTCACTGCCGTAAATTCACTGCCATAAACTTATGGAATGCTGAAAGTACAAACAGGTCAATGAAAGAGACTGTGAACATTGGGCCTGACAGGGTAAGGTGGACCCACTGTGGAAAATAGCTCCAGAATTCCCTAATGTACAGATTTTATTAGAGGTTCGGTAGGTCTCCTCTCCTTGCCCTTTTTTCTTTTTTTCTTTTTCAGCTACCAATAACTGTCAAAGATATGATACTGTCTTGATGGGCTTTTGATTTGACTCAGTGCAGCCACTCTTATCTGTTTTAATGGACCGGCTCCTCTTTGGAGTAATTCCAAAGTCTTCAATGAATTTGAAGCAGAAATTATTTCCTACATGTTTGACAATTCCTGCTTTGTTTCCATTTCAGCATTTCCTGAGGCTTAAAAGCTGCTCTTAGCCTCTGAACTTTTCCTTTGAGTTCATGTCTTGGTTCTCTCAGTTGTGTTCAGCATTACATTAAGATGAGCATACAAAAAAAAAAAAAAAAAAAAAAAAAAATATACCATAGTATTTTATTAAATTGTCACAACAAATAGTGCCAAACGAGGGCTGGAACTCTCAGGTATCCTGATGCTGGGATGAGGATATACTACGTTACTGCCACTCTGGATCTGAGCAGTTTTAAGTACCTGTCACAGGGGGCAGATAAGCTGTCAAGGGCACATCCCTGTAGCAATTCTGGAAGATGAGCTGTAAAGGGCACAACCCTGCAGCAGTTCTGGGAAACCCCTGGAAGCACCAGTACAAGGGCTGGGTACCACTCAGCGGCCATAGCCAACTGGGTCAGGTCCCAACCCCCTTTGGCATCTCTCCCATCCTCCGGCTGTTTCCGTAGAAGCCGGAGGACGGAGGAGAGCTTCTGGTCCCCCGGGGCCAGGCGTGCCCCCAGCTGTGCACCGCTTCCCGATGGGGCACAGCCCCCCACATCCTTCTTCCCTCTCTCCGCTCCCCCATCCCAGTTTCCAATGAAAAGAAACCTTGAGCACGAGGGGCCCGGTAGATCTTTGTGCCTCTGCTTGCCAGCTTTTCTTCCACCCAGCCTCTAACCCTGCACTGACCATCCTACGAGGACAAGGCGAAGGGCCTGCTCCGGCGTGGGGAGCAGCCACGGGAACTCCTTGGATGGCAGGACCTCGCTGCCGGTTCTCCTGGGTTTCGGCTCCTCCTGAGGAAGCGACGTAGCAAAGCAGAGCAGGGATGCTGCGCGCTGCGTTATCGTCTGTTGGGAAGGGCGATCCGTCGAGGCTGACGCAGTCCGTGAGCTGAGTGTTCGGCAGTATCCTGTACAATTTGTCAAGAGCTACAGCACGAGCCCAGTCCTCCATCTGTTTCCTGAAAACAAGCTGGAGAGTCCTCCCTCTTAGCTGCTGCCCTGCTTCAAAAACAAGTCTGGCGATTGTAAGGAGAGGCTTTGCAAAACTGGAGCAGCAATTAAGCCAGGGCGTCTGAGCTCACCTTGACTTGCTCTTTCACAATAGCCCTTTCTTACGATATTTGGCACCGGTAGAACGGCGTGTTGATTGAAAGCCACCAATGGCCTGGCTTGGAAGAGACAGCAGCTTCCGTCTTCATTTCCTGAAAGCAGGGCCTCCAAAAGGGAAACGAGGTTGATGGAATAACTGAAAATAAAGATGGGCTGAACTTTTACTGGGAAGGAACTGGGACTGCCCTTCTCACTTCTGCCCACCCTCAGTCCCATGGCAATGGAGCAGCTTGCTGCACAGCCCCAAAATCCAGAATGGAGCGGTACTGAGCCCCACTAGCATTCAGCAGAGCTGATCCTCTGGGTTATGTCTTAGAAAACAGTTGCAAGACTATTCTGTCTTCCATGTAGGTTCATATTCCCCAAAACCTCATGAGACCTGATTAAAGAGACCCTTGGGAGTCTCCCTCCAAAGGATATTTGATGAAGTGAAACTCATTTCTGATGGGAGACAGAACCATTGCAAAGAACTGATGGGTCCTCGGACTCTCAGGACGTCTGATTTCATGTACCTATTTACATCAGCATAGACAACTGTACTATCTCTTTGCTATTAGTGAAGGCTTGAAGTTTAATTCTTATCCATGGATAGTAATGATAAGCCTGTTCTGAGGCTCATTGTGTCAATAGGAAATTTTCCAGTGATGTTAATGGACTTCATCCCAGTGTTAGGAAAGGGTATTTAGTGGAAAGCGATGGTTCCAGTGTGCAGCTATCCATCCATCTCTTATCCACACAATTACGGTAATGATCATCCCTCACAGATTCCACATCTGCCACTATTTGTTCTTGCCTTCTGAGACTTGATTTACGTTCCAGAGTTTAAGACTTTCACCTGGCTGGCTTGCTTTCCTCTGGCTCTAGTTTTTTTACATACACTGTTTAGCTTATCCTGCGGGCTAGTTTGTCACAGGAGACAATCCTCTTTTGTTGAATTATTATATCAACCAGGCACTCCTTCCAATATGCTGATGTTTGTCCAGAATCTGAATAGAGCTGAGCCAAGCTGAACGATTCCAGGAGTGAGTTCACCCTTACGGAGCAACTCCAGCTGAGGGATTAAATATTACATGGGCACTTACAGTTGGGAGATTAACGGCAGTGCTTGAAAATGGGCGGTCCTTTTGTCCATCCAGTTCCCACTAGTAATGTTGGAAAGTACGTCACCCACCAGTATCTACCAGTGAGTATTTCTGTCACGGCACCCAGGCCATTCTAAAATGAAAAATATTGCTAGTGTTATCTCCTGTAGCCAGGGCTTGTACTTGCACAGGGAGCTTGAGGCTGTGTGTAAGCTATTGCTAATCCTTTGATAGCTCCTGGTCGCATCTGTGCTGTTTGCTGTATTTCCAGCTCAGTGTCGTGACAAAAAGCTCGTTGGTGTTCTAGAGAATAATTCCCCCAGTTCCTGAAGCCCTGCAAACTCAGGTGTAAACCTTTGATTGAATAGACGTTCTGAAACTCCCTGGTAACTCTGCTGGCAGCTTCTGAGCCAGCTCTCTCCTGTAGGGTTGAGCAAGCCTGGCAAACACATTTTGACTAGTGACCATGAAGATGGGGCTAGGAGTGTGCTCCTTCTGGGCTTCCTCACCCTGTGATCGGGAGGACAACGCAGAGAAGGGTGGTTTTGAGCAGCAGTTGTGCTTTTGGAAGGGTGGGAAGTCCTCCCGGCAGGACTAGGTTGGTCCGGGTGACTACCCAGGGTAGCAGTACTGAAGAGAGCAGCGTTTATGTTGCGTGGCTTTTGTTTTGCTCACCCAGCTGTACAGGCACAGCGGAGGACGGACGGACAGCTACGTCTGTCCTGAGTCGCCATCAGTTGGTGGTGCGTTGGCTGGATTGATTCGATGGTATTTGCTGGACTTTTTGTTTTACAAAAATGGATGCAGTTTTAGTATGCAAGTGCATGACTGGGGATGGTGGTGTCTTTGCTTGTCGTTATTGCATACACCAGCGTTTGGAGTGCTTCCTCCGTAGATATACCACCACATCTGCCACAGGGTATCAGAGGCAGCATCAAGCTATCGGTCCCACTTCCAAGAGAAGAGGAGCCAACCCTTGTCACTTTAACTGACACTCTATCTTGGAGAGTGAGCATAGAAATGTCCGCAGGGAGAGTAGGTAGAGATATTCAATTATATATTTGGATTTCATATACACACACAAATTTATTTTATTCGACTTAGATGTATAAACATACGTGTCAGGACATACCTGAATCACTTATAAACTCATGCATACATATACATCCATTTTCACCCATACAGATACATATGTGTTTGCATGTAGGTACTTACACACATAACACAATCTCCCAATGAATATTACAGTTCTGTCCCAATCTGTTACAAGACAGAGGCAGTGTTTCTAACCTTAAGGAGTTGCAGATAAATGGTGTACCCTGTTGTGGAACTAATTGTTTCTAATAGTTTTGTGTAAGCTGTGGGATGGCTCTATTTTAAGATAGCACTGAAAGAAATTAAACATTTACACTTTTTTTTTTTTTTTTAAGCCTGTTTTTTTCTTTGCTCTTTTTTAATTTCAGGGCTTCAGAATATGTTCACCGCCTCCTGGGCTCCTTTTGTGGGATGTCATTTCTGCAATTTGTCTAGGTTACAAATTGGTTTGCTTTGCAGGTTTGTAGCTTGAACCAGAACTGCTAGTGGGAAACTCAAATGAATAAAATGAAAGAGACCCTCCAGGCACCACATGAATTTATAGCACAGATTGCCAGTGCCACCTAGAAAACCGAATGAGATCAAACACTAATCCATCTATGTCTGCAGGATGCTATGAAATCCAGCATGGCCAAAAATGGACACATCAGCCTTTTTTAAAGATGAGTTCCATTTCTCATACATCAACAGAACAGAAGGATACAGACTGGCTCTCTCAAGGCATTATGATGCTTGTATATGTGCTTGCATATGTTTACTGCATACATGTAGTTAAGTTACTATAGGCATGTTTTTTCTTAATGCAAATTGCTTTAAAACGCTCTCAGACTACATTTAATAACACATATTCCTGTACAGTGCAATTCTGTGTGTAAGAGCCATTGCTGACCTTCCCTTGCAAACCAAGACGCAATGAATGTGTTGAAAGCTGTACACGTTTCTATGATCCCAGTCAGTAGATTTATGATTTAATAAGCAGCACAGGAAAAAAATTGGCTAAAACCACCCCCCCCAGCCCTGCCAATCTGCCGAGAGCATCTAATTGCTCCAGAGCTCAATAAGAAGTCACAGTTTAATAAACTCCACCTGGTGTTGCCTCACCAATGCCGCTTTGTACAACTCTATTGCCCGGGATGTCTGAGGTTGATTTTGTTGTTCTGAGTCTTTTGAATATGCTCGAGCTAAAATAAGGGATTGCAAAGTCTAATTTGCGGTGACCCTGTTTTGTGAAAGGGCCTTGGGATGAGCAGAAATAGAAATGAGGCTCATGGTCCTGTCTTTTAAACCATTTATTGTCACTACAGTGTATAGTCTCAATTCTGCAAAGCTCCTTTGCCTATATATTTAAACACCTGTTTAAGACCATTTGTTTTATCCAAATGTAACCATGTATTTAAATCTATATCTACACATAAGGCCTTGGCTCAATGAAGTCATAAAGCAAAATGTGATAACTGAGTATTCATAGCAAGTCAGAATAAAGCTGTAACAAAACTCTAAACAATATGCAAACTGTGACATATATTACAGCTAATGTCACAGGAGGAAGGGAACATTTCTGGCACAGGGGAAAGATTGACACTGACAGCTAATGGGGGAAAAATACAAAACTCCTCAATCACACCAATAGCACACATAAAAACTGAAGCTGTCACTGTGCTAAAAGCTCTAGAAAAGAAAATACAAAACTCTCCGTCTGTCTAGACAACATCAGAAAATGAGGCAAAAGTGTGAAACCAAAGAGGAGTATAAATTCATTCCAATTGCTCCCAGATGCCTCAAGCAGGGAACAGGAGGAGATTAAATCAGTTGTATTGAAAGAGAGGGAATCCAATGCATCCAAAGCCGAGCAGGACAAAAGTAAATTGAAGCCCACATTAGCGGTACTGAAAAATGGACAGTCTTTTTTAAAGGAGAACTTGATCTGAGTACGAGTAAAATGAGTCCTCTGTTAGATTTAAGAGAAGAAGGAAATACCTAATGGATAGACCACAGGAACAAAAAGCCTGATTTAATTTTCACAAACTACAGTGAATGTTGCAGATGGAAGAGTGACAGGGAGGTCTAAGTGGAAAAAAGGTTAGTGTAGATTCCAGAAAAAAAACAGTCTTTTCAGCCATTTCTTTACACCTAACACAGCGCCTGCGCCTTGTTGAGCCATTTGTTTTCTCCTCTTCGTGAGTTTCATGTTCATACTAGTTCGATGTTAAGTTTTGCGTATACGGATGCCACAGGATCTTGAAAGGTAAAACTAGGAGAAATGTGACAGCAGTCGCCATTTGCTTCCTCAGCCAAAAATGTCCCAAAGAAGTGCTGGATATCCTATCGTTTCAAATGTTTACTACACCGGACACGGAATAGTCAGCTGTGTACGAGCTTGCCCTGGCGAAGGAGCGGAGCGGGTAACCTCATCTACCCTTTCAGTCTCGGAGCTTTGATGATTCATATTTTGCAAGAGCAGCTTTGCTTATAAATAAAAGCAGGTTTAGCAAGTGAAACCAGTTGGCCTTTAAACAGAAACGAAGCACATGCCTCCTAACAAAAGGCAGAGCTTGAAGTCAAAGAGCAATCCCCTCTCGCTGTGAAATGCTTTCCAGAGTTTAATTTCACGTGTAGGACCAGTAGCACTCACAGCAGGAAGGCAGAATGAGTCATGTGGGGATGTCGGGAACTGGGATGAGAAAGCATTGCAAAAGTACTCATAACATAAATTGCTCATCATCCTGTCCTTTGTTCTTCAAACAGAAATGACTTTGGCACTGTATCCTGTTCCAAGGAAAGAGAAAAACCAGAAAGGTGCTAGACTGAAGGCTAATCCCACCAGCGCTCTTACCATCCTGAAAGGCAGCACAATTGTTTCTCATTCAATGCTGTAATGCAAGATAAAGGAGAGAAAACAATATTTTAGAAAGTGAGACTGCTTCTTTGTTGCCCTGTTTTGGTGTGGACTGATTTATTTCAGAGAGGATGAGCAAGGAAAAAAACATCAGTCTGGCTGGACAGAATTCCTACCCGTTTTCAGAGTCCTTTGCACTATTCTACACGAGAAAGTGCAAGGCAAAAGATGTTCACATATCTTGGCAACGACAGAAATTAAAAAAAACTAACTCCATCCAGTTTATCTCCAGTTTGGTCCTGCCTTATCATTCCCATCAGTTCAGCTGAGAGAAAAGGAGCCACTGAGGAAGAAGGGGTTTTGCCCAGCTCCACCTCAGGGCAAGAGGACACAACCTCAAAACAGCTTACACTGGTTGCCATTTCACAGGGGCTTTTATTCCTGAAAACTACCTGCCCAGGTGAGTCGCCTTCACATACCTTGTGGCAAAAAAAACCCTGAAGCTCTTCCCACCACATTTCTCTGGATTGGGTGGTTGAAATGGTGTCTTTGGGCAACGGCAGAATAGTCACAGTTAGGGAATAGGTACAAGGATCAATTCTAGATGCTTATATTTAGGTTTTTGGTGTTCCTAAGGATTGATGTTGTCATATCCTTTTTTCCCCACACTCTTTTTTTCTATTTGTGGATAGAAGAAAATACAAACATAGATATGTTTCCTAAAAAGTGCCTGTTTTAAACAAGGCACCAGGTACCAAATGCTGATTCACAAATCAGAGTCCAACATTCCTCTCCTGTGCTATCTCGGCACAGATCCTGACACACGCATAGTATCAGATTAACTTATTCAGGGAAAGGGAAGGTGATTTTCTTACTGATGTGGTAGGTAATTCATCTTGTTATCAATCAATGAAATCAGGGCAAAGACAATCTATATGAGCAGAGTTTATCCTCCTGCTTTGGTAATGTGTATTCCTCGTCTGTTTTTGCTGCTTCCCGTGAAGCCATTACTTCGGACTAAGATCTTCCCTGATTCAGAGTAAAGAGTATCCTGCCAAGCTTTGGGAAACACGGCGATGTCTCATCGCGGTGGAGGTCAGTCAGTTCACTTTGTATACACGAGGGCAGCCCAGCGTTTTGTTCCTCTGGCAGAGAGCAGAGTCAACCGCGGGAGCAGTGCAAAAAGCCCAAGGGGTCCTTTCCTCCCCTCCCCAACACCGTGGCAGTCGTTCATCCCAGGACAAAGCGGGGAAGAAACGCTTCCCCCATGATCCAGTGACGTTTAACACCAGCCTGTGCTGGGACGAGTGGCCAGACTCCGTGGGGACCTGAGAACAGAGACCAACAGCAAACACACCGCAAAGGCGTTCACATAGACCTTGTCCTGGCTCTCAAACGTACAAACGAGCAAGACTCTTGTGACATTTGGGCTTTTTCATTCAGTTTGGGCATCTCCAAAGTGGGTGCTAGGCACTTGTTTTCCTTGATGCCTTCCCCGCTGTGGCGCGGGAACGGCATTGCCCTTCGCTTTTACCTGTCCACAGCAAATTCCTGAGGAACTGAGCAAAACAAGGGTCCTCCGGTGGGTTGGCTTGGGGCTGAGCGAGTGACCTGCTTGGGAAATGGGTCTGTCACGTGCGGGGACCTTCTGCTTTCACAGGAGGTCAGAGAGAAGGAAGAAGGGGTCCCTGGCACGGCGCTCCATGACAAAATGGGGAATCTGGAGATGGAGGAATAAAGGGGTGTGGATCTCTAATTCAGAGCAGATTAAGAAGAGAGTACTGGAAAATGGATCTATTCTTAAACATAGGCTGTAACGCAAGGATCATAGCACTTCATTCAGCAGTGGGAGACACAGGAATATCCGTATCCTAGAGTAGGGTTTGGTTATCGTGCTTTTATGTGGGATTTGACTTATTCTGGCATACACATGCCAGCCAGTCAGACTAAGCTCCCTTTGTAGTCAATGGAAAGAAAGAGCCACTTCCAAGCCATCACTCACCTGATCTATTGTAAAAGATTTCTGCAGGCTGAGACAAATTGAACTTTTAGTGTCTTTCACCTGCGGTGATTGTTCTCTAATCCTCACAATGTAAAACATTTCATAGACCTATAGTGAATCTCCAATAAATGCAATCTCCTAGAAAGCATCCCAGTAAAGATAATTTTTACTTTATTAGACAGCTTCTTTTGCTAAGCAACACTTTTTAGCTAATCCCTTGAACATCACCTACTCTGCACCACAAATCAGAACTGAAGGAGCCTGATGGCAGGGTTATGTGTTTATAAATGAGATCCACACTTGGATATCCTGCCCAAATCCTTATCTGCATTGCTTATCACTGCCCAGAAGCACCGCAGGGCCAGTGAAGCGGCCGAAAGTGCTTGTCCGTCAGCCCACCGCCTCCTCCCATCCCAACGCCTGACTTGTCACATATCTGAATTTCAGAAAGCTGAGATGGCATCGCAGCCCACCTCCTTCTGCTGGCACGCTGGCTCACAGGGCGGCGAGAAGCTCCAGATGCTCCTGGTGGACCACATGCACCCTAAGAGGTCTCCTTTGAAGAAGGTGCAACTGGGACAACAGCAGAGTGCCTAGGGAAACCAGTACCAGCTGTACCAGCACGGCACATCGCGGGGTGGGAGAGACACCACCGCTCTGCCTTGTAAATGCATTAAGCAAAGGTGGATCGGGGGGGGGGGGGAAATCTGTGATAAAACACACAGGACCTGGCAGGTCTGAGGACTGCAGCTGATGGTTTCAGGGAGGAGTCGTGTTTAACATATCCGAGCTGGAAGGACAGGTTAGTCATGCGTATGGCCTAAAGCAAGGAAGAAGCAGAGATGAAAGATGGGGAATCCCAAAGAGAGGAGAGGTGCAGGTACACACACCCCAATAAAGAAAACCCCAAACTTCACTTTGGGAAGGGCAGCTTGCTCTGTTGTAAGAAGAAGTACACAAACAACTGAACATCCATGAATGGCATATTTACCTTTTTCCCCATATTAACTGTGCACACATGCTTTTATCTCCTGCTTAACCAGGGGAGTGGCTGCTCCCATCTGATATAGCCTGATGCAGAGGTGAGCATGACCGTGGCAAACAGCCTTCCCTCTCTTATCCTCAATGCTTTTGTACTTGTGCATGTGTGTGGGGGGGGGCACATCCCACAGATTTTTGTCCTGAGAGGTTAGGGGTGCTGGTTCACAAACTGAGCAGATGACAGATGGCCCATAAGGCACGTAACTGATCTGCTGAATGATGTTAAATAGTAAATATTATTAATTTTCATACTGGATGGGTCACAGATCCATGGAAACCTTGAAGGCTACTGGTGATCTGCTGGTCCAAACAGTTGGAAAGCACTCCTGTAGGAGTCCTCTCCAGGCAATCATGAGAGAATTTGTCTGTCCTTTGTGGGAGAGAGCAAACAGGGCTATCATCACCCAAGGAATCTAACAAGGAGGTGAGTTCAACTAAGTCAAAGCAGAGCTCCGGCTCTAACCCACACCCAGCCATGTAAGTTAATCTTAACTTCCATTAGGGACGGACAAGAAAGTGGATGGGCACACTGTCACCTGCGGTGCTTTTCTGGATCCTTTCTCTTACCCAGCACTGCACACAAGACTGTCTGAGATCATGAAATTGCTGACTCTGCCATGGAGTAACCGCCTGACACAGGTTAGTAAGTACTAGGCAGCTCAGGAACAATAATATGTCATTTATGAAAAACTTATTTGTCAGCCTATATTGCTATATCGTAGCAAAGTTTTGTTTTCTACATGCTAGGTAGATAGACAAGCCAAGAAGAGATTGAAAGTTCGGGCTGTCTCTGTAGGGAAGACCTGTCCTATTCATGCAAAAACACTATCCCAGTCAGAGACGGTCAGGAAAACCAACTACAGGCTTCCTGAATTTCTGTATGAAGCAATCACAGTTACACAACTCATAATTGAGTTTACTGCACTTAACTCTCTGTTCTTTATTACAGTGTTGACTAATGGAGTCTTACTTTAGAATAAAACCCCGCTTCTGGTAACATTAGGGTGTTAACATAATTATTCATTGTCTGTGTGTTGTGCTTGTGCCAATGCTAAAGAGCAGATGTTAATAGTGAAATCTGGAGAGTTTATTATAAGCAAAAATAATTAGCTTCCTGTTCTGTAGGAACAAGTCTGTTGTCCACCAGACTAATTAGAACATCAGTCAGTCTTGTGTCATGTTGCAACCAGATCTCTGAAATGTTAGTTTTTAAGGTTCGAAGGCCTGACAATGAGGCAACTCATCTGGATATCATATGAAAAGCCTGACTGCTTTCATTTATCTCTGTACCACCTTAGTCACTGAAGTGTCATTATACAGCTAAGATGCTGCTATAATTATTTTTGTCCTTGTTACTGTTATACACTATAATTATAACAACATTTTATTTTTATTTCTGTAGAGTCTACAAGCTCCTGTGCGCATAGACAGGGGGAAAAAAAAAAAAAGAAATTCTAAAATCCAGGGAAACTTGAAGCTGAGGTCAAAAGTAACAAAAGCAGATAGAGTCCACTTTAGAAAAGATACGAATCAATTGTAGAGACATCAAGGAGAACAAAAAGAACGAACAAACATCTGAGAAGGGGCACGGTAACTGTTCTCAAGCACAAGAAAGGTTGCTGCAAATAACAAAGGAATTAATCTTCCTTCCAGCATTTGTGTTAGATAGGACAAGATTTAACCTACAGCAATGAAGATTACATTGAAACATAAGGAAAAAAACTTCCTAATTGCAAGGACAGTGAAGCAGTGGAACAGACTTTCTAGGAAGACTGCAGATAATGTTTTCTCTGAGCAAGTTAGACATCTGGCATCGCCGTGGACGCTGCCGTGGGATGAGGTTAGATGACTCCCGAAGGTTCCTTCTGCTTCCTGGCTGTATGGGATAGCCGGGCAGGCTGTCGAGGCAGCCAGATGGACATGTCCTGAGACGATGGGTGAGGGTCAGAAGAACAGTCGAGTTGTCTGGGGTCACTGGGGCAGGAACCGGCAGGAGGGTCTAGTCGCGACATGTCGGGAGAGCTTAGGTGACAGCAAAGGCCCACGGGAGCTACTATCAGGCCACACGTGGGGCTTGGGAGGGGCTCGAAAATGCAGTTTCAAAGAGTCTGTGTTGTAAAAGAATTTGAGTCCACAGGCTATGTTTGAAAAGCTGGCCTTTATCTGACGACGGTGCCATGCAAACACACAAAAGGAAGGTAGTCTCGCTGCCGGAGATGGGTCCACGTCCCATTTCTTCAGTACCAGGCGGCTGAGAGCCAGCCACCCTCATACAAGGCTTTATCTGGAAAGCACAACGGTTAATGGGTAATGGTGATTTATTTTTCTAACCAGCTCCCTGCTCACACAGGAATTTTTATAGCTGGCAAGTGAAAACAGCCTAAAATACCCAGGGTAGGCTCTGTGACTGCAAAACATGACAGACAAAGTATGGAGGAGGGGAGCGAGGCCAGGCACCCAGATATTTTGACGTCTAGTCCGCTCTCCAGAGAGCTGCCAGCTGAAACATCCCCAAATCTTTTGCTACATCTGCTCAGAAAGGGAGGCCAAAAGAGCAGGGATCAGTTCGTACGAATGTTCTCCTCAGGTCTGTGTTGTGCAACGCCGGTTTCTGTTCCTCTTCTTGCAATAATAAGCTGCGACTGCTGCTTCAGGGATTCTACAAAGGGTGCAGTTTATGTAATATCCATTTAGAAATGACAAAGCTTTCTTTTCTGGGCCTTTCATGTAGTAGTCCACCCACATGCAGGCGGTGCACACAAATGACGTATCACCCGGGGGCTGAGACTTGCTGCAGAAATTGATAGTAAGCCGTTGTTATTCTAATTATGTGGCTGTCTTCCTTAATTAAAGCTATGCCACAGGTCATTTACCCTGGTGCAGAGTCCACGAACATTAATCCTGGCAGTATTTTGGAATCAGAGAGTTCTCATTAGCATAGGATTGGCTGAGAGGGAAGTATAATCATGTGAAACCCTTTACAAAGGAATGTAAATTAGCATCCGTGCCTCCCGTGTACTATTGACATAGTGAATTATTTTACTGGCTAGAAATGAAAATTAGCACGGAGCAATGACATTCATATTTGCAGCTCAGGCTGTACTCTGTTTGCAGTAGGGATTTGTGTGTGTGTCTCTATCCACAGCCAGAAACTCCAATTATCATCTCTGATGGCTCACCAGCTCTTGAAACTCATGCTCCTCCCCATGCAAAGCACTGCAATCTGTTTACACTGAAGTAATGACTGAGAATAAAAAATAGACTTTATAATGCCTTATTAATCTTGATGTGCTTCACTCAGAAGCACAGAGCCCTGTATTAGGAGTGGATTTAGGTTTGGGGGTGGCTTCTGAACCCCCTTCTAATAACAGAAATAATTCTCCAACTTGCCTAATCAAGCAATGTTCGAACTTTATTTGGTCACAAACCATGTTTCAAGATAGATCTTTGGGTTTGAAAAGGTTGAAACAGGCCTCAAGAAGAGAAAAAATAGCTGGTTTTTATCAAGTACCTCAGCACGGATTCCACACATCGTCAAGAACGTCACCGACAGCTCATCAAAAAACATCCCTCCAAGGAAGCAAGCTAACAGTGATGGCCCGTGCTAGAGCTGAAGGAAGGGACACCACAGCCAGGAACAGAAGCCAGATGTTCTGACCACTGGTCCCCTACTCCATCTATCCCATGCCATCGCTTTTGCATTACGTGATTATAGCGGCATAGAAATAGTAGATGCAGTTTTACAATAGGAATTGTTCTTCTAAACAGTCGAGTTCTTCTTTACTTTGAATAATTACTTCC
>JAVJGG010000008.1:29407476-29437392 GCA_035590195.1 Aviceda cuculoides | reverse complement strand
GGCGGGGAAGGGAGGAATGGGGAGGGGGGGGGAAGCGGTTTGTGGGGCTGTTTGGTGGTTTCAGGGCTGGCCGGTGCTACTTCCTCTCTGCCACCGGTGCCGTGGGGCTACTGCGTCCCCTGTCCTGTCTCCTGTCATGGGGTGCCCCCTCCTTGCCACCTGCCTCTGGGGTGAGTTGTGCACCAGCCCCCCCCCCCCCCCCCCGGGGCGGGGGGAGTTGGGGTAAAAAGGAGGGGAATGGGAAAAGGGAAACTGAGGCAGGGATGGAAGTAGGTCAGGGCTGTAAGAGCTGCAGTGCCGAGCGGCCCCAAATGGCCTGAAATTGCCCCCAAATGGGGCTTCTGGAGTTAGTAGGGGGGTGTCGAGCCCTGAAATGGGGGGTTGAGTCCCTAAATGATAGGTTTGAGCCTGGGGGGGTGGAGGTTGAGCCCCCAAAATGGGGTCTCGAGCCCCAAAAAGAAGGGTTTGAGCCCTGATGGGGGAGGGTGGAGCCTCAAAAAGGGGGGGTTGAGCCCCAAAAGGGGGGGTTGGCACCTCATGGTGGGGGGTTGAGCCCCCAAAAAGAAGGGTTTGAGCTTTGAGGGGAGGAGGGTGAGCCCCAAAAGGGGCTTCAGAGCTCTCGTATGGGTAGGATGAACGCTAAAAGGAGGGGTTTGACCCCAAAAGGGGAGACTTGACCCACCCAAAAAACATTTTGAGCCCTGGTGTGGGGGTGTGAAGCCCAAAAAGGGGGTGTTTAACCCCAAAAAGGGAGCACTGAGCCCTGATGGGGGAAGAATGAGACCCCAAAAGGGGGGAGTGAGCCCCCCAAATTAAGGTTTGACCCCCAAAAGGGGATTTTGAGCACTGATATGGTGTTTGAGCCCTATGGGGGAATTGACCCTGGGGGGGTCACTCCTCAAGAGGGGGGGTCCTGGGGTGCTGATGTCCCCTTGTGTGTCCCCAGTGCTGTGCCACCTCCTGAGCCACCTCCCCCCCACCGAGGGTGACCAGACACGTGAGTGGGGGGGGGATTGGGGGGGGTGGGTGTCCTTTCTTGCAATAGGGGCTTAGAACGAGGGGGCCCGAGCTGAGACGGTAGGATCCGAAAATCCAGGCTTGACAGGGGTCATTGTGGGATCCCGCCAGTCAGCCAGAAAATACCCTCCGGAGCAGTGAGGACCCCGTGTCACAGAGGATCGCAGTCGGCCGAGAGCTGGGTGAAATTAAATGAAAATTCCTCTCTCTTTTTTTTTTTTTTTTTTTTTTTTTTTTTTATCTTGACAGATGATAAAAGGATTCGGAATGAGGATGTTTATAAGAAGACTTGTTTTGTAAACCGGGGAGTAGCAGACCTTAACGTTGCGCTGCAGCTGGTATTTACGGAGGTATTTCGCTAAGGGTCCAAGAGGGGCCAGAGGCAGGAGGATGGAGTTCAAGGCCCCTGTTCCCAGTTTGCCTAAAGGACTGGGGCAGACAGGTCCCCTTCTCTAGCCCCTCGTGTCCCTTACCTGTCTCCACCGCGTCCCCTCTGCCGTTCCTGACACGTGCCTGGCCCAGAGGGACATCCATCCAGGCGCTGCCATGGCGCGGGCGATAATGGGAATAACGCGAACAGATGGCAGGTCTGAAGGGGAGCCGCTGCCACCGATGCAGGCTGGCGGGCAAACATTCCTGCTCTGGCAGCTGGAACAACGGTAGGGCAAATGAAACATGAACAATTTCCTCCCCGCCAGCAAAGAAAATAGCTCCAGGGAGAACCCAGGGAGAATAATTGTCAGCCTCCTCTAGGTATCAGGGGAACAGAAGCCGTTCAGTAATCCCGGAGTAAACAACAGCTTCTTATTTTTAATACAGAATAAAACCCCACGAATCTGAGAGCGGGTGCTGTACAATTGCTGAATTAGCTGCTCCAGTGCCCACCCCTTCCTGACCTTTCCCTGAAAATCGTTGAAGTGAGGCATGAAGGAGTTTTACTGTAAGCGAAATGGGCTCATAACAGAGGGAGAATCTCTTGTCACAGAACGCTGCAGATACGACAAATGCTTCACATTCTTCCTGCTCCTGTCTTGCAGAAGATGCTGATCATTAGAGCGGTGAAATTCCTCCCAGCTCCAGCCCCTCTCTTGGGACTCAGCCAGATCTCTCTGTCTTCAGATGCTTTTTTTTTTTTTTTTTTTCCTTTTAGCCATGGTTAAAATACGCTGCAGCCTTATAACACGTACCGCGGGCCTGCAAGCGTACCCCCAGAAACTTTCGGTAGCAGCAAGCAGGATTGATACAGGCATTCACAACAACATACGTGGGTTATCTCCGCTGATATCCAAAGAGCTAGACCAATGCAGAAGCCCTGTAAACCTCAATGAAGTCAAAATCCTGTAAATACTTGCCAGTAATTCATGATAATATACCCATGACTGGTGCTATTTAGTTCAGCGGGACTATTCCTCGCAGAGATAGGGAACTGTGTCAGACTAGCAGAATAACTGTACTCAGGCTTTCCAACAGCAGCTAATCATGGGTACAAAGGGAATAATAAAAGTCTAGGGTAGACATACCTCCCAGTTTCCAGTAACATCCCATGCCACTGACACAGTACCTGGCTTTTTGGCTCCTCTTATAGGGAATGTCCTTTTACCTCCTGAGGAATTCAGCAGATGCTCCTGTCCTCATCCCAGCAGGTACCAGGACTGCCTTGGAGCAGGGGTCTCAAGCTCAGCGATGATCATTTTATGCCACGGGCTCTACTTCACTTTGCACTTGCAAATTAGCCTGTTTAAGAGGTTGCTTTGAAATACAAGGTTTGTATATGGATGGTGCAGTAAATACATGGCTACCAGCTTTTCCCGTCTGCAGTAACCCACCGAGCAACATGCCTCTGGCTCTGGTATAAGAAAACCGATGAATACAAAACTGCCATGAACACACACACTGTAATGAACACAGCTGCTGTTTAAAAAGGAAAAAAAAAAAAAAAGCCAAGATATTTCTATATCCGGGGCTTGGAGAGCAATCGCCTTTCAAACCTCGCAGTTTGGGGCAGGCACAGACCACGAGAAGTTAACGAGAGGCCTGCTCAGCCCTTATCACCGCTTTTTCTTTTCCTTTCTCTTCCTCTGACCTCGCTCCCCCCTCGCCTCGGCCAGTAAAACCCTGCTCTCATTTCCTCAGACACGGCTGCAGCAGAAATAACACTGATAGGAAGCACGTTTTCCTCCGCCGGATTACTCGCACCCGAGAGCCCCCCCCCTCCAAAATTAATTCTCCAGCCAGTATCTCTCATCCAACCTCAGCAGTGGAAAAAGCCCCAGAGGGAGACGTGAAACACAGGTGATCCCTCTAAATCCCCTTTTCCCCCTCAATCTGATTCAGGGGGAAGCACAAAAATCTGCGCGTTCCTGTAACGGCAAATAATAACTAGAAAGCCTCTGGCCTTTCTCGGAGGAAGACCCGAATATATTTTGCCAGGAAGGTCGGTTGAAGGCTGTCGCAGCTTCGTAACCCTTTGCTTCTATACACAAGGCCTCCGAAACCATTAAGGTCTTAGGGGAGAGGGAAAGATGGGGACCGGGGGGGTAGGGGGGGGGTCTGGCTTGCGACGTGAGCAGCCGCCAGGCTGCCCAGGACTTTGGCACGTCTGCTCCCGGCGATGGGGAGGATTCGGTTTCCATAGCAGCAACGGTGTGATTTCCCCCCCCCCCCCTTCCCCTTTTCCTCCCCAGGACGTGTATTCCACCATTGCCCGGGAATTATATTTCACCCCAAGGCTTTTCATTTTCCGCGTGCTCCGGCAGGTCTGCCTTTTGCCGAATGCCGTTTTGGGGAGCAAGAAGAGGTGGGGGGGGGCCGTGCAAGCATCGCTCTCTCGCCCCCCTCTCCCTCTTAACGCCGCTCCACAAAAGACGCAGTGTTCCCTGTCCCCAACTGACTCATCTTCGCCGAGGTCCCCCTCTTCCTCGCTTGTCTCCAGCAATCAGCTCACGCATGCCTGGCTTTCCATAACGGAGCGGAGCTGCGAGCCAGTGCCAGGCGCCCGCACAAAGCCGGAGAGCTGCCCGCGGAGGAAACGTCAACCCGGGAACACCGGGTTATTTACAAAACCCCTCTTTATCCGGCGACGGAGACGCACGTAGCTGTGAAAACCGTCGTACCTGCATATACTCCCCGTTCGATTTTACCCACGTGAAATGTAGGGAGCCTCTTGTTTCTCTTGTTGCAGAGAAAGACTTTTTTTTTTTTTTTTTTTTCCGACAGCACAAAAGAGAGGAAAGCACGCTCAGAAGCAGGGTGATGTAACTGCAAACCACACCAACTATTCTGGGGACTCGTAGGAGGATCTGGAAAGCAAAGCCAATTCGTTTTTGCAGCTGATCCGTCTCCAAAACAAGTGTCCCTTTAGTTTTACAGATTTGACATTTGTCTGCCCCAGAACCAACGGACCAGACCCTGTTCTTCTTAATACCATAAAACATTTTCTCCTTCAGCGTGGAGTCCACGCAGAGAAGAGGCCAAATTCTCCCTGATTTTGGCAGGTCTCCCGAGATACGGGTGCACGGCATGTTGTGCCGACGTGCCGATGCTCCCTGTGCTCTGGGGGATCCCATCCCACCTATCTGGGGCAGATACATCCCAAGGAATCCTGCTGCCAGGTGGGATGGGGGGACCTGGGGCTCAGCACCGCGCCAACACAGTCCCCGGCTTTTAGACCGCATCCCCGGCTTTTAGACCAAAGCTGGCGCTGGTCCTACCAATTCGGAGGCTGCCAGGCTGAGCTAAGGCGTACGCTTTTTTGGTGCAGGATAACCACGTAGGGAGCAAAGGGTGGGATACGGAGCCCGGCGCAGCGTGGTGCCTCGGCTTCTGGCGGAGGTCTCAGCCCATCCACCGGTGGGAAGCGCACGGTTTGGCACCCACCCGCGCTCAAATACTGGTCGAGGCTATTCCCACTGCTCCTACCAGCTTGTTCCAGCACTTTGGGCAGGTTAATTTCTCTTTGCCTAAGAGAATGAGAGTTCGCTTACCGGCATAAAGATGTTTTAGATGTTTTTTCACCACTCGGAGGTGTTATTTATAGTCACTAATGTTTCCAGGCACCTTGAAAGAAGTGGTTTTATATTTTAGTAATACTATTGGATTGATGTGGTGGAAGAGTCCCAAAGGCTGCACTCCCGAATCAAGACCTCCTCATGGCAAGGGATGCTGAGATAAATTTGACCACAAAAATCCCATTAATTTCCATATGTCACTGAATTCTCCGGTTGTTTTGGAAGAGCCTTTCGCTGGAGCACAACATCTGTTCCGGCTCAGAAAGATGGTAGTAAACATCACATCTTAATTAAAACTGTGTGTACAGTTGTGCGAGACATACTGGTACCTCCTAGAAAAAAGGGATTTTAATGGCTTTGCTCCCAGGTGCTGACAAGAAATGCCTGTTACTGTCGCTGTCTTGGTGAATGCCAAGTCTCCCTTCGCCAGAGACAGAACAGAGTTCAGAGGAAAGGCAGTAAAAGGACTCTGCCCCCTCTTGGCAATGTCACTTGGCTGCAGAAAATAATCTCACCCTTCACAACCAGCTTGGTGAGAAAGCCCCTCTAGACATCATTTCAGAGGTAGAACAGATGTAGGTCACACACTCAACATGATATCTGTTAGGTAAAGGGACTTACACTCTTCTTTTCACCACACCAGAAAAATGTCTCTAAATAAAATGACTTTTTCCAACCATGCACAAATCAGGGTGACCCTTTTACGTTATCTATTACATTCTCAGTCAGGCTCATAAATTGACTGTGGTGCAAGTATTTCTCTTTCTCAGTTTCCCTTGCTTGCAGACCTTGTAGCAGAACTAACATAGTGATCATCTCACTCGAATATGAATAAAACAGCTCCAAGAACCTGTTTTCATCATTTCACCCTCATTTGGGCACCATGACTTTCCCAAAAAGTAGAATTTCATGAAAACTCTGTTCTAAAGCTCTTTGTGTTTGAATGAGACTGAAACCAAACTAGAAACTCCTCAGAGGATGCACCAGCTCACTCAAACTGTTAAAACATCAGTTTTAATTGAATTCATTCAATAAAAGGACCTTTACAGAGCCCTTCAGGATCTATCATGATACAGACACAAAAAAATGAATATTCAGAATATATAAGTGAGAATATAAGTTTCAGTGAGCATCTGCTGAAGGCTTCTGTGGTTCCCACATCCCACCAAGTTCCTCTGAGGCCAAGCAGCCTGTGAGTTCTGGATCCCCATTGCCAAAACATCTTCTCAGGAGGTAAAATAGGTGCTGTTCTTCTCATCTAAACGCAGTTGCCTGCCGTGTAGGTGCCCACACCTGAGCCAGGTGGCTTAGATGCCTTTTGTAGCCAATGGAAAGAAACAGGCCCTTCTAGGTGCAATTTGTCAGACCTAAATAGCTGAGGACGAAAACGAGCAGCACCCAGCTTCTCTCTACTGACTCTAAAGGAGGTCTTTGTTGGCTAAATCAAGTGGAAATATCAGTTTTTCATCTGTCTGAAGTCAAGGAGTCACAGAATGGCTAGTCTGGACCTCCAAAGCCCTACTTAGAGCAAGGCCAACTTCAAAGTTAGATGAGGTGGCTGAGGTCCTCGTCCAGTGGATTTTTGAAATATCCATGGCTGGAGACATCATTGCTTCTCTGAGCAACACCCTCACTGGGAAGAAAAAATAAAAAATCCTTACATGAAATCAGAATTTTCCTTGATATAACTGCTACCTGCTGCCCCTTGTCCCTTCACTGAGCAATTGAGATCCTTTCACTCAGGGTTAGTCTGGCTCTGTCTTTCTCTATAATCCTCCATTAGGAAGGGCTATAAAGGCAGAAATAAATCCCATCCTTGGTTCCCTGGTCATGGGGCAACGATCATCTGTGTTTTCTTTGAAAAGTCAACAACCCCCAAAATGTTTCACATTTGCATGCTCAAATGCTGGGATTCCCCAGAAAAGCTTTCTCCTCCATCAGAAAATTTATACCCAGCACTAGTGCTGAAGCAGGAAGATTTATGCTAGGCTACTAATTTATTTTCTATTTTGGGTTCATCCTTCTTTTGATAGCTGAGCTGGATTTACACCTCTTGGTATAATCTGATGTTGGTACAAGCATGTGTTTTGCTGTTGGAGACGTAGCACAAAGGCTGTCCCACAAGCCAGGATATAACTCTTTACTCATAGGTCTTTCAGTCTATATAAAGGACACATAGGTCACAACTGCACAGCTATGTAACTGTGTAATGAATCCTGTGAAGGTACTTAGGTTTTAAATTACAGCCTGTTCTGATTAGTCCCATTTCTTTTCTTCTTCTTCTAGCAGTTTTGTGATCTGCTGGCTGTTTTAAAGAACATTAATAAACAGAAGCAATGCAAAACTCATCTGATTTCATTCCAGTTTCTGTTAGGTCACTTAGTATGATAGTACAGTAAATACAAACATGAAAAAGCTGACATTCAATCAATTTTTGTTTTTTTAGGGATGCTGTTGACATAAATGCTGACCATAATTAAGAGTTCATTCTGGAGCCATTGTGCCTCTGCTGAAGGCAAATGAATGATGGCGTAGCCTCACATTCAGGAAAGTCCAGAATTGCAAAAATGAAGTGGATAGAATTAATCAAAAATTCAGAAGGTTGGTGATTTGTGTCCTTGTGAAAGCCTAGGCAGGTCGTTTCAGAGGATTTTATTTTAAAAGGAAAATAGAAGCTGCATAAATATGCAAATGAGACATCCAAGAATGAGCAAGCCGGAGAAATATTATTGCTATTTGGCTGGCTGGCCTGATATATATATATATATTAACAAAAACAATCTCAGAGTCATACATGGCTCTTGTGTGCATTTTTAAACACAGATGCATAGCTGAAAGTGTGTGCCTATGCATGTATTTAAGTGATAAAAATATGGATGGAAGCATATGCATTCAAATGAGTTGGCACTTCTATTCAAAGAGCTGAGAAATCTGTGTGTTCCATGATTTCCTTTAAATTCCAAGAATCTTTCTTCCTGAGCTTGTCTGTATATTCTCAAGCACAAAACAAACTCTTCTGAGATCCTGGAGACCTTCAACTTCATTGCTATGTTTCCCATTTTCTGCCAATAATTCTGTGCTCCCTCTCAAAATATTTCCCATGTGAGACTTTCATATACTGATCTTACCACCATACTCTTCCACAAGAGTACTAAAGCTTGCTTTCATTCAGGACTAATTTCTTGTATTAAGAAACTATGGTAATCAGTACGGAGCAGAGTTTGGCCTCCTGAAGATGTCCCTCTCTAGACCGATGAAATTACAGGTTTTCCAGATCCAGCTCACAGAGCACCCTTCAAAATCCAGGTCTAGTTGCCATTGTAGTGGCTTGAATTTTACCGTCAGCAGCACCGTTGAAAACCAGTATCATGTCAGTTTATACCAGATATGCTGAAAAAAATTAGAAATTAATGCTAGACAATGGAGAATGAAGACTGCAATGCACACCATTAAAGAAAGAAATAACAGGAGAGAGGCTGTGGGAGGTTTCTTTGTGATCACTTGCTGGAAAAAAATGAGCACTTTGAAAATGTTAAGGAAATGTAACAGGGTGATGTGCTAGAGTTTCTGGTAAGACAAGATCAGAACCACTGGCAATGCTCAACAGTGAATAACATACTGTAATTATTACTGTCCGTTCTGCAGGCCAAAATGTGAAAACAGGCATGTACAGGGACACTGAAGGACTAATTGGTCTAATTTGTCTTAACAGATAGGAATACTGGGGACACTGTAAAATGAAAATGGAAGAAGCATCAGAGTACTTTACTCTCCAACAAAGAAGTACATTGAATTAGAAGCTAAATATTGATCTAGACATGCAGGTGATAGGAAACAAAGGAAGCTTCTTTCATTAAATTCGCAGTATGAAGCAATTTCCAAAGTAGTTCCAGTGCAGCAGTCCGACAGTATAACTGATAAAATCAGGGTAAGCTTTCATCAGAACCTCATCTCTAGTAGTCATCTCAGTCTGTGAATCTTCCTGGATAACCCCTGAGGGCAGAAAAGAGTGTTTAAAAGGGATCTCATTTTGCAAGCATCCAACTCCTCTGCTTCTCCCATAGGTCACTAGCCAAACTCAGGAGCATAGTACCCAGAAGGTGGCTTTCATCTTTTAATCCCCACTTCATTTTGCAGCTTCCCCTCATCATTTTACAAGCCCCTCACGGCCATCAGTCTCATTAAATGTCCCATGGGAAGTGATGCACTCCCATCTTCAGCCAACACACCAAAGAACTTCAGAGTATACATCCCATTTGGCAGTGAAAGACCAGAACCTGCTTGACTTAATTATAAGGCTTTGCACTCAAGATAAACTCCCAGCCTTTGGTCAATATAGTTCCATTTTTCCCCATTTAGTAAAACTAATGTCACCTTTGGACCACCTAACCGAGGGCGGCAGCACCAGGTGAGCTTGGGTACCTTAAGAGAGTGTATGCTGCCCTCCAAGTTTGACCAAAATACATTTTACCCCCAATCCTTTTTGGATCAAGTGTACTACTAGCACTCTCTTCCACTTCTTGCGTTATGACGAAGCTCTGCATCGAGCTCGTACATAGGGAAAGGTAATTCACGCTCCTCCAGTCAAAGGACTAATCTCATTAAACACAGCTGATCTGTAAATTTAAACCACAAGCAATGAGCTCCCTGAAACAATTGCTTGTGATCCATCCTCAAAGCTGAAAATTTTAAATACTCTCTGACTCAAAACACACCTACGGAAACTGCAATCTGAAAACAGGAGAAAGAATGCTACAGTAATTTCAACTAGTTCCTCTGCTCACTCCGTAAATAAATAAGAATAAAAATGCTCCTGCCCACAGCGGATAAGGCAGGAAGGAAGAAACAGTCAAAAATTTCCCGAGATGGTCTGTAGAAACTCCATACTCAGACAGAATTTGAGAACAAAATGGTGAAAATTGGTTTTGCTTTGTTCATTAAACCGGATGTTTTGTGAAAATGGTACCTCAGAATGTAATTACTACTTTGTTGCAACAACACTGACTTTTATTGAAACAACGGGCATTACCTATGGCTGGAAATTTTGACTACTTAGAGAAGAAATTTTTTATGGCATGCTTCTTGCTAGAACGAAACTGTAACCTGACATTCCTATCCCTTAAAAAAGTGTGCGCTTCATTCAGTGGGCCTTCTAACAGCAGCCGGAGCCAATCTAAAGACGTGAAAGGGCATTGCGGTGTCCATGGGTAGACAGCTATGACTTCTGAGAGGCATGAGGGTCACCAGCTCTTGCGGCACAGCTCCCAGAGCAGCTCTGTGTCCCGTCGCTCGTGAAAAGCGGCTGTTTTTTCATTGCAGATGCTGTGCTTTTGGGATGCCCTTTGACAGACCCGAACTCAGCTTGCAGACAAACACATCTTAGGCAAAGCCCTGGGATTTCCATTCTTTGAGTGTCTCCTAGAAATCTTCCCCTCTCCTTCCTCAGCTTTGAGAGCATCTGCTCTTGTGTCTCACAGCTCTGAAATTTTGGGATGGAGCTTTCAGGGCCTGGAATTTTGGCACAACCTTACAGGGCTCTTGGTCCATAGATCTTACATATCTAGAAGAGGATCCCTTCAGGTCTTTGTACTATGTCTGCAGAGTTGCCCATCTTGCGAGTTATGCTGATGGCATTAATGTCTCTGCTAGTGGCTTTACCCACAAAGAAGAATAAAAACACTGTAAATTCACAGATCAGAAGTTTCTCCTTAATGCTTTCTTATGAGAAGCGTGGTAATAACAGGATGTTCAGCTGACCACTGCAAATCTTGAAGGATCTACTAGTACCGATATGCCTGAGCCTTTCCCCAAGAGCTAGGTAGGATCAAGGATACCAGAAATTTCTATCGCTCCAAAAGAAGTAGGGCTCAAGATGCTCGGTAACTTCCCATTGGGCAGACTGGAGCAAAATATACAGTAGATACTGTGCAAAGAATCTACTTTGACCCATCCCGTGTGTTCCTAGCAGAACCCAAGATAACCGGCTCGTTCCTCTTCATGACCTGCCTCTTCTCAGCACCGCAGCCTTGCCCAGAGTCGTGGGTGGCTGCCATAGAAGTAAGGAGTAGTTCCACCCTATTTAGCACCCTTGTCCTCTCTGCCCTCCTAGGACTGACCTGGGAGGTCAATCTGCCTTGTCCACTGCGAAATTACTTCTGCCCTAGTAATTAGTACAGCTGAGAGTAGAAATTTTAATGGTAAGTATTCACACAGGAGGGCACTTCTCCTTTTTAGTCAAGATGTTTCGATGGGGCCCCATAGCAGCGGGGAGCCTGGACTTCTAAGCAAGACGTTTGGGAATTGCTCCATAACAAACAAGAAAAGATTCTTCAAAAATTTTCAACTCTCAGCTCTTGAGCCAAACATACCTCATGCCATTTATTCTCACAGCTAGCTTCAGAGAAATATTATGATAGAAAATCTTCCAAGTCTGCAGAATTGGGCTGTTAGCCAAGCTGAGTGAAATTTCAAAAAGCAGCTTCTCTTCCATATTTTCAGTCCAGAAATACAGCTGCAGTGGCCAAGGGCAGATTTGCCCATCATCGCAATTGATCTGGACCCAGTGAGGTCCCAGGATCCTGCACATACATAATATATACGGTGGTCATTAGCTGCCTCCCACAATTAACCGTGGTCCTCCCCCTGCTTGCATAGATTGGAAGCTTGCGCGTGCATGACATGGCTATAGCAGGGTTTAAATTAGGGATAAAGAGAGAGAACAGGGACATGTCTGTAAGCGTTCAATATTCCAACCTTTCCAATTTCTGGGAGAAAATTCTGACCACACAGAGAAGCCTCGGTAGCTGTAGCAACTGTGGCAAATAACTACATATAGGAAGATGCTTGGCAGCACTGCTCTTTGCTTGGACAGTGTGGGAGGGGGGGCATGTTTCCGTATGGATAAACTCTTCTTGCACTAAATCTTTAATGAGCAGGTGTAGAAATGTCTTCATCATATGACGCTGTTTTTTTCTGCTTCTTCTATCCAACAGTGTCTCACCACGGATATCTGTTTCAGGCTAGCTGCATCCCAAAGGAGATTTTTTGTTCCCTGCTTCTGTTTGTTTATAACAGCCTCCAAGACTGCTGCAGAGCCAAGGAATGACTGGCTGTTTTTTCAGTCTCAGATATTGGCTCAGAAGAAAGTGGTTCATCATTAGCCCAAGCACTCTTTAACTCACTTGCTAAAAGGAATGCTGCTGTAGCCTTCTTTTCTGATATCATTTATTACAGCGGGCAAACCACCTCACCCTTTTCTTCCTGCCTCAGCCCAGTTTACTGGGGACAAATCAGTACCTACTAAGGCATCCAGTCCTGATGTGAATATAATTCAAGGGAGGAATATTCGGTTCCACACATTGTTATACTCCCCACCCCACCCTGCAAAAACTGTGAAATTATTTCTGTATTTTAGTTTCCTTGTGTCAGCTTTCCAACACCAGATTTTTAAAAAGTTTTTGCTTAAGTTAAAAATGTTCTCCTACCATAAATCCTGTGTCAGCCTCAAAAATACCAACTATTTTTCACTTTCTGAGTTGAGCCTCCTTCGTGAAGATTGCTTCTGGAACAATGTGATGGATTATGAGTTATAGCTAGGAAGCCTAAAATAAATCCTAATTGAAATGCAATAGACTATGACTCTTTTGAAAAACAGGGAATAGAGGGAGACCAAGGTTATTCAATTAAGGGTGCTTCAAGCTTTTTTTTGTACCAAGCAGCACAACTTTGCAAACCCACCAGAAAAAACAGTCCCTCTACAAAGTTCAAATATCGCTCTCTTTCTGAGAGAGCGTGTATGTGAAAACTTATTATCACCTAATTGACATTAATAGGGCAGAATTTAGAGAATTAAGAGCTGGAAGGATCATCTTAGGAGAGACTAATGGAGCTAAATATCACATGTAAAACTTAGCTAAACATTTACCAAAGGGAACATAACAATCCACAATCTACGAAGGAAATATTTACAGAAGGACTAAGAAGATTGGCTCATGCAGATAGATATACATAAATAGTCAGAGGAGCTCTGCGGAAGACAGGCTCCCTTTTCAGCATGAATTGAGATTCCAATATTTGTTTTAGTTTGCAACGGCACTTCTTCAGTTTTAAATGGTTTCTTTCTGATTGCTCTTAATATTCAAAACGGGAAGTGAGGAGTTGTTCTGAAAAGACGGATTGAAACGTGTCATCCTGAAGAGGTGAAGCTAGCCATTAGCTTTGTCTGAATCCTTACCCTTTCTCCTATGAACATTTTAGCTCGAGCAGTCTGGTTTCCCCATTTTGTGGCGCCTGCATTTTCTGACAGACTTTCGTGTTAAAAACCAATATAAACTAATGAAGAGAAGTCAGCTGAATTTTGCACTTCCTGGCCAATGTATATGCAGCCAGTCTCTTCTTAAGAAGCCATTCTTAAAGGAAATTACAGAAATATAACTGTACACCGGACGAGACTCTAAAACCCAAACGATGTTGCTCTGCTGAAGACATGTACTAGATAAGTAGAGTGTGCAAAGTTATCTTTTACTTTCCCAGTCTTCTGAAAAGCAAAAAATTGCTGTTGACTTACAGCCCCTAAAATCTCAAGTAAATGCTCAGGAGATTTTTCTCAACATATCTCACCATTGTGGCATAATATTTTTATTACAGCTTCATTTATGCCAGCACCAGATAGGCTGAAGAAATGCTACCATGTAAACCTCACTATCAGGTCTACAGCTGTGTTTCTGCCATTGCTAGGACGGAGTTACGTGAGCCGGGATGTTTCGGTGCCGGGGGAACTTGAGGATCAAAGTTGCAGGGTAATTGAGGGAACTGAGGAAGATCTAAGCATCAAATATAGCAAGAAACATCCACGAGCCTAAAGGAGCCTCTCTAACACGCTTCTTGCCCTGCTCACTTCTCATGTTCCGAAAGCTTTTTATGGAGAGGATAGAAAGAAGAAAGCAGGGAGTCAGAATAAAAATTGTCTGCATAACCCTGTTTTATTTAATCCTAATTTTATGAAGCACTTACTAAAAGCGCGTATTAAAACCAAGCACAAGGGTTTGAGCCACCTGTCACAACTTTGGTGTTACAACGGAGTTTATTGTGACTCGTTCTTGTGCAGGAAAATCAAGCTCACAGCTTTCGAACAAAGAAAGCCAAAGCAGACAAAAATGCTTTTCTTCAGCAGCAATGTTAGTTTGAATATTCCTTTAGGAAAGAGCTCAGTGCCTCAAAGAGAAATGCTAGGGTATTTATTTCAGTTAGGCAGGGCTTTCTATAGTTGTCATTGATAAAATCACTTTGAACTGAAACATCTGACCAGAACTATGAATCGCTGCCTAAAAATATTGCATCACATGAGAAAAAGTGAAATTATATATCTTGAAATGCAAGCATTGCTTTCAGCCTCCTTTATAAAACGCTTGTTGAGTTTTATGGTAGGTACACCCCAAATTTTTATGTTGCAACCTATTTATTTCAGATGTTTAGGCCTTTGCTACATGTAGAAGAGGCAAAACCAGAAAAACAGAGTAGTTAGTAGTTGTGAATTACATTTGCACAAGAAGAGAGGAAATGATCCCTTAGATAAAATTAATTGTGAGAACGAACTCTCATAGTTTAGTCACATATTGATTTTTTTTCTCCCCTCTCTTTTCTGTTGCAGGAATCAAACGGAAATCCATGCCGTGTCCTTGCTCCCATGACTGTCAGAATTCAGGTTGCCCTGGAGACCCGATGCCACATTCGCAGGAGGGGAAGAGAGAGACCTCAGCCCTGCTGTCCTCTGGGGACCGCGCTCCCGAAATTCCTCGGTGGGCCTCCTTTCGCCCCCGAGAGAGCGAGCCAGCCAAGTATTTGTAATGTGAGATGTTACCGTAAATTAAACGCTTACTAATGAAAGATCAGAGGGATCACTTTAAAAAGCTAGCTTCCTATTTCTCCGCATGCCTTTGGGAAATACACCATCACGCTTTTTAGCAGCACAGCCACAGGCACTGTATTATTAAAGCAAGCAGAGCAGCAAAATCTCTGAGTCTCCTAAACAGGTATGACACTGGATAACAATTAGTAATACCCTGGATATAAGAATATACCAGATTAGAACCATTCTTAAATCCACGGACATTTCTCTCCGAATCATTCATCTGGAACACTGGACAGTATCTGCTGGAAACGGAAAGTAGAACAAGTCAGCCTTACAGGCTGAGCTCGCTGTCAGCCTTTGGAGGTATATAGATCCCTCAGCAGGTCAATACATTATTTCCTCTGTCACATATGGGATTTACCGCTCCCACCAGCGCACTGCCCCGTTATATGGTCGCACAGGAGGCTGGAGTTGGGGGAGGACGGGGGTACTCGGCGAACAAAAGCCTCGCACCCACGACATCGAAGCGAGCGCACGGGACGAGCGAGCGCAGCTCGTCTCCCTCTTGGCATCACCCAGCAGCAAATCGAGCATGGAGTGGAAATGAGGACAGCGACGAGGGAATCTAGGAATATTGACTTCTTTGCCGGGTAGGCTGGCAATTGGGAGGTCTTGTGGAAACTTGTGAAATGGGAACGGGTTGGAGGGTACTGATAAAGATCCTGTGCTGAGGACAAAAAGTCTCATACTGCTAAAAGAAAAAAAAAACAAAAAGGCACGTGCATACAAAAGAAAGCAACGCGGGCGCTGCTCTGCGCAGAATGGCACCCGTTGCCTCCGACGCCTTGCGGCTGGATTCACAAGCCTTGTAGGGCAACTGCGGGTGGTGCTGGACAGAAAGACAGCGATGCGCAAGAGATAAGCCTGAGGAAAACAAGAGTGGAGGCAAAGACGACCACTTTGCAAACTGTGTTACTGCTGGGGACAGGAGACACCTTCCTGTAACTGACTGCTTGTAATTTGGGAGGAATTATATGCTTTCTGTGGGTCGAGGTGTGCCCAAGTGTTCTGCTGAAGATCCGGTCCCATGCCTTCCCAGTTTGCCGCTGCTCAGAAACGCAGCCACCAGACGCTGAACTCAGACCAAGCAACTGACTAGCACTCACTGATGGACCTAACCTCTATAAATTAAAGACATTTTTAATCTAACCCTCTCAATATTTTTCACCTTTGCCACACCTGTGGCAATAAATCCCAGTTTGAGTAAACATGTCACTAATTGTTACACTGCTTCCCCAGGCACTGGAACCCCGAGTCTGTGTTGGAGCTGCCCTGTTTTCCTGGAATAGTAATAAAGCCTTTCTCAGACATGTTTTGGTACACTCCATTCCAATATATAAATGTAAATGAAGGGACCCGTATTCAGAATCTACAACAGCAACAACTGTTAATTGCAGTCATAGCTATCAAAAACAATATTCAGCATGATCATGTCTTGTGTTCGCCTCAGGGCGTACCACAATCATAATTAATAATGGTATTTAATAACAATAATAGGGCAAATGCAGATTATGAATTCATGGGCAAGGTTAATAAATGGGATCTGATCATTAGGTAGGTACAGCTGAACAATTTATGAAGCATTTTAAGAGCTTCCCTGGACGTGGTGAATCAGGGCTGATTTGCTTGGCTCCTTTAGTGAGCAACAACAATGGAAAGTAAATAAATAGGGATGCGAAACAGCCTTGTCTTCTTTTTGTCACGCCCTTCCTTTAAACTTCTTTTTTTTCTTTTTATACCAGAATTAAAATGCCTTTGTAGCAAGGACTTTTGAAGGAAACTTTGTATGATACAGAGCCCAACCTTTTTGGGGACTGAACTTTATTATCATTTTCTTACTGGTCGTGGAGTTCTCCACCTCAGTAATCCATGTACAAAAGGCTGCTTCCTGTCTCGACAGGTTTACGGTCCAGGTAATTCAGTGTGAAATAAATAATGAACAACAATTGTGGTAACGATTTGTCTTCTAAAAGGTAAAGCCTTTGGTGTTTCTGCTCATTCTGACACGCTCTCCAGCTTGCACAGTCCTACCATGACCTGTAAACAGTATTTTTCTGAACAGAAAGTCTCTGCTGTCATTCTTGAGCAGGTATGAACAAGCCAGTGCTCACTATCAGTATCACGTTACTGGAACTTAACATACCATTGAGAATTTGAAATGTGGTAAGTAGCACGGCTGCAAGGTCTTTCTACTTACTGCAAAGTTGAGTGCACTAGTTTAAAACCATCTTTGAGGTGAGATGGGCTAACAGCAGGCACGTGGGCACCTGTGATGCTTCAGCTGCCAAGCAGTACAAACCCAAGTAACTCCGCTGCTTTTGACGGCATGCTCTTAATCCACGAGGGAAGAGGGTGAAGCGAAGGGCACTGACACTCAACTTTGGCTGAGCTTCAGCTGCAGGGACTGAAGATGACGTGGTGCTAGTGCCCCCACAGCAGAAACAGCAGAAGAAAGACACCTTACTCCCTTCGCTTCTTCAATCAGTGCCCATGAAGTGGCTCACAATTAGATACCAGGGCAAAGGGACAGAACTGAAAGGTCAAGGTGGGTTGTTGAGGTTTTTTTACCTCGTGCAGCAAGATAAGCCTGTCAATGTCCATATAATTATATTATCCTATATTTGGAGTAAGTCAATAATACAAATAATACACAGACATACCACACACACCATCAGCTAGTGTGCAGTAACATGCTTGGCGGCATTAAGTTGAGGAGCATGAGTGTTGTCCCTGTTGGAACCTGAACCTCCAGTTTGGACCCAGCTGTAAACGTCACCACAGTGAAGTCACAAAAGAAATCGAGAATGATGAAAGCAACGGTGAGGTTTTTAAAAGGTAACTGAAAATGTAAGAATTTTTACTGTCAAGGACTGCAGTGCTACAGCAAAAGGGGAATAATATTTCTAAAGAAGAAGTAGGAGAGTTGGAAGAAGTATTTTTTTGGAAGATGGTTACAGTCAGAGGGTAACATAGTCAGAACCAGGCTCTTCTCTGAGAAATACCATTCACAGGTAAAAGAAAGGTTTCACAGGTAAAAGAAAGGTTTCTACAAGGCCTGTTCTCCCAGAGGACAAGGAAATTTCTAATTTGGTCAGCTCTGAATCACAGCCCTCAAAAATGAAAAATAGATTACACTTCAAGCACAGATACTAGAATAACTTGGCAGTTGATTATACAGGCAAAAGTAGCAGCATATGCTGTACAGTGCTTTGCAAAATGCATGGTTTGAAAACCCATATATCCAGTGCAGCCAGGGATGGAAGTGCAGCGTGAGCGAGCACTGACCTCTAGTGGACATGAAAGTCTGGAATTGGTAAAGACTGTTGAATTAAAAATAGAAAATACGTCATGCAGACGGACAGTTATCCCAAGGCTTGTGCTTGGCAACTCTGCAAGCTACAGTCAGCATAGTTTTACTATTAGGAATCTCTCACTGTCTATGTGTCAGGAACTATCACGTCTATTTTAATGTCTAGAAGCAAATTTTTTATGGCCAAAAGAAAACAGTGCACACTTAGAATTTGCTTATTAAGACAGGCAAGTCAACTATTGATCAGTAGAATTAACTGAGGCTAAATTCATTCCCCTTTATAGATATTTATTAAATAACTTGGCAAGGTTGAGAGTGTCTCCATGGATATTAGCAGAGCATCAATAGCTTAAAGAAAAAAATACTGAGGAAACATGAACATGCATGTCATATTGTATTAAGAGTCTTAGTCCTACTTTTTCTACAATCAAAAAATACAGAATGGTGAGGGTTCATATATTTTCAATGTCTGCCCCAAAAGAGCTTGCTTGCTTCTCACTTTCAAGTTATTTTCCATAGGAAAAGTCCTGTAAGTGTTCTGGAGCTCTTCTTTAAACTAATCTAAAGGAGAAAAACAATCCCAGGCACATAATTCCGTAAAGCTGACCTTCAGCTGAAACTACCAAAGCTGGGTGCTCTCAAACAATTAATGTGCATACAGGGTTGCCTTCCTGTATCAGTAATGTTATACTTCATTCAGAATACTCACCTAGAAGCTAATACTGAAGTTTTGTGCTTTCACCACCTTAAGACAGTGAGGTTTCTGGGAAATATTTGGCCAAGAAGGCTCCAAAAAATCAGAGCTTGCACCTGGTCTTGCAAAAGGGCTTTGTCACTGGTGTGTGTTGTCCTTGTTTCCTTTGCACCCCGTCTCACACAAGAACTACTGGCCCCACACCCTAGACATTTATTCTTGCCTCAGAATGAGAGGGAAGGGAAGAAGCAGGAGAATCGTAAGACCTGTGAATTCCCTATTGCAAGTCTGTGAAAGGAAGGAGGGAGAATTTCCACAAGGAGAACAGGATGTCAGACAATTCACCAGATTTATTGTCGAAATACTATTCGAGAGTAGGAGAAACTATCTCAGTCTCTGATTGATATGAAGCCAATCTGTGTCCCAAAGTTAGTGCCATCACGAAAGTGAGAGTAAAATTTTTCAGGGTGGCATGCAGTACAGAAAGTGATATTTTGGTTCTGGTCTGTGACAGAATCATCTTGGATGTTCTCAGGAAGAATCCCACCACTCTCCAGAAGAACACTGAAATAAAGAAAGAGAAACAGAAAATATATTTTTGGTTTTTACACCTTTGCATTCCTGAAGACACTGTCATTCAGACAGCACCTCTAGTACCAACTGAACAAACTGTGCCAATATTGTGGCTGGGACTTGTATTCGCTTACTTTCTTTTTTCAAATATTAGACAAAAATAATTGCTTTTATGCAATCAGTAAAACCACATTTAATTTGAACATTTGTCTATAATCCATAAACTAGAAGTGTAACAGTAATAGTTGAAACCCAGCAAAAGTGAGCAGATACCATTCATTCAAAGGTATCATTTCTTGGTCTGCAAAGTACTACAAGTACTACAAAGTACTTTAAGATGGTGAGGACCCTCACCATAATAGTGCTGGATGATACAATATCAATATAATTATTGATAACTAATGTGGAATTAATCTTTTGTTCTTTCTCCTTCACCTCTAGTCTGCTCAGCACAAAAGAAGTGTATGTCATGGAAATACACTCAGCAGGCTTACCGTGTTGCTCTTCTAATATCAATATAAGGACTTGGAGAGTCAAATAGTCTCACACACTTTGGATCAATTCTGTGAAATTCTTTAGCTGATTCGTGAGGAAGTTTATAGCAGCAAGGTCCTACAGAGGGGCCCAGCACCACAAGAATATCTTTCACGTTACAGCCATATTCAGATACCATAGCATTTACTGTGGCCATCGAAACTCCTAACAATGTGCCTTTCCATCCTGTGAGAAACGAGAGATTGAAAAAAAAATTGTATAAATTGTCTCTTTAATTTTATAGTAGCTAAAATAAATGCTATTGTTAAAGGTGCAAATGAATAGATATATTTATATCTAAAAATAAATCATTATATCTAAAAATAAATAATTGTTTTTTAAAAAAACCCACCCCAATACATTAACAACTGTCAGTTTGCTGATATCATAATTTTGTGGAGACGGAAACTAGAGAGAAGAGTTTACATTAGGATTCCAGAATTCCTTTTTCCCAGTGTCCTGGTCTGGGCAACTAGAGCATACCTTACAGCTCCTCTGTGCTTGAAATATTTAAATGGGAGTATGACAACAGAAATATGTTACAGTCAGAAGTGTATTTTTATAATACGGTGAAAATGTTTTTAGTGTTATTTTAGAAAAAAAAAAAAGAGGCTCAAGCTAGAGACATTGTTTGGAATAGATAGATGAAAGCCAAGCTTTGCACTTTGGCATTGTTTGGAATAGATAGAAGAAAGCCCTTCTTTGAGTTCTCATATTCTAGTTTGAGACCCAGGAAGCCTTTGCATTGCACAGGGAGTGCGTCATAGCAAAGGACAGGATATGCTAATAACTCTTCCTCTGCTTTTCTACATCCAAAGACTGAGATGACGCTATAACTAATTGTCTACATTTGCATACATAGCAACGTGTTTTCAAGTTAAACATGAACTGAGGTGGGGTCAGACAGGAAGGAAAGGATTTAGGAAAAGATAATTGGAAGCCTGGCAAGGACTGTGATGTGGGAATGAAGGCCAAACTTGGGAGATGGAAGGTAGGAGTTCAGGCTAGAGCTGGGAGGTATGCTTGGAGAAGGCAGTGGTGTGGGCTGGGGGAACAGTGTGGTGCGTCAGGGACTAGATAAATGAAGAGGCAGCAGAGAAAAGAGCAACTACAGATTTCAATATTTTACAATAATTAGGTTTGAACACTTACAATGTAAAACTCTTAAAACTTTCAGGAGTGGATAAAATTCTCTGCATCCCTTCTCCTCATCAAGAACCACAACATTCCCCTCTCCTCCCAGACAGGCATGCCACAATTCTCATTCCTCTCACCTCCTCTAAGCTTGACAGGCACGGGCGTGGGGGGGCGTGGGGGGCGTGGAAGGTGGCGAGAGGGCAGGGGGGCACAACAACTTTGTTGAAGGAAAGTCAAAGTTTTAATCATCTTATGATGACTCACAAATTTGGATTTATTTTGGCTAATGTATTCAGTGTATGAAGAATTGTATGAATTAGGTGGTATTCATAAGTTCTAGGCAGAGGTGAAGCTTCCTGCCGTATTAAGGAGTGTACTAGCATCAAAGCTGAGGAGAAACTCCCAGCTGTGCATTCTCCTTGATCTCATAAATACAGACCTGTTTTATAAAATGAAACAGCCGCAGCAGGAAAATCTCACCACAGGATACATATTCTAGCCTACGAGTTGGGACATCTCCTGAAGTCAGACATAATCCCAGGTTGTGCTAACCCTCCCTGCTTCAGCTTTATTCTAATTTGGTTTGGGTCAAACATTTCTTCTGATCCAGAGTGATTTCTGGGGGCATTGGCTTTATAGCTAGTTTTTACATATGAAGTTAGACTGGGCACAAAAAAAATTATTGGGTTTTGGCTACCGGATCAGAAAAATACATTTATAAATACATAAATAATAATTATTACAGTTATAAAATAAAATAAAAAACCCCCATAGCCTTGGAAACAAACTATTCTTAAGACTAATCTTGTTTTGGGAGGATACAAACTTAGATACAAACAGGGTCTATATTGTTATGTGATCTTGCATTAATTCATTCTCGCTCAGTGCTCCTTTGGTCGCTAATTTATAATCCTTAGTCCAAAACTCTCTTTCCAGTGGACTCCTAGTTATTTTGATCTCTGTTATTTAAAATTCCTACCAGAATGAGCAGCACCGCAGGCTTTTCTGATGGGATCAGCAAACAGCACTGGTATGCAATCAGCACCTGGAGCTGCTATCGTAACACCTTTCTGATTCGTAACTATTCCATCATAGCTGTCAGGCTCTGTCTTTCCCATAATACACACAGCATTAGCGTGATCAATCTGTCAAGACAAAACCAGAACATGGACAGTGATATGGCAGCAAAAAACCCAGTTCTGACTAATGCAAAGATTTTTCTTTGGCATGAAACACTCTTCAGCACCAACTGCTCACGCATGGAAACCAGGCACTCCCTTGTTCAAATGCCATGCAGATGTGTCAGTAGAAAGCCACCATAGAAGTGGTGCTGTATTTTTCTTTTAAGAGAAACTGCTCTAATAATTTATCTGATTATTCTGCTCTGTGGTAAGTTAAATGTTAGAATATTCTTGGAAGAAACAGTGCTGCTTCTCCATATAGTGCCAAACAGCTGATAGTTTGGATGGCTACTCCCAGAGACAAACTGCCAGCATAAATGTTTTCATTGTCCTGCTTCTCACAAGTTCTTGCTGAGAAAGGCAAGAATAATGCCTACAGTTTTAGCCAGTGATACATGAAGGAAGATCTGATCCGTTTAAATAAACCCATTGTTTGATAAGATACCTTGACTCTGTGAAAAGTCTCTGGGTTAAATCCTGCAGCATTAGCTAGCCGGCGGAGATTTTCTTTAACAACAACTTGTGGGTCCCTCCGCTTGGAACTGCTGAAGAGATTGCAGGAGCTTAGAGTTGGTATATAGGAGATGCCACCTGTCCTTGTGGTGAAGCCATGCAGGAAGATATCATCTGGCAAGGCAAAAAAGACAACAAATAGTTGCTTTCAAGACAAGGCCAGTCCAGATATAACATGGTTTTATACTGAAGAGACCTGGAATCAGCCAATCAAGTTGAGTATTGCTTTACCTCATATTTAGCTGTGGCATTTAAATTTCAGGATTCTAAGTTTCCTTCTTGCTCATAATCATAATCCTCCAAGGCTAAGGTAGAGGGGTTTGAGCAAGAAGGAGACCTGGCAGTTTTAGCCTGACTTTTTGCAGAGTTGTAGTGCAAACGCTAGAGAAGAGGTAACTCACTGAGGAAAATGACGGATTTTTAAAAAAATGTTCTAAGGTGCCAGCTCCCAAGCTTTTTCGGCAAATGAAGCACTAGTCCTCAAGACACAGAATCTCAAACATCTTTCTGAAGTACACTGAAAACACTGAGAATTTCTAGTGTTACTGAAAAATCCTCTGTTTTGACAGCACAGATCTTATTGTGGCCTTATGCACCAAATGCAATTGCTGCTTTTGGGGGCGATGGTGGGGAGGGGGTCTGCGTGGCAAGGTGGAACTCAGAAAGCTAGTCCCACAAGTGGTGTTTTTGCTATCCTAATAGCTGACAACCTTAGTGCTGTAATCAGAGTTGAGATTCAAAATCTCTTTTATGTAGTGTGATCCTTTCAAAGTTACGGTCAAAAACTTGAAGCGCAACAAAGGCAAAGACAGCTTTAAGTAACTCATGTTCCTTTCAGGCTCTGGATCATTTCAGGCATATTTTTAGGGACAGTTCCAAATTTTTGCAGTAGCAAACCTCTCAGCTTTCCCCTGAATCCTCTGAATCATGAGACCCCATAATAACACTGCCTGAGAGACATGTTGCAGTAAACTTGGTCATGCCATGGCAGGGACACCGAGACATCAGTCTGATAAACCAGGCATGCCTGAGGCTGCAGACCAGGCAAAACTCCTGTCCTGCCTTTCCAGAAGATGACGGTAACTCTCCAAGTGTGTAATTCCCACACAGAGGGATGGAGATTTCACTGTCTGCAGCAATGCTCTCACTAAACCTGGGCCTCTCTTTCCTCTGATCAAGCCCCATTTCTGGAACGGACTTGCCAGTCCCTTGCTGTACCTCTATTGACACTTCCCCCTCTTACAGACATGATCATCATATAGAGTTATTTACTGCCTGAAGACATTCCCAGATCTTACCCATTCTGCAGGTCCCTTGAAGTATGCTTGGGAACAGCCTCTACAAAATCTGTTAGCTGGGATTCTATTTACCTGGGATCAGGGAAGATCTGAGGATGGTGAGCTCCCCTTTCAGGCTTGGCAGGCTTTCCAAGTACACCTGAATCTCACTTTGGATGAGAACCACATCCTGCGTAGGAAGCGTTTGCCCTTCACTCTGAGGTTCAGCTATCTGTAGGTTTTTACAGTCAGATCCCACCTGTAAATCCTCAAACTCAAACTGGTAGACTGCTGTAAAGAGATGGTCTACATATACTTTCATTAAGTCTTTTCTTATGGTAGGGAGAATAATTTTAATGATGCTCAGGTCTTTTTCATCTAGTCTTTGTTTGATGGTGTACAAAGCAGCAGCTGTAGTCAGAGCGTGTACCACCTCCAGTCTTTTCTTCAGATTCTGAAAATCTCTCAGAGCTGGAAGCAAGGACTCTTGTTCACCGTTCCTTTCGCTCCCCTGCCTCTGGCAACACATGACATAAACAAACGGAGCAGGGATGGAAGAGCATTTCTCAACAGTTTTTAGCGTGTTATGCAGTAATCCTTGGATGTTGCTCTGCAAGTTGGCTGGTAGGCTGAACAGATCTATCAGTACTGCTTCCACCATATTCCAGGATATTTAAAGATTCCTGCAACTGCCAAGTAGTCAGTAACAAAACATGAAAAACAAACAAAAAGGCAAGATGGCATCATTAGTCCACACACAGTTATGTTATTAAGGCAATTTATTCAGTAATACTGTGTAGAGAAGGTGGCATAGCAGTAATTACTGTCTTAGGATTTCCTCACTGCATCAAAAGAAATGGCAGCAAAAGAAGAGGGGCAGAAATGGGAATTATTATGTATTTATTTAAGTATTTAGGTATTTCCCTACCACCCTGCCTACCTCAGGTTTTTCCCAGGTCAAGGATGATAAAAGGTTAGTACATAACATTAGATTTATTGAATCAATTAACCCACATTAGCCCAATGGACCTGCTTATCCTCTGACTGTTGGGCCCTTCTCCAGCTCCCATGAGGAGGCCTTCAGGAGACTTTCTGCACTTCTCCCTTTCGCGTTACCAAAAGTGCTGACTTACTAATTTCTGACTTCTGTGTGGAGAGGCACATGATCGGTATAGTTCTTCTTTTCAACACATGCAGGAACTCAGCACAGGTTACTGAAACTTTACCTAGTACACAAGAAGTACACAGAACTAAATGAAAAGAATAATACTGTGCACAACTTCCTGCCTCAGCTTTTTCACTATGCTAGCTGCACTCTTTGCTCCGAAATTAAGCTTATCCAAAACCATTCTGTAGTTCACAGCTTGTCTTGTGGCCCATGGTGTAATTCCAGTTTTGGTGTTTGGTTTTTTTTTTTTCCCCTTTCCTGGACTTTGTTGATCCAAGTCCAGCTAGGCTGTCTACCTGTGGAAACTTGTCCATTCATCTCTTCCTCTCTCTGTTTCTATGAGAGCCTATTTTACATATCCTCTAGGAAGTGTCTTATTTTCTTTTCTCTGTCTCTGATAATTTTTCAGTTTCCAGTGCAAGCCTCCAGAAGTCTGGAACAAAAGACTAGATCCCACTTGCTTTGGGAACCTTGAACAGATGGCTATTCAGATTTCATGACTAAGCACTGTGCTTGATTTAGAAGGAATACATGCAGCTTTATCATCAGTTGTAAGACCCCATAATCATTTAGAGTATTCCTTAACACCACCATTTTTTTTTGCACGGTAACAAATCGTGCATAAGTATTAATTCCTGTGCAGGAAAATTAGTAACTTTGTAGGAATGGAGGACTTGAGAATCTTTTAAGTCTTTGAAATCAATGCTCTGCTACCAGAACTAACTGTATCAGATAATGCCTGGCACTATTTTCCTGCCCCAAGCCCTCATTCTCCTGTAACTACACGCATGCTCTGGCTTTACAGCATTTCATTATCCTGCAAAAATACTGCTTCTGTGTGTACTTGAGGCCTACCACTGTGGTGGACGTGGTGTCCTCCTTGGCATTTTATGGTTTACAATGGATTCCCAGAGTTTCTACACTCAAATGAGAGGTCAAAGACCTCTCTGCTTTTAATGGATCGTTTATTCAGAGTGGGTTTTACAGAAAACATTCTGTATTTTCTTCATTGTTCTCTCCTCCAGACTGGAAGAAAAATAATACTGACTGAAAAAGATGTTTTCCTTTCTGCGAGTTGAACACTTACAAAGATTAATTAGTGACTATCAAAACAGGTGAACTAAGAGTATCAAAATGTGACAGCAGATAAAAGCATCTGCCATGTAATTTATGACTCTTGATTTTGCTTAAAGTATTATTTACACACAGCTGACAACAAAGAAAACAGCTTGCTAAGAAAACAGTGTCGAAACAGACTCATGTCAAAGAACATGACTTGGGAAATCAGGGTATTTCCCTCCCTACCCTGATACTCTCTGTGGGAGGCCTGTAAGAATATGACATGATCCCAAACTAGGTATAGCTAACAGCCCCAGCAAAGACTGTAAAACAGAGGGGTGTATGGAAAAACAGATTATTGCTCCACTTCAGGTATGTCAGTAGTGGAAGGTAAGCAGAGTTCATTGCTGTCCTCATACTTCCCCAGGAAAATACCACCAAAGAAGGGGTAGAAGGAAAGCGTTTGCGGAGGGAGAGGTAACTGCCTACGTTGCTATTGTGTATTGCAAAAAGTCCACAGGGGCAATTATTGGGATGTACACAAAGAAACAATGGGGCTGATTCACTCTTGTATCCTTCCAGTTTTGCATCACAGAGTCCTGCTGAAGTCAGTGGTGTTAGAAGTAAATTTGATACAGCCATAATAAAATTTTTTGACTGCTTTCTAATTACCCCAAACAAAACCCTCCTCAAAATAAAGGCTTGCCAAGCATAGCAATGTTTTAGCTTATGAGAAATGCATTCATGGTTACTCAGGTTTTAAGTAACGTGTTCCACAGTCCCAGTGTTCCACAAAAAGTCTCACTGCATGTAACCGCATCAGGAAAGATTAAGTGCATTTATTAAGGAGTTGCTCATTTCAGTACAAAATGCAAGGCAAATACTTGCACAAACTTGAAGCCAAGGCCACCCATTAGCTCTTCCACTCACTCTCTGAAACGCTGTCAGTACAAACATCTGGAGGGTAAAAAGATTCTCTTGCACAGACTTCAAGAAAAAGAAAATGAAAGAAAATGATAGATAATGAGAAGAGAGGAGAGGAGGTTAACAAGAGTGAAAAGAAACAACGAAGAAAATAAAACCAGGCTGCAGAGAACAAGACAGCTCAGGGTAGAAAAAAGATCCAAAAAGCAACTTTCGAAAATCCCAGAAATCTAATTCTAAAAGGTCACTGTTGGTCAAGACAAGATTGCTGTCAATTTCCTGCACCTTTGAATCCTACTGATCACCTTATCTTCTTACAGAAACTCAGAGCACTGACATGGTTTTGGGAAAATTAAAAAGGCAAGAAATATTTAACATGTGCCAGAGAGAGATGCCCAGAGAAAGAAAACAGGTCATTAAAGCAGCCCAGATGAACAGGGATAAGAGCACAATTTTAACAAAACTTCAATAACAGCAAAAACAAAAAAAAAAAAGGGGGAAAAACCCCATAAAAACCTCTTAAACTGGATTGAAATAAAACATTCTGCCCCTTTTAATTTACAGGTATTTAGGCAAGGTTGAAGAAACAGAAATCAGCACTTACAATGAAAATATCGAACTACATGCAGTTTTCATCAACAAACTCAAAGTTTAAAACACAGGATTTTACTTACACAGGTAGACAATCCTTTTAAACGCTTGAAAAATATCATCTGATATAAACACACACTACCAGCTTTATATATCTCACTTCTCACTGTCAGTCTTGCAGCTGATTTGTGCAAGGTGGAAATTCCTATTCTAGGTAAGATTGGAGTGGGAACCTGTATTTCTTCTTTATGATAAGACCCTGCTTTGTTGCTGTCAGTATCGGCAGGAAATAACAAACTGTACTGAAAGGCACAAACGTGATTAAGTGCCAGGGTAGCGTTAAACCCGGAAGCAGCATTAACCCTGCCATGTAACTTGCTGCTGTAATCATACATTCTGATGCATCAGCTCTGCACAACCTCAGAGTCAGAAATGTACAGCACTGCAAAACAGAACAAGAACACAAAGAAGTTTAAGGAACACTTGCACGGACTGAAAGAGTTTCCTTTTCTGAGCTGCAACTGCATGTTCCAGTGAAGAATGTGGCAGTCAGTCAAGAAAAAGGATATTCAGAAGGACCCAAATAGAGAGGTCACGAGAGGCCACAGGCCCAAAATGAGGATGCTGATTTCTCCTTGGAACAGTCAGGAATTTCGCAGAGCTCTGTAAAAGAGTCTGAATGTTTTGACAGGAAAATGCAAAGGTCAAAAGGCAAGTGGAGGAATTAGGGATTTGTATTAGGCTTTGTCCAAGAATTATATGATAATAAATACATTTTCTCAACTGTGCTAAAATCAGTCATGACAGATAAGTATATGACAACTAAAGGACAAGAAGAAAAAAAAAAAAGTATTTTTTTAATGAACAGAGGAATTAATAAAATCAGATTTCCTCTAAACTGCTGTCCTATGTCCCCCTGTTCCTCCCTTCCATTCAGCTTCAGTAAACCTACACTTCTGTCAGGTCCAGAACACACCTTGGGAGTCCCCCACCATTTCCCTGCTTTTCCTTCCAGCATGTGCTGGGCAGAGGGATGAGGGCTGAATCCTCCTGGCTCTGCCTCCCAAAGGGAACCAATGAGGGTATCTTGTCTTTCCCCACCCAGGCTCCTATTTTCATGAAGTTTGCAGAAATCAGCTATCTCCGAGGCTTCCCACCCCACCGTCAAATGTGTCCGAACTAGAGCATTAAAAATTAACAGGGGGACTTGATGGAGAGAGACCAACACAACCATTTTCTTGCCTTCAACCAGACTAAGAAACGATAATTACTGGGTTTACTCTTGGTGCAGAATGCTGAGAAAGGATAAGGAAAAGGTCAGAAAACATCCAGGATACAAACCAACACTGAAAAACGACAAACTGATGTCTCCAGCTGAAGTACCACATTCAGCTTCTGCCATTCCAAAAAAAGGGATGACATGAACAGATTGTATGCAGAGATAAGCAATTACACTATAAAACTTGTGGGATTTAGGGTTAAAATTCCTTAACCCGTAGTTCAGAGGAATACGAGCAGGCAGGAGACAAGTCCGTGGCTACAAAACAGGGCACGGCAAAGAGCAGGAGAATCTGGGCCACCTCCTTTCTCGTAACCCAACGGCGCTCAGCAAAACTTATGTTCTCTGCAGCATACATCGAACACTAACAAATCATGACAGAAAACGTAGTTTAATACAATTAATTCGGCAGCGAAAAAAACCCGTTAACCAAAATCGCCTCAGCCACAAGGCGAGCCACGTCGCGCTACCGCTGTGGGCCCCACCGCGAAGCACCCACCCCACTTCGGACAGGATGAGTTGTTCCCTCCTTTTTCCCCCCGTCTCCTGCCGGGGACAGCCCTCCCTCCGGCCCTCTCCCGGCTCTCCGTGCCCCTCGGCCGCCGCTAACAGCCGCCCTCCCCTCACGCCGCCTCCACCGCTCCCTTTCCCGACGCTCCCTTAAACCCCCAATTCCCGGCACCGCGGGGCCGGCCCTTGGCCGACGCTCCCCGGGCTGGTGGCGGGCGCGGCGCGCGCCGCC
>JAVJGG010000008.1:29376107-29407436 GCA_035590195.1 Aviceda cuculoides | reverse complement strand
GTCGCGCATGCGCGGCTTCTCCCGCCCAGCCCGCGGCGCCGGCTCTCCGCGCTCCCGGGCCCGGGTGAGCCGGTCTCCCGCGGCCTCCCCGCCCAGCGGCCGCGGGGTAGGTGGCGGAAAGCCGTGCCTTGGTCGTGTCAGGACGCTTGGCTCTGCTCTGTTCGTGTTTCGGTGCCTTTGGAGGGTTTGGGACTGTGTGCCGCGGGGGGCAGGCGCGGTTGGTGTTGGGGGTGTGGGGGGTGCTTGAGCGGGATGGAGGGGTGAGGTGAGGGGTGCCAGGGAAACCGTTGCAACAGCCCTAAAGGTAAAATGATAGATGCGGTTTCCTAGTCAAGGCTACTACAGGAGAGTCCGTGGGTCGGCCGAGTGCCATTTAATGTATTGCTCCTGAAGATGCGCTTGTGCCGGACTCGCTGTGTTTTTGTGGGAGTTCGGTGTCGCTTTATATAACAATGCTAATTTTCTGATTTATTCTATCCAAAGGGATACCAATACAGTACTAAATGTTTTCTAATCACTGGTGAGCAGGGGATCTTTACAGTGATAGTAGGTTGCAGCTTTCAGTGTGACAGCTTTGTCAGTTTCTAGTTTATCTTACACTAAGTATAGTTTAATAGTTAATATAGCAGGCAGTTGCAGTATAGTAACTGCAATAATTTAAATATTCAGGCTAAATATGAGAGCATGCTCTCATGCATTTAAGATGCTCTTAAGACCTGTGACTGTATTCACAAACTGAGGATCTGTCCTACAGAGAAGCCAGAAGAGCATTGCAATAGTTTAGTTTATAAAATTCTGCAAGAAAGAGCTTTAATTCTCAATCATCAGCTTTGAGCATACCACCCATTAGTAACCTTTTGTTGTTAATAAAAAAATGAACCAAATTACATAATGTGTTGATCTGGGATTCCATAGGAAAGCCCTTAATTTTGTTCTCTTTCATTAACACTTAGGGATTAAATAGAATGAAGATAAAACAATTCACTTTTTTCTGTCCTTATAGGTCTGCACTTTTGCCTAAAATGGCCAAGCAAAATTCTCCATCACTAATTGAAGTTGTAAAACAAGTTGCAGAGCAGCAGCATTCACAAGTGTCAGAGATAGAAAAAAGTAAAACAGTTATTTTCCAGTTGCAGGTAATAAAACTTGTTTAGAGTAGTTTAATTAACTAAATTTTTTTCATTAGATGAGGAAGTATTCCTATGAACAAGAGAAGCTGATAGTACTTTCATTTTTTTCTGGCTGTTTGCATTTAAGTGTAAGCCAGCTGTTCTGTTACTGTGTGTGGTGTTTAGATTTAGCCAAAACTGTGCATGTGTATTGTTACTTGTAAGGCTGCAACATAGGTAAGACTTCATTAGAGCAGGTTGTAGCAAAAACTTTTATTTTTTCTTTGAAAAAAAAACAAACCCCCAAAACCACCAAGATAGCAAACCCACAAAAACTCAATACAAAGTTAAGCTCTTTGAATTTTTCATAGTGATTTCCTGAGAAATTAATGGAAAAAAAAGGATTTTAAAAGCATCCTTTTTGGCGGATTTTCACTAGACTCTTATAATTTTTTCTTAGTCTCTTTTTTTGCACAAAATACTTTTTTTGTGCATGTTTGAAGTGGGTGTCCTAAATAGTCATTAAATACTGTTTTTATTTATGTAATAATTTCTTTTCCAATCTCCCACAGAAATTATTAAGCTTTCAATTATTATTTAACCTTTGAGATCAAATTTCTATTGAGAGACTTACACTTAAGTCTGAGGAAAGACAGAATAGCATTCAGGAGTTTTTGAGCATGGAAGAATGCAAACGGAAGTAGTAGAGTTCCAATTATAGTGTGTGTGAATAGCCCAACAACTGAAAAAATTGAGATTTAAAATTTTGTGCAAAGATAACTTCTCTGAAGGAGCAGTGAAAACTTTTATTGCTTAGGAATGTCAATTGACTGACCATACCTTGCAAGAAGCTTTCTCCTAATTATATACCATCCCATAATATAGTATGATGATGCTGCAACAATTAAATTGTGGTCAAACAATTTAGGCAAAGGTATCAGTTTTAAAAAAAACCCCAAACCCACAGAACCTTACAGCCCTAGGTAATTAAGTTAGCTCATTTATTTTCTTCCTTTTTCACACCTTTTCCTTTTTCTTTCAAAAAGCCCAAACCCTAGGTAATTCTATACAAACATTGATGTTAGCAAAACAGCAAAGTTAAATAATTAGGAACTTAAAAGTCAGAATGCAGAACTGCTTTTTCATCACTATGTCTGTACCCATGTGTACACGTGACAAAAGACATGGAAATGGAAAACAATAATTTCCTTTCCAGAATTGAAGATCTTTGCCATTGAGGTATTTTTGCTTTCCTGTCCTCAGTAAATGGTGGCTGGTAGTGATACAAATCCTGCTAAAACTGTAGCCCAAGATTTCCAAATTGAAAGTTAGCACAAACTTTTAGTTCTTAACAGTTAATAATGCCTTAATCTGTTCAAGACATTGAGTAAGAGATTTCATAGCGCTCGTAATGCTTCCATTAGGGAGAAGATAATAATAGGTGGCATAAATCACGATGTTAATTCTCTCACTTAGTGCACTACTGTTGGCTGTTACTTTGGGTGGGATTCATCATAGCTAGCTTACATCACCTGCAAGTCAGATGTTAAGCCTGTATTAGTCATCTATGCTCCCTCGGTAGTCATCAAAGAGAGATAAACATTTCTGAGGCAGCAGTTCAGCGCTCACATCTTAGATTTATGTGTAGACATGGTGCTTAGGGACATGGGTTAGTGATGGACTTGGTAGTGTTAGGTTTATGGTTGGACTCGATGATCTTAAAGGTCCTTTCCAACCTAAATAATTCTATGGTTCTATGATTTCTTATGATGGGTTGAAGTACTACTTCCTGGAGTTGTTTGCTTCTCATCAGTAAGAAGATGTAGAGGCTTTTTTAGGACTAGATGTGTATTTCTTAGGGGGTTAAAAATAGCTGGGATTAATCCTACTCTCAAATACTACTGTGATGAAGGTGGCGTTAAAAACTACAGTAGAACAGGCTAGTTAATCTCCATCCCCCCAAATACCCATCTGTGTGTTTGTGTGGGTTTGTAAGTGATTTTTGGCATCATTAGATATTTTTAGTCTGATTAGGACTTAAGCAGGTTTCAGCTCTAAACAATCATTAGGATTGGGTTTGGCCTGTCATGTCCTATGCATCTTGCAAATAAGAGGAATTTAAAGTAATTTCAAGGATACTTTGTTTCATGTTTTAGACTCAATCTAAGGGGAGAACTCTAAGGTAGTATTCTTGCATTGTGCCTCTAAGGTGAAGATTTTGGGAAATGGAACTCTAATTATCTTCCATTCAAGCCACATTAAACAAGTGAAAAAGAAGACTCTCTTGAATAAATATAAATTACAGTGTTTAAGTAGATACCTAGTATCCTCTCAGTAAATGTTTTTAAGTGAACACTGAAATATTTTACAGGCAAAGTTTCAGGAACTAGAAAAAGAAATGGATTCGATTCTGTTAGAAACGAAGACAACAGAAAGGGAAATATATCTGCAAGATGATGCCATAGAAGTGACAAAATATCACTGTGAAAATCTGGAGGCCCAAGTCAGAGGCCTATATTCTGAAAATTTAAAGCTGAGGCATGATGCAGAAGCAATACAAGAAGAGTTTGAGATAACATTTGCAAGAAATAATGAATATCGGGAAAAAATAAAGGCTCATAAACATCTCCTTTGGGAGATGGAAAGTAAAATGCCAGTTATGGTTGAGCTTGCTAAAAAGAAAGCTTTTGTCGAAGAATTAAGGACAAAGAAAGAGGAGTTAATGTGTGACCTCCAGAATCCGGAAGAATCTGTTATAAAACAAGTCCAGGTACTCTATTTCCTCTCTGATTCTTTTTCTTTTGTGTGAAATAATTTTGGCATAGTTTAGCTAATATGATTATTTTGTCTAATATGTTTACAGTGCATGAGGGACTGACTATGGGGAGTATAGATGATTTATAATGCTACACTAATTGAAGAAATTTTGACTTCAGTATGCAGTAAAAAGAAACATCAGTCATTGTTATCTGTATATTATTGTAAAAGTCAGGTTCATTCTATGTGATTGAATGAACTCAGCTATGAAGAAAATTAGAGCTGTAAATTAAACTATATAATTGCCAAACTCTTTGTGGGCTTCTTTGGGTTGTTGCATAAAGTGACATGGACACTTTTCAGAGCTCTGTGGAACACTGCCATGTTACGTTTTTCATGTCAGAGCACAGTATTCTTTAAACTTTGCTGTCAGGTAACAAACTGCAGTTGAGCTGTTTGCCAGCAGGAGGTAGATTTGATGAGATGGTGATAGAAAGAAGGAAGAAGGAAAAATGTATTTGTTTTCGTATTCTACTCTAACACTGTTGTTTTTACTTGACCCTAATTGCAATACTTATTAAAAACTACCATGTAGGAATTTTTCACCACAAAACTTTACCAATATGTGAACAAATGCAAGTAAGAAGTTGAAATGGGGTCACAGATTTCAACTATGATACAACTTGCGTTATTGAAAATCTGGTATTACACTGTTCATGTAAATTGATGAAAACTTGGTGGTACAAGCAAATCTTTAAGTACTGATAAATAAAGACTCATTAGCATTGTATTTCCCTTAAGAAGGAAAAATCGATCTCAAGTATTACATTAAATATTCTTTGGTTTTGCAATAAATTCCATTTTAAAAAAAATTAAGACCATCAAAATGAGTTCAAATTCCTGTATTGTTGTAGTTGTTTGCATATTTCAGATTAAGAGTATATCTTAAGTATCTAAAGCCATGTTATCAATTATTTTAATTATTAATGTTAATTACAATTCTTAAATTATTATTTTAATGTGAAGTTGTTTATTATAGCTCCTTATCTCATCTCTGTTAATGAAGTGAGACTGTTATAATGTGACATTTTTAATAAGTTTAATAGATGTACTGTGATAAACTTTTTAAGGAGGGGATTTCTGTATCTTGACTTACATCTTCAGGAAGAAATTACACTTTTAAAAAGGGAAATCACAACATTGAAAGAGTTCATTAGTAAAAAAACAGATTTGCTGGAAGAAGAGAAAAAAATGCATGCTAAGCTTAGAAAAGAAATTGAGGTGAGTCATTTGAATAAAATATAATTACAGTTCTCCTGACAGAATGTAGATAGTGCAAATTAAGTTTGAAATATTTTATATACTGTTGCTCGCCATAGATTATTCAAGTATATACAGTAACCATGCTATCTTAAATTCTTGATACTGATAAATTCTGAATTTTAGAAAGACTAATTGCTATAATGAGAAAAATTGAAGTTAAGAACATTTTTCCTTAAGTCTTTTAAGAAGGAGTTCAGCCTCATGAACTTTTGGAATGAGGTCCTGAAAAGAAAGAGGTCACTGAATGTGAGTGAGGCAAAATGCATGGGTTTTTATTTCTGTAATACTTTTGAAATACTTTAAATTTCACTACTGACTTGATTGTTCATGACTTGTCTCATGGCTCCGGATAACTCATCAATTGGAGAATCAATTGCACCAAGAAAATGGACTTCCCATGAATCTCCTTAATTTGAGCTGACGTTAAATTAGGGATAACACAGCAGCTTCTAATTAGCTGCCAAGATAAAATTCTGATAAATAGTTAAAACCTTCTCTTTTTAAGTAATTGAACTGTATTTTACATTTTGTTCCTTACTAAAATGCTTTGTATGTCTAGATAGTTTTTAGTTTGGAAGTTACACATCATTTATCTTGTTATTTCAAGTAAATGCCACACAATTTAATGAACAAAGCTTGATAATATGAAGATTAACTGATCTAAGGTTAGCACTACTGTCCATTGTAAAATGTAGGAGGAAAAAAGAATAATTTTTCATGTGATAGGGAACAGCAGAGAATTTTTAAACTGAAAAGCAAAACACAGCCACTTTAGAATAGGTCTATGCTACTCAGTATCTGAGAAAATATCTTTTTATCAAGGCAACATCCTCCTAAGAAAGTTCTCTAAACCCAAAGTGAAATTAGGCAGCCTAGAAATAATGTTCTGTTCTGTTATTGAAATCAATGTAATTAAATAGTGAAGGTTAACCTGTTCTTCAGTTGTTTGGATTATACAATCTTTTTGTCTCAGAAGGAAGCAAGTTTAAAAATGGAATCTTTCAGGGTATTATTTTCTATTAAGAGCTCTCTGGAAAACAGTCCAATTTTTAATATGAAAACTGACGATGGACAGGCAGAGGCATTGATACCTGGCGGTCCTTAGCACAGCTCAGGAAAGAATACTCCAGCCAAGCCTGGGAATAAAGTGAGATGGATGAGGCTCCATGCAGCTGCCGTGGTGGGATTCAGCTACAGACTGCCAACACCTAGGTGCGGTTGGTTGAACGCAGGTGGCTGTGCATGAGTCAGGTTCCCATTATAATCGCTGGAGGTGTAGTCAGTGCAGGTGATGTATTCTAGAGATAATTCAGTTGGCCATATGTAGGTGTTTACAGTAGGGTGAGCTGCATAATCTGGTCTTTCTAGACTTTATAGTATGCATTGGCTAGATTTCTATTGATCAAAATGGGAATGTAGACGTGTAGGTCACACATACACCTCTAAAGCTAGGTATCTTCAGTTGTGCACTGACCCCACCTCAAGGCTTCAGCACTTGTCATAGGACTTTTACGTATTGCGTGGATTCTCAGCTTCTAGAACTGCATGGGCCAAAAGGAACTGGCCTCCTTATAATCTCATGAAGCTTAACAAGGCCAAGTCCAAGATCCTGCATCTGGGTTGGGGCAATCCCCAATGTCAACACAGACTGGGTGGTGAATTGATTGAGAGCAGAGTGAATCTGACAGCATCCCTTGAAAAGTTGCGAAGGATTATAGTGGAGAGCCAGGCAACACGAAGAAAGACAGCCCATCGCTAGTAAAAGAAGGCAGAGTAATTTATTAGCGTGGGAGGGAGTTGGTTATACATTAAATTTTTGCAGTAAGACTCACAGGAAGTCACTGGCAGTGCTGTAGTTCTGATGCAGCTGTATACCATCAGGTGTGTGTTCAATACAGTGTAATAACATTTCAATAAGCAGACACAAGAATAATTATACACTACCACTCATATGCCATTCAAACTAGGGTAAGTAAGCACAAATTTTCGTTAAGTGAATACCCATTATTTCCATTTTTATTACAATGAATGTTTCCTGCTTTTATACTTTATAATGCAAATCTTCAGAAGGTCGTCTGCAGCAGCCATTCTTCACATAAGGTAAGAATGAGGGCAAAATTGTTACAATACTGCACTGCTGCAGTATTGCCTTTCTATGAAAAACATACCTTTTTGAGTGCAGTGCAACGGTGAAGATGCTACTACAGCCATCTAGGTTACCTCATGTGTATTCCAATTTATACCCAAACATGCTCCTCAAAGAATGAAAATTTCTTCCTTTCTCATCTCTCGCTCTGGAGCCTGAAATCTTCCATGTACAGAGTGTTGCCACAGCTGTGACATGCTGACTCTTTGTGTGGGATTTACTTTGTTAAATTGTAGACACCTACAGAGCAGATACCCACATGGAACTCCTCACTTAAGCTCTTAGTGGGACAGACCTTTTCTTTCCTGTAGTAGGAAAGAGAGGCACAGTTCATATTGTCCTAAAGCAGATATCTGAACTAAGTCAGATGAATTGCTTCCTAGATGTCTGTGTCTTTTCACTGAACATGGAATGACTTGGTCAAATGTCAGAATCTACGCTTAGACAGTGTTAGGTGAGCTGAACCCATCTCTGAAAATAGTTGTACTTGAAAGAAATTTTGAAGTGAATTTTATTCTGTTTTATTAGGTACAGAATAAAAGATACGATGCTATCCTAAAACGTTTGCATTGCCAACTGAACAAACTCCATTCAAATAAAAGACGATGGCACTGGAATATTCAGCTGTTGGAGAAGAAGGCAGCAGAACTAAGAAAGTGTCTTGGAGTAGTGGAGTTACAAAGTGGCATATAAAACAGACCTGACAAAGTTACAATGTGGGTAGTGTTTTCCATACAGAGGAGATTTTTTCTGGAAATGCTACAAATAGTAAATAGCCTGACAGCTGGGCCACGGCTTAGTGATTTCTTTCTTTTTAAAGTTTTTCTCCCTTTCATTCTGTGGCCTAAACTAGGCTGTGCTCGATCTGTAATGCTTTGCAATAGCTTTGTTATTTTTTTTTTTTACTGTAGCCAGAGGCTGTTCAGGAAAAAAGTTATTAACATTTCCAGGTGTTTTCAAAATATCTGCCAATTTAATCTAAAAAAATCATTTGAAGTCAACCAAATGAGATTTGAGGAGTTCCTTTTTATTTGATTAGATCTCTGAAGATTGAGATCTACATTGTTTTTCCTACAGAGAAATTGGTATCAGTGTATATTTGCATTCTTGGGATACCAAAATTCCGGATCTTTTATCCACACCCCTTAGTGGGAAATTTATACAGGTGATGTTACTGCCTGTTTGCCCTGTATCTGCCAGGTTGTCCTAGCATGGGGAACAAGGAGGACATAGGTTGTCCAGCTACGTAACAAGTAGGATCAGTAACAAGTATGTTACTTAGTAACACAGTATGATCAGAACTGGGCTTCCAAAAATCTGATTTCAACTTATGTTAGCAAAGAGGAATGAGTAGGTAGAGAGGACTGCATCTGGACAGCTTTTGAAATGGAACAACTCACCCTCTAGAAATAGGAATGCGTTATAGATGATTGATTGTAGAGCAACTTACTGTGTAGAGGATCTTAACTAACTTGTACTAGACATCTAAGTACTTAATGTTTGGTAAGGTGATTCTTTACATAAATGACCATGTATTAAAAATTTTTGTTAAAATGGAAGTGAACAGTAAACCTTTTTATTTGCCTTCTTTTTGTTATGTGCTTGGCATTTGAGGAATGTACAGTGCTTTCTCTATTCTTATACTTAAGGTAGTAGTTCTGGATGGACATAACGTGTAATATTTATCTGTTCTATGAAAGTAGCTTTTTATTTGAGGTGTTGTCTTGAATAATTTAGATTTCTCTTTACTCCTGAATATAAAATGAACAGTTTAGCAAATTGAGTATTTACTGTGGAAACTGTTAAGCTGCCTGTATATTGTTAGCTTAGGAAACCAAAGTTTAAAATGCAATACTGTTATTAATTTTTAGAACATGCTTATATTCATGTATGTTTAGATTTCACTTAATATGTTATTTCACTTAATATAAAGTTATTTTAAGCAATATGCTGACTCATGAAGGCTCTCTCTCAACATTGTTAGGCTCGGGTTTGTTTGGCTTGGTCTTTTTCCTTTGCAATACTATCACCCAGGTTACTTTCATTAAAACAATAATGTAGAAATGAAACCTCAATATCGTATGCTATAGAAACAGTAATGTGATACGAATAATTTGCTGGGTTTAAACTTTTCTAACCTAATTTATTTTAAAAGAAGACGAAGAAAGACATCTTAAAACTAATCCCTAATCTTAGCTACCTTTGTGTTCTGAAGTGATTCATACATTCATTGCTGACTCACACATTCATACAGTCCAGAAAGCACCAATGGCATGTTGAGTCTTATCATGTATATAGTACATTACTGTAACATTACAACTATTTATCACCCCACACAGCAAAACATCTTGCATTTGATTAACATATATCTGCTAGAAATGGATCCAGACTTGAAAAATAGGAGTATTTGCTGCCTTATTGGTAGTTTCAGTGTTTAACTACTCTTCTTCTGTTTTGCATTATTTTTAATTTAAATGTATTCAGCCATCTGGTGAAATGAGTGTACTTTCTGTCCTCTCTGTAAAAATACTTATGCACTGTCTTCTTGCTGAATTAAATAGCTTGAGCCTTCCAAAGTTATTGATTGTCAGATCTGACCGAGAACTTTAGGTTAATGTATCCCCCCAAAAGTGGTACAACATCCAAAATTCTCAGGGTATTAAGACTGCGTGCCCTTAAATGTGCATTTTACTACTGATATTGTCTTGTTTTCATATTTAGTTTCTAATTATTTCTCAATCTGAACAGTCAATGCAGCAAGAAGTTTCTTATCAGCTACACAAATTACTTCAACGGAATGTACTCTGACACTTACTACCATGCTTACAATATCACAGTTTAACCTTGCATTTTATTACCAGTTGAAAACAACTCTAGCAGACAATCCAGACCTTCTAAGTTAACAAAAATTAACCTTTATTTTTCTTTTTGACCAATGAAGATGTTCATTATTACTTCTCTGGGTATTAGGGCAGTTGCTATGTATCAACACACACAGCACGATTCATATCGAGTAAATACCTTAGACCTACATTTTCCCTGTTCTTTTTCATAAATTTCAGTAAATTTTAGTATCTCACATTACTTTCATAGTTCTTTTGTACATGTTTTTGAATCGTTTAATATAATTTAACAAAGGTGAATACAAGAACTGAATGTAATACTCCTGTTAGTGCTGTATGTGGAGGAAATGTTGCCTTCTGCTACACAGAGGCCTTCCTGCCATCCAAGGCCTAAGTTGTCTAATACTCTTTTTTGCTCTTTACTTTGCAAGAGAAGGTCTTGTCTACTGGGGCCCTTGAACCCTTCAAGGGATCTCAGCTATTAAAGGTGTATTCCTCCTTTTTTCTTGGTGTAAAACTTGCTTTTTCAGTATAGATACTTAAATGGACTAAGCTTATCTCAGTTGTGTCTCAGATACTCTGGTAACTATAGAGGATTCCCTTACATCTAGTAATAGCTGAACTCTACATCAAAAAGGGCCCTGGCCGCTTGTGATTCCCTCCAATTCATGTCCCGGTTTTCCCGAGAAGAAACTCACCTGTGCAGGCCAGAAGGGAGCTGCTGCATAGTTTAGCCATATACCCATGTGAATGATGGGAGCTTTGGAAATTAAAGTACACCTCAGCTTCTCAACTTTACTGCCACAAAATGTAGCTGTAGTTCAGCTATTTAATTTCACTGTGTGAGTCTGTGCTATGTATAACTGTTCTGCTCTCGTAATTAAAAAAATTATACTAGAACTAAGTTTATCTTTAATTCTATATCAAATAAAAATACAAGTATTGGTCTTAATACCAATACCTGTGGAGTCCCACTATGAATATCCTCTTTATATGCTGGAGCTTCTTTACCTGTAGAAGTGTGTTAGCCAGTCCTTAATCCATTTTACTTATGCTTTGCTGACTATACAGAGTATGAACTCTTAAATATGAATGTTTAGTACAAAGTACCCCATGTTGCAAAAAGCGTTTAATCTCTGAAATAATTTGTTAGATAAGGACTCTGATTGTTACTGTCGTCCTGCATCACTGGCCTAGTTAAATGCCACAATTATAATCACTCTTTCCACATAAACATACTATTTATGTGTTTAACTCAACCTCCTTGATACCTGAGTTGATTCATCTCTAATCTTTGAAGCTTTGGTTGTCTTCAGTCTCCACCAAACTTGTGGAAGTTTAGTTACTGAGTACACCTGAAATCTGCATTCAGTTGTTTCATGTGCTAAACTCCACGTTTTACAGGATCAAATACATTTTGCACGCTTCTGATTAAACAGAACTTTTTATCCTACAGTATTTACATATTTTACCATGTGCAGCATTTCAGATTTAGCGTTTAATATTTAACAGATAATAGATATAAGAAAGGCATAAACATTTTACTAGTGAATTGCAGTTAATTGGGAGAAAACCTCATCTGAGAAAAAACTCAACTGAAACAATGAAATATAAATTACTGCCTTCTCTAAACTATCAGCATTCTGTACAACATATGAAAAAAGAAATGTGTATAGTTTTTTATAAAATGTCTAATTCCAGCAAATCCTGGCAACCTGCTGAGGCAGATTTTTCTTGGTATAATGTTGAACAGCAGTAGGTTGATCTCAGGGCATTTTTTTTTTTTAGCAAGCAACCACAGACAGTAGGAGAATGATTTGTGATTTTGGGGGGATAACTCGGTGAATGCACTTTGTGTTCTTTACATAAGACTCTCTCCCAGCTCCTGGTAGATAAGTGTGCTGGCAAACCCCTGTCAGTCATTTCTGAGGGTGGGCGTGGGGCTAAGGGAGGAACTTTGGGTTTCAGTACTCTGCAGGCGATGGGCAGCGTCTGCCTCCTGTGAACAGCACAACAGACAGCAAACAGCAACAGATGTGTAAATAAATAAGAGTGTGGAAAACCTTACCAACCAACGAGTCCTACCCACCATTTAGCAAAATTTTGAAGCACAGGAAATTGGATTTATTCAAACCATATAGTGTAAATGAGTAGGAACGTATTGGGGGAATGCCACGCTCGACAGGGAAATAATACAGGCATTGGATCGCGTCATGCGATGCAGGAATGTATTGATGGGTGCTAAAGGGAAGGATTTCCCTGTGCTGCAGGCTGAGGCTCCACATGAAACCCCTTCACGTGACCCGACAACCTCAGACGCTGAAGCAGAGGAAATGTGTCAGATAACAGGGACATACCTGCGAAGATCTTTGCTCTCGTCAAGGCTACATGCGGGACGCAACGGAAGAGGGAAGGTGGGCTGGGGATAGATACCAACGTTACGCTGCTTCGCCTCCGTTACGGAGTTTGCTGTGGCCCTCAGGAGAGTCACCTGCAGAGAGCCGCGTGCATGCGTGTGACAGTAAGTAATGCATGCTGTTCTGCTACGGTTCACACACGACGCTTCGGAGGAAGAAGAAATGGCCGCACTGTGTAGCAATGGTGCGTCATGCTGCTGAGGGTGAAAAGAAAAAAACTTTCAGAGCTCTTTCCCAGTTTTCTGAAATGCATGACTATAGTGTTAGCAAAATAATTATTAGATCCTTTGTTAAAATGCGGCTGCAGCGTGTAGCTGGGAGTCACGTTGAGGCAGTGACTTCTTGAGGAATTCCAAGCAGTACTGAAATATTTTTCTTTTACTTGTCTGCTTTGCAGGAGGCAAACACTTTTTCAGGGGCAGGCTTAAGGCACTGCAATGAACTGCCTCAGGAACGTGGATCGAGCAAAACCAATTCACAGCCTGTGTAAAGTACTGCACTCAGTTCTTTCACTTGGATTTTTCTAGCGTTTAGAGGAAGCGACATGTAGCAACCTAACAAAACAAAGAAAAAACCCAAACCAGAAACTGCAAAGGACAAAACAAGATAAACAAACAAAATCTCTACCCTTCCTACCCCCAAAAAGAAAGGTAATTGCACTGTGCATTCCCCATCTGGATGAAAGACAGAGGAGACAGCTTTAATATGTCACTAAATATAATTCTGGCTGAAAATGGTTGCTAGAATAATTAGCAAAGGACAGCACTCTGTGTTGAACAGAGTTTTCTCCTGTTAGGAAATTACATAAGTGCTTCTGCATTTTGCAGTAGTTTTTTTAATTTAACATAATCTAGTTTCACATAATTCAGTAAAATTCTTTCTAAATCTTTCCAATAGCAGCAAGCTTCTTAATCTCTCATTTTATTACCAATATCGTATACGTATATTCAATACTTGCTGGCTAAATGTCACATAAAAGCTTCAAAGTTTTTCTATCATCTATACATTATATTAATTAATGTAATGTATCACTTGCAGTGGAGTCACCATCCCTGGAGGTATTTAAAAGACGTGTAGATGTGGAGCTCAGGGACATGGTTTAGTGGTGGACTTGGCAGTGTTAGGTTAACGGTTGGACTCTTAAATGTCCTTTCCAACCTAAATGTCGCTGTGATTCTCTGAAGACTTTGCTGGAGCGAAACTAGCACCCACAGTTTGAAATGCGGTTGCCAACAATAAAGTCTAATAGTTCCCTCTAGTGGTGAAATGTCTTTTTACATGGTAAAGGCACCTTTCATACTTGTTTCGGTTTGAAGATCAATACTCAACGTGAGAATAGTTAAGATTTCTACAGAACATGATGAATACCCCTAAATGCTATTTTATTTCTGAAAAGGCAGGATGAAAAGGAAATTCTGAGTATTCTAACTCTTACATCTGCAAAAAACAACTGGAGGATTCGATTTATTTATTCTTAATTATTGATCTGTTTTTAAAAGAGGAAGAATTTGGCAAAGTTCCTCAGACCTTCTGTTCTGATCTGAGTTGTAATGCAAAGTCCACTACAGGTAGAAGGACTTCACATTTTTGCTTAAAAAATAAAAAAATGTTTTTCTGAGCTAAAAGCAGTCTTCTACAATCTTTTCTTTAGGTCACTTTCTTCTTAGTAAGAACTAGTCTGTTTAAGATCATTACTTCCTGCTGTTTTCTTAAAAATATATTTAAAAAATGTTAGGTCAGACTTAGAGCTGACTGAAGCTGACAATAGGTGGTAGTTAACGAATTTACAACATATTATGTAAACCCGTGTATTCAGGCTTCTTAAATAACGCTGCCTGGGCTGAATCTTTTGGCCTGAAACTGCATTCTGCCTGAAGGTCCGTGTTCTGGAAAGCTTAGCCATAAAGTATGAATGTTATCACTTGAGGCTGCCAATATACTTGACAGGAGAAGGGCATCCCACAGCCGATTCAGGTCTCGCATGCCTTATGGCAGAGTCTGGCTCTTCCCAGCTACTACAAAGGAATCCTAAAGCAACTACCCTTAATTTAAAAAAATTAAAATTAAATTTTGTGTGAGGTAAGTGCAGCAATAGCTCAGCCAGTCTGTTGTTTACCCATATTTAAAGGTTTATTTTATGGCCACCTGCTCCGGAGGGAAGGAGTGAACATTGGCAGGGGCTTTTGAGGGGAGAGGGAGGACAGTTTCAGACTAACCATCATGTAATTACCTACTTTTATCACCTTTCTCTTTTTCAGTATTGGCACAGAATTCTAATCTATTGAATCCTGACTTTATAACATTCATATATAATTTACATCAGTAGATCAGCAGCCTTCTCAACCAACTTGGATAAAAGTTATCTGGGTCTCGTGATTAAAATTTTACATAAAAGTTATCTGGGTCTCGTGATTAAAATTTTACACTCAGGTTTTGTCATATCTGTCGCAGTTATTAAAGGATTGGAATGCCCTGCTCCAGTGCAGTACAAATACACTATCTACCTTTTGTGTGTCTCACCACTCAAAGGATGAGTTCATACTGTTGCTAAGACTTCTTTAATTGCAAATGCATTTGTATTAGGTTAACTAGTGCAGTTGGAAAAACAAGCAAACATTTTGGCAGAGGAGAACTTGGGTATCTGAAGTTTTTTTCCCAGTTACTTCTGTTGATTTTTCCTTTATAGTCACAGAGGGAGAGAAACACTTCTAGGGGATGTTTCACTTGAACTGCTTCATGTAGTTGCATTAGGATTACAAGAATTTTTCCCTAAAAAGTCCTATTTCTCTCAATTGACTGTAAAGGGAGTGATGGGTCACTAGCTCAGATGTAAATAACTATATTCTGATGTCTGAAGTTAAGTAAGATGTATGCAAGGCCTATATCTTTAAGCCACCACAGCCACAACAGAGCATTATTACTAAATGCTCAAAATTTCTTTTTTTCCCCACTTTATTGTCTTATTGCTGGCCACATACTTTTCTTCGTATTTCTCTAGCTTTTCCTATTGATTTCCTGGGCTGTAAGCTTCTCATTTATATATTACATTCAATGTCGTGTTTTCCATATGTGACACTGGGGAGCAGTGGGAGGCTGGTTCTAGCAGCCATTTCCATTTGCCAGTGAACCAGAGTAGGGTTTTAGCTAAAGATTTCCTCTTTCTTGGTAAAGTACTCTGCTTTTTAAGCATCTTTTTATTTTCTGTCCTAGAGCTCCCATTTTTTCATTTGCTTTTCTCTATTTGCTTCTCCCCAGCCAACTTCACTCGCAATTTTCACCAACCATGGGAAATTAGCCATTTTGCAGCATCAGCTACTGTGCAGGGGATTCACCTTGCCTGTCTTAGACACCTATTTAGAATTTAGTAACTTATATTCTGGTGGTGCCTTGCCTTTTGCTTTGACTATGGAGAGGATCTGGATGGGAAGAAATCTACCTTTTGGATAACTAACATGAGGTGAGATGAAATATCCTAGGACTCTTAAGATAGGTGGCATGACTTGCCTTCTAGCAGTCCCTATTTCCCTCTGTTGCCTGCAGAAGGAGTCTAAGGCAATTAGTTCTAAACTCATGGTAGATGATTAAAATTACATGGCATAAATCCCATCTGTCATCTCCTGTTATCCCTCACCGACTCCAGGCCAGGAATTAATACAGCTCTATCCATCGTAGAGACCATAATTGAGTTACCCTGTATTGAGAGCAGTAATACTTTCTGTGTTAAAGTATCACAAGGAATAATTTTAGAAACTCTAATAAGTTGTGTGACCTCCATGCTACATTTCTGAAATTGAATTCTCTCATGGCAAGACAATTGCTCCCCTGCAGTCTGCCTCTCACTGCAGACAAGTCATAAGAAATAATTCTGGTATGGTTTCATGGTCTATAAAGACCCTCCCTCCTTCCCACTCTGCTGTATTCTCATCTTTTGTGGTTTAGCACATTGACGATTAGTTTCTGAATTATCAGGATATACAGACCAGCTAGCAGTGTCTTTGTAGTACTACCACTACATCATTCACTACTTTCACCAGTTCCGCTAAACAAATTTTGTCTAAACATCTTTAGCATTCCAGTCGTGAACTCTCTCACCAGTTGCCAATAATACTTGCATCAGCGAGAACTTCCAGTCCTTTCTTTGTAACCTAGACTTTTAAAATTAGTACCTAATGACCAGAAAAATGCTAAGCAGTGCGTTGAAAATGAGGATGAAGTTGGAAATGTAGGTAATAAGCTTAGACAAGGGTATCAGGGGAGTGTGGACGGGAGACAGACACAGGCTGCAATGAGTGGAAGTAAAAAGAAATTGGGGAAGGGAGAACAGTAGTACGTAAGCCTGTGTTCCTTTTATACTACAGAGCCTGTAGTTCAACGTGAGGTTCCTGAGTCTGAAAAATCCTCCACAGTCAGCAGATAATCTCATCTTGCTCCAGCTGCTTGGGAATCACAGTCTACGTTACTGTCAGTGTCTGTTAACTCACGCGACAGAGACCTGTGCAAAAGATCCAAAGCACCGATCCTGGTGTTGACTCTACGCATACCAGCAGAATCTCACAAGGTTACTTTTTTTTAAAACTCATTCTTTGAACTAGGCTGTGAGATTTATTTGCTGCTTGGTTTCCCATGGAACGTCTCTCTCTTTCTAATGGCACCTCCAGTGCTTCCTCACAGGGTGCAGTAGCGGCATAAATTTTTTAAGGCGGCAAGTACGGCAGCTGGAGAGGTAGCACCTAGATCCTGTTGCAGCTCAACGCTGCAGCTATTCCTTCCCTGGGTGACCTAATGGCTCGGGTGTATTCAACCATCACGGGACCCAACATTTGGCTGTCTTCTGCACTAGAAAAGAAATGGGTTGAAAGTCCAAAGAGGAAGAGAGTTTTCTCATTGACATTCTATGTTATTCTGTAGGTTTTTCAGTGGTTCCTACACCTCTAACACACTTGAGATCTGTTCTTACATGCAGAATTTGAGTTTTGGTGAGTTACCCATAATAACAGAGGAATTCTATGGCTGAACTTTCAATCATACCAGGGTTAAGGATTCTCATATTAGCATATGGAGAAGAAAGTCAGCCCAGTGCAGTTGTCATTTCCTGGTCTGCTTCTGAGAGAAGCTGTGTGCATGAAAGATCTGATCTAGATGGGAAAAGAATGTTTTTCAGCAGATAGTTTGCATAACTGTACACAACCCCTCACTGAATTGCTGGAAAATCTCGTTTCTATAGCCATACCCATTTTAATGAACTTCTCCTTTGTAATTATTCAATTATCCATCCTGCTGCTCAAGAAAACCAGCATAACAATGATTTAACACAGCACTGCAGCAATTAGCACTCACAAAACAACAAAGAAATACCTCACTACTCAAAGAGGGATCAAAGTATGAAATCAAAAGTAACTCATTACAGTCGTTGTAACACCACTTCAGTTCTTACAGTAGCAATCACAATGTTTTGGTGGTTTTGACTCCTTTTATACCTAAGAAGCTACAGAGCATGCTTATTCCATTTTCAGAAATACAGCAATTAAGAATTTCAAAGCCTTTTTGGTTTTCTGTTGAAAAGTAGGAGCTAATAGATCAGTTGCTGCTTTACTGCAACTTTTGTCTAGTCTAACTCCACTCACTTCAATAAGTCTGAGGTTGAAAAAGGAACCGTACATCGGCAGTTACACCTGTAGGTAGTTTAGTTGTCACTTTTAAAACTTAATCTAGCTCACTTTGCCTTCATATTGCCCAGGCAGCTGCAGATGGCTTGCTTTCCATTTGAATGGCTTTGCGGTGTTTGTGGTTTTTTTCTCAGTACTTCTGTTTTTTTTTTTTTTTCTTGGTGTTACATTATATTACTAGCTGATGGCACAGGGGATTTTGACTACTTTTTAGGTTATTGGCGCCAGAGACATTCTTAACCATGCTTATTAGACCTTCAAGAGTGCTAATTTTCTCATACAAAGGGAGTGTTGAACTTTCATTAGTGTATTTCCCAAATGCTTTAATTTTCTGATACCGTTTAGTATAATTATGTTTGCTTTTAATACATAAGTGTGGAAAATAATGTACATTGGGAAACAAACAACACAAAAGCTGTCATAAAAGCATAAAAGAGCAGCTGATAAGAAAAAAAGCAATGCAACATTGTTTTTAGAAGCAGTGGAACACAAGAGCTGACATATTGTGATGCTAAACTTTAATTAATGATGTATAGAAGGTCAAGTATAAATGAGAAAGAGAAGATCTGTTAATAGAAAACATGTGCTAGTACACTAAAATTAGAAGTTTAGAAACGTGCAATACAAAAGCAGAGAATTCTGATTAAATATTTGATTGGCAATACATTCGCTGAGATTTTTTTCTCTCCTGAATGGAAAACGAGGCATACTTGTTAAGAGACAACAAAAGGGAATTTTTTTGCTATTGCATCCAAATTACCAGCAGTGAAATACATGTCCACATTATTTCTACCTCAATCATATATGACGATCGTCGTTAAGGCAGCGTTCAGGACATGTTTGTTTAACCTAACAGCTTAAATCAATAACCAGGTGGGAGTACCTTTTCAGTGGGGATTTAGCAGTCATGAAAGTGAATGGTCTGTTTTACAGCTGTTAATTCTCCTACTTTTGCAGATGTGCCTAATAAACTCCAACTGGGAGTGATGTTCCTTAGTAGATACACTAGTGCCGTTCTTCAGTGCTGGAATTCCAAGCAATTTATCTGCAAAACACCTCCCTCCACAGCCTGCACTGGGATGTTGTGTTGGCTGATCAGCCCCTCTCCAGCATGGCCAAGAGACTTTTCGTAGTTGAATGGACAGCAAGGCAGAAGACCACTTGCAGCGAAGCTTGCTGAATCCGTGCGGGATTTTTCTTGCCTAAACGTAGCCCTACCAAGCATGTAAACATATAAGCTAGATTTTCTATATGAAAGAGAGGCACCTTAAGAAGGTGATTCACTCTCTCCGCAAATAAGTGTTTTGGCGAAATTAATTGCTCTAAGAAAGCAGAATTGCCCTGCAGTGATGTCTTTCACTAGACATATTCCATTTGGCTGTGTTGGAATTTGTCTTGTCTAATAATTAGCCATTTAAGCATTAGCTAATGTAAGCTAATAATTTAGGCTTCTTAGACTGAGAAGCACATCCCGTGTGCATGCTAAAATTGATGCCTCTTAGAGGTAGCATGAATCACCCTTTAGATGTGATTCTTTCCATGTGCTGCAGAAGGAACCAATGCAATTAGCTTCAGCTGGACTTCAGACTCTTTCAGCTAAAATACAGCACAGGTGCAACTTGCTCACTTTTAGCCATGTAAAATCAGAGTGTCTGGTTTAAATGAGGACACTATTTTCACTTAGCCTATCTTCACCACTTATTTCAGGTAACTTCTGGTCACTTACTGTTGAAAATGCCACAGCAAAGAGTCTTTCTTCCTGTGTTTGTCTGGGATAGACGTGGTGACTTTCAGAAAAGTCAAGGCAAAATAGTTGCTTTTAAATTTCAAATTACCTTTTGTATTGAGGTACTCCACTGATGGTTCTGCCAGTATTTCCCATTACAATCTCCTATATTTAGAAATACACAGCTCCCTCAACAATGAAAGAATAGAACTTGGCCCTTTAGAGGGTGACATTTTTCCATGTGAGATAATTGAACAGATACACACGGACAGTAAAATTCCTCCTTTGTAGGCACTGGTGATTTGAGAAGACGTTTTATATCCCTTCCATTCAAAAAACATTTTGTTTGTTTTACTGCATTGTAAATGACTGATCTGTAATGAGTGTAGTAGTTTAATTTTCTTTCATTTTAATAAAAACCAGAAAAAATCCTTAAAAACCACAGACAACTTAGCAACTCTGCTCAAAGTGAAAGGCAGACAGAATCTCTGATATCATACCTCCCCCAAAGCAGTATAATCACAGTCATTTACTGTCCCAGAGCATGAAAAATATGGCAGGGACATTACAGAAGACAAAGCCACAATTGTTACCATAAAAATACTAAGATTTGTAGCCAGTAATCTCTGGAGAAGAAGAAAATGTGAAAGTTGAAGTTTTACACAGTATAAAGATTGTAATCTGCTGCCATTCTTTAAACTGGAACAGTCTGATGGAACAGCTCCCAAACTTTTCCACTGGTTCAGCACACTCCTGAATTCTCTTCCAGTTGCAACTGCAGTCTGTTATCCCTGCTTCTGGTTGTGAATCCTGCTTTTGCAATAAAACTTCTGTCGCACTCACAACCCTTACTGAGTTCTGTTCCCTTGTTTATGAACCACTGCTGTCATGGCAGTTTTCACCCAGCGTATTTTTTTACACGTATGGTAGGCCATTCTGCTGGCCTTCTTTTATAATGATCACCGGGCTTTTTAAGAAAGCAGCAAAAATGCATTAGAAATGACGGCACTCACGTAACATCATTGCCACTTGATGCTGTAAGAAGGACGAATCCTATCTTTTGGTCTGCAAAGAGTCTGCCAAGTCCAAGCTGCCTCACAACGGTCTGCAGCAAATTTGATTAGCACAGTTGAGGAAAAATGATTGTCTGCACTGAAGTGATTGCTGCTTTCACTCTCTTTGTTATCATTCCCATATCTGCAGCTCTTTGACATGGCAAATCACTGCTAAGAGAGAAGTTCAAAGTGTCTGTCAGCGGATGGCCCAGCAACAAAACAGACCAATTAGCAATGTCCCCATCTGCTGCCTAGACTCCTGCTTGCTCCCTGCCTGTTCCCGGAGCCAAGAATTGAACTGGAAGCCATGGGTTTCATGCACAGCAGTGGTAGCCAATTTCTGCAATGCTACACATTGTCTGGAGAACTTCGTATGGGAGCCGGAGGATGGAAGTATTGTCAGCACCTTTCTTACAGGAGCCAGGCCTCTTCTCTTAAAACTTAATGCTGTTCAAGAGATCACTACAGACTAGTTGGGGTCCACTTAAGACAGAAGTTTAGAGCTGATGCCAAAAAGAGAGCTCTTACCCTTTCACACCCGTACTGGGAAAGATACTGCCCTGCCTGGTGGAAGGAATCAACGTGCTGAATATCTTCTTCATTAGAGTAAAATCTTACACTAATCTGCAACTGATGAAAAATGTAAAGGGAGACTAATGAAAGCCTGCTACAAAACTGATCCTGTATCTAGCAGCATACCAAATCTGTGGAACTTCAGGTTTGCAGTATCAGGCCATTAACTACTGGGTAAACTAAATGAAGTGAGAAGAAAATGTTTGCACACGCTGATGTGAAAACAGAGACTGTTAGATTGGGTCTGCATGCTAATCACAAAATGTATACCACTTTTATTATCATAAGCTTCTTTGTTGCCCTCAGTTACCCCCTTTGGAAAGTCCTGATCACAGAGGTGACAATAGGGTTCTCAACCTGTGTTCTGCGATTTTACTTTCCAGAAGCCTCTCATTTTAAGGGCTGCGTGAAAGGCTTTCCACAGCAACTCCAGTGTTCCCAGTTCTTTCCAGCAGAACTCCAAATGGAGTTGTATGGCCTGAAATTCCTCTGTGTGTGGCTGCTGCCAAAACTCATACTCCTGAGGGCTCTATAAAAATCTTAACTTGGGGGCTGGGAGCAGAGGTGGGACTCTGCTGTGAGAGCTGCCGACTCTCTTTGCACTTGATTCAGGCATGGAAAAATCTACATCTGTGTCAAGATATGGTTTCCATGATCTGTTGTACTTTCAAAGTCTAAAAGCACTCCATGAGGCACAGATAAACATGATCTTCATTGATAGGAGATGAAGCTGGAGCCTAAGAAGCTGTAACTTGCTCTGCTGCAGGTTCCATTTGTAGCAATAAAAGCCCTGATAACGTGCATTTCCATCCCGTCCTGCTTATCTGTTTCTTACCAGGTGAAGACTATCATGACAAACGCATATTTTACGAGAAGTCGAACTGAAGGAGAGCACTTTCCTATGGATTTGCATCTGGTGGGGTTGTCTGATGTCTAAGAAGAGCTTCCACTTGTGCTTTTTCCTCCAAAGGAGAGCTAACAGTCGCTCTCCTTTTTGTGAAGCACTTGACAAAATTGTGTATTTTCGAGACTGTTTCCCCTTTGCCAGATGCTGTGATTGCACTAGTCTCTTTTTCTTAGAAAAACAGACTAAAATAGCTCTAGAGCTGATTTTGCTTTTTCAAGCAAATTATCCAGATACATTAAAAGCAACAACAGCAACAACAACAAAATATTCTGTAGCAGTTCCTTTACTCAGTGAGTCCAGTTTGGCCCCAGAAGACGTGCCAAGACTGTTTAGTGTACCTAAGAGTGGAACATGGCACAGTTCATGTTGTCTGAGGCATGAGTCAGAGAGTCAAATCTTGCTCCTGGTGTAAATCAGGAAAAATATTGAGCTCTGAGAAAGAAAATGACCCATAACTTCTCCGTCAATCTGTATATTTCTTCTGTCAGGGCTGTTTACATTTTCTTATTTGTTTAATAGTAGAAACTGGAGTGGGTGAAAGGGAAAAAACAGCACGATTGGCTATTCTTTTTCTAACAGAAAATTAATCAGGGGGGATTGGAGAAGCTCTCCTCTTCTCTCTGAGGAGTTTCATCACTGATTTGTCCTGTGGGATAGCTGCATCTGGTTCGGTTTAGCTGTATCCGTCTTCAGTATCGACCCTTCATCCAGTTTCACATGTCTGCTGGAACGCTGCCTTTTCTCCCTTCCTTGCATCTTGCCGTTTTTCTTTCTCCTACTACGCTTTTTTTTTTTTTTTTTTTTTTTTTTCATTTTAGGCTTGTTTGCTTTACGGAAATGCCTGTAAATCATTCCAAGATCCGTTGTCAGGAAGTATGCTAGCTACAGTCATGTTGGCTTGATTTCTTTGGTGTTTTAATGCGACTTGCAGTAGCTATACTGTACAATCAAACCCGGACACTGATCGAAAGCAAAAGAGAGCCAGCAGATGGCACCATTTATTATATTATAGAAGATTCATAAGCAGAGCCTGGAGGGTTTTTCCCCCTTAAACCTGGCTGTCAGTAAAACATAAAACAACCCTCCATTTTTAGAGATGTTACTTACAAGCTTAGTAGAGACCTCACTTTATATCCTTTCCCAGGGCTTCCTGGGAAGGATTCAGTGGCAATGCCTTAAATGGAAAAACATTTTAGAAACAATAATGGAACTAGAGGTCAATAGGATACAGCCCAGGGGAGCTTTCTTCTGTTTTGCTCTTAAAACATATCCCGTTGCTGCTTTACTTTCTTCGTTCTATTAAATAACAGACTTGCTTTGAGGCGTATCTCCAAACCCAACAGCTTTGGAAAAGATTCAGGCAGTGGTCAATTACAAACATGGTTTAGCTCTTCTGTAATAATGAATAGTACTGTTTTCTTACAACGTACAGCAGCTGTTATCTAGGGCTCTCGGAGCGCTTCAGAGCACTAATGAAGTGTGCCTCGCAACACCTCTGTCGGATAGGGAATATTAATTCCCCAGGAGTCCCGTTGACCTCGGTGGGTGCTTGCATGGGTCTACGTGTCCGAGAAAGAGATACTCATGTGCGTAAAGACTACGGAACCAGGAGTAAACAGTGTGATATATTTTATGTCATTTCAAGCATTTATTTTTCCCCAAAGAAAAAAAAAAAAAGAGAGAAAAGAAAGTTGTTTTGCCTTTCATGAGTTATGATGATGCTCTGCAGCATTTTTGGTAGGGAATCGGACTGCTTGCTTGTAGGTGAGCTGCAAGTTTCCAATTGGTAGCGCATGCACTGAGTGTGCTTCAAAGACAGATTTAGTGACTTCAGCGTCATTTACTATTAAAGGTTAAAAGCAGTTGCTCTTTCTAATCTCCTGCTGCACAGCCAATGTAATTTTAATACTGTGTGCTGTAGAAAAGGAAAGAAATGCAATGCTGAAACATTTAACAGGATATATTTTTCCATCTTTATTTTAAGTTATGAAAACTGTCTGCGAAAAGCTAGTAAGTGTTTCCAGTCAATGATAGTTTCCTGGCATAAAAAAATTTAGAAAATGAAACGAAATATCCAGCGGAAAAAAGACACCAAGAGGAGAAAACAAAGAAAAAGAGAACAACTTGGATTTTCTATATTTGTCTGTGTGATATGTGTATCTGCTTCACTGGGCTGTCAATTTTAATTGGACTGCAACCTACTGTAGTTGGGTTCACACTGGTTCAATTAAAAAATCCTGTTGTTACTTTTTTTCCATATCGCCCATAAATAGGAGTATTGTAGGAGTAATAATGTTAACCCCAGTGTCCTGGCAGAATGCCAGCTCAGGTAATTATATTCTGCCTATGGAAATTTCAGTCGCCGTTTCAGCTGAATACATTAGTCTTTATTTTCCATTCCTGATTATCATGTTGTATAGCACTGCTGTGTATTGCTAAAGAGCCACCCCAGATGTGGCTGCATTTTAGTGATCACTGAACTAAGTAGGAAGAAAATCAGGGTCTCTTCTCCTAGTAAAATTCTAGACTATTTACAACATCGGAATGCAGTGTTGGGGGTGAGAGTTGCTTGCATTAAGAATTACTTGATGAAAGTATGCATGGAAGGTATGGGAGGACTGTATAGATAGTTAACAGTTTGTGGAAACTTTGCATAGTGATGCGGTTATGACAAAGAACAGTGGAAGGATTTTGTAGTCTCAGAAAGATCTTCACAAGCAAGGCAGGTCAGGCTGAGCCTTTGACTTAAAGAATGGTATAGCTTGGGAAAAATAATCCTTTAACAGCCTATCGGATAGGTTTGCACCAGGACTACTCATCACCTAAGGCAAAAAGAAATCAGGCAGTTGCTGAAGAAATGGTGGTAGTGGCCTCAGAGAAGAGTGGCCGGAAATGGTAATTTTGCACATTATTTTCTGCATAGCTGTTGTTATGAATGGTTTAAAACAAAAAAAGACACACACCCACCCCTCAAAGAAAGAAAAAAAAAAATTAGGACTAGCCTACTGGAATGGGTTCTTCCAGAATATTTACTTTTGTCTGTTTTGAAAATTGCTCCTGTTGTTGTTGGAAAAACAGACATTTGTCTACAAAATGATCACTAGCAGCCTAACTCAGCATTTATTGACATTAACGTGGGAAAGGTTGAGCAAACCTGTGCTTTCAGCGCGCCTCCACCAAAATGTGGCAATAATATCTGGGTAGCCCATGTAGGAGTTAAGAACAAGGATTATGCTTGCTTTGGGTGACTTCTAAATAGAAATGAAACTTGTGTTACCAAATGAGCAGAATAGTGATAAAGTACAATGGGTGTTCAGGAAATCAGCAGCAGAGACAGCATAAAGGTCAAACCACCAATCTTCTCTTTCAGAAGATCTCTGAAGCCAGGGAGATACGTGCTGACTTAAATGGCACAGGTATCTAATTCTTACAGACTTTTGATGATGATTTGGCACCTACCTGTCCCTCATGCCTTGGGGACATCTCCAGCTTACAAAATACTGTTAGCTTTTGCTTCGTTAAGGTGGAAGGTAAAACTGCATTTTAGAATTTGTCAATCTGCTGTTTAGCTTGTATTATCCACACTGTCTCTCTATCTGTGTTTACTGAGCGTAGGTACTGTTGCCTTGTGAAACCATCTTCATATTTTCTCTTTTGGGATTATAAAGACCTCGTCCAGCAGACTTTTCGTCATCTAAGTAAGCGTGATTATTTTGATGAGCCTGTTTATGTTAACTGGAGTTTCAGTGGAACTGGCCACATGGCGGAGAATCACCTACGTGACGCAAGGTTTGACCCAAATCTTCCGTTTTCTATATGTGCTGGTTTTAAATTCTCCCAAATTTTATTTTTCAGATTTAGGAGGGGAACACAGTTGTTTTCGTTTGCTGATGGTGATTGGAAGATGAAAGATGAGCTTCAGGGCTGGTGACAGTTCTCAGAACTGACAGCATTAGCTCATAATCATACAGTAGCAGTGCAATCCGTTAGCATACGGTACAGGGGGAGCTGTCAGGTTTGTAGCAATCCAATTAAGTTACGTGGTTTCTAAAGCTAGATGATTTGAGGAAGCTTAAAACAGAGTTAACACTGTGCTGGCTCAATGGCTGTGTCAATTATCTGGTTGGATGTGCTTGTAGCTCTGGCTGCTGAAGCATGTGGACTTTTTTTTTCTTTTTTTCCCTAGAGCAAGACCAGGGAGAACATATTTAAGAGTTAATCATTACCTAGCTTTATTATTATTTATTAAATGAGAATCCTTATATGTATTTGAAAGAGATGGTCATATCACTTGGGGAAAAACCCAACAGAATAAATGGACTGCATAATGCATTTTTCAGGCTTTTTGCTGAAACTGAAATATTGAAGTTCCTTTATAGTAGCTGCAGTGGTATTAATTTGTGTGGAGGTCACTGTTTGACCTTTTCTGTGGGAAGCCTATGTGGTTCTTGTAAAAATCTTTTCCTTCTAACCTTTAGTTTCAGCTATCCGCCTGCGTTTCTGTTTGTGCCGTTCCCATTATCTTTGTATCTGAAACGCGTGAGACGGAAAACGAAAGGAGCTCTGTGGCACAACTATCTCGTTTTACAACTTCTCTCTTTGTGGCCAGTTAACCAAAAGCCCTGTGTGAAGTCCCGTCGGAGCTCAGCCCTCCATCCTTCCAAGGTGCCCCAGGACCTGCAGTCAGGTAACCCCATCACGCTCTTACCGCAGGTTCCTCACAGGAGCATGTGCTTCACTCGTGGTTTAGTAATTAATACAAGGAGCTGCCTTACATGCTTTGTGGGAAACACAGGCAAGATTACCTTACACCTCAGAACTCTGCTTCTTTTTACTCAGCGGGGTTGTCCACCCACCCCAAATAATCTAGCTCCCCCGTGGCGAAAAGCCTGAGGAAAGAGAAGGGTCACTCATTGTACGCTAACAGCACCTGGTCTTCTTCATCTTATCTGGAAATTAGAGTCAATGCCCAGTCCTCCAAAACTGCCCTGCTGCCAATCCGGAGAAGGAAAACCACAGTTGTGACAAAATTGATGATAAAATTAATACTGATTTCACTGGGACCACGATTTCAGCCCAGATACATAGATCTAAGAAATCGCCAGCTTGATCTCATCTGCCACGTCAGAGAAGCAGGAGAGCTGGCCACATCTGTACAGGCATGAAGACAACACAGCTTGTCAGGAGCTATGTTTCAGGAAAGGTGTATGGCAAGAATGAAGGAAAATTTACAAAATACAGCCAAAGAGGGAGGAACAGTGTGGCTGCACATCTGCTTTGGACATCTGCAAGCCAAACCCAGCTCTGTGAAGGCTCCTCAGAATTTAACGCTACCAGAGTTGATAGGACTATTTAATTTTTATACCATGTAAGGGAGGACACATCTTACTCTGGTACGCCATATTGGGCTCGGATGGGAAATGAAATGTTTGTCTCGACAGTTGAGTTGGCATGAACATTCCCATCAGCTCATGTCTTGCAGAAAACGTCCTTCTAAGTTCAGTGGTTAGCCACGTCTGGCCTTCTGTGAAGAATACGCCAATATCGGTGCTGGTATTGATGGTTGTTTTTTGCAATGGCTTTTAAAGAGTTGAACCATAGATTGCTTCTTACTCGATTGCTCCATCCACCTCTTTGATATCAAGATATTTATCAATACATATCGACATATTTCTTCCTAGCACTCTGTTTGCAGGCCAGCAAAGCTGACGCATGAAGACAGACACGTGCGTGTCTTCCAGTACAGAAATGATGTTCTCAGTACAAATTCAAGTCTTCTGCTGTGAACTCGAGCGCACCATTGTATGTAGAAGGCAAGGGTTGAAAAAGAAATGAACAAAAATGGCCCATCTGCAGTCACTGGCAAAACTCCCGAGAGAAAGCCAGGAAGAAGAAAGGGAATCAGGAGAATTTTTAAATCCATAATTTCCCCTTTTATCATGTTTCTAATCCCATTTTCTTGGCTTCTTTTTGTCTTGCTTTGTTGTTGTTTGCCTCTAGCACGTACGTTCTTGAGGCTTTATAACGCTTCATCTTAAGGGGGGACCTGAAGAGTCTATTTTGCCTGCTAACGAATAACCTGAATTTTTTTCATCACCGAAGCCAATCAGAGGCAGGAGATTACAGTCGACGGAGGACTGAGATTTGCATATTAACAGCGCGGTTATTGAAGAATAGCTGTCTCGTATTTAGACCAAACTGTGCCCTCCGATTCGCCAATACCGGCTGCCAGCCAATGCAGATGAGGGATTCCAAGGTCAGATTGGTTTTGGTTTTGTTTTTTTTTTAAAGAGAGAACCACACAGTGCTGATAGAAATCAGATAGTGAAACCCGTGCGCAGGAAGCTGAGTAAGCGGGGCGAACCTGCTTGGCTCTGGCTCTGTAGCGGCACGGCCGCCGTGCCCTCTCGTTGGCTCTGACGAGTCTATCCCTGCGTAATGTATCATATTGTGTATATTAATGTTTCGGCTTTACAGTTCTATTTCCATTAGGGGAAGATTGCCTGTGAGCCTCTTAGTGGATAAATAGGAATTTACAGCTTTCAAAAATTCTCTTAAAGCTTGCAGGATCCACAGAAGAAGGAATTACACATGACTATTTCTGAAGCTTTAAAAGGTCCAAAGGGCCTAATTGTGCTCTCAGGTATGTCTGTGCAGCTCCGGTTGAAGTCTTGAGATATAATGCATGCTTATGCAACAGCTAAAATGAGTCCTTTTTTAAATTAAAAAGAAAAAAAAATCCTTCAGTTATTAAAAAATTAGACTGTAAAGTCTTCAGGGTCAAGCCAGCAACTTCCCAAGAGCTATTCAGAACATAACAAAGTGAGGTCTTGGCTGGAACTGGCACTGTATCGACCTACAAATAGCAAATAAATGCTGAAAGCGTTAGTGAAAACCACACAAAGGCGGCAACACCTTCTGCCGATTTGTGCATGCCTGTTTGTGTGCTCACACTTATCCAGGCCCTTCTGTGGGAGGGAAGGAGGGCACAACCCTAAATTGCCACAATGAAATAACCTTATCAAGTGTTTTCACTCTTCAGTCGGTTGTGTTGAACAAGACCGACGCTGGCAGAGAAATTTCCTTTTACCTCTGTTTTATGTCAACCAAGGCTTATGCAACAGTCAAGAGGAGTGTGTTTAAACTGTGTTGTGCTATTGTGTGTGCGCGTTTCTAAGTACGATTGCGCTCAGTCTTAGGAGAAAGAGACGAAGACGCAGATTTAACACAGATAAAGGCAAGAAACTTAAGAAATATATTCAGACACTGGAATTTGTGTGATTTTTCTTAACTTGTGCTTTTTTTTAACTAGTGGTTTTGCAAGCTAATTTACACTACAGGTAAAGTATGAGTTGTGCGTGAACTTTCCTGCAAGTTTTCCGCGTGCTTTTTAAGAGGCGCTTGCTAAGAATGAACAGGCTTAGGGCCTGTGCTTTAAAAGACTGAAAAGACGTGGTTTACTGTAAATAATATAGAAGAGGATGGCCAAGTTATAAATATGTCTTACTTTCATCAGGGCTACCTTTAACAGAAATGCCTCCAGCAATTTTTCCTTTATTCAGCTGTCTGTATTGCCACTTAAAAAGCCAAGCGAGAACCAGCTGGGAAAGAAGTAATCCACATCTACACAGCTGGGCCAAGAGCGGCTCCTGCTCCTCAGCAGAGGCAGTTAACGCTTACCTAAACCAGGGCATTAATTTTTGTGTTTCGTCCTCCACGTGTGTCCTTGCGTTGCTCGGTATAATTTGTGTCAGTACTGTTTGTTGTCACTTCTCAAACTGAAGCTGTGACACTAACCCTGCCAGCCAAGGGAAAAAAGCTACACACAGAGGCAACACAAGCCAGTATTGTTTAAATCAGATGAGCCCAGTGGTGTGGAAATTGCTTCTGTTGCATAAGTGTGCTTGCTGGTAAACCCAAACCGATGGGCTGGTGAGCATATATAATTAGCCCAGTACCTGTGGATGTAATTCAGTACGGCTTTGGGGAAAGAAGTACCATGGAAAAAGAGGGCCAGGAGATTTTTCTATCAGATTTTCTTCCTACCACTAGAAATCATCGCTGCTGCGTGCAATATTTAACACCTGATGTTAGTTTCCACCTTTCAGCCACTTTTCACTTACCAGCTAATTGTCACCTAGAAGCGTGCTGAAACGTATTACAAATGGGCACACAAAGGCTTTCTCTGGCCCTAAATCACAACCATCTCTCCAGAGGGAAGGGACTGCTTACAGCAGCCCCGCATGGCAATCCAGGCCAGGAGAAGAAGAGGCTTTTCCCATTCAAATAGCAGGTAGAGTTTGGATCAGCAAGCACCTTCTGCGGGAGCCGGGGCGCAGCCACGAAAGCCTTGGCTGGCCCTCTCCTCGGCCGAGGGGTGCACTGGCATCTCTGGGAGCAAGGCTCGGCTTTGGGGAAGCGATCGCTGCCGCCAGCCCCCCTTGGCCCCCGTGCCTTGTCCTGGCAAGAGGTGTCCTTGGCCACCTGCCCCACGGCTTCGTGGACGTGGGGTGAGCCGAGGGGCTCTCGCCACACTTGAGGGTTGTCTCCTGCCTGGGAGACGAATAAGCAAAAAAAAAAAACCAAAAAACAAAAAACCAAAAAGCTAGACCCCGTAGCAAGGGTTCCCCCGGAGGGGTGCTGGTTTTAAGCCACGGCTAAACTGGGAGGTGGAAGCCTCTGCAGCTAAAAGCCAAGCGACTGCTTCTGCCGGGGGGGGGGGGGGGATTTCCAGGGGAAGCAGCGCTCCCGTCGGCCGGCCCGGCGCTCCCAAAGCCGCCCCGGGGTGCGGCGGGGGGGGGCCGGCC
>JAVJGG010000008.1:29342368-29374809 GCA_035590195.1 Aviceda cuculoides | reverse complement strand
CCCCTCGAGTTTAACGCTTTAAACCAGGTTTCCGCGAAGCTGTAGGTGACAGGATCTCGGTGTGACACCAGTGAGGGGACGGGGGAGCCGCTGGGCAGCGGTTTGTAACTGGGAATGTTGTTGTGGTGGGTTACCAGCTGGGGAAGAGCCGTATCCCAGCCTGGCGAGGAGTGGGATTGGTTGTGGGTCGTGTCCATCTCCCGTTGCTTTGATCTTATCGCTTGAAGTAGCTGGCTGAGGGCTGGGGTGGAAGGGAGCTCGCGTGGGGTTTAACTCTTTTGTTCTTTAATTGGGAATGTGGTTTTGGTGAGGGCTCCTTGTTTCCGAAGGGAAGGTTAGAGGCTGGTTGAATCCATCTCTGGGCAGGAGAGACAAGAAGCTCTCGGATCCTTGCCGTGAATTGTGTATTTTCTATGTTGTATGTTATTACTTCTTTTTTTTTTTAATCACTGGAAGTTCTGCTGTACTGTGTCAAAAGCTTTGATGTCTTTTGCAATGTGCCTCCTTCATTTTTTTTTTCTTAAATTTAAAATGGAGTGATGAAATTCATAGACGTTAATAAATAAGTTGAAAGGACTTTGAAATAGTGCATGTTGTGCATGGTGTGAAATTGTAGATATACATAAAAGAGTAGTAACTACTCTGCAGGTTTTACTTAAACCCTTTTTCTCTATGGCTTTGTGCTGAACTCTCTTCATCTGTCTCTCAGTTTTTAAGTGTGATTGTTTTTTGCTGTTGAGGTCTCCTCTCGTGTTGTGGGGATGCCTTGGTAGGCACCCACGTTTGTCTGGTTTTAATATTCTTTTAATCTCTCACTTTACAAAGACTTGCCGCTGTAAAAATATGTGAAATGTGCTATTGTGGCTTTCAGTGTTAGATCTCTTTTCCCGATGCTTTTATCTATCTATCTATTTATTTATTTATTTATGTTACAACCGAAGGGGGGAGGGGAAGGAGGAGAGTAGGGAATTGTCTCCGACTCTTCTATCTGTCCAAATGTGCAAAAAAAAAAAAAAAAAAAATTACGTAAAGAAATTAAGGCACTGAAACAACCCTGAGCTGAATTCCAAGAACAAAAATGACTCTGGTGCGTGCGCTCGCCGGCACCAGGCGTTCTGCAGCATGTGGTATTTACAGAACTTGCGGCGTACAGTAGCTCTCCAGTAGTAAGGATGTTTTGTATCCTCGGAAAGAAGAGAGTCTTTGACAAGTCGGCAAAACTATAGATACCGTCGAGGAACGCTGATACACGTGTGAGTGCGTGCGTATATAAATATCCCCAGACTGCTTAAGTTCCTTTTTCCTCAGGATAGTTTGTCTTCCTCGACCTGGAATATGTATACATCCTTTCCCCTGAATTCTGAGGCATTTTTTGCTATTCCTCTCTGTGTGCGTGTGTTTTAATGTTAGTCTTAATCTCTCTAAAATATAAAATAATCCGGTACTAGATTTAGAAGACTACAGCCAGGCAAACCAGGCGATAGATCATGAAATCAGACAATAGTATTTTGTTTCCTAGCAACCCCCTACTGCGAACAGAAAACAAAACCATGGTGGATGCTTCCACATCGCGATAGCTGTATGGTGAAACCCCTGAGCAGAGGGTACAGAACTACTAATTGTGCAGTGAGATTTGCTCCTGTTTGTCTCGGCTGCTTTGTCAATATTTTCCTTTTGTGAGAAAGGGATTTGCTGGGGTAAATGCAGCTAAATGGTTAAAATGTCACTGTGCTCTCTCAGCTTAATAACCACGCCTGTTAGAATGAAGAGGGCACAAAATTAAGTAGTAACTGTAGCATTTTTGCCAATAAGAGTGATTTGAAATACCCTATTCTTATTGCTGGACTATTTCTAAATCTGTGCTATGACAGACCCTTGAAAATAAGATTTATCGTCTCCTGTATCCAGTATGAGGTATCTTTTTTTGGACTTTGTCTTGTTAGTCACTCTTTAGCTTTGTGCTTTAAAACTACATTCGTTAGAATGTATTGAAAGAAAAAGCCTTTGCCGCTCACAGGAACGGGAAGTAAAATCCTAAGCACTGCTTTGCCATGTTTATGTTCTTGGTGCCCAGTTCACCCCTTGAAAAGAGCTAGAGCAGGATCGGGTCCTGAGCCCTGATCTTTCTAAAAGTGCTTTTGATAATGCAGTAATTCCCTTAGTTAAAGTGTCTTGAGCATTGAAATGACATCTCGACCTGGACCCATCTCAGATGCGCTTTGTGCACTGCCATCTATCTGAAAAAAAAAAAAAACAAACCCCTTAGTGCAAGCTGTGGCTCTAACCCGGTGTGGGTGCTCGCTGCCTGGGGGGTTTCATTCTTCCAGCGGGTGTCGGGACTTCGAAGGCTGCTGGAGGTGCTGAGCTGCGGCAGGGAGGGGAGGGGGCACAGATGAGTAGTTGCATGCAGAAATGCAGCAGAGGAGTTCCTGCGCTTTTGTTTCGTTGCCACCTTTGCTTCTTTCGTAGCAAAAAGTTGTTCAAGAGTTTTGCCTACACGTCTTCGCTACCCAGCTGTATTTACGGTGGTCACGCTGTAAATAAAAACAGCGGTTGGTTGGGTTTTTTTTTTTTTTTTTCTATGGGTTGCGCCAGCGAATCTGTGAAAGCGAAGGTATTATTTCCATCTGGGAAATTATAAAATCACAAAAAAGATTGTCTGTGGGGAAGACCGCGAGTTTAGTCGTGTATGCGTTATTAAACAACAGCGTTTGGGCTAGGCGTGGGAACGGCATTCTCTGAGCGACTTTGGGGTTCACAGCGTTATTTAACAGATCCAATATGCAGTCATGTACAATTTATTCATATTGCCTATAGGTATTTTTCTGGTTCATCTCAAGTACCGAGGTACAAAAGTGTTACAAGAGATGCCACTTCAGTAAAAAACGGTGGAAGCGGAACGGTCAGAGAATACTGTAATTCTGATAAATATCAATGAGCAGCTACTTTCTTGTCTATATTTGAAATCATACATAGCATGTGTGGATGGTTTAGTTTAGAACATGTTAATTGAATTTTGGAAGGCTTTCTGGGTTGAGAGGAAGTAGTCATTTTCCAATTTTTCTTCTCCGTGTCTTTCTCAGATGGCACTCCTCCCAAACCTTGAATCTTACAATTAGGTAGTCCTCAGATTAAGCTTGGTATGGCTACGTAATTGCAGTCCCCATTTAGCCTCTGCCTATGTTTAATAGGCAGCAGAATGAGGGAAGGCAAAGAAAACAAGAAGTACCAACAAAAAACAAGGGGGAGAGAAAGGTCGTGAAGTATTCGGCGTGTAAACAATGGAAGACATTTGGAAGTGATTTTAAATACTCTCCACGAAATTCCTGTTATGCCAACTGCATTTGTTGCTAGTGATGAATGTAAAATCTTACATCTGCTGTCACGTGGGTTGGCGACTGATGGAAATAGTCAACCCATGACTAAAACCAAAGACTAGTACCTTCGTCCCCCTTCTCCCCCCTAAAAACCTAGCTTTCGTGGAACAGGGAGTTAAGTCTGTTGCGTTTATAGGCGTTTGATAGATAGGAATTAAGAAATGGACAGCTTTCTTCTCTCCATTTAACTATGCAGTGACGATCGGCTAATGAGCTACTGGGGAACGTGTTGCATATCTTACTGAGATACACGTGCACTTTCAAATTTTTCACAGGGCTTTTTTTTTTTTTTAGAGGGTATTGCAGTAATGAGAATATAGAGTTACTTACTGCTTGTTTAAATCCTATAGGCTTAATGATTACTGTATTGTTGCATATTTACTTAAATATTTATTTGCTTTTCTTATTTTAAGAAAGAAACAAAAGCATGATGTCAGTTTTGGACTGTCTTGAAGCTTCATTTTTAAATCCTGTAACATACAAGCATTGAGCTGTCAGTTCTTGCCAAATGGAAAATAAACCATCCAAGTGATTACAGAAACTGAAGATTTAGTTCAGCAAAGCACTGACTTGCACGCCTAACTTTTTTTTTTTTTTTTTTAAATGTATGCTTAAGCTCATCTCTGCTTGCTGAGATCTACTGGATTTAAGCATGTGGTTAAAGTTAGTCATGTAATTAAATGCTCTGTTGAATAAGGACCTTGAGCAAAACCTATAACCGTTGAAACTAATGTCTTTGCTTTGGAGTAAACCGAACTTCAGGAGGATCCCTGCAGGATAGTAGAGTGAAGGGAACAAATTTGGGGAAAGGGCAAGTTCACAGGGCAAGGGGTATCAAATCAGAAACTTACTGCCGGGTAATAGTGACGCTGGAAGGGATCTAGAATTAAGACCCAGCAGGAAGTAATACATGAATCTGCAGTGTGACTTGATTACAGAACAGCACGGTTTGTGCTTGAGCTGATGAGAAAAAAGTACCATGTCTGGGAACAAAGAGGTGGGATTCCCTTTTTGTAAGAATCCGCCGTGAACACATCTGAAAACTCAATATCGTATCAACGGGAAGGTATTGACAGTTGAAGTGAAGCTCAAAGAACAATAACAAAATACTTGGGGGTCTGGAGGAGCTAGCTTGTCAAAAATAGACATATTTCTATACTGGCACTGAATATGGGGAGGTACGTTAACTACATGTAGCTACTTGAAATGTAGTCAAAGGAATCTGATTTTTTTTTTTTTGGTGCATTATGTGAGAGAATATCTAGGATTAAATGGAGAAATCAAGGAAATAAAAATTTAAGGTGAATTCTGGGCAAAAACTTAATGGCAGAAAAATCTATTGGAGCCTATAGTAGTCCAGGTGTAGTGGGAGCCCCCTGTGCCTCTTCAGATGTTTAAAATAAGCGTAGGCAGGTCACTAGCTAATGTACTGGAGGAGGCAATTCTGCTTTCTCAAGGAGATGCAGCACAAGATCTAACAGCCCTTTTTCATGTCTCTCTTTCATTCTAGTTTCAGCTGAAGGTTACCAGAGAAACTAGGTCAGATACTGGGCCAACCACCCTTGACTTGATTTTTCTCAAACTGGAATGTTCGTACTTTGGCCAAGCAGTTTCCAGTGCCAAGACAGTTGGGTTTTACACTTTTATAAATGCGTAACTCGGAACGGGGCCATCATATGGGCTGGGGTTGAGTCAGGGCTGGGATGGTGGATGGGCAAGGATCGGCTACAGCAGATTTTCTAGTAAACACCTCTGGTTTATTAATTTGTTTGCTTTCCCTTTTGAAAACAATGAGCGTCCTGGGGCGGTGTAGAGGGCACAGAGGTGACAGCTTCTTGCTTCTGCGGCGTTTTTCTTGGTCACCTAAGGAAGCTTACTGCCCTCGGGCAGCAATGGTGGACAGCAGGTACTACCGCTGCCTTCCTCCCCACATCGTGGTGACCTGATCTCATCACGGTTGTCTCCTGCGGCCTGGCCGGTCTGCGTGCAGTGCAGGTCCTGATGGCTACTGCCATCCGTGGCCTGTTGTCTGGAAGAAGCTGAGAGAGGAGGAGAGACAAGATGGATGATCTTTGCCAGGGTGAATGACTTTAAATGTCTCCCTCCTTCATGTGGCCTGGGAGAAGACTTAGCCAGGGAAGATGGAAGGTTCAAGGTGTAACGGCAGTTTTCTTGAGGAGCTCTTGCCCGGAATGATGTTATTACGCTGGTTTCTTGCAATTCATTTTACTCGAAGCAAGTATTCCGAAAAAAAAAATAAATCGTTGTGCAGACTGATATCATCAGGGAATGTTTTCCAACAGCCATGCCAATTGCAGAGGAGGAGGTGGATTTCCCTCGGCAATGCTTCGTGGATACCTGACAGCCAACTGTTTAAAGAAGGCCTATTTTGGGAACCATAAGGTAAAACCAAGTGATTCAGAGTAACTGAAAATTCCTTGCGTGATAACGATTAAAACAGTGATCCTGTGGGAGTACCACATACAAGGGAAAGCTGATCTGGGGTGGAGCTGGTTGGTGAGACTGGCCTTTGGTTTAAGTGCTTGATGGCGCAAGAAACGGGTGTTTTGAAGTTATGGAAGCCGGGTTTAGGTCTTCTGTGTGCAGAATAAGACAGAAAAAGCCAGTCTGTCTATTAAAACCCAGTACACTCCCAATACACCTCAGGTGACGGATGAAAAGCAAATCCTCTGACAGGTAAACCAGGTTCAGCCCTTGCTGGTGTTCGTCTCTGGGGGTTGGGTGATAGTGTTGGTGATAGAGGTCTGAGAAGAGGTTGAACGAAGCTGGAAGAAGGTTTTTTTTTTTTTTTTAGGCAGGACATAAGGATTAAGACAGAAGTTATTGCCAATGCATTGCTGATGTTTGAGGGACAGGTTTTTTGATGGGTGTGTAATTTGTTGATGGATGGATAAGGTGGATAAAAAGAACCCATATAGTTGTGTGGATCAAGCTTGGTAGTTGCTGGTAATGAAACTGGGTAGATTGGTTTATTTAGGATTACTTGTGTCTGCTAATATGGCTCTTCTGTGTAAGTATGTCTAAGGTCAGACTTGTTGGATGGAAGGAATCCTTTAGACTGAAAGATACTGGGTAAATGTAAGATTATTATTCTGCCTCCTTTGCAGGGAAAAGCTAGGTCAACAACAATCTTAATTACAATTTGTTTCTGTTAATAGATCTTTATTTTTAGAGTTAAGTTAAATAAGGCTTTAAAGCATTTTTACACAGGTACTTTTAACATAGTGTTAGCGTTTAGGATGTGGGGTTTGGTATACTAGATCTCATCAATACATGATGAGGAACAGTTCCTCTATGGCCGGAGTAGATAACGTACAACTACTTTGGTATGACAGGTTGGCTTTATGTAGATTTTAAAGGGGTGTGTGCCCTACACACAGTGTAAAAATGCTTCAGGACGTAACAGCTCAGCCTGGGGTAGAATACAGTGAGGGTCTAACAGTGTTTTTTACAACTCTGTTGAGACTTAACTATACATGTTAGGAAGCATTTTGTCAAGGAAGCAAAGAAGAAATGAAATAGAAGTTGCTGATAAGGGCAGCGGGTGAATTTAGGGAGGTGGAATGCAATAACCTGAATGCTAGCATGCTCTTAGAACAGGCGCTGGTACTTGTGCCCTTATAAGAAGTATTTCAGCGATGACAAATAAGTTTGTTTCATCTGAAAGTAGCAGATTGCTTCCTAATATTTTGCTGGTCTGACATTCTGTGAAATTGTGTTATATCCTAATTCAGTGGCTCCTCTGCATATAGAATAAGAGCTTGCTATTTTCTACCAAGTGAAGCAGTTCCCTCTCACTCCGCAGTGGTAGAGACCTATATTTTGGTGGCAAAGATCCATAGATTAATCTCTTCTGATGATTTACGGTGGATGTTGGCATTACTTCAACACTGACTCAGAAGAAAGAGTTACATTTACCGAATAAGCGATCCACTTAGTTTATTGAGAGTTTTCCTTGGAGGCGCGCCCCTCGCTTAGCAGCGAAATCTGCCGAGATCCCAGCCCAGGGTCCTGTGGTAGATGCATCGACAAAGTGTGCGTTTGTGGTCCTCTGCTGGCGGATCAGGAGGACGGGCACCTGGATGTGGACAAGCATTCCGTGTGGATTTACTAGCTGTGAGCGGGTGGCGTGTCCGTGCATCCTCACGCCTCCTCTGCGCGCGCCCATCTGCCTCCCACCGCCTCCGCGCGGAGCACGAACGGAGGTGTTGGTGGCAGACCGTTACACGTGGAAGCCGAAGATCTCAAGGTCCTGGTAGGTATGTTTGGTTTAGAATCTTCTTTAGGTTGCCTTTCCGTTAGCTGGCCTAAAATGAGCATCTCTTAGGTTAATTTAATTTTAGCAAATGAAGGCACCCTTGGCCGGTTTTTTTGGTTCAAGGTTATTCATAGCTTAACAGTAAGAGGAAATACTGTTTACGCCGATGACTCGTTTTCTGCAATGTAATCTCCTGTTTTGTGTGAACCAGATAGCCATTACCGTTTTATTTCATTGACCACCTGTGAGAGAGCACACGTTTTCAGTTCCTGGAGGGACCTGGGCTAAACTTGAGCTGATACACTCCAGGTGAAAGCTTTGGTGTACTGTTGCCAATTTACTTAGCTATCCAGTTTCTTGCCAATTCTGTAAGGTTAATACTATCACAGAAAAACATGTGAAACCAGGTGCAGTGCGTATGTCATTAGTAGTGTTTTGCAGTGTTATTTTTCATGATGCATTTGTTTAACTTCTGTATCATTTTGCAGAACATACGTAATGTGTACTTTATATTGTTTTCTTTGCAAAATAGAAGGCGGCTGTAATTTCAGCCTGGGAAGGAAACTATTAACATTTTTTAAGTAAATGAGAAAGGCTGAAAAATCGGAATTTCTTTTTAAGTTTCTTGGAAAATATTAAGGGAGATTATGTAACTGCATGAAGTCTCTGGGGAAAAGGAAAGAGAAGGCTTGCTGATAATGAAAGAACGGAGCAGCTGCTTAATGTAATCCGCTCTCCATGGGTAGTGCTGAGAAGGGAGAGAATGGAGAACTGCGCGGTCAGAGCAGGCTTCATTTGTTCAAATCTGGAAGTAGGCAGCACATCTGACAGGGCACCTTTGGATAAGGCCAGCTTGCCAGTCTTGCATCTAGGTGTACCTTTTCCATAATAACAAAGTTGATCCTGTTTGGTACTATATACTAAAAAAAAAAAAAAAAAAAAAAAAAAGATAAAAGTAATAATTTTCAGGCTCATCTTGTCCACGAATAAAGGGAATAGTGTGAAGCGAGTCGGTCAACGCACTGTAATCAAACAATTCTTCTGTATCTAAAGTATAAATGTTGCATGAGTAGCTAGACAGAAAAGACTAGTGGTCATCTTGAAATCATGCAGAAAATCCATTTCTTTTGGTTCTTCAATGTCAGACGGGCTGCCAGATGAAACTGAATATTGAATGGAAAGCTGAAGATTGAATTTGATAATCCTGAAGATGAGATGCTTTGACAACCCTGTCATCATTGAACTATAGCTGTGATGATCACTGAAGTCACTGTTCTAGTTGTTTCAGTGGCTCTTCAATGTCGTTTCGTTCTAGAGGAATTGGTTTGTCTTTGTCATAAGGGAGGACAAAGAGCAATAGCCACTCTTACACGCCAGGAAAATGAAGACTTCCAACTTGGTGAGAAACTTCCTTTCGGGCTAACATTGCCGTCAATGTAACACAAAATGAGCAATATAGTGCGAGATGTAAGGCTGTGTGTACTGCCCTTTTAAAGGCACTTAAATTCACTAGTTCGCTGTTAAATGGATGAAGGAAAAGGGAAATGCGGAACTAAAAACCCAACCCTAAAATAAACAGCACTTCTATTAATGCCGGGTGGTTCAGTGAATATGAGAAGCGTTCAGAGAGTGGCTATAAGCATCCATGCCAGGAAAAACGCGGACCTTTGTAACGCTCTCAGCCGTGTCCCTGAGGGATGCCACGGGATGACTGTACGACAAGGTGTTCCGTAAGAGCCTGAGGAGCAAGCGTAGTAGTGGCAGAAACAAATTGAAGTGAGACCTGAAGTCGGTTTGTCCTGATGCTGAGTTCATCGCGGTGAGAAAGAACCATCTGTGTAATCAGGAGTTGGCTGGAAAAAAGAGTATTTATGCTCCCTTCCTTCAGTTACTCTTGGACATCCTCTGAGGAAGACCTTATCTCTATTTTTGCCTCTACTTTGTGGTCCTCAATAACGCAACTTCATTTAAACCGAAATTGAACGTGACTTTTGTAAACATTTTTTTATACAACAAGAGACTCCCCAGAGAATCAATAATCTTAGGAAGGCAACTAATGCTGGTTTCAGAAGGATTTTGACAGCTACAGCCTGTTGATGCTTCGGTTCAAGTGGAAACTTTCTTCCTCTAATTTGCAAATACATAACACCAAATATTTGAGAAAAATATTGAAGGAGGCCTCAGCAGCTGTAGGAACTGAATGACAAGATTAATACTTTGAATGAAGATGGAGAACAGGAAGAAGTCTGACACATGAGGAAAAAAATCTGCAATGCCCACAGTGAGTAGAGGAAAAGTAATAGGCTGAATATGTTGGAAGGAATAACAAGTTTAGGAAAATTTTTCTGGTGGTAAGGATGGATTGTGTGAACATTGTGGGGCCTTTACCAGTTGAAGGCTTCAAGAACACGGTAGATAGAACTGTGTCGTTTTTAAAGGATGCAGCTGCTCCTGTTGCATAGTTGTTTCCAGCTCTATTTGTCTGTGATTCTCACCAAGTCTTACGCTGAGTGGGATAAAAAGAAGTGGGACAATCAGAAGGAGCGTGGTTTCATAGCTTAAACTCAAATCCAGACGATCAGTCTGTTGTCCCTGTTTGTGTCAGAACAGTGGAATATGTAGCAGTCAAGTTATAGCAGACACTGGCAGTTGAACATGGATGTTTCAGGCTTGGAAATGTTTTCTTCCCTCCCCAGCTTGGCGTGGAGCGTTTTGCCATGTTGCACTGTTAGGCTTGAAACATTTTGATAAATTCACTTTTTCACGCATGATCCCTTGCTAACACAACTTGAGGTTCAGCCCTGGCTGGTGCAAAAGCATTGTAAAGCATAGGTAGAGAGAAAACTAATCTGTCTTCAAAAAGCTTATGGAGACATATCCCAAGTTGTTAAAGCACAACTAAAAATAGACTAAAAGAATGGTAGACCAGGCTGTTTAGAGACTTCTGACTCAGCTACGACATTTTTGTGTATTTTATTTTGAGTTGCATGCTTTCAGTTTTGGACCATGTTGAAGGAATAATCGTGTTACAAAATGAATTCGGTAGTCTGCGGTTTGTGTTTTAGCTAGTAAAAGCTTTATGGACTTCTTACAGTATTTTCAGTGGCTGTCTTTGGTCAGAGGAAGAAAGTTGCCTGAGTTCTGGGAAGTCTGTGGGGAAAAGACTGAGGAATGGACCCCAGTTTCTTCTTTTCTCCAGATGTTCACTCCATAGCTAGTAGCAAAAATAGCATGTAAACCAATAAAAATAACATCATAAGAAGTACCAGAATACGAGTTCTTTTGGCAGAGAATTTTGAACTCTCCTAGGAAACAAATTGGTTCCTGTGCATTATGTGTTGATGGAGATTGCATCTTTTTACATGAGTAATGAGTCAAATGTTCTTTTAAGATGTATGGGGCCAGGTTCTGATCTCCAGTGATTTAAATTTTGAGTCATTCAAGAGATATTCATGAGTTACACTACAATAACAGATTACAATCTGGTTCTTATTCTGTAGGATTTTAATATGGTTATAAAAGGGATATTCATCTTCATTTTCTAAATGTGTAGCAAGTTACCTAATTAATCCAATATTGTCTTCATTCTGGAGGAGGCTGTTTAACTTGAATTTCGTTGTCAAATACCATACAGACGAGCTCGTGTGGTGGTAACATTAACTAATGATAGACTTATCCAGATATATAGTTCTATCATTAACTTGAATTACAGTGTAACTCCAATTGTTTCCAGTAGAGAAAGACCACATTGCTGAAAGGAAGAAAGCACGCTATTTTTGCAGTCGCTATGCAATTAACTCATGTAACCTCTGCGCTCGTCGTGCTTTGTATAAGATCCAGGGTGACCAACTGTAGGTCACTTATATGAGAACAAAGACCCTGGGGCTGAGAGACAGTTTATTAGGATAATACTGTGGTGTGAAGATCAACTGTCACAGCAGTTGCCAGTGAAAGCCTGTCTGTATTTACTGTATACTTGCAGGAAATAAGAGTTGCCTGAGGTGGGATGTTTTGGATACTAAAGGATGGGGAGAATAACCAGAGAAATGGTGGCGGTGTGAGCGTGGAGCCAACCTCACCTTGTTTTCGGCAGGTTCTCCTTCGGCGGTGATTACTCTGTGGATTTTCTGATGCCAGCTTGAGTACCTGCCATTCAAACCATGGGATGTTTATTATTTTTCTCCTTTATTCAGCCACTTATTTTCATGAAAATGAAGGGACGCAGGCCACTGTCAGTTTTGGTCGCTCTTGACCAATGTCACCCAAAGGTAGTGAAGAGAAGGGAGGAGAAACAGATGAAGATGCAGACAGAGCATCGTTTAAGCTTTGTTCTCAGGAGGTAGGGCTAAAAATATTTTTCTCGGGCATTTCTCTTTCCAGATAGCAAAAAGAAAAGTTGAATTGAATTCTTTCATCCATGTCAAGGAGTACAAAGTGTGTTGTCGTTTGCTGGTGCCTCAGTGTATTTGTCATTGGGAAGCCCACAGCAATGTGCTTTCTAAATGGTCTATGAAAAATGGACATACAATCTGTTTAAAACAAAATGAACTTGTTGCTTTTATCTGTTAAAGCAAAACAAAGCTGCTATGGTTTGTAGACTGCTTGTTGCCCTTAAGAGGGTTTATAATGACAAGTCTAGTGCATTGCTGCTGACCATAGTAGAGAAGCAAGTTCTTCCTCACAACGCCTCTTTAAACATTTTCTGTGTAACTTTTTCTTCTAAAAATCTTTGATAAGTTATAGTTAAATTTGAAAGTGTCTTATTTTGGCTTCACAAGAACATCAGATTTTTCTCTCCGAAGCACAAAGAAAACTCCATGCTTAAGATTCAGTTTTGCAAACCCTTCCCCCTTCTTCAAACATTCATATGGAAATACACCATTAACTGTGAAATTCCCTAGCAACCTTAACCGCCTAGAAGGGATCCAAACCCCAGCAATACTCAATTCTCAAGCAAATTTGTACTGTCTATTGTTAATATTCATTATATTCTAATAAGTGATTCCAGAAATTCTTTTCAGGGTCTCTCCTCCTTCTTTCGCTCAACTGCAATGGTTGTTTTTTTGGAATGGTGCAATTCACTGGTGGAAAGTGGAACTTAAAGCTTCTTTCTTACCGTCTCTCTCTGGAAAGCCTTCAGAAAATCCACTTTATTTCGTGGTGGTTCCTTTGCTAATTGCTTTAACAGCTTGTAATTTTTTTCTGATAAATTAGTCATTGACAGCTGATAGAAGAATTATTAGTACTTTATAACATAATAAATGGTTTGATAACTCAGCTTAATGAGAGAACTCATAATTTCATATACGTGGTGGCGGTAGTATGTGCTGCTACGTGTAGTACCATGACAGTTTTCGTACCTCTTAATTCTCTTAGCTAGTAAAGACTAGTAATCCTAAAAAATCCAGAGCTGATGCTAAGGTATGGAGTGTCTCAGGTGTTTAAATGCAGAAAATCATTCGGGCGTTGCTTCAGCTCGGCCTTAATCCCATGGGAGCTGCGAAGTTCTGGCGAAAAGTCCCGCTGCTTGACAGAGACAGGACGAACCCTGAGCTGGCAGCACCAAGTGAAGCTTCATTAGCCAATGACACGAATTTCACTTACTTTCTTCTGGTTTCTAGAGTAATTCTTGGGGAGGAATGTAGAGCTGTGGTTGTTCGTAGGGTTTGTTTGGTTGTTTGTTTGGGTTTTTTGTTTGTTTGTTTAATTTTAAGCGGTCCCTTCTGTGTGTCTGTCTCCCTAGCCCTTTTAGTTTTGCCTTCTCTCCTTTAATTTTTATAACTCTCCTTTCTCCCTCTCTTTCTTTCTGTCTGTCCTGTGTCTTTTTACTGTGACCTCCATTTCTTTTATATTTCAGACTTGCTATTTTCTGTTTAATGCACTGTCCTCTTTATTACTTTCCTTTTCTTTCCTCCCTTCAGCCTTTCTATTTACTTTTCCCATTTTTTTTTTTTTTATATTACAGGGCTCTGTCATAAAGATCCTAATTAATTTATTTCTACAGGGATAAGATTGTAGACCTTACTTTTTTATTGCTATTTTTCTTTAATTTTATATTTGAAATTTGCCACAAGTGTTCTCTTTCTGGAATACCACTTCATCTACTCTAACTTTTCTTTTTTTGTATCCTGTGCAAGTGCCAGAGATGTGCCTGTGTCATACCAAGTAAAGCTGGGTAGTGGATGGAGCCCAGCACCCTTCTGTGTCCACACTTAATTTCTTCTTGTTCGAAGGCTTAGAAACTCGAGCTTCTCTATCAGGCTCAGGGCTTGGGTAGGCTGTCCTGTCACCTGAGTTCCTTGCTCTCAAAAATAATTTTTAAATTATAGTCTTTGTTTTGCTCCTTACATTGTATAAGATCAGTAGAGTAAAAGACTACCTGCACCTAGTGTAATAGTTTTGTAAGGTTGTCGGCATTTGTCAGCATTTTCATGGTTTTGCTCAAGGAAAGTTGCTTGCTTTTATGTGGGGTCCATACTTTGAGGCATTTGTTCCAAAGAAAGGAATATTTGTACCATGTGGCATCTTTATTTAGCTTTTTTTTGTGGGTAAGTCAATCTGAGAAATGTGGTTATGTATCATTAAGGTCCATAATCTTAAATGTACAAAAAATACACTCACATGTCTTTACTATCAAAATTTGAGTGTGAAATGGGTGGTACTATTGGAAAGCTAAATGAGTGGTGAGTCAAAGTAATTAAGGGAAAGTAAATAATCTCTAAGGTTCTCATTCCCCATGAAACTAATTTCATATCTTATCCTTCATGTATTTAAAAATAGTTCCCTGCTAATTCAAGATGCTTGTGTACTATGTGTGTGAAGAGCACTTCAGTTCTGTTGAAAGGATGGCAGATTAGGGAGTTATTTTCAATGGGCTAATTTTTTTATTTTTTTTTATTTTAAGAGAGATATTCATTTGAGCAATGTAAGTGAACAAATCTTGCTGGAAAAACATGTGCATGCTGTGCAGGCAAGGCAGTGGGTGATTAGCCAGTAGGTTTTTTTTTTTAATGGCTTATGACCAGAAAACTTTTGTTTTTGTCTTCGAAGGCTTATGGATGGCAGCACTTTCTCTACAAAGGTGAGCTTTTTTCCCAGTCTAGTCAGGCCTTAAATGTTCTGCCATACATGCTTTCCTGTTTTACCTCCAAAATATGTGTGTCTTGTTCGTGAGTTTACTACTTCGAATATATATTTTTTTTTTTTTTTTTTTTTTTTTCCTTAAACTAATAAAACATACCTTGGAAGATGGATGGAATGTATCAGAAGGGCCAGACTGCTCTGGAGCTGGAGGTCCGCTGCGCGTGAGTCCGACAGTGGCCTGGTGGGGGGGTGACAAGATTGCACTGTCAGCTCCAGCAGTATCTTGAGCCGTTCCCTTGAGAGGGCTAACACATGTTCATGACGTGTCTCCAGGTTTCCATCCCAAAGACAATAAATCTAATTTCTCTATTTACGTCTGCGCACATCCCGCCCTTTAACTCCTGAGGTTTTCTGTTGCCCAAAGCGGTGTACCGCATGTGTAGATTCCTTTTTCTGACTCCTGGAGACGCGGGTGATGAAACGAGACGCCAGGGCCGACCTAGCGAAGGGCCCGGGGTTCACACGTGCCCGAAGCGCGGTGCTGTGCCGAAACGTGCGGAGGGACCGCGCGGACTCGCTCTGGGCGTCTAACGCAAGTGCCTGAATTAGGAGCTTACGGAGTATTTGTAGTGCAGTCCCTTGGGCTCCCAATTGCCCGCTTCAGGTGTCCGAGGATCTGCCCAGTGTACGAGGACCCTACGATTACGAGGTTAAGTCAAAGCAAAGTTACGTGGCTAAAGTAGAGGGTGTAGGTGTATCCCCTCCGCATCGGGTGAGAATGCCGTGGGGTATTTATTACATAGGGCTGCTAACCTGTTTGATAGTGAATTTAGAGGAGCTGAAGATGGTGCTTTCTTCCAGTTCTGCAGCCTTGCAAGACAAGCTGGTAAAGCTGGGGTTTTTTTTAATGCAGGTTAACAGAGGCTTTCTGGTTTATTAACTGCACATCCTCGTGCAAGTTTAGAAGGGCTGGAACTTGGCGTTTGTGCTCTGCTGTCATCCTCACGCTCTCTGAAAGCAATGAGGAGTTGGGTGCAGAAAAAGTCGACGCTTGGCCAGAGCCCTGCAGGTCTGGTGAAAGAAAAGAAAACCATCAGTCAGTATTCCCGAGAGCAGGGGAAACCCGTTCAAAGTAAAAGGGAATTCTGTACCCTGTTCTCTGCAGCAGGAAAGCTGCTTTTTATTAATCAATCAAAGAAAATGTTGAAGATAATTGGAAAAATTACTTGAGGGAGGGAAAAGTAGAGTTAGGGAATATTAGTAGGAGGCTCATATTGTTTGTGAAATCAGACTATTCTTAAACCTTTCATAGGGTTTGTGTAGTGTATATAAAAAAAAATAAATTCCTTTTTTGCCTCCTGAGAGAAGCCATGATTTTATCTCAGTAATTGAAAATAATCTCTGAAGTTGGCTCCTTAACTAAACTTACATGAACCCCTTTTAAATCGTTTGTTATCTTTCACTGAATTTCTCAATAAATGTTGCTGCATGCGCTTGGATGGTATGATCCTATATAGAAAATAAGGCCAAGCACATCCTATTCATGACTCAAAGCACAGTATTTCTAGCCTAATTATGGTGGCATTTGGCAGTGATGCTGTAGTTAAAGGTGCTTGTTGGTGTTTCTGATATAAATTACGTGTACTTGAATGGCTTAATTCATGGTAGGCAGAAGTCTGGCTAGCTATCTACTTAGTCAATTTTTTCCCTTCATTAAAAAGCCTTAAATGAAGAAAACAGTTTTGAGTTCTGAATTTCTTTGATCATAGCTGTACGTCTATCGGTCTGTTTCTTACAAAAAAAGAAATGCTACTCTTTTCCTTCATTTCAAAACTTTCTTCTGTTGTGCAACATGTGTGGTTACCGTTCGATGACTTGGATCACTCTCGGCGCTTTGCGTTGCTCAAAGAAAGCCATGCCTGTGAGAAGAGGGAGGGGAAACACAGGAACATATGGAATTGTCTACGTTGAGCAATCTGTGCGCAACGCTGTCTGTGAGCAAAGATGATTTCAGTTGCTGCAACTGGGCAATATTAATTTAGGGACTTCTCACTTACCAGGGACATTGCCAAGTGAATTCCTTGCAGTTCCATGAACACTGAGCAATCCCTCTAGACATCACTCAATAGTCATATCTGTCACGCTTGCATTAGTACACATAAACTATTCTGTCATTTCTTGCTGCATAATGACCAGTGCTAGATCCAGTTGTATTTATTCCACATTTTTGGAAGAGATGGAAAAAAACCAAATGGACCCAACTAGCAAATGCTACTAAGCAGTTCCCTCAAAAAATTTGCACAGCAAGTTTTATGGAAATACCGATAAAGGTGGGATTTTTTTAAAAACATGTCCTATTTAGAGTTATCTTTTTTTTTTTTCTTTTTCTTTTTTTCTTTTTTTTAGTCAAAAGGCCTCATCTGAAGTCTGTTAACTTAATGAGAGTTTTCTGAGTGACCTTCTAATGTCTGTTTAAGGCTGCAGAGGCCCCTAAAGTGGTAATGCTGAGAGGTGTAATTGGCCCTATAAATCTCAGTGGGTCATTAATTCTAAATCTCAATAATGTTAAGACCAAGATGCATGTAACTGAACCAGAGTGATGAACGTAGTAGGAAGATTTATGCAAGCATTGTGGTGCTTTGGTTTGCACAGTAGTAGACGTTATTTGTGGTTTTGGCTTGGAAGCTTGCTTTCTACCTTAGCATCAATTCACATGTATCACCTATGTGTTTCTGGAAATTTATAAATGCATCTTTTTGAGGGAGGCAGCTGGGGATTTTTTTTTGCGTATCAGGAGGTAATAGAACGTGACTTGGAAAATCTCTGTAAGATGGATATAAGCCCCTCAACTTTTATCATTTGACTGTATAAAAAGAGTTTTCAAAACCTTGCTGCACCTAACACATTTGCACCTGATAATGACAGCTCAGATTTTAAAGCACGTGTGTAAGTTTTTGTTTGGTGTGTGGAGGCAGGATCCCGAAGCGCGCAGTATCCGTAGCTGTCGCGCAGGTACGCCCCAAATGGGGATGCCGTACCAAGGCGTGCTACGAATCCACCACCTCTGCAGGTACTCGGTGAGAACTGCCAGCTGATGAAAGCCTTGCCATTATTTACCATGGAGGGGCAGGGAAAAAGCTTGACTTGGCTGAGTGGCAACTCGTATCTTGCTTCCCCCGAGTGGAGATTACTGTAATATGTCCTTATTTCATGGTGTGAGGTGGGAGTGGTTGTTGCTCTTTAAGTGTGTAAGCAAGGAGTCAAAAATGAAAATTAACCAATGCAGTGGCATGGCTTTTGCCGTATGTCATTTGACTGCCAGCCATGTGTCCGATCCATCTTAAAGTCCCCTTTGCGCTTTCCCATGCAAGAAATTTCACCCTTCTTTGCTTCAGTCCCCTGCCAGGGATTGTTCAGAGAGATGATCTTGCATCACACCCCCAAGGCCAGAAAAAAAACCCTGAATGTGTCCCAGCATAAACAGAACACTGGGAGGAAACAGTTAAGATCAAAAAATACACAACCACACAAAGAATAAAGAAATTGGACTTTTAAAAATGAAACAGGCTATTTATGTGGGAAATCCTGAGTACTGGTATGTTTATGTAATCTGAGGTGGAAAGGGAAATGTTTGGTATCCCATAGTATTCTGCTATAACAACACATTCAGCTTTCTGAAACACGTATTTTTGATCATATCTGCCTCCATTTATAACTGAAAAGAGAAATTATAAAAGCTTATTGCTTGGTCTCTGGCCTTTCTGTGCAAAAACATGTGTACTGCCTTACCCATTCTGAGACTTTGTTAGAGACTATCCCTATAAATGCTCGTTAGGCACTTAGCAGCAATGGGGGCTCGGGGGAAGGGAAAGAAAAGGCAGGGTTTGTGTGTGTGTGTATGTGTGCGTGCGTGCTTTTCTCCGTTCTTCAGGCAAGAATTTCAGTTTCAGCTTGATCTGTAATTTTTTGGCAAAGCAGTGACTTTGCAACTGCATCTGTTTTTTTGTCCAGTTGATGCTATCAAGCCTTTTACAGTACCTGAAATAGTTCCATAATTTTTTTTAAATCTAACTGTAACCTTGTATTGGAGTCTCTAACAAATATTAGTGTTCGTACACAAAATAACACATGATGTACTCGACCTGCCTAAGCTAGAGCCTGACCCAAGGGCAATGTAAGAGGACCTGAAGTACATTAACTGACCAGTTGAGAATTTCCCTCGTGGGGAGCTTTAGATGTGCTTTGGTTCTCTTCTGGAACAAGAAAAACTAAGTCAGGACCTGGGATGAGGAGAAAAGATGTAGCAAGAACTTCTCTGCTTTGCAAGGAGGGATCAAATTCAGAATAGCTGTGAAGCTGCTTTAAGCCAAGCCTGTGTTCCCAGCAGAGGACAGGTCCAGTGTGGTTGCAGAAAGGATTGGGCTTTGGGGAGCCCTCAGCCAGTCTGAGGGTCACACCAAGTATTCCCAAATAAAAGGTTCTAAAATGTTCATGCTACATATCTAACCAGAACAGATTTGTAGTTATCGAGATGGGTGGTACTTAATTTTGTGTGATACAGTTCCTTCTGCCATTTTTGGGTGTAAGTGAGAATACAGTCCCAGGTTCTAGAATATATAGCATTTTATTTGCAGAGAAACCTGTCTGAGGATAGTGGAGCTCTCTTTATTTAGCTTTGCTATTTAGTTTATGAAATCTTGTTTGATGTTTTTGTCTTTCTGTTTATGCCACAGAACCTTTTTTTTTTTTTTAAGCTACAAATATGGTAGCGTTGGAGTTAGTGTTGGAAAATGTTCTTCCTCTTTCTGCATTTGAGCTCCGTTTCAGAAATAACAAGATCAGGATAAGAACATTTGCAGGATCAACACACTCCTCTGGGTTGTCATTACAGTGACAGAAAAGAGATGGATAGTGAAAGTTCACTTCTATGTGCCGTATGTGTCATTCCCTTAAATGATATGAATGGGAGAATTATCCCAGTGGATGTCTGTTATGATCCTTCTCTCTGGTAAGGTCGTTGATAATTGCCGTTTATCGTTTTGGAGAGGATTTGTTCAAATACATCTTGAGTATTCATTTTCCATAAATTTGTGTCTAGGGGACTTAAAAGTGACAACAGAAAGAGTGCACGGTAGAAAATAACTGTTTGCACAAAAGCAATTTTCAGTATCTTATAAGTGAAGGAAGGAAAGAAGAGGGAAAGTCCTTCTTCATGATGTTTTTTCCCAACTTCAGCTCTTTATTTCCTGCCTCAAAACCTTCATTTCTGCCCCTCTGTCCCCCCGAGTCCTGGTTAGGGACAAGAGGTCTTTTCACTTGGTGAAAGCCGAGGAAAGCTCAGTAGCATTCCTAAGAACTTTGCAGTCCTCTTTGTGCAGTAAAGTACTTCTTTTTTTTCTATTTAAAATTTTTGTTGTCAGTTTTTAGGTATTTTGACTGAATCTTCAATGTTCTTTACATTAAAAATGTTGGTGTTCCTTTTTACAAGCTCTTGGAAAAACACGTCCAAGGGGAGGAAAAAAAATGTATAGTTTGTATCTTCAAACCGCTGCTATATTGTGATAAGAGTATCATTCTGACTGAGGTTTGATTTCCAATCTTATTTGTTTGGCTGTACAAGCTTGTATGTCATATACATATCATGGAAGATTATTGTGCCTTGGTGTAGGGGAATTTCTTCCCAGAAAGAAGTGTAGATCTTACTGTAGCTTCTAACAGGAATTTTAGGCCAGTTTAGAGTAAGAGATTTAAAAAAAATCCCTCAGGAAGAACAGCATACTCGGCTTAATTTTATATGTCATCACACTTCTTTTTAACGTTGTTGGGCCTGTATGCAGGGAATTTGAAAATAGAATTGGGTCTCTTAATTTGGGGGGATTTAGGAAGAACTGAAGGAAAGACAGGCTCTGGTTGTGTTTGATTTCAAGGGTAGACCAAAACTACTGAAAGCGGTGTTAGACAGAATCTTTTTCCATACAGAGAAGGAGATGTGGTGATGTAATTACTAGAAGACTCCTGCAGTTTCACCTAGGTTCTGCATTTGTTTGGCCATTAACTGTTCTATACACCTTCATCTGGGGTGGAAAAACCCAAGAATGAATCTCCTGCTACAAGAAAGTGAGTGTTTTTGATGGTAGCTCACTCCCCTCTTGATATAATTACATGCCACAAACACAAGCCTTTTTTCATTTTGGAGTTGCTGATTTCTGGATTCACCAATGGACTTGCTTGAACTTTCAAAAACTCCTTGAGCAAGGAGTGAGAGTTGGTTTGGAAACTGTTGTATTTACGGAACCTCAGCATTCAGTTTATGAGTTCTGGGTCCGTTGCTTTATCATGGGATGCCTCAGGTGACAGGCTGTTGGGGCCTGGAGGGGGAGTGATGGGTGGCTGTTAGCCTCGGTGGTGCCCGCTGAAGTGGGAACAACTGGTGCTGGAGTCTTAGGAAAAGAGGGTTCAGCCAAATTACTTTTCAGGGAAAGCAGTGAGAACATTCAGTATTTTTCCAGAAGCAGAACAAAGAAAGTTTTGTAAATAAGACCCGGGGAACTTGCTGAGCTTCAGGAAGCTAGGCTGACTTCTGCAGGAAAGAAGTTTGCTTTGCTTGACTGTCCAGCCTAGGAGGAAGGAAATGCCCCATCGGAGCGATAGGGCAACGTGATGTGATTCAGCAGAGGAGTCATATGTGGGGAAAAAAGTAACATATTCCTGTTAGGTTTCTGGTTTCAGTGTAAACATACTTTAGGAAAGGGAAGCAGAGAAATACAAGTCTAGGTAAGGTAAAACTGATTGCGTTAGCTCTGAACTATAAACCCTGAGGGTCTGTAAGAACATAGCCCTGGGAAAGACTATGATTTAGCTAGCATGCGGTCTTTAGTATCTTTGCATGCCCAGGTCACATTTCTTTGAAGAGATAATGGATGAGAGGGCTATCTAAAAAACATGTGCCACACGGGTCAGGTAAAGAGCAAGTACTGCCTACTAAAGGCTGCTTACAGACACCCTGGCTGAATGCATTGGGACCTGAATGCAGGATTGAATGTCCACCTGGGAAACTCTGCCCGAGCTTTTTGAAAATGTGTGAAAATATGCTGTCCAATTCAGATCTATTCCCTTAGAAAGAGGTAGGGAATTTTACTGCAAATTCTTTCTTGAATGACACAGTTTGAGAATCTATGCTTATATTAATCATAGAATCATAGAATACCAGGTCGGAAGGGACGTCAAGGATCATCTGGTCCAACCTTTCATGGCAAAAGCACAGTCTAGATATGATGGCCCAGCACCCTGTCCATCCAGACCTTAAAAGTGTCCAATGTTGGGGAATCCACCACTTCCCTGGGGAGATTATTCCAGTTGCTAATTGTTCTCATTGTGAAAAATTTTCCTCTTGTGTCCAACTGGAACCTCCTTAGGAGTAACTTGCACACATTACCCCTCATCTTTTCCATGTGACTCCTTGTAAGAAGGGAGTCTCCATCTTCTTTGTAGCCATCCTTTAAATACTGGAACATGGTGATAAGGTTTCCCCTCAGCCTTCTTTTCTCGAGGCTGAACAAAAGCCAGTTCTCTCAGCCTTTCCTCATGTGGCAGGCTTCCCAGTCCTTGGATCATCTTTGTAGCTCTTCTCTGGACCCTTTCCAGCTGGTCCACATCTTTTTTGCAGAGCGGGGACCAAAACTGAACACAGTATTCCAGGTGTGGCCCGACAAGCACTGTGTAGAGTGGGATAATGACTTCTTTATTTCTGCTGGTGATGCCCTTGTCGATGCAACCCAGGATCCTGGTGGCTTTCTTTGCCGCAGCAGCAAGGAGGATTTGTTCCATAACTTTCCTAGGGACTGAAGCAAGACTGATGGGCCTGTAAATTCCTGGATCCTCCTTTAAGCCCTTCTTGTAGATGGGGGTGACGTTAGCCTTCTAGTCTTCTGCGACATCCTGTGATCTCCACAGCTTCTCAAAGATTATGGAGAGTGGCCTTGCGAGCGTGTCAGCTCTCTTAACGCCTTTGGGTGGATGTTGTCAGGGCCCATCGATTTGTAGAGGTCAAGCTCCTGTAAGAGTTCGCATACGAACTCTTCCTTCACTGATGGTGGGTATGTGTTTGCATCAACCTGGATTTTTGTTCCCAAGGCCTGGAGCCCAACAGTACTGGTAAAGACAGAGGTGAAGAAAGTGTTGAGAACCTCTGCCTTTTCAGTGTTGTTGGTGACTAATTCACCTCTCCTGTTTAACAGTTGGCCAATATTCTCCTTCTGTTTCTGCTTGTTATTTACATACCCGAAGAACCCTTTCTTGTAGTTTTTGACATCTCTGGCCAATTTAAATTCAAGCTGAGCTTTTGCTTTTCTAACTTCATCTCTGCATGCCCTGGCAATGCCCTTGTAGTCCTCGACAGGTATTTGTCTGCTTTTCCGTCTGTGGTACGCTTCTTTTTTGGTTTTGAGCAGACTCAGAAGCTGGCAGTTAAGCCAAGGGGTCTCTTGCTCCACCTGCTTCCCCTACCTTTAAAGGGGATGAACAGTTTTTGTGCTTCCAGGAGGGTGTTTTGGGAAAAAATCCCAGTACTTGCTATCTCCTTTATCCTCTGTGGAAGCTTCTAATGGAATCACTCCCAAACATTGCCTCGTCCTGAATACCAGCTTCACCAAGAATTAGCATAAATACTTCCTTTATGGGTAAGCAAAAACTATTCTAATCAAGGACCAGATAGAACAATAGTTGTGTTTGTCACATACTAAATGTAAATCTGAAGCAAATGGTCTACAGACCCTGTTAGTTCCTGCTGTGGCTCAGAGATCTGGAATCCTTTCTCAAGTGTGCATTTGCCAACAAGTAGGGCTTCCATAGTGTAAAACCCATCAATCATCTTCTTGTACATCTGCAGCATGCAGCAGAGCCAACAGGGCATGAAAATCTGGACTGCCATTTCTTGGAACTAGAGGAGGTAGAAAGAGAGGCAGTGTATTTACTGAGAGCCTCTCTGTGAGAATGTCATCACAGCCTTCATATCTTCATATTTTTCTTGGTTGGTTTGTTGTTGTTGGTTTCTTTTTTTTTTTTTTTTTTTTTTAAACTGTCGTATGTGTCAGTTTCTAAGATGTCTAGTGAACTACATGACCAAAACTGTTATGTGTCCTAGATACTCTTGATGTCTTTGATGTCACTGAGAAAATGAGGTGGCAGTTTGGATCTTGACAACAAGTAGGCTGAATTCGTCCCAGGTAACTTTTTGAAAGTATTTAAAAAGGCTATCTATTCTAGAAACATATGTCACCCAACTTTCCTTTGAATGAAGAGAGGCAGATACCTTTATAGGTATAGATTTTGGTCTTAGCGTGGCTGACATCTTCTAAAGATACCTATTTCTTTGCATTGACTAAACAGAGTCTAGGATGATTACGTACTCAATTCGGGTCCTTCAGCTTGGGAACAACATTTAAGTGGAAACTCTCTTTGATACCGTGGGAATGGTGAACAGCACCTTCTCTCCAGCCTTTCTTCACCAGCTGTATACTGTCGTGCAATAATTTGAAAATAGATGGACTTCCCAGACAACTGAGATAGCTAATGATTGACCTTCGGCTGTGTTGACAAAAGGAACAGGTCAGGGTCTAGAAGAAGTGCTGACTGTCCAGGGCCTATTGCAAGTAGAAGCAAGAAAGAAAAGGGAGTGGCTGTAACTCGTTGATGCTCTCTGACAATCTTTGAAGGTACAGAGCCGAGGAGACAGCTGAGATATGAGCAATGGAGTGAGTACTTCCCTGGAAACTTGCTAGGCGACTTTGGAGAGTGACTTTAGGGGCTGAAGAATGATATGCTCGTGTTCAGGTGCTTTAGGTTTGCCCAGCTCCAGTGGAAGAGATGACGACTCCCATTTTGAGGAAGAGTAAGGAAAGACGTGTCAGTGATTTGCTTCAGTCCAAAGAGGTAACTTAACTTTTGAGTGCACTCAAAGGTACACTTCAGAGGGGAATACATGAAAAAAAGGGATACCTTTGCTGGGTGTACAGATAAGAATTTGGGTGTAACTCTACAGAGGGATCAGTACTGTGCATATATTTCATATTGCAGTGAGTTGGAATTTTTTAAAAGGAGCTCATTCGGAACTTTATTATAAGTTAAGCAAATTATACTTTTGATCATTTAACTACTAATATTTTATTGAAGAACATTATTCACTAACTATAAATGCACTGGGTGGTACTCATATGTGTTTAACAATTAATTCATATAATCACCACATAAAACACAGACTAAGCATTACTTTAGTGCGTGAAGTTTGCTGAGCATAATGCTATTGGTGCCTGATCAGAGCACATGCCTTCCATGCTTCTTGCCTATCTTTCTGTTCCTCCGAGGTAATATCAGGTATAGGAACTGGAAATTGTTTAACTACAAGTTAATAACATTCGTAGGGCCCGGTGTCTCTGGGGGAGCTCCTTGAGACAGACTCCAAGCAGCTTGTGTCCACAAGTTCAGACTCTCTGCTAGCTCTTTCCTCTGAAGTGTCTGGCCTCCTTTGTATTTGCTAGCGGGCATTAAATCAACTCAAGGTTATTTCTGAATTATTTAGAGTTCATTAGAGAAAATCATGAGGAAAAATAAATAGGTCAGAAAATAAACACTGCTGGTCCAGACCTCTTTGATGAATGTAGGCAGCTAGGAGGTGAGTATAGGTTCAACTATCAATTTAAGGTGCAGAAAATTGCCTCTGGGATACATCTTACACTGATATTTAGGAATGTCTTTGAAGGCCATTCTCACACGACTGGAGCCGAGCGAGCACTTTTTCTACCATGTGCTTTACATCCGACAGGAGTTCCTGCTGTCCTAGTCCCAAACAGAGCGGGACCTTTCTGGAAATCAGGCTCATCTTTTCTGCTGGCCCGGGAGGAGCGTGGAGGTCTGAAAGAGGCAGCACGGGGCTGATGCCGTCGCCCTGCCCCGCGCGCAGGGGGAGCTCACTGGGGGGAGGTCCGGGACCCAGGAGGGGTGGGCTGGGGGACAGGGGTGCCCTGGGATCAGAGAGCCGTCGGGATCAGGCTCGGACTGTGCCTGAGGCTGTAACATCTAGAAGGAGTTTCCTCTTCACTTCAAGTAGACAGATTATTCTTTAGCCGCTTCGCCTGCGTGTTTTCCTTTGTTGTTCGCTTTCTGGCGGTGGGATATTGGTCTAGTCCTGCACAGCAGTTCTGGTGCGTTGTTGAGATGCAGAATTGGAAAATCTCTTTAAGAATCAATATTAAGAAATGAAATATTAAGCTCTGTTCCAAACGGAAATGAATTGGAGAGCGCTTTTTCCTGTTTTCTGCTCCTGTAAATCTCTCTGTAAAGAAGCCACTGTTTCGCAATGTCTGGGGCTTGTAATTTTTTGATAATTTGTAGGTGGCAGGACGCTGCCTGGCTGTGGTGAGTATCCCAGGATGCTGACGTGCTGCATTTCCATGCGAGTTCAGCAACAGGGAGAGTTGAGTGGGTTCAAGGCGGGCTGTGTTTTGTGGGGGGCCTTTTCTACAACAGGAGTTGTATGAGGGAAAACTAGCATTGTACGTTCTTAATTCCACACTGGCAGTAAGAGGAGTATGCGTTAGTGGTATTCTAGCTAGCTGACTATATTTTGAATGTCTTTATTAGATCTGAAAACTTTTTAACATGTGCTTGTTTCAGTCTGTGTCCTGAGCCCCCCACATCTATTATATGCCATGGAGGCTATTAAGGCTTAGTTTAGGTCCTGGTATCGTTCCCCATATTACAATAACTTAGTTTTTGGCTGAGGGCACTTCTGAGAACTAATCTGTGATGTGTTTACTTTGGCCGGAGGAGTTGAAATGCTTTAAAGAAAAAAAAAAAAAAATTAAAAGCTCCCCAAATGTTCCTGCAGCTTTGCATTCTGCTCTTATTATGCTAATCTGATTGTTTTTAATGTGAGGGCTTCTTTTGCCCTGGGCCATATGTACTCTGCAGTGTCATAAAAGGTATACCACTTTATAGCTAAGTAATGTCGACTGCCTTGTAACTTAGAAAACCTGACGTTCTCAGTTGGAATACTGCACTGTGTATGAATATGTCCATTTTCTTCTCCTACTTTCCTGAAATGTAGGAAGTCACCACATTTAATGTCTATGAGGTCTTAGCAAGATGTCTAAGAGGCTAAGTGAGCAGAAGCTTAAGAAGCACAAGAAGATCTACTTTCATATTCAGGTTTTTTGGTCTTTGGAAAAATAATTTCTTGTATGCCTTGTTGGCTATTACCATCACTTAGTTAACAGGTGAACTGATGTACCATTAGAATTAATTGTCCTCTCTCTACTTTCTCTTTCTGGGGCAAAGAGATTAAGAAGTGATGTGAGATATTTGTCAGTATTTGGGAAGTTTCATTTCTTTGCTCTGTGTTAGTCAAGTTCACACGTGTGCACAGTGCAACCGTAGAGACCGTTCTTGCCTGTTCCGTGGACTTCCCTTAGTGCGAATGTTAGTGTGGTCTTTTCTAATTCAAGAGGTAACGTAGATTTCTCCTTCCATATGCTCATACAATTCTTGCAAAGTTACCTAGAATTATAGTTAAGAAACTCTATTTCTTTCTGCTTCCCAGTTCCTTCAGAGAAATCCCACTGGGTAATGATTTACCTTCAGGCTTTCTAGTGAGTGGTCCAGGCAAGTAGGTTCCTTTCCTTGGCCATGTCCGTTTAACGTGTAGACGAAGGTGGCGAAGGAGAGCGCGGCTTGGGCTTCCTCGACGCTGTGGTGCTGATGATATGCGGGCCTGCTGCCTTCGCGCTGGACCCAGCTGGTAATTTCCTAATGTTTGGCTGGGGCCTGGGCTTGGATGAAAGGGAGCTGGCTATAGCTCGGGCCAGATAATTTGGAGATGCTAATGGCTCATTTGTTAAAACAAGTAGAGGGCTTGGCAAAGAGAGAGGGAGTTTCTTTCTATCTTGTCTCATCCCTCCCCTCCGCTTTCCAACTTCGCCTGCTGTACACGCAGAGGGTGTTCATTCCGTGGGTGCTCTTCGGAATACTCATGGACACTGGTCACGAATGCCCATTTCCATCGGGGTTTTTTTCAGGATTACAAGTGTTTCTTGTGAAGCTGGATCTTACGATCGTTGTGCGTATTTCCATTTGGTGCAGTCTGGCTTGTAGCAGTGGCTTGCCCACGAGTATATCTTTGTAAACCACTTAAGAAGAGAGAGAGAAAGTACTGTCAGCTGTTGGAGGCTACTGGCTGCCAGTTACTGATTTGGGCTGGCTGGCATGAACACACTTATGTCTGTGGTTGAAAGCAAGCTCTAGATTTCGTTTCTCTGCTGGCTTGGATTCAAGGGGCTTTACATAGAGTAGTATAGCTTTACGTGTGATTTATGCCTGGAGTTCAGACTGCAGCTTCCTCGTGTGCATTCCTAACAGATGAGGTCTGTCTACACGTATGTCTTTAGCGTGTTAGTCTAGATGGAGGGTACACAAGGCTCTCTGCTTTAGGGCCATGCATGCTTTCTGCTCCCCATGCTAAAACCATCATGCACTGGTCATGTTTCCTCACCGAGAGACCAGTCGGTTGCAGAAGGAAGTGAACTTTCTGGTGACGAGATGATGGCTTCTGTTATGGCAAGTAAGCGTCTCGTGTTGCTTCTTAAAGAAGGGAATTCTGTACTCAGATTTTCTGTCTGTCTTCCGTAGAAGTGCCACAGCAAAACAGCTTGAGGTCAGGTATTTTAAGCTGTTTATCGATGTGATCAGCACTGGGTTTAGTGCTGTGTGAAGACAATTTCTTGTAGCAGTCAGACCCTAATTCTCTGCTAGCTACAGAAGAATTTTAAAGCACGCAACACAAAGGTGACTTTTCAATATGTGTAGAAATGTATATGTAATACATTTTTACTCACGCCATATCTACTAGCTCCAGTTTGGAGACATATGGCTGCATGTTTTACAAGCTGTAGCTTCTACTGTCAGCTGCAAGGAGGAAACATTATGGAAGCAACAGTGGGATGGATCACTGGGGTCAGGTCTGCGTTTGGTGGGGCAGATGAAATTTTACCAGGTAGTAATGAAGAAAAGATATTCTAACCACTGTTCACAAGTGAGGTGTCCAAGAGTAGAGATACGAATTTGAATGTGCACCAAGAAGCATGGGATCTCATTTAAAGTGCCGCAAACTTAGTTAAAATATGCCCATTGACAGCTCTTGCCATCTTGGATTCAGCCCAGAATTAACACGTCTGAACACTAGAAAATAAATAGGAAATCGACCTTGAAGTGGGCTTTCAGGTTTGTGTACAGGGTTTACTTACATAGGTGTTTATTGTTTTAGTAGAAGACTATTTGATACTCGCTTTATATTTCAAAAGACTCTCTAACTGCAATTAGAATATTATTAGTTTAATGAAGTTTTTCTTTTAAATTAATGGAAACTGTGCTGTGTTATAAACATGTGGTTTTGGTCACTTAGTAGGGATGGTAAAAATCCTCCAATATAACTTCCGTTAGTTGGCATAATACAAGTTATTTTTTTCATTTGCAAAGTATATGCATCATAAAGGCATCAAAGGAAAGTATAACTGAAATAACTTTGTTTCCAGGGTGATTCTTTCCTCATTTATTTTTACGTGTTCATTATTTCATATGCCCTTAATTGAACTGTTTTAATTTAATAATTTGTATCACTGTACAGTGGTGAGTTTGTTCTTGTTGCAGTTTGGGCTCTGTCATTTCACTTAGCACTTTGGGGGGAAGTCAGAATGTTAAATAAGTGTAGAAAAGAGTTGCTGTACATCAATTTTATTGTCCTGGAAGCACTACACAGTTTAGATCTATAAACACGTATACAGATATTTTAAGCACGGAGGCAATTCTGCTAAACTTGATGAGTCTGTTTTCAAAGTTAGAGGAATGAATAGGAGTTTCTAAGCAGTAAGCACACAGACCCTCTCGTGTCTCTGAAATTCATTATTTCCAGAGTGTGGCTTACTAACATAGGGATGTATTTTCTTTTAATCAAACTAATAGGAGAAAAGTTAGAGGGAAGCAAGGTCTCCCAGCGGCATGAAACGAACAGTTTGAAAGATGCTGCATGTGGTCCATTTTACAGCTGATGCCCCTTCTATCCACAGCTGACAGCAGCAGAACAACAAAATCTTGCTGCTTAAATTTGATGGTTCATCTGTAGCAATCAGCTGGTTTTGGTTAGTAAATCGCAGTAGCTAATAAGAGGTTTTAATATATGATACTTTAATATATTTTAATAGCTATTTGGTGTAACTATTAAGTTATAATATTGCCCATAAAACTTTCTTACTAATTACTGAAAATTTTCTTCTGAAAAGGTGATTCCCCACTCCCATCTCCTTTTGTCCCTAGGGAAGCTTTATTAATTTCAATAGAGAATTGCTAGCGATGTTGCTTCGTTTTTACAGATAGGTTGGAGCTCCTTTTAGTAGGGTCTGTGGGTGTTTCTGAGAGTAAAGACATTAAAAAATAAAGATGAGTCAGGTTGTTCAGGGATGAAGGAGAAAAAACAAAATAGGAACACTGAAAATCAAGGTGAAGACTTAATAGAGTTCAGGGAATAAAAATATCTATATGTGAGGGGGCGGGGGAGGGAAGACCATGATGAAGAGGGAGGAGAAAGAAAATAACAAAATAAAGCAAACTGCTGTGCATTGCCCAGGATATACAAAGAGCCCTAAGTAATGTTTGCAAAAGCAACATTTTCTAAATATTGTGATGGAATTTGGGACATTCTTGGTTTTGACCGGCTTTTCTCACAATTGAAAAACAGTTTACCAAGGGTTTCTTTTCTACAGTACTTCCACTCAGGAATTCTGTGTTCATGCAGGGGAAGATTTTATTTCTTGCAAAAAGTATCTTTCACTGGAAAAGTGAAAATGGTGCCCTTGGAATTGCATACTTAGGTTAGCATCATATTAGCCATACTGAGCAGAGCAGAGGCTTACTCCCTGCTAAAACTCCAAGAACTTAAAAGTTCTTCTAAGGCAGCTCTAGTAAAGATCAGTATATTGTTAACACTATGAAAGCAACGGTCCCGCAGCACCCTCAAACGGAGGATGAGATCTTTGTGTCGCGGAAAAGCCGAGGGTTCCTCTGGCTCCACTTTGGGGAACAGAGGGATCCTGATACCCAGCAGGAACTACAGCAGCACGATAAAGGGCACTTCGGCGAGTAAAACCTGATAACGCAGTAGGACTGTATGGAGAGGACCACAAAAATTTGTTTTAAATACCCAGTGGCAGCTGACTTTTTGCACAGAAAGAAACAAGATTCTTTTGTTGTTGTTGTTTTCTGGGGCCCTTCTACTTTTCCCACCCTCTATGTTCTCCAAGTGACACATCTGTGCCAGGCAATTTCAGCACAGTGGCAACTGTTTCCTTGCAAATTTCAGATCCTCTCCATGAAAGAACCATTGTGACTTCCTCTTTTAATCTCATTTTGCATCCCAGTCCTCTCCCTGCTGAGAAACCCGTTCCTCCTGTTTCGCAAGGTCAGACTAGTGGTACCACATTTGCCTATTTTTTTTCTTTGAAAGGAACGTGATTATGTTCAAAATTATGTTAAAAAAACCATAATTTTGAATCATCAAGCAAGGGGGAAAAAGCAGAGCAAATTTGATCATCTGACTTAATACTTTGTGGGGGACATTTTCCAAAATTAGGTGTTTTTAAAAAAATACACGGAGATAATAAGGCATATTATTAACAAGCAGTAATTTATGCTCCTGGCATAAATCCAGCATAAGTGTTGCAACGTGCAGGAGCTTTCTCCAAGCAACTCGTATTCAGCCGTCGATACTTTCATAATCTCCGAGTAAGTAAATCAATAGATACTGATCAATCTGGTCTGTTTGGTAAATTCTTTGAACAAGCTCCATGTTTCTTGGTAACATATACTGCCTGAGGACTGCCATAAAAGCGTGCAAGATATTAGCCTACCTGCCTGTCACTAACAACTAGGATAAAAATGCACTGTAAAGAAAGGTAAAGCAGGCCATATTTTAGGATGATCTCCAAGTGTATGCAATATGGAGAACGAAGTGATGAGTCTTGCGGCACTGTTTAGGAAAGCAGTGCTTTATCAGTGCTGCCACAAAGACTGGCATCAGTACAGCAGCTGTCTGCTCTTTTCCTCAGCCTTTACACTTAACAGCCAGAGCACACAAGGGAGAGAACATTATCAACTGTAAAATGTGTGACATATCACTGGGACAAGTGGAGAAGCTCCAACGATTAAATGTTTAGTGGCCTCTTGGTAGCGTTATGGGAAGAACCTTCCTGGCTTTGTAAACTCCTCTGTAAAGAGAGAGGAAAGGAAAGTTGTGGTGCCCAGACGCCCACCCAGCTGCTCTCTCACTCCCTCTCCTCAGCAGGACAGGGAGAAAATACCATAAAAAAAATCATGGGTTGAGTTCGAGGCAGTTTAATGATGAAGAGCAAAGGCTGCGTGCGGAGGCAAAGCAAAAAGATGTATTCTTTACTTCCCATCAACAAGCGATGCCCAACCCCTTCAGGGGAAGCAGGACCCCAGTATTCTGGGGTTCAGCTGCTTCAGAAGACAAACTTGATAACAAGGAATGCCCCCACTCCTCCTCCTTTCTCTTACCGTACGATACCATGCTCAGCAAGGAAAGTTATGGGAGAACCCCTCGGTCAGCTGGGACCGGCTCTCCTGGCTGTGTCCCCTCCCAA
>JAVJGG010000008.1:29299109-29342287 GCA_035590195.1 Aviceda cuculoides | reverse complement strand
CCCTCCTGGCCACGAATGCAAAGCACGGCACTGTAGGGGCTGCTATGGGGAGAGTCAACCCCATCCCAGCCAGACCCGCTACAGAAAAGAAAGAAACTCCACCACGAAGAGGCCACAGGACAGCAAAGCTATCCTTGCGGAGACAGAAGAGAGCAGGAACGGTGACAAAGAGGTCTCGGTGTACCGAAGCAGCCTGTGGAGTTGTGGAGAAGGACAGTACTAGTGGTGAGTATGCGAGTGCGATCCAGCACTAGTATAGCCATGTCCTGTGGTCTCCACAAAGCAATTTTTAGAAGAAGTCAATGACTGTTCAAGGTTTTCAGCAGATGTGCAATACTTTCAACATTTGATGCCCAGATCTAGTAATGATCGTAAATTCAAAGACTTAAATTTCTGCAGTTAATAGTGATGGCTCCTGGCAGTACTGTTCACCACCCTAAGCAAAAGACAGCAATCAGAAATCCTACACCTATAGATACTTGTGATCAAACAGCACAATCATCAGCAACATTTTAAAATGTGACACTGTATATATGTGGAATAAAGTTTGAACTATTCTGTGATGTGGTTAGTTACTACGGGAAAAAATCCGCACACATTTATTTGTGCGGTAAGTGGCTCTATTACTCATGCTGTTTCTTCAGTGAGTTATTTTTGACTAAAGTGCCACAGTTTCACAAAATGACCTATCAACTTATAATAAAATGCCCTTTTAGTAAGTTACAGCTGAAAGGATGTACACAGAAAGTAATGAAAATCTACCGGGCTTCATAACACAAGTTTTCATTTCCGTTCTTTCAGTCTGTTGCAAAGTTTCCTGACAGGGCATCCATAACAGGGCCCTGATAATTTGCCTAGGAAGCTGCCTTTGCTGTATTTAACATTTTTTTTTTTGCACGGTATCTTGTATTTCTGTATCCTACTTCATTAATGAGGTTGAAAAACACTGCTATTGCGAATTAGTTATGGGTCAACAGCTGCTAATTTTACAAGGCTGCACCATTTCCTTCTCAGCTTTGCAGACATGCTCATATCTCATTCTGTGCCTGCCTGGGTAGATGTGAATATCAAATAGAATCCAGAACTCTTTCTTTTTTTTTTTTTTTTTTTTTTTCCCCCAATCCAAAAGCCCAGCCAATGGATCTACTAAAATTTTGAAGGATAAATTAAGTATTCTAAAAGTGAAGGGTTGTATGTAGAGCTATTTTGATAAAAGGGTAACAGTTGTGAGGATTTTTGGAGGAAAAAAAAAAAAAATATCCTAGCACTCGTGGATGTGTCCAGCCTGTGTGAATATGAGAGAACCTGGTGTGGTAGGCATGTTGTGTTCATAAACTTCTGTTTATGAACAGTGATTCAGAGTGTTGGTCACAAGAACCATCTTGTAGCACCTCAGTAATGTCAGGAGAATCAGAAACCTCTCCCTGTCGTCTACCCACCAGTTCTGTAGGAACTTAAAATTTTTGGCAGTTTTGTGACTGGTGGCAGTGATATTTTCTTTACTTTGGGAGAACAGTTCCAGCGCCAGGCTGGGTAGCTACTGACCAGGCGTGACTGCCCCAGAGGAGAGTAGAAAGCTTTGAGAGGAATACAGTTCTCCCTACTGAAAGAGAATTTCCTTCTTCCCACCACAGTGTTGAGGTAAGATCTGCATCGATATCTAGAAGCAGTTATTCTGCAGTGCGTTGCTCATCTCCATCATTTACCTCCCAACCTTCCAAATTCATTTTGGCCCCAATATACAGCTGCCGAGGGAGAAGTGAAATGCAGATTCTGTTGTTTCTCAATGGTCAGCTTAGGTTTCCTCAACTTGGAAGCAGCAGTTTATGGAAAGATGTTGTGCCAGGGAAAGTTCATCTCACCCTCTTCTTGTGCTCCTTTGTCTAGAGAAGCTGTGAAACCTCGTGGCTTCTGCTACAGCTACGTGACTTTTTGCAAATATAACGTGTTAGTGACTGCCGGGGAGGTGAACGTAGTATTTCCTCCACATTAGTCGGTGTAAGCTTGAAAATGCTGCTATGATCCACAGAGAGTAAGAAAAAGCTGTACATGAAGTGTTAGGAAAAAATCTGGGGCATTATCTAGTTTGACCAATGTGGTTCATAGCTGCGGGTTGAGTGGGAAGCTGGTGAAAGCCAGATGTGTGGATCCAGTTATTTAGAAGTGTTTCTTGTACCATAGCACGAGAAGGAGGGATGAGAGGAGAGCAAGCCCACCAGACCTCGCCTGTAGACAAGGCCAGGACACCTAAACCCCCCCAATTCTCACTTCAAGCCTCCAGAACCTGAGGTTCTCAGGCCTTGTCTACATATTACCTTACAAAAGATACCTCATGCCCTTGCTAGGATCTTTATAATGCAGTGTCAGGAGGAAACGTATCTATATAAACAGTGGATTGGGATATTTTTATTTTTTTGGTTGGTTTTCTGGGAAGACCAAAGCTCAAACCTGCTTCTGTGAGGATTCAAAGGACTAATAAGGTCATGTTTCTTCTTTTATTTGTGGGCTTGGTATGACTTGGAGCTCAGTTCAGCAAATATGTAGGTGCATCGCTGGTTCTAGACGCTCTCACTGATGTACCTCAGGTTGCGAGCTACCTCTCGTAGATTCGGTAACGTCCTCTTAGAGATTTTGGGGCCATTTTTTAAACGCACAATCTTTTGGCCCGAACGAACTTCACATGTAGTTGCGCTTTAGGAATTTTTTCAGCCAGCAGCTGACTATTTTCTTGACGCCTTGGAGATGGGGGTTTATCGAAGACCTTGAATAGAGCAACCTGATGGTTGTAGCTCAGCTGGCAGGAGCGTGGGCAAGTGAACTCTGCCACAAACATTTCTTCCTGCTTAGGATGGCGAGATCCCCAGCCCTCACTGGTAGGCTTTCTGTCCCTTTTTACAGCAAATGGTACTCTGAATAGAAACAGTCCTGTGCCTAAGATGGAGAATAAGGAGTCATGAGGGTTCCAAACCCAAACTGCTGGGTCCCAGATGTCTACTGAGTAGATTTGTATGTCTTCTAGAAATCTACTCCAAGATACATCCATCTTTGCATGTTGTTCTCTTTTCTGTACATCTATCTATTGTGAATATCCTCAATATTAATTAAAAGTCACTAAACCCACAGTTGATTCCAACAGAACACTTTATTTTTTTTCATGTGTACAGTGTTGTTTTTTCTTTTTTTTTTTTTTTCTTTGTTCTCCAAAAAAAAGCCAGAAAAAGTAGTTATAACCATCATTGCAGCTTTGGCTAAACTCAGAAAAGCAAAGCAGAAGTTAAAGTTGAAATGAGGGTCTAATTAACTATTCAGCTTATTTTGTTGGTGGTGATTACATTAGTGTCCAATAAAATGTGCGATCTTATATATTACGCATGCTATAGTCCTTAGGCATAATAGGGTTAGCTGAGGACAGAGTGTCAGATGTAGTATTTGTCATTACTTTCATTTGCCTAGTTGCATGCTGTTGTGGATTTGTGTTGAACTATTAATACTTGAATGTAGATTTTTCTCTGACTCAGTGACTTTTTAAAAAAAAATAAAAAAATCTTGGCATGCTTTATTTCCCTGTCATTTTCAATAGCAGAAATGTTTCCTGTTAAATGCAGTTTGTTTCCCATTTTGAGTCTTCTTTAAAGAAAACAGCATGTTAAAGTGAATGGTACAATTTCAACTATTTGCTTCTCTTTTGTAAATGTTGGTAATGTGTGTTATTAATTACATTGCTATTGTATGGTAAAAAATATTTTTTTCCTGTTCAGTAACTCTACCTTCTGTTGTGTAACTGTTCCATAAAGGTCATCTTTTTACCAGACAATAATCTTAAATGTCATGCTTTCCAATGTGTTTAACCACTTCATATCTAGGTATATACTTGGCGGAGCAGAGCACTTTGCTAAATGAGTTTCGGAGATTGGCAAAGTAATTTAATTCAAAATAAATTGAACTTCAGTATTCTTCTTCCTGCGCCTGTACCTTGCTACTTTGATATCATCAGTCAATTTTGAGAATACATATAGTTGATCTCTGTTTTCTGTTTATAAATGTGGCTGATGTACTTTATACCAAAAAAACAGTGCTTAACACAATGGCAATGGTTTAACAAAAAGAAACACTTTATGCCTGAAAGCCGTTTGCCTTCTGGCATTCTCTTGGGATTCCAATGAAACACAGGGAAGTGAAACAACTACCTGCATGTTTGAGTAGGTCTGTAAATGCTGAGGATGCATGTGTCTGACCGGAGGCACTTATATGCGGTGGTTATGTATTTTTGGAGCAGAGTTTTGAATATTTCATAGTAGTTCATTTGGGCACACGTGTGTTAGGTGTGGGCATGCAGTGCACACCTTGGCAGAAGGTGACCTGTAACCTCTACAACATTAAAGGCTTTTAGTGCAAGATTTAGCCCGGTATTTCAAATACTCTTGCTCTGTGCTGGATGTTCTCCAGGGAGAACGCAAACATGCCAGCATTTTGTTCCTATTCTCACTCTTTGAATTTCCATTATTGTTCCAGACCGTTTGTGTTTCCCTTAGATGCTTGCTGTTTTGCTGCCTTCTTCCCCCTTCTCTTATATATAGAATAGTGATTTAGAAGGAGCTAACAAGGGGAGATGGGAAGGCTTCCTAGTATCTTGCAGAGGGAGAATTTACTTCATGAAGCAAAGAGTTAAACTCAAACTGCCTTACACAGCCAATTAAGTGTATGCTGTCTTTTACTATGCATGCATGCCCTTGTGCAGTTAAATGTAATTTATGTTGGTAGTGTATGTCGTTCTTGCTTAGTGACCTGGGCTCAGACTGCGACATGTTCAGTGCATCCTGACAGGGAGGGAAGAAGACCTACATATAGACACAGATGTAAGACAGGATTGTTAAAATGGAGATAGTAAGGTGAAGTTAAAGATCATATCGTCTGCTTGTCATTTGCAAGCAGATAAAAATCAGGTTTGGCAACTCTTGCAAGGTCCTTGACCAGTCATTAAACTGCTTGCCTTAAGAAAGACCTGCCAAGCTGGCAATTAATGAGACTTAGTCTGGTTAAGAATGTTTTAAAACTAGTCGTGTATGAAATTGTGGTATAAATTTCTCTTGCCTCCCTACAGTTTCTTCTGGTTCATAAGTGGTGAATCACTGCTGGTCTATCCTTGAGCTGGAACTGAGCTTATCTGAAATGATACTAAACGTAGAGATGATTTTGCACTTTGAGATTTGAAAATGTGTTGCCATCTTTAAAAGATATATGCTGAAATGTAAAGCAAGAGTATACTTTAAATCTATTAGGTTTTGTTTTTCCGAGATTACATGTGTATATGTAGCCACAAAAATATAGGTATGTATGTTGGTATATGTGTACAGTGTATGTATTTTATAAAATACTTTGCATGTATGGCATAGCTACTATGTACCTTCCTTGCTCTGGTCTGAATGTCAGGGTTGTGTTTCTTTTCATGTCACCAAGAAAACCATATGGTTGACTTTGAGGAGAGAATCAACAGAAACAGTCTTGCCTTTTGACACCGTTATCATCTAGTTGCTTCTCGGCGTCTCAAACATAGTAATCCTCATTTCCTTATTCCTATGTATGAAATCTCATAGACTACCAATAGCATTTACTGGCCTTAGTATCTAGGAACTGGAATGGTGAACGAGGGCCCTCTGTGTGGACACAAAACAGAGATGTATGTAAGCTGTTTAGGAAAGCAACCAAAGGAGCATGAAGTAAGAGGTAACAGATGGCTATGGACAGATTGGAGGAGTACAAGGGAATGATGAGACAGTATTGACCAGCATGATAAGCAATAGCTTTCAGCACGTTGAGAAAAACAGTGTTTTGGAGGCATCTTGACAAAGCATATTTTAGTGGACTCTGCTTAGAAATGTTTAGCTAGCAGACCGTGGAAGCCGGCATTATTGGAAGAGCTGACATCACCATAAAAAGTGAGAAAATACATCAGGTGTGAGATGAGCAGTAAGAGCCTTAAAAGTGAGAACAAATTTTATTGGATGCACCAAAGGCAAAGAGGAGCGACGTAGGTAAAGTGCATGACAAAGGGAAACAACTTTTGCTGCAGGCAAGATCGTGTGTGTCAAGTATAGAGAAGAGGATGCCCGTAATGATGGACCTGATGAGAGCTTTGTCCAGGAACATGAACTGTGTGAATGGATAGGAAAAGCTGTATAGTAGAGAGGTTACGTAGAATGAATCCACTGAACTGACTCATAATTGGGATTTGAGAGACCATCTGAGTTGAAAATGTCATCCATGTTGTGGTTTGCATGACAGGCAAGACAGTGATATTGTCCAGAGTGATTAGAAGAGGATATGGAGAGCTGGATAGGGGAAGACGTTGCTCATTCTGGTCTTAAGCAAGACATCTCATGGGGGAGGACGAGGGAGAAGGACTACAAGGGGGATGTTAGCATTGAAGGAAGAGGGTTTAATGGGGACAGCAGAAGGCAAGCCAAGAGCAGAAATGGTAGATTTATGGATCATCCATTGGGAATTTCTGTTTGCTGATGTTGTGCAGAGATAAGGCATGGATGGAAGGAGGTTAAAGAGTTAACTGCTTTGAGTTCCCCACAGGAAGCTGGTGGAGAAAGGGGGGGGGCCACTTGAAATTTGGCATTTGTTGGATTGAGAAGGACTTTCAGGATAAAATATCCATGAAGGTTTCACGTATATTTTACCATGTATCTGCAACACAAGATCCTAGGGTATAGTATATTTGGTGATAATTTTCAAAGGCAGCTGACTTTATTGCCAAAAACCTTTGGATTGGACCAACTTTTAAAAGACTGCTCAAAACTGATTTGGAGTAGCATGTGCTTTAGGGAACATCGAGGACTCTTATCAGAAGATTACGAACTTGTTGGGGTGCCATATTTTAGATGAGAATAAGCTCTAACTTTTTGAAGACAACCATGAAAACCAAAAAAAATGAAATTCTCTCCAGATCATCCTGTACTGCAAATAACCATAGATGAGAACTTTTGCGTAAACTATATTGGTAGCTAAGTAAATATACTATTATTTTTAGAGGTGATAAGCACTTCTTCTTTCCTCTCTTGAACAATGATTTCTGTTATGCAAACTTCAAAGAACAGGGAAGAGAGCACAGCCTCCCCTGGGATTTCAGCCATATTCAGGAAGACAAGGAGTACATTAGAATTCACTTTATTTTTTTTAGATTTCACTAATTTCTAGGATCTAGATTGTCAGTTTATGTAAACTGGCACAAAGCTGTTGAACTGAAGAGTGCAGAAGAACTGACAATGTGCATTAAAAAGTGTGTTTTGAGCGGAATTTATGTTAAAACCAATTATTGTTTCAGTTGCTCAGAGAATTCCTTTTGCTGTGTGAGGCTTAAATATAAGAGATTTTTTGTGTGTGTGTAGAAGGTCCCAAGTGACATCTGAAAACAAATACATACAATAATAACTTGGGGCATAAGATTAGCCATTTGTTGTAGTCCCAGACTTGATTATAGATAGACTAAGGAAGTAAATTCTGTTTGGTACTCTAATTTGTAAAGTGGCAGCTCAGTATGTTGAGAAAATCCTAAGTGATGTTTCCAATGATGCTTTTTAAAGAATTTTTGTCAATAAATAAGAATAAAAGCATAAAACTTCTGGAAAAAAACCAAACCCAAATCCAAAACAGCGTTTATGCCAAATCTTAGTAATTTGTGAAAGATAAGGTAACTTTTTGAGTTAGTGAGTAGAAAAAAAACACCACGTCTTTGATAAAGACTATAAGATTCCATGTTCTTTATGCAGCTGTTCTTTTATTTGTTTTGATAAGTTCTGCTTTAATAGTACACTGGTGAATGTAGCATAATTTTTAATTAAAAAAAGTTGAATAACTGGAGTCTTTGAGTCAGAAGGGTTATACAGAGACATTTACTTTATTGTATGTATTTGCTTTGTGTCTCATTTTTTTGTACCAGGGATTTTGAATTATTCATGAATGCTGTGAAGGGCTGGACCCTGGTCAGTATTGCAGAACAGCATGAAAGGGCCCTTTGAATATGGTCTGAAAGGAAAACTGAAAACTTACAATCTTTAGGGGACCATCAGTGGGCTAAAGCTGGCATTTCTGGATTTCTGCCAGGCTTTTCCCTCTGTGTGACTAACCTCAGGGTTGGACAAGGAAGGATCTCCAGGTGGCTTAGCGTCCTGTTTTTCCTTCTCTCTGCTCCATTGACTGAACTCACCTGCAGTACAGCCAAAATGAGTCAATCCTACATTCAGAGGTTGGGCAGTACATAAAAATAAGGAAACAAAGAGCCAAAAAAAAAAAAAAAAAAAAAAAAGGGCAAAAAGAGAAGAAGAAAGCTTAAAATCCGTGGGTTTTGCCAGCAAAATCAACAGACTGAGTTTCTCCACAGCATCATAGAAATGCTAGCTGTAGGGGACCTCGGAGGTTTGTAGCCAACTTTCCTGCTCAGAGCAGGACTGTTGCTGACACTGCTGCAGGTCAGCCAGGCTTTCACCCATGTACATTGACGAGAGGGTTTCGTACGCTGGAGCGCCGTGCAGTCAAGGGACTTTTTTACAAAAACCACAGCTCCCTCTTCTTTTTGTCTCTTCTCAAACAGCCTGTATCCATGACCATATGCTGGTCATGTACGCTACCCCAGATCTGTGATTTTGATCATGCCGTAGCTCTGCTACCACAGACAGACTTCCAGTTCTGCCTGCTTATTGCTCAAGCTCTGTGCGGTGGTGTGGAGTTGTTTGAGAAGTCTAAAAGCCCTCCATTTCATGTACTTCCTTTTTATCTGCACTGTTTCCTCACTTACTTCTGTATTTAGATACCATCCCCTCATGAACCTAGCTTAAAGCTTTCCCCACTGGGTAGCAAGCCTGTTTGCAAAGATGCTCTTCCTCTCTTTATCATGTGAAGTCCGTCTTCTCCTCTTAGCTCTCGGGACTTTTTATCAGGACCTTCATCTGAGATCATCCAGTATCTCCTGTCTGGAAACGTGGGACTGGGGAAGGAAGAAGAGGCTACACTGGATAGTTGATTGAGGTTGAAATGTTACTTTCCATTTTCACAGCCAGACCTGACCGTTGTGATAAGGCCGTGAAATTCACCTGAACACGGTGACCTCCTGCTGTGTCCTTAGCTCATGAGTTTCATCAAACTGGCTAAGCAAGGACTTATGCAGCTTGCAGGGGCTTGTGTGAGGTGTTCGGAAGTTAATGAACTGAATTAATTCTAAGAAAACTGAAAATAAAGTCTCAACTATATATAGGTAGAGAGATATGTATAGATACGTATATAGCTGTTGGAGAGAACGTTCCTGGGGAGGAAAAAGAGTTAATGAGGCATTTCAATGTCTTTATACGGAGCCATATAAATTTCAGCCATTTAACTTTAGCAGGAATATCCTGGAGCGTTTGAAGTGTGGTGAATAATTTAAAATAAATAAGGTCAATGAAGAAGACCTTGTTTGCCAGTCTGAAATGTAAATTCTGAAGACCCTTTAAAGTTTTTGCTCATACAGAAAAAAAAAAGAGAGTAAATTATTAGGTCCTGAATTTTATAAACAGTTGGGGTGAGGACAAGTTCAGTTATCTCAGCACTCTGTTTGATCTAAGTCTTTTAGCATGTGGTCATCTGTTGTGTGAAAATTTAACTGATTATTTTTTTCAAACATTCTTCAAAGTTTATCTAAGAGGGTTTATGAAGACCAGATGAGATTTGTTAGGATGGTTTCCTCAGAAGCAGTCTGTGTAAAATATGACATCGTTTAAATGCATTATTAAAGCTGTTATTTCCTGTTCTAGCATCGCTCTTGGCTTTAGGAATAGGTAAAATTTTTATGGTGACATTTGCATTCTCTACTATTAAATAGGTGAGTTTGTTCTACAGTTTTACTTCAGGGCAGGTGTTTGGAAAATATAGCAACTGGCTAATTGGACTGGATCCCTTTCTGAATTTTTTTATTGCCTATGCAAGCGTAGTGTGGATACCTGCAGTAAAATTTAAAGTACATATAGTGGATATCACAAAAAAGGTCATTTGCCAATTTTTTTTTTTTTTGTAAATGTATTATTAATTATGAAAACACTCAGGCAAACTTTGTCTTTTGACAGCTTTTGTTGGTCAATAAGGTGTGGTTATTGTGAGAACTCTGTAAGGGTTTTCTCACTTCTCACGTCTCGCATATATCCCCTGACTGCAATAGACCAAGACATTGAACTATTAAAATCATGGTAAAATGAAGTGTAATGTACATTGGTGCAATGTTTGAGTTAGATTTGATACTTCAGTCTTTCTTGTGCATCCCTCTAATAAAAGATATCCAAGATGTAACCATTACCACTGAATTAATAACGATGTCTGCCTTAAAATAAGGCAAGCTAGATTATTCTATCACAGCAAGGTAGTTGGTCCAGCATCTCACTATTGAATTGTTGTGGTCTCACTTGAGAGTAACAGATGAGTAAGACAAGAGGACCTGCCACATGGGTATGGTTTTGACCAGTACTCATCTTGCACCTTCTCTACCTTTGCAAGAAGGCAGGAGGAGCTCAGTGGAGGTCCACCCATCTCCTTTGCTGTTACTAGTGGTTCTGGAGGTCCGTGTTGGGACACCAAGAGGGCATGCTGTGTGGAGATGTGGCGGTCACTGCGTGTCTGCCACAAGTTCTAAACCTTAAGAATTGCTGGGGAAAAAAAAAAAATCAATCTGGCGGGCGTTCCTCTGTGAGCCAGCCCTGGGAATTACTGAATGTCATTGGCACGCGTGATTGTGCATCTGACCCAGGGATGAGTAACTCTGAATTTTGTTAACTCGTGAGAGCCCTCATGGAAAAGACATTCAGAGGTCTCCTAGGCTGTCCTGGTATCCCAAGCCAGGGCTAGTTATATTCTGGCAGATCTCTGGTTTGTTCATAAAAACTTTCTATTCTGGTGTTGCACTGTTCTTACTGTTAGAAAGTAAAAATCTTTGTTGCTGCAGTTTGAACATATTACTTATCACCCTGTCTTTCATGGGTGTCTCCTCCTGTTTTCAGCAGCCAGTTTGGTATATAGCAACTTAGAGAGTTCCTTCTTGGTGTCCTTTTTCATACATCAATCAATCTTCACTCTGTCCATGTTTCCTCAGAGGTTTTGTTTTCTAGAAGTCTGTCTCTGCAGTTGTTCTGCATCTTTCCTGGAGTGTGATGCCCCAAACTGAATGTAACACAGCTCTGTTTTAGAGAGGATTACTTCACGTGTTGCACTACCTATAACGCCATAATTCTGTTATGGCGTTTTACATTTATGAAACAGTAAGATAGATAGTCTTTACCTGAGATCCTCTCCTATAGAAATGCAACCAAAAAAGGTGGTTGTTCCTCCTGCATTTATACAGTTCATTATTTATACACTTCATTATAAAGTTAATTATCAAGATACCAATGTGTCTTGCATGTGTTCCTAGTAATTGACTCCTATGCTGCCCTCAAACTGTAGATTGGATCCAGCTTCTTGAGTGTAGGTGCCTCAATGTACGTTGTATGTTAGCTGGGTCACTAAATTCCCAATCTAGTCAATGGAGCCTGGCCAATTGGATGTGTCTTACTGAAGGTCAGATGGAGAGTCTCATTAAAGTCCCCAAACACCAATGACTGTATTGACTTGTCCTCCATTAACTGTAAAAATAATTTGTTTACAATCTGGGCCTGAATCCCATTCCATCTCTGCAATTTACCCATATCATTTTGAATTCTAATCCTGCCTTCAAAGATACTTGCAGTCTCTTAGAGCTCAGTATTGTCTGTAAATTTCATAAACATCCCTTCTATTCCACTGTTGAAGCCATTGATACGAGTATTGAATGGCATTGGACCTGAAACACAGCCCTTTGGGAGCCCTACGCAATATGCCGCTCCTCTGTGATTGCAGCATGAGTGTTTCTTCAACTGGACAGCACCCACGTTAGTACTTTATTAATTTGTTTAAGCCTGCCGTTGAAAAATGCTTTGCTGTTTTGTGGTTTTGCGTCTTCAGGATTATGAACTGTGTTACTTTACAGTGACATGAGAAGAGCCATCCTATTCCTCTCTTCCCTTTACCAGCTGCTCTCTTTACCTTCTATATCAAAAGCTGACTTCAGTTTATTCTGAATTTTTGCTGAACAAAATGTCCTGATGTATTTCTTTCTCAACTACTCCCAGATGTGGGAGTAGTTAAAGTGCACGTTATTCCAGTCCTATACTCTGATTCTGCCAGTTTCAAAACCTCTTTTCTCCCTAATTTCCCTGGCTTGGTGATTTGCAATAGATCCCTACCACGGGAGTGTTCCTGCTTTTTTCATCTCTAACTTTATAATCGTTACATGGAAGTTTCCCCAAGATCTGCATTTCCTTATGGCCTGGAACTACATCAATTATGTATGTTCTTGATGCACAATGCAGTACCCTTTTCCCACTGCCAATCCTTTTGAAAGAGTAGTACCTCTTTATATTTGTATTTTAGACTCATGGGTTATCCAAGTGTCTGTTACTCCAATTAAATAATAGTTTCTTTAGATATCTGTCTTCTCCAGTTTGTTTCCAATACTTCACTGTGGGCACATAGAGCTTCAGTAGATTCATTCATTCACTATTCTTTCTTTATGTTCTCCTTAATTGGTTTATTTCAGGTCGATTTTAGACCCATCTCAACATCATTCCTCTTCACACTTCCCCACAGGATTTTGTTATTTCTCTCTGCCCTACACCGATCCTGACTTAAAGTATTTTTCAGTTAACGTAATCCATCGGTGTGTAAAGATGCTTTCCTCTTTTTCATGCCATAAGCTCCACTCTCATCCGTTTGCTTACACAGCACTGCCCGCTTGCTAAGGAAGCCAGATTCCTCAGCATCTTCAAAGTCCAAAATAGAAGAATGTCTCATCAGAAATAGGAAGAGTTAAAAGTCTTTTTGTTTATAGACCTAGCAAGTTCTTTCGCGGTTGCGGCAGCGGCGGCACTGACGGTGCTGGTCATACCAGTAAGTTGGCATCGTCCACCGTGTTTCTGCTCCTTAGTGCTCCGAAGCTGGAGCCGGTTTGTGTTCAAGTTGAGACTTTCCCAGCCGCTTCGTGTATTGCACAGGACTGGAATGCTGTCTTTCAGATTTGGCTGTAAAAACTTCCTTCTTTGATCTTTCAGTTCCATTTCAGCACGTATAATTTCAGTCAGCACTTGTGACAGCGCAAATAAGAGCCCTGCAACTCTTAACCCGGGCTCCTTGTGCTCAAACTGGTTTCCTCATCAAGGGTTTAGAAATCAGCCACACTTTGATGTGGCAGACTGAGAATTGCGTCTTATTTTAGAATTTTATGATACCAGGGTTTCATAAATATAAGATGTGGTGTTACAGCTAGGATACTTGATCTCTGAGTATTTATTTTCCGTTTGAATAAATTGATTTTACATTGTTCTGATGAGGTCACGGTGCCAAACTTTAGGTTTGCTTGATCTTAGGAGAAGTGGGTGTTATGCTAAAGAAATTCCACTGCACTGGAAGGGTTCGAACCTTGTGGTTTTGGCAGCTGGGACTTTTGCCTTGCCAGCAGACATATGGGAAATACCATTGTATCTATTGTGAACAGCAGTGAAACAGTTGACAATGCTGACATGTAGAACAGCTGGAGCTACTTCTCTGATGTTACCATCCAGAGGGGAGTAGGACCTCCATGGTGGCAAGGTGGGACCACAGCCAGACTCTGCAGCGTTCAGGCCCTTTGTTCAGGCCACGTTACTTCAGGTGGAGGATGCTTCTTGAAAGCTGGATAAAGCAAAAGTGAAATTGTAAACTGTGGGCAAATATATATTTCATGTTCTTTTCTGGACCTGGTAACCAAATAATGTTAAACCACTTTTATCTCCTTTCTTGTACGTGTAAAGTCCTGCCCTTTATCTCATTTTTTGTAGCACACCATCTTTTAGCTCCAAAGGCTCCATCTCAGTCTTGGGTGTTGCCATCAGTTGGGAGTCTCAAGTTGTGAAACTCTCTCATTTTTCTCTCTGAACTGCTTAGTTCACCAGTGCTAGGAAGAGATGTGCAAAGTGGGGGCCTTTCCCTTTTCATGGCTCAAAGGGCCTGTGTGTGCTTATGACATGTCTAATCAAATGGAATTAGTGGGAGGATGCACATGGCAGTTGCGATTCCTATTAATAACAGCCTGAAGGATGACTTTCCTGCGTGATCTCTGGTGTTCACTACGTTATTTAAAGACCTAATGTTCTGTCATGTATGATTTATGCAATAGAAGTGTGTTTCTATTATATTAGATGCAGAAGGATATTAGCAGCAGTAAACTATTGTATTTTTACATTAATTTTTTTCAGTGATATCTGAAAAGAGATACCACAAAAGATCAGGCTTTTTGAACAAATTTTTTTTTCCTACAAGTTTCTTTTTTCTGCTCACAGAATCATAGAATCAGAACTATTTTAGGCTGGAACGGATCTCTGGAGGTCATCTGATCCATCCTCTGCTCAAAGTAGGACCAACTGGATCAAGTTGCTCAGAGCATTGTCCAGTTGGATCTTGAACATCTCCAAGGATGGAGATCCCAGCTTCTGTGGGTACACATTCCACTGTGTGACTACTCTCGTGGCAATTTCTGCCCCACCCCCCTTATATTCAGTGAGAATGTCCCTTATTGTAAATTGTGTTTGTTGCCTTTTGTATTATCACTGTGCATCTCTGGGAAGAGTTTGGCTTTGTCTCCTGTATACACTCCCGTTAGGTAGCTATAGACAATAGTAAAATCTCTCCTTAGTGTTCTCTTCTTAAGGCTGGAAAAAAATTAGTCCCTCAGCCTCATCTTTTCTGTTATTTTCTTCAGAAATTCATTTGTTTCTGAGACAAAAGTATATAATGCAACTCTAAAAATTTATTTTATTTTTAAAAGTGCAAAAGAAGTCCTCAAATGTAACATATATGTACACTTTGAGGGATAGCCCTTTGTGAAATAGTTTGGTTGGGAATTGTAGATCGCCGTTGTGTGCATTTGGTTTTTTGTAAAGCATATATGTTATTGTATGTTTTTGAAGTTTCTCTAGATTACTATGATTACTAAAGTATGTAGAACTTTATAATGAATGCTACAGGAATCTTTAATCTTTTTTTGTAAATAAACATGAAAATAATATCAAATGGAAATCTACAGTAATGTGCTATATCTGTCTATATATCTACAACACCGTGACGTGAGAGAGGGAAAATAGCTCTGTCCTTGAAGTTTTATCTCACCCAAAGTACAGCATCACCTGTTGATGATTTCTTCTGTTCAGCTTGGAGGACACGATCTTTAACTAGATTCCTCTGAGAGCTAATCAGAGTCAGTGCCACTGTTGGGATTAGCAATGCGAAATTGCTGTGCTCTCCTTGGCAACCCTTGCCCAGCTCTGGATCCTTTGTCGTTACCAGAAAGACTCAATTCTGCCTCCACCACCAAACCTGGGGGTGGGCGGGAGACCGTTGCCATAGAGCATCACGCAGCTCTGCTGGAGAGGTGAGGAGGCTGTTGGCTAAGGCGCATACTCCAGGAATCTGGAGAGTCTGCGGACCAGACTAAGTCCTTTGGCAGTCAGGTTTGCAAATTTAAATTTAAGATGAAATTTAAGGTCTCTATTATCTTTAATATAGATGCTATTGTTTTCTAAGTAACAAAGTTGCAGGTACCCAGAACCTTTAGGGCTCCCTTTAGGGCAAGTAAGGCTTGTCAGAGAAGACAATAATTGCTGCTGTCCTTGAACCTGCTCCAAGCCCTTGGTTTTGGCACAGAGTTCATTACTCAAATATGAAAAAGCCAGGAATTAACACACAAACTTGCAGTTCCCTGATCTTAGCAGATGGCCAACTCGAGACCTTTTCCTCCTGTTCTTTCTGACTTCCTGGAAAAGGATATTCCCCTTAATTTTTCCCTGGTCTTTGACTTGGCTGATTTTCCTCTGAGCCCCTGACCAAGTGAGGTCCAGAATACACGTGCTTCCCAGGAGATATTAAGTGGTAGATTGTATCCAAACTGTGGGATGCCCTGTGTGTATATATATATACATATGCATAGTCACGGGACCGGTAGTAGTACATCAGCCAAGGTTTGGTCCCCTTCATGGATCACAGCCATTTCAGAGCTGTCTGGTAACTGAGTTATCCACTCTCTTAGCAAGGAAGTATCTTGGTATCTTGAGCTGCTGATTTCTTCATGAAGATCTGCTCATTTACAGATAATTTTTTTCCTACTTGGGATGAAGTTTATGTGAACCAGATACTCTCTATCTTCCAGCTCTCATTGAAAAAAAAAAAAAAAAAAGTATTTATAGTGCTCTCTTGAGTTCTTAAACTTTGGAGAGTATACCCTGTCATGGTATCCAAATATGGATCCTTTCAATGTGAAGATTTTGGATCCTTTTACATCAAAGTTTAAATATGTCTCTGGCAAGATACCTATTTCCTACATATCAGGTCAAACAAATATTTGCGTGTTTATAGCAAATGTTATCTTTTTAGTAATATGTAATGAAATATTAATGGTAACTAATATTTTCAGAGTCCCGATACTCAAATATATAGGAATATATTAAAAACTATGTATATGACTGTCTTTCTGAGCTCATTCTTTCCTACTTCGCTTGCTGTAGCCCAGTAAATATGTAGTTTTGCTTCACGTTTCTGTCACTGAATGCTGCAAAACTCACATTTTCCAAGAACCCCATAAACGCCCATTCACAGAGCCTTTGTCCACCTTTACTGTCTTCCTTTCCCTTGACCGTGACCAGCCTTCCTCGAAATCTTCTTTACAAACTGCCACTTCTGTAACGCTGCCTAGTTTTACCTGGTTTCACCTTCCCCCTCGCTCCGACAGCAGTGGCAGCGAAGGACCTCAGCACCTTGCTGGGTGAGGGCCCCCTCTCCTCCTCGGGCCGCGAGGGACGGGCGCGTTGGGAATCGGGCTTGGGAAGGGCAGCGACGAGCGGAGCACGGAGTCGAGCTGTCGGACGGGAGGGACATCTGAAGCGGCCTCTTTGCTTCTTGAAGAGCCCTGCGGTGGGGCCCTGCCCGAGGGCGGACGAGGAGTAGGCAGGAGACAAGCCGAAAGCGCGGCTGCTTATCGCCAAACTCTTCTCGGTTGCTCCGTTTTTCATGCCTCCAGCCCAGCTGTAAAGCAATAATTAACCTGAGCCTTTTAATTTCTCCCAGTTGGCTTTAAATTAACTCTGTTGTCGTGTTGCGCGGAGTAATCCTTGAGGCATCTGCGGGGTACGCTACAATTGGAATTGTTTATGAGTGCATGGGTATTTGCTGTTTGGTCAGTATTTATATTGCTATTGTCGTACTATTCGTTATTTTGGGGATTTTCGTGTTTATGGAGGAGCCGTAATAGTGGGCCTTACTGTCTTAGATACTGCACACACAGAGAATAAAAAGCAAAATCCCTGCTCTGTCAGTGCTGCAGGGAAGCCCAAAGCTCTTTAACAGTAGTTGTGGCCAAACCTTCTAATGTGAAATAAAATGTGGCAAATTAGTTTGAAGAAATTTCATGTCAAAATCCTGTTGTTAAAAGAGCTTTGTTTCTCGAGTAGACTGTTGTGTGTTTAGATGCATTGAAATGGTATTGTCTGCAGTTGTTTTATGTACAGACAGCTTTTTTCAAGGCAGGAAAATTTTGGATTTCTTGTAAATAGCATTCTTAAAATGGTTTGTAATAGGAAAGAGTCAAGGAGAAGATAGGATCTTTATTTCAGCCAATTAAATCTTTCGCACAGCCTCTCATAAATCTCATATTAGTATCAAAACAGTAGGACAAGTGGTTTTTTTATTTTTTTTTTTTAATCACAGGTTTCTTTGTGCTCTATTTAATGGAGAGTCTAAAACTGCTATTTTATTAGTGTTGTGCAGTAATATGGTCCATAACTATAGAGCCTATTAAACACTTCATAAAGCCTTCAGGGAAATTTCTTTCAAACGTTACACTGTGTTTTTATAAGTTATAACCCTCTGGAAATTGGCTTCTTATCAGTTTTCCATCAAAGTAAAGTGTTCCAGGAGAGTGGAGGATGACCTAATGTGATCTAGATCGAAAGCATCAGTGAAACTTGATGATTATCCTTGTTTGGATACTGTCTATGTTAACAGTGGATTCTTGTCAAAACACATGTAGATAGATGCAAGGCAAGCCAGAAAGACATACCTAGAAATTAAAGTTGCTGCTTGGTTTGCTGTAATAATAATAATTTTAAAAGTGAAGCTGTAACTCTATTTATTTGTGAATTGAGTGGCAGAAATTCCAGCATAGGACAAGATAATATGGATACGGTGAACTTTAAATATTCAGAACATGAACTCTCTTCTTTGCATTTGTAAAATGATGGTATGAAAATCTAGTAGCGTACAAAAACTAATCTAGCAGTGTGCCAAAGTAATTAAAGCAAAGTAAATAATCTCCAGTGTTCTTATTCCCCACAGAAATTGTTTAATATCTTATCTTTCCAAACTAGTTTTCTGCTAATTCATGATGTCTTTGTAAGACTCTCCTTATTCAGCCAGTGCCGTTGTTTTCCATGGTGTGGGAATATCTGCCCTCCTGTCCTGGGGGGACGTGTATCGGGTTCTGTCCACATTCCAAAAAAAGGTGTTTCTTCCATACAGTGGAAATGCCGAGCATGAAGCTAACAGCTGTAATCCTCTCTGGTCATTTATTGTTTACTTAGCAGAAGGACTTGGATTGCCTCGAGTGTATGTGGTATATGACACTTTCTGTTGTCTTGGTGCCATGGGACATTTTGTTGCTGGAAACCAGGGACCTGATGCTGATCTTGTTTTGGTACAAATTAGAGGTAGCTCTGTTGAAGGAGGTGAAGCATAAGGCTGTTGAGGTGGATCAGATTATCTGTCTTTGAGTTGTCCCGAAATATTAGACCCTGGTGACCTGTGGCTCTTGAAGTTCCCCGTTACTGCCGACAAGAGGCAGGAGAGATGGAGTAGGACATAAATTATGTTAAAATCGTCCACTATTCTTACATACGAGAGCGTATGTCCTCATATATCTGTATATTCTGAAGGACAGTTTTAACAGAGAAAAAAAAAGTAAAGTACAAGTCGGTTGCTGTGGCGCAGTGGTATGACCTGAAACTTTTCCTTTACCTTCCTTTTTGGTGCTGTTGTGTGTAGACAAGGTAGATGACAGAAGACCGCAAGAGCAGACACTAGACAATTAACATCCTTTATTGACAGAAAAAAAAAAAAAAAAATCATTTGGCTGTTTTTAAACAAAAGATCCTTCAGAGACTGCCATGACAATGTTTCAGTCTGCGCTTTCTTTCTCTCTATGCCACAGCTACAGTGAGAGGATCATGACCATGGCAGTTGATGCAGAATTGCCAATTCTATCACACCCCTTTATTTCCAGATAAATGTTAGTTTGTCCGTGGTAGATAACACCTTTCTTGGGAACTTCCAAATGTTACGGGGAGGCTGAATCCAGTAACCTAGTTGAGATGAGGCTGCCTCAGCTCCATGTCCCCGGGTCCAAACAGCAGCAAGGCTGGGCTGTATTCCTGTAGTAGTGTGCTAGTAGGCACACACACAGACACACGCATGTAACGTATATATATACATTACATACATGGCCAGCCACACAGACCAACAGACGGGCTCAGTGCTCATGCAGACACGAACAGCAGCAGTGACCACATCCTACTCCCCTCGCTGGCTGCTCAGGATTAAGACCTATTAGTGGGGAATATATAATGTATACGTATGGACAGTATGGATCCCTCCAGCAGCTGGGTTTTAGAGAGTCACTGCCCCAGCATCCAGCCCTAGATATCCAGTCTCTGCCAGTGCTGGCAGCTGGACCTATGAGCTGCCAAAGCCACTGCTCCGGTCCAGCTGCTGGTACAAACTCCCTGACAGACGGACACGGACACACGTGCACACTACAGACCCCCAGCAGGTCCGGTAGCTGGTCCCGGATCCTGGCTCTGCCCTGGCGCCTCACCCCCAGACAAACACACAGGTCTCCCAGTTCACACCCAGCCCCCCCCAGTCCCTCCAGCAGCTGGCTGGGACTCCCCTGCTCCCTGCCATAGCCATCTCCTCTGGTGGCCTCACCCATGGGGACACAGCTGGCTACCAGGCCAGTTCATCAGCTCGCCAGCTGGTCCAACTGGGTGTTTGCTAGCACTGGCACGGTGATGCACGCTCCCTCAGTCGCTCTGGGTGCCGGTTCCCCAGACGTGGACCCCTGGTCCCGCTCCAGCTGCTGGGCTCAGGTCCCCAGCCCCTGTGCAGCGGAGAGAGCCCCTCTCCCGGGGAAGGGTTGGAGATGGTGTTTCATGAGGAGATGGTGCGGATCAGGGAAGGGCATGGCCAGACGAGTGCGGCGACCAGCCGCCTGTTGACGTGCAACCGACCTCTTTCATCCCCTTCTCCCTCTGCTTTCCCGTGGTTGTTCCTCCTCAAATCACCTCGATCACTCCCTCTCCCTACCTTTGGTTGCTCCCTTAGACATTTAGGTCTTACACAATCCCCAAAGGCCCTTCCCCGTGCCCGCCGGCTGCGACCCCTGTCAGGCTGTGGGGTGACCCAAAGAGCCTCTCCCATGGACTGCTGGTGATGTGTGTCCTCCCCAGTCCCCCAGTCTGAGGCTCCCTTGGGGTGTCCAGGTCGGGGCTCGTATCTCCCAGGGGTTATTAGGGTTCCTCCAGCTGCCACGGTGCCTCTGGGCTCCCTGTGTGCTGCAGATGGGATGGCTCCAGCGGTGGGCTTGGGGGGAGTGGGGCAGGAGACGATTTGGGTCCTCCCCACCATCGATCGCCTGCGCTCCTTTGGGTGCGTGCAGCGCGGGCTTTTATCACAAAACCTTAACGCCAGGTAGCTAGATGGAGCGAGTTCGGTGGAGCAGATTCTTTTTAATGTTTCTTGACATTAACAGCTCCATTTCTCAATTAGAATGGAAAATAAAGTTGATTATGCGTGTCTGCAGGGTGACGCTGTACTTTTGACCGGTAATGGTAAAGTAAATGGGAAAGGTCACAATAAATAGTATTTTACTTTAATTATTCCTAGAAGACCACAGTGACTCAGTGCAGGGCTTTTTGTTGTTATTGTTCCTACAGCTAGCAGGCAACGTTTAAAAGACTTGTTCTATATATTTATAAAGGGACAGATTTAGATGACATGGCTCTGTTTTTTTCAATGATGTAAATATAGAGAAGTTGGTGTGTGTGTTTCATTAGTAGCATTTCCACGTACTTATTTTGGTTTCAGTAAATATTGCAGGCTTAAGCCTGCCTATAAAACAACTTCCGTCTTCGCACGCAATCTCCGACAGAAACTGCGTTCTGAGATGAGATCTACAGATGAGGATAGTTGAAGAAAATAGTGGATTTGCTCAGATAATATTGATACTTTCATAGGGTCATTAATAAAGATTTGCCAGGGCTAACAAAAACTGTTTAGAGGGTACAAAGCAGAAGTGTTTAGTGTTAACTTTAGTTTTATTTTTGCTAGTTAGGTCACACTTGTTTCCTCTAAGGAAAACAGGACTGATTATTTTTGCTAATTAGAAATACATCACTGGTCTGAATCACATCTGTAATTAGTAGCAAGATTTTAAGTAGATGTCAGAGATTTTTTTGGAGTATGATTTGCATTGTTAATTTACTGTACATGCATACGTAAGTGTATCTACAGATTTAATGAACAAAAGGAACAGCTGGTTGTTTTTCAAAGCAATCAGTTAAAGGTGCTTCATAGGCTGACATTGCCATCTCTTCTGCTCGGGGCTGAATCTGCGGCTTCTGGACAGCTCAAGTTTGTCACCGGGAAGTAAGTGGAGTTGGGAAACCAGAAAATAAACCCATGCTTTGCTCCTGTCATCCACTCAGCCTGGTAATTCACTCCACAGAAGTGTTGGTGAAAATAGCGCTCCTTAGGTGTGCTCGGTTGGTTTCCGAGACAAATAAGAGGAAAAAAATGCTGAAGGGAGGGAACGATTTCGAGGGAAGGCTTGCAGCGAAGCAGGCCTGGAAGATGGAAGAGCAGGGTTGGAACGTGGCTCGTGTTCCCCTGCTGCGTCCAAAATGAACCACTGAATAGGTGCAAATGTAGATGGCAGGATAAAAATGGAAACTATTCAAACCAAAAGCAATTAACTTGTATACAGATGGCTTTCTGGCATTCACAGCTGCATAGATTTTGGTCGTGTACTTTTTTAGATGTGCCGCAGAAGGTTAAAGCCTCTATACGTCCATCTCCAGCTGTTCATGCACATGAAATAGATAAGGAAATGAAGCCAAGTGGGCATTGTGCATAGCGTCAGACTTGCTTGTTGAGATAGGCATCTCAAACATTAGTGCACCATCCTGTCCTGTCAAATGGCCCTTGTATTGGCCTTTTATGAGAAGAAATTACATATTTTATATGAGAGGAGTCACTCCAATTTCATAAAAATGAAATATGGGGAACCGCTAAGTGTACGTCATATCTCAACGATAAAGCCTAGGGCTGAGAATCCTGAACAGAAGTGGAGGACTGCTGAAAGTATAAAATGTGAGAGTTCTTCAAAGAGCTTTGCTATATCCTGGAGACTGTGTCTCTGGAAAGCCTAAGATTTAAGCTGTTCCACATAGAACAAAGTATACTGTTTATGTGCTCTGATCCTTTATATCACAATGCAAGCAATTAACTTTTCAAAAATCTTGTTAAGCCATACTTTAAAAAAAGAACAAAACCATTTTGAGTTAACATGCAATCTACATTGATTTGCATTTTCATGTAGAACATCATGAACACTGGTTTGGGTCAGTGGAAACCTGCATTTTTGTCTTGCATTTCTTCACCCTTTTTAAAAATCAATTAAAAAAAAAAAAGTGTTTGAAATATCTTGTTAAGATGGTCAAAATGTTTAGACAGGGCTTTCCGAAACTGTGGGGTAGGTTCCTCTCTGAATATTTCAAGCTGGTACAAGACCACCATTGCAATAGCCAACTACCATCCCATGTGCATGTATTGGCCGTGAGTTGTCACCATTAATGGAGAAACTGCTCAAGAGGAACAGTTGCAGCCCTGGTCTAGACTTCTGAATTTTGTTTCTCAGTTTCTTTCTGGTGTTACACTGTGAGCTGGAATGATTTGTCTGTGGCTCCAGGATTTTTTTTTTTTTTTTTTTGACTGAAAACCTCATTTGTTTGTTTTACTTTTGGTCCAGCTTCCTACAGAAAAGCACCATAGAAAAAACCTAGTGAAGCTCAGTTGGCTTGCAGACAGTTGGAGTGCCTTCCAGAGGACCCAGTCTTTCCTTATCACATCATGTACAGTATGGATCTTATATGGATTGCTCTTCATCTCTGCCTGCTCCTGCTGTGTTTGCACAGTGGTGAGTCTGCAGTCATAGGAGCCACGTGTTTTCTCTTCCTACTTTTTTCTTACGGAGTTCCCTTTCAGCAAGCAGATACCTGGGAAGGGATGTCAAGAGTCCAACATATATTCTGTTGTGAAAGGTGGGACCTAGTCTTTCAGAGAGGAATTTTCTGTGGGAAATTAAGGGGTCCATCCCACCATTTCTAGAGGAACGTTGCACCTGTTTACTCGTCACTAATAAGACTTCTCTATTTCATGTTCTCTGGGGTATGTGTTTCTCCCTTGATCCACTTGAAGCGCTTTCTCACGGTTAATGATCTGAATTTGCCAAGCACACTGACTCATTTCAGTGCTGTTTTTCATTATGTAAGCTATTAACAGGTCACTGCTCAGATGCTGGAAAATCTGTTTCAGGCTAATAGCGAGGTGCACAAGTGCCTCTCCATGGTATATTTGCTACCTGCACACACGTGTTCCGGCTTGATAGTTGGTAGAAAATCCCATGGCAATATTGGATGCAGCATCTATGCCATTAGCAGTCAATTCCTAATCAGCCTTTCATTAACACATACAACACTTCATCTTTTCTAGGATTTTTGCACAATGTGACTGAAGGAGGGTGAGAGGAAACACGCTGACGTGCAGAGGAAGGTGTTGATAAGTAAGGAAATAAAATTCTTCCCAGGAGAAACAGCGTTCTTGCAGTAGAGGAGGTAATAATGCAGGATAAGGAACTGTCTTGGAGCTGCACATGAAAATCTGGCTCTCTGGCATAGGGTATTTTCCCTGAAAGTCAGTAACAGTGCTGTGGAGGAATCGGAATTTACGAAGGCAGTTCAGAAGAGAAGTAGTTGGACACAGGAAAGCCTTGAAGAAAACATGGAGGGGGTTATTTCAGGTCCCAAGTTTTGACAGCTCAAAATTGCACTGTTACAGCAGACAGTAACTACTAAAGGAGCAGATCCTCCTGTTGCCTTTTCTTTGTCACACTCGGATAATGTCCTTTTGCTTACAGATGGTTTCCTTCACACGCATACAGAGATTTTTAGTGTTTCCTTCAGTGTACAGACAAATTGTTTGAGAATGGATGAATGAAAATTAGAGATGGCTTCAAGCTTGGATTTTATTTCTGAACTTCACCCATTTTCCGGGAGGAGAAGGGAGGATCATGTTTCTTGGATGTGGCAGAACTTCTAGAAGAAAAACAGTTGAAGGTTATTTTCTTTTTATGCACTGTTTCTATGGCTAAAAGCCATTTTTGATCTTTTTTTCTCTTTCCCTAAATGATAGCTGGAAATCCTTTTGGGAACCAAACAGGAGAGCAAAGAAACAAAACCAACCCAAAACAACCTACCATTCACACACCTCATTCGTTTTGGAGAAAGGTCTAAGTTAGGCTTCTCCTAACTAGGACAATCCTAGGAAGAGCTTTCATCCATGCAAAGATTCACAGCCCAGTGGGTAGAGGTGAAGATCTTGGATGTCAATGCCTTTCCTTACCAGGGAGAAAATGAAAAAGACAATCTCTGGGTGTGCTTGCACAGGAAAGAAATAGTACAGTTTATGTGTGTGCTGAGGTCTGAAAAATCTTTTCAGCATAAAGCACTGCAGAGACAGTTTCCCAACAAGGAAAAAGGGACACTGAAGGATTCATTGTGTTGTGTTATTTATTATGTAAGAGGCATTTGCATGGTAAAGAGAGAATGCAGATTTTATTCTGAATAAGGAGGACAGGATGAGTGATGTTAATGGAAAGCTGATTGATGGAAGCAGGAGTTTGTCTACCATGCCACTCATATTTTCTGAACACCAGCAATCATTTTATGGACACCTAAGTTACGCGATGGGTAGATTAATCCTTCGGCATGCTATATTTGCATAGTCTGCTGTGCCAAGATGGAGGTGGGATGAATCCAGGTCTGATCCTACAGATGCTAGTTAGGTGCCTGTTCTCCCCGTGCAGTCGAGAGAGCAGCTTCAGAGAGTGATTCAGCCGGGCTACGTTTTGCGTTGCATTTTGGCATTACCTATCTCTCCCCACACTGTACGGAAATGTGATCCAGCAACAGCTTGGATTTACTCCATCCACCCCTAGGTCTTTAACCAGCCATCTCAGTCAGGAGTCCAGTTGCCATAAGGTCCTTGTTTTGCTCCACTGAACGTGGAGGGGAACCTAGGGAAGGGGTGGACGGTCGTTTAGATGCCTCTCTGTTTTTTCTTGAAATTCGGGAAGCCGGTGGTACTCTTGACAGCTGGGGTTGTTCTGTTTATTTTAGTTCTTATTCTAAGAATAAGACCGCCTGAATGGCTGTGTTAATAAATATGATCCCAAGTAGAGGCATGTGTTTTGCAGACTTTTTTTTTTGTTATCTGATCCAGCTTCTGCACATCCTCTGTTTGTGACTAAGCTGAAACCACATTCCACCGAGTGTCTGCCAGGATAAGAACCCACTTGCCAGACTCGATGCCATTAATCATTTCCCTATTTTGTTTATTTCAGCTAACATCTCTAAACATTATCTAGCAGGTCTTAACAAGAGCTTCTCGGGTGGATGTGGTGTCCTGATTTCTCTTTGACATCTACCAGTGTTGCGCTGATGGCCATAACTGGTAGCACACAGCATCCCGAGAAGTTCTCTATGGCATTGCCACAGCTTGGGATTGCTTTGAGCCCCTTTTGTAGCAAATAGAAATTTCTTTTAAGAATTTAACTCCGCAGGGATCTGGGGCTTGTAAACCACACATTCAGAATGACACTTTGAATTCCGGGACTGTGAAAAGCCAAGATTACATGCCCTGACTTGAAGCCTAGCAATCAAGCCGACAGCGTAGAGATTGCCTCGTGATACAGTATTATCAATTAACCACCTGTCAGGGATTTTCTGCGACTCAAAGAGGTAATGGCTGGCTGGCTGGTGCTTTCTAGGCAGTCCCTCCATAATCTGGTCCTGTGCCCTCTGTCTTAGGTAAAATCTCGTCCTTGACGTTGCAAACGATTTGTGTCTGTCCTCGTCGTGTGATGCATGTCTGCGAGATGAGTCAGCCGCACAACTCATCACCACCAAGACAGCTGAAATTATGCCGTGCTACAGAAGATACCGAGTTAGTCACTGTTATTGTTTTCTCTAATATATGGGAAGTCAACCATATGTTAATTATTTTTCTTCAGAACAGCTCCATTAAAATTTAAACTGGTGTTATTGCTGGCTAGAAAACCTCTTTCAGTCATGTGAAAACGCTGTGTAACCAGCAGACCTCATGATCCTCTGCGTGGGATGTAAATCCCTCAAAAGCTGCTGTGGCAGAGTGTGCCTTCCTTTCCTAAGTGAAAGATGGGACTCTTTAGTCTTCCATATTTATGATTAGCCTTGATTAGTTACACGTATTTTAAATTTCACAGTTTGTGGACAACTGGTTTTCCTTTTACTTGAACCCACAGAGGAATCTAATGCAGGAGGACTGTAATACGATATTTAAAGATTGCAGTGGGGATGGTGGTTAAAGAACCTAGGCCTTTGCTCTTGATGAAGTTGTGAGACATGTGCCTCTCAACCCTCCTTTTCTGAATTATAAAATCTGTACAGTGCTTTCAATATTTAGTCCTCTGTGTTTTAGGGAGGCTTAAGCTGAAAAATCCAACCCACTTGGGATCTAAAGTAAAACTGGAAAGATTTCTTTCTTTTAAATGTTGAATGGCTTCATGTGCAGAAAGGGAGTATCATCTAACTGACAGGGATCATTTTAAAATATGATGTGCCTGCACTGCATGACTAAATTTGATAATTTGGGGCTTAATTGGGTAATGCAATTGCACTTGCAGACACTTCAGCATTGTGGCAACAATGAATGCAAGTAAACTTGCTAGATTTTTTGTGTGTAGTTACAGTATTTAAGAATCTCATTCGTAATGAATTTTTCTCCTTTTCTTCTAATTCAGAATGCCAAGCAAATTTTGATAACTTTTTTTGTAAGTATTTCTAGTTTTAAAAAGCCCTGTAATTGTTACATTTGCTCAGTGTAATGTTATAGTGTAGAGGGATTTTGGCTTTGCGAGGATCCGAGTGTGTCACCCGCTAGACACAAAAAGCCTTAGTCCCTAAAAGCTCTTGAGACACACTGCAGAAATATATGAATACTTCCTAAAGATGATAATCTCCTTCTACTCCCTTTTGCCCCCCTCATCCCCAAACCTCCATCGAAACAAAACCTTGCAAGTGTTCTCAGGACAGTAGGTTAAAAAAGTGCGTCTCAAAGCAAGAGAGTTGCCATTGATAGAAATCTAAGCTTAAAAGTCAAGACTCAGACTCCCAAATTAGAAGAATAAGGAAAGCTTTTTTTCCCCCATCTTCATGCATTTTAATTTCCCGTGACTTCTGTCACTCTGCATGTGAGGGGCTGGGAAATAATTTGATGTTGAAAAGCATACCTTTAATTCACAGCCTTCTCTGCTTTCTCTAGCTGAGACTGTTTTCTTTTGCTTACCCTAAAACAAGGACAACTGCTCCATGCTTATTGTTGTCCCGCTTCTTCCTTCCTCTTTCACCACGAGGTCCCCTTAAGTCCCTGCTGAAGTAGGGCTATTAAATACTAATGTACAAAATCCCAAGCCCCAGAATGCTTTTCCTAGCTTTCAAATTACTCATTTCAGTTGAATAAAAATGTATTATTTCTTGCAGTTTCTTTAAATTTTCCATTATCTTTTCAATAATTATCTGAGCTTGCGGCAGGACTTTTTCTCAGGCGGTTTTGGCTTCCTAAAAGTGAGCACACTGAATCAGTGACCCCCAAAACTTCTAGTTCCTAATGCTGAGTGTTACAGTGCATGATACTAAACTAGAACCAAGTTACTCTTAATAGAGAAAACTGTGACCTGCTATGAAAGACAGCCTGAAATAAAGGGACTGGAAACAGGTCTGCCGCCCTGCAGATGGGCTCCTTGGGATAGTCTTTTCCTTTGGTCAGTCTTTCCAGCTTGCAGCTCTCAAGTTTAACCACAGATGCTACGAAATCCTCCCTGGAAGATCTCCATGAGCAAAGTCCCTTTCTTTCTGTCACCTCTGGAGCCTTGCTGTGAGTTTGTTCCCCGCTCGCCTCTGCAGGAACGACCATCTCTCTCCCTTTCCTACCCATTCTCAAGAAACTCCTTGTGTCTGAACAGACTCCGTCGTTAAATCATCCCTCTCTCCAGGTATTTCCATAAAAGTGCAGAAACCTGCAGGAGGAAATTTTGTAGCCTTCATGGCTGCTGCCTGGCCACATATCTTCTAACAGAGCAAAGCAAAACTGGACAAAGAAATCAAGTAGTTAATCTGCTGTAAAGCCGTGAAGGTATTTTCATGTCGTAGCATCTTTGCTATGTTGGCAGCCCTGCTAACTGCTGGAAAAAGCCATCCTTCAGGCTGAGCTTTATGTAGTCCTTACATGTGATTAGTTTGCAATGTTTGATTCTCACTCATTTAGTTAAAACAGAAATATAATATTTCTTCTCAGTGTTTTTTTTTTTTTTTTGTAACTCTTTCAACAATGTAAATCAGTGAAAAACTGCAGCAAGGTTAGCTTTTGGTTACAGTATCATCATGAGAAATAACTGTCTAAGTATACAACAACCAATTTCCTAGTGAAAATTTCCTAAAAATAATTAAAAAATATTTGTTCCACTTCTTCCTTGATCTGCCCCTCTGTGCGGGACTTGGAAAATGCTTTAATCAGCTCTTCCATTCCTGTGTCTCATCATACCCCCATCTTGGTATTTGTTTTTTTGTTTTTTCTTTGCTTAGACTGCAAGTGGAAAAGAAGCCCAAGGGCAGCAGCAGAGACTTTGTTGCTGGGTTTGCGTACAGAGCTCTGCCCAGGTTGCCCGGAAAACTCCGGGATAAAAGGAACTCCTCACATCTTTAGGGCTTTCTGGTAGGCAGTGTCTTCTGCCTCATGGTCATTTTGGAGATGATAAAATGCAGCTTCACAGGGGCCTCTTCCCCACCTGCTCCTTTTCCTACCCCTGCCCGCTGCCCCGGCCGGGTACCCGCACCCTCGTGCTCCCCAGTGCCTTCCAGCCGATTATCTTCCACCTTTTCCAGCATCATTTTGAACCCCGTCCCACAGCAGCGTGTGTCCAACGCCTTTGAACTGTGATGCGGCAGCCAGTTTTCGTCTCGGCATGTGTTCAGGCCAATTAAAAGCGGTGGGTCGCTGCTGCTAAGGCAGCCTCAGTTGCAGGTGCAGGTAGACTGCAGGGACACATCTGCCACTTTATTGCCTCAACTCTGTCGCCAGGAGTGGGAATTAGCGGCTGTATCCGTTAAAGGGTACTTCATGGTTTATGTCTCGTATTACCTGAAGCCAAGAGAGAAGGAAAAGTCTCAAATGTGTAAGTATTTAGAAGGATTGAGCGTGGTAAAATTCTAATATTTGCTTTCTATTAACTCCTTTGACGAGGGAAGGAAGGTAGGAAGATAGTAATTTGGGTTCTGATTCGGAAAGTGCACTGGAGTAGGGGAAGAAATCAAGGAGAAATTATGTGAGTAATTCCAAATCGATGGTGTAAGCTGTGAGCTGTTGATCACTGTTTTGTTATGCAGACATAGATTTCCATTAATATTCCTTCTTTGAAAAACAGAAATCCAGTCTCTGCTGTTACATGCTTAACCGAGCACTTCAGGCACCCCCCCCAGCAAAAAAAACCAAAAAACCCTCAACCAAAACCCCTATGGCATGCAGATCTGTTCTTCAGATGATGATGTTCTTTTAAAATCTTTTTAAGAGAAGTTGTCCCCTGCTATACATCCTAAATACGTTCTCTGAAATCTCAGACCTCTCCAAGAAGTGGGTAGAAGAGGTTTGGTGAGCATTACAGAGTGTGACTGCTGTGGAAAAAGTGGAGTTGCAATGCGTTGTAGAAAGCTAATGTTACACTTGAAAGCACTTTCTTCAGAAAGTATTTACATATATATATATTTATATTTAAGACCATCTAATATTCTCTGGAGAGTGAAACCAAGTCCACAATTAGATTGAATAGTCGTTCTTTAAGAAGACTTCTGTTACTTGTGGCTTAAGTGTAACAGCAGACAGACAGTATATTAACACAGACTCTCAGCAAGATATTTTAGCTATAAAATGTCAAAGCCTCTTCAAAACTAGGGAGTTAACCATTGCACAGCTTTAAAAATGAGTGTCATAACTTTAGGAAAACATAGTTACCCTACTCCTTGTAGATCAACATATGGCAGGATTATTTCAGTGGAAATATATGCCTACGGGCTATTTATTTTTTGTGTTTTGTTTAACACCAATTGGCATCTGAGATCAAGAAAGCTTAAAGCAATTATGAGTAGCTGGTGCAGCAAAAATCATGATTGATACATTCACAACACAGGGTCGATTCTTGTGGTAATGTTATTTTATTAAGGAGTGGAACAAGGGGAAAGGGGACATCAGGCATATGACTTTGTAGCACTGAATTAACACAGTACTCTGACCACACGCAGATGTTTCCTCCCGCAGTGCAATCAGTGAAGACACACTGATTGCAGCGTGCAGACCTCGGAGAAGAGACGGCTGTGCGTTTGTTGCTAAGCCTATTTCCCTCCTCCCTTTGGCTTATTGGATTATTTTATACAGTGGAATGATAGGAATTTAAAAATGAAAAAGTGCTGTTGAGTCATCTAGTCCATCTTGCAGCTAATACAGGATTGTTCTCTGCGGATCTTTGTCCAGTTGGCTTCAGATGTGATTGGACTTCAGCCAATTTCCTTTGGAAGATTATTCTACAATAGAATACACTTCATTATTAGGAATTTTTTCCCTGTCAGCCTAAATTTTACTTTGTTCAGTATAATCACATTACTCTTAGCTATAGTTTCCTGAAAAACCCTATTAAAAGAAAATCTTTAGTATGTGTATCCTTCCAGAGCTTGTAGATAATTATCATATTTCTCTTTCAATAGTGGCTTTAGTCAAGCTATACGTATTTAGTTATTTTAATATTTTCTCATAAATCAGTCTTCCTAGATTAATGATGACTTTTATCGCTCCTATCATTGAGTCAAATCTCAAATTCTTCTATTTAAAATTCAACAAGAAAAGGCTGGACTGAATAAAGACTTACAGATTAGATCACAGTGTCATTGAAAACCCATCCTTTGAACCCCTTTTTGTGACTTCAGATCTCTCCGAATGCCAGCTCTCCTGAGGCAGACTTCAGCAGTAAGATTTGTCTCAACTACCTTGAGTTATATACAGCATAAGCAGCTACATCAAAGCTACAATCCTTGGATTCGTTTTATGATCATTGGACCCTATCGTTGGGTGCAATTCATCTAAGTTATTTTAGATATCCACACTAGGATGAGAGGAATTGAGCCCTGGAGGCACCTATTTCTCTCTCTCAGTTAAGGGTAGCCCAAGGTGATGAGCTCAGATATTGACATCGGCAGTTGGTGAGACAAATCCCCCCCAGGTGCTGAAGTCTTGGAGATGGATGCAGAGCAGCTGTGCTGGAGGGCCACCTGATTTACATCGATCGGTCCCTCTGTCCTGGACCTCGGACTTCCTTGGGTATTTAAAGGTAGGGTCTGTTGAATATTCAGACATCGTGGTTCAAGAAGTGAGAAGCCTTGCTCCTCTCTGTGGCAAAGCCACCACAGCTTGGAGACAGTGGCAAGGTACTCTGGTGCTCAGAGAGGCTTGATTCCGAACACATTTGGGTGGCATTGAGTTCAACACAGAAGTGTGGTGGTTACATTGAAAAACAGGGGGGTGGATAAAATTGCCTTTTGCATAGACATAAAATCATAGAGTTACAGAATATCTCAAGTTGAATGGGACCCATAAAGATCATCGAGTCCAACTCCCTGCTCCTCACAGGACTACCTAAAACTAAACCTTATGGCTAAGAGCATCGTCTGGACACTCCTTGAAGTCTTGGTGCTGTGACCACTTCCCTGGGGAGCCTGTTCCAGTGACCGACCACCCTCTCAGTGAAGAACCTTCTCCTAATGTCCAACCTGAACTGAAGCGGGTGCAGCATTTACCTAGAGAGTAGGAGGTCTAGATGCCAGATTCATTGGTTTTCGAGTCTCTTTGGGCCGGAGGAAGTCTATGGTCAACTATCTTTCACTTTCCAAGGCCTCTAAAAAGATGGCTTTCACAGGACAGATGTCTACTGCTCTCCCCTTCACTATTAGGTATTTGTTCTCCACTGACAGCTTACTGCTCAAAATTCTCACTGCAGCCCTAGGCAGATGCCTGCTCAGATGCAATTCTTGACTCTTGGCTAGCCATAGGTTATAATTTGCTCTCCATGCAGGTTTAATCATTCCTGGTTTATACTGGAGTATAACTAGGACAAAAAATCAGCATCTGCCTTTTGTTCGTTAGTAAAAAAATAAGGTAAATATATTTTCCCAGTGAATAGTTACCTTCTGTCAGACTTTCTGACAAAATATGCTAAGCCTCTATTCCCTATAATTTGTATATAATATCCAGGAAAAAAACTTTGTTCTAAATACCTTTGGAGGACAAACACCAGGGAGGGAGGAGAGCTGCTGAAATTGAAGGATAATATCAGCACAAGATAATTTGTTTATTAATTAGTCCTGGATGAATTTAGACTGAAAATTAGAGGAAATTTTTTAAACATCCCAAGAGGTGAAGTTCTGGAATAAACTCCAAATGCACTACTTGAGTAGAAAAATAAAATAACTTGAAGACAGAAAGTTAGTAAACTTAGGGAAGGTTTTGTGAGAATGCACAGAAGTATTTGCAGAGGTTAAAAAACAAAGATAAAAATTAAGCATGCAATATGAAGTCATAGTGTTACCAAAGGGTCTAGAAAGGAGACTGGCCCCTGCCTCTGTGTTTGCACTATCACCTATTTTATGTTTAATCCAGCGGTTGGTGGATTCTGCTGTTTGCTAACAGATGCCAAGGAGGTCCCACTCTGAGAAGTTAGCGTAAGAAATTCCTTGCTGTTGCCAGACCCTTGGAGTTGGTGATGTCAGCTGCCTTCCCAAAACCCGTTTGGGATGCAGACCTTGGTCTTTTGGTGGCGGTGTTAGGAAGGTATTGCGTGGTGTGCGCGTGTCTCTGTGGAACAGATCCTGTGTGGTCCTCGTGGACAAAGCAAGATCAGGAAAGTAGACAAGACCCAGTTCCTTGCTCTGAGTGGTATATTCTTTCAGTACTGCAGCCCAAGCACTGTACCCAGACTTTTCCCAGCCGAAGCCTGTGCTGAAAGCTTGCCAGGCAACGGGGTTCTGCTCCTAACTCACAGTAACTGGAACAAAATGCAGCTATCCTCATCATTCATACGGACACGCAACCCTCGGAGACTACAGCCCTGCCGCAGCATACGATGCTTCATCTTGACGCTAGCAGACAGAGTGCAGGGTTGTCTGTTGGGACATTTAACTTTGAAGCATCACCACACTGGAGATGAGGAGGACTTGGAGAAGTGTGCGCTGGGCAGGTATTTTTAGCTACCTTTCCGTAAAATTGCTCTGCTTTCCTTATACTGTTTTATCATCACTCTGTGAACTAATTCTGCCACTAGCTTGTCTGCTAGTAATCCTTATCTTGATAAGCTATTCCTCATTATTTCTGACTTTTCAGAGGATGACATCTTGGTGCCTGTCCTCCACTTCTAGCAGGAGACACAACTGACAGCTTAGAAAGGCTTCCTAGACTCCTCTCAAGTTTTTTGATCCTGCTCCTCTTCACAGCTCCAGCTTCCGTATTTGCTTCCGAGACAAGAGAGAACATAGGCCTTTCTTTTCGGTAATTCTAAAAATAATGTGAGCAAACAGCTGTGAATTTCAGCTGGCCTCTGTTACAATAGGTGTCCGTTTCAAGGAGGACGTGATGGTCCTCTTCTTTCTTCTATGGATTTTTTGACCCACCTGTGATTTCTGAGGCTGGACTTCACTGGTGGCTAGTTCTGAATGGTTCCTCCTTTTATGCAGGAATGAGGTGTCATAATCTTCAGATATTGTGGTGCTGGATGTTATTTAAGTACCTTCCAGGACAACTGAGTGTCATGGGCATGCTGAACTTAACCATGATGTCCTCAGTAGGTCTTCCTCTTGAAAAAAATGATCTCTGTTCAACTTAGTGGAACCCCTTTTTATATTCCTTGTGATTATCTGAACAGGGTTTCCTAGCAGTTGTCACTGCAGTTAAAGAACGGAAGGGTTAGAGATTTATTGCATCTGTTGCATTTGGCTGCTGACCCAGTCTTTCACTGGGATGAAATAGTGCAACGTAGTGCTTCTGCCTTTCTTTCAAAAGAAAAAAAAAAAAAAAAAACTATGTATTTTCTTACAGAGTTTCTATTCCAACTTCTAGACTGCAAGGATGGCAGCACATTTTTGCGTATCTCAGACCCTCTGCAGAGATGCAGCAAGGTAGCCAAGGCTCCGCGTTGTCAAACCAAAAGCAGTGGCCGTGTCGTGTGCTGCTTCTGCTTGTGTCGGGACACATGAGGACCTTTTCCCTCCAGAAGTGCCTGCCACAGTAAAGTTGCTCAATATTTTGAATATTTATACTTTCACAGAAATATTTCAGGTTGGGAGTCTTTGTACCTTGGAAATTACTTTTGAGACAGACTTCAGAGCAGTGAGTCCTTTCTTGCATTTTGCCACAGGTCAGGGAAAGAGGGAATTTTTAGCCATTAGAAATTAGCTTGCGTTGAGTAGAAAAAGGTCTGCATTCTTACAAACCTCCTCATTTTTCTTTTTTTTTTTTTTTTTTAATTTTTTTTCAGCCGGGAACATGGGTTTGTACTAGCTTGCCAAGAAGCTAATCAAAGAAAGGATTTCACTTTCTAGTCTGCTTCCCTGTCAGTTCAGGATAGTCCCAGAACCATTTACTGTTATTGATTACGCTGCTGTCCAGTACAGGTACTTTGTCCACAACAGCGACGGGTGAATACCCTCACCGCAAGGGGTGGCAGGAATCTGCGAGCTGGTGGGGACGTGGGACTGGGTGGCCTGGCTCTGCTTCCCATCTGTCTTCTGAAAGCACTGCACCCCGACTTTAAACACTGATGTCCCTGATGGAAACCCCCCCGCAGAGTAACAGGTTAAAAAAAAGATGTTTGATTGTATTATCACGTAGCACACTCCATTGCACACAGCGTGACTGTAATTTTGTCAGTGATGGTGTGCAGGTTAATACACTTTATTGAAGCTGTTTTATTAGACTGAAACTGAAATCTGTACAGGAGGCTCTTTTTTTACCCTGAAATCTATTAGATGTTGCATCTTAAGGGAGCTGTAAGAAGATTGACTCCCAAGAATAATAGTTTCCTCCCTATTTCAGGGAAAAGTTGGAATGTTTAATTTTACTTACGATAATTAGTATAATTTCATATGGGTTCAGGAGATAAGAGAGGAGGTGTGAGATGGAGCTTCCTTGATTGCTTTTATTAACTACATCAACTGTGAATCTGTTGGCCTCAATGTACAGTCAAAAGAGGAGACATTTTTCTGTTCTTGTAGATTTATGTTAAAAAGAACAAATTTACAATAAGGATGGTAATGATGGAACCTGAAAGAGTTACTCTGAGAAATGAGGTATAATAAAGAAAGGCTTGGCATGTTCATTTATTCCCAGATTTCAATCTTTGACTGAATGCGAAGCTGAAGAATCCACCATCTTGCAAATTTGAATTAAAAAAAAAAGATGTAAAAATGAGAACAGCCTGCTTTGTTAAATATTGCTCACTGGCATCTAAAAGTGATACAGAGTGTTAAAGATATCACCCCTTAATTGTCAGTGATATAAACAAACCCAATTCTAGACAAATGTTATAAACACTCACTCTGATGTATATTCATTGGAAGAGAAATAAAAACATTTTCCACGGTGCCTGGCACATACTGAATATTCAGTGTAGCGGGATGGAAAGGATTTTACAAGTTAATGCCTTTAAAATGAGGAGATCACAATACATTTCTGACATGGCGTTTCAACCTGGACTCTTATTTTACAGTTTAGTTAATCCTCAGTGCAGACACTGCAGTCCCGTCATGCAGAGATTTGAGAATCCTGCACCGAGTATTGCCCAACTTAGTCATTTTGCCTAAGGCACTGAGCGAAACTTGCGTCTAGCTTTGGCAGTAACAGCAATTACTTCTGTAGTAACATGAAACATATAATGGATGATATAAAATAAGAGTTGAAACTGTTTATCTATTAGACTTCTACGTCGGGGATTCTTCTCCTAGCGTAATGTAGCCAAGAACCATCCAAGACAGTGTTACTTAGGCAGTGTTTGTTTTTCTTTTGCGGTTCCAGCACGAGAGCTCCTTTGATTTCCTATAAAAACTTCCATTCTGTAGAATGGGATGGACACCCTCCAGCTGGAGAGTTGTAGGCCTAATAAACAGCGTGTAAAAGAATGGGAAAACTGCACCCGGGACCTTGTCCATCCCAGACTCCAGAGGAATGTGGCTGAAGGAAAGATGACGAGGCCAGGCGATTTGTCTTCTGTATCCGTAGTGGGGGATGCTGAAGGTGTAAGAAGGTGGTTGAAAATTATAAACCATCTAGAATCAGTTTTATGTTACTACAAATGATGGTCTGAGGACTTTTTTTCAAAGGGTGAGTAGCACCTCTACTGAAAAATAAAGAAAACTGATATAATCCATCTCAGTCCCACAGCATCACTAGCTGTACCTAGGCTCCTCTGACAGATGTTTTCAGAGAAAAAAAGGTCTTTAAAAGGAGATAATCATGGTACTTCACAGTCCTCTTTCTTTTTCACACCTGCCCAGCCTAAATAGTAAAGCCAAGATCCAGAAACTCTGCACCTTCTAGTTCCTGATGTGCTTACTATGCTGTGTTCTTTTCCATGTGGGGTTTTTTTCCAAGTAAAAAATTAGAGAAGTTCTCTTTATTTTTCCATAAATTCATAAAGGGTGATTGTGGGTTTTAGCTTCTTTGACAAAACACTGAAAATGCTTTATTTTTTTTTTCTTTTTAAAGTAAGTTGGTGAGAAGAACTTTCAGTTGTCAGGGGGAAAAAACCTCTAGAAAATGTTGGGTTTTTCATCGAAAATCATTTTAGCTCATAAGCCATTCTTTCCTTATCTTGATGAGAAGAAAATGATCGGATCTCTAGATCAATAATGTTGAAAACAGCAACAGCAGTGATCATCCTGGGTGCATGTTGTTTTCTGATGTGCTTTCGTATCGGAGCAGTTCCTCATGCTGTAAATATCAGCCTGACTTACACTCGGGCTTCAACCTCACATCAAGCCACGGCAAAAAAAAAAAAAAAATAGAGGCTGTTTAAATGCAGCAGGCCTTGGAAATAACAATTTTTTAAAACTGCCAGCATGTCAAAACATTGAGGGAAAATATTGAAGTGTACCAGTGTGCTTCCAGTTTGTCTGTTGCTGAATGCTTTTTCTATTGAATAATCACATCTTCTAGGGTCTAAAGCGCTGGTTCATTGTGTGTAATGCATTGCTGTCATGCCACAAGGCATTAAAAAAAAAGAGATTGAAATTATCTGGAGGGAACCAAATCACTTTATTTCAAAGACAAATTAGATTGATCTATCTTACCATTCTCCATAGATTTCATAAGCACATTACTTGTTGAAGTGGTATCAGGCATTTTATATATTATAGCAATTTGCATACGTTCATTAAGCTGTGCTTTGTAAAGCTTTCTGACAGGGGCATTTGATGAATCCTTTCGTGAACTGCATTGTTTCTTTACGCGGAGCAATCTGTTAAATCATGCCTTTGTCCTTCAGCTTGTCAGAACCAGTAAGTGAAGCAGATGTTAATAACTGGGAGGGTTTGGGGGGTTTTCAGTGTTTGCAGAATATGGGATAACTGTGAAGGGCACGATGCGTTTGTAAAACCAACAGCTGGTGTTATTAAAGACAGAAAGTGTGCTACAAGTAAAAACTTTCCCTGGCATCTTTTAGCAACTTTACCAGGTTTTTTGAAACAGTCAGATGGGTGGTCATTTCTAAAATAAACACTGCTAATGTTATGCACAGCAAATCGTGTGCTTATACTTACATACGATTGTTCTTATCTTTGGCTGCAAACGTTCTGTCACAGAGCTGTCTCAGCCATGCAATAATTCATAATGTTTCTCTATAAATATGTCATAAATTCTCAGGTCAACAATCCCTTGAGACATGTCTTTAAGCAATATAATTTCATGCGTTATCACATTAGTAGAACTTTACACCCGGTTGGTGTTTTGAAGGTTACCTTTACGACGCAAGTTTTGCCGGACCTGACAGTTCAGTCCCTGGAATCTACTACCCGTCGTGAAGGTCACTTGGCTGAAGATGGTCCAGCCAGGGAACGGCACGCATTTAGGTGGTTAACGTGCCTCAACTGATGAGTAGTAACTCCCGTCAAGTGCCAGTAGTCAACTGAAGAGGCCTTGCAAGTGAGGGTAAAATGGGCAGCCATAAAAGCGGGCAAGAGATGAGGGGGCTAAGTAAGAGAGGAAAGCGAGGCCTAGGGAACGCCTCACGAGGGTCAGCCGAGATGGAGGTGCTGGTCTCCTCTCTCTGGTGACCAGCGGTAGGACACGAGGGAATGGAACGAAGCTGCGCCAGGGGAAGTTCAGGTTGGAAGTTGGGAAAAGGTTCTTTGCTGAGGGGGTCGTCGGTCACTGGAATAGGCTCCTGGGGGAAGCGGTCATGGCACCAAGCCTGTCAGAGTTCAAGGAGTGTCTGGGCGATGATGATCCTTATGGGTCCCTTACAACTCGAGATATTCTGTGGTTCTATGATTTTATGTGGAGAAGGTGTTATAAGGCTAACTGATGAAGGACATGCAGAAAAAATGGAGGACATGAACTGTAGGAAAAATAAAGGGTTAACTTTGCCCACCCTCTGATCTTGCAGATTTTTATCGGTATTACCTAGCAAATAGCTCCCACTCGTTTTAGAGGTCATATTTGGCTGATTTTCACATTAACTTTAATGGCATTCTCTTTGTGATTTCTCTATGCCTCATTGTGGAAATCTCTTTTGGGGAATTGAGTAGGAGATGGAAAGGGCAGAGATGTAGCGGTGTTACTTGTGCCTCAGTGATGGAATCGGAGCTTCTGAGCCTGGCTTGTCTGCAGTTGACATCAACAGCAGGAATGGCAACATAGCGCATAGAATAAATAATCCTAGAAGTTGTCGTGTTTACAGACATTGCCTGAAAATATGTAGAGAAGACCAGTGAGGGATTTCTGTAGTTGTTGTTCTTGCACATGAAAGTAGGCAGCAGCTACAAATCAACGAACTGTTGCTTTTGTAAGAAGAATTGGCAGAATCTTTCATGCAGTTGCTGGATAAAAATTTCTACTGCTTCTGTTTCTCAGAGCTTGCCTTATCTTTCTGTCTGATTATCTTGCAAAAAAATGAGCAGCGAAATAATTATCCATGCTGATATTTACATTTTGTCTCTCTGCTTGAAAATTACCAGCTCACAGAAGGGAACAGAGGGAGTCTAGGACTCCTTCAGTGGGCTGAGCCTTTGGAGAAGAAAATGCCTGCTCTTCAGCTGGAGCACATAGGTGCTCCCAGCCAGGTGACCATTGATGCGTAGTGGGTATAGGCTGTTCTGTAACTGATTCGTCTTAACTCTGCTGGGGTAATTCACTTCGCTTACACTGGGAATGATGTGGTGGGTAGCAGCAGTGCAGCTGCAGGCAAAAGCTCAGGCAGAATTGTGGGGAAAGGAAAGAGGCAGGACTTTTTCTAGTGTGGGCTCTTAATTTTTTTTTTTTTTTTTTTAAGAGCTGTGGGTGCATGGCAGCATTGCGTGAAACTGTTTCCTGCTACAGAATTCAAAGATGCTAACGGTGCTGCAGAAATACTCAATACAGCATGTACCGAGTATGGTGAAGCTGATGCAGTCGTCTCAGAAGTCATTGTGCAGAACAAAGTTCGGACCAAGTGCAGTTGGACACATGAACTAATTTTTCCTCTTTTTTTATCTCCTTTGTGCCTTTCCTTGGCCTGCTGAGCCTGTTTCTTTCTCTCAATGTATCTTCCTCCTCTTTTTGCTTTCTTAAGCACATTAGACTTATCAAATGCATTACACTCAGGGTCACTGTGCAAAATTTACAGAGACTCTGGGACTAATTGCGATCAGGTGTTATACATATGCTTTCAGAAATGTATATCTAGAATTTCACACCTGTAGCAGAAATGCCTCGTTCAGCATTTTTGGACAAAAAAGGGGTAATGCACATAAAGATATCCTTGATTTTTCATGTGGTCTCCCTATTCATGCCACTGTCCTTGCAAACTAAAGGCACAATATTGCTTAAGTGTACACAGAGATGCTTGTGTTTTCCTAAATCATGTATATTTTCTGATATGCCACTGGCAGTTTTGCATATTCAATATATTAGTTTTGTTCTTTCATTACAAATAGTTGTAGCAAAATTGCTATTTGAAAATTTGATGTGTTTTCAGAGTTTTCTACTAATTTTGAAGTCGTATGTAGAAGTTGCCTAAGAATCTATACAATATTATATATCTTAAATTTAATACCATAGAAATTATCATATCATCATTGTTATCACCCACAATGTTTCTCAGGTGATGCACAACTTCAGGAGGACTAGCTCATAAACTCATTTCTACATAGTAATTCTGCACAATAATTTTTTTCTTTTATATGCTTAAGCCATATACTTTTAGTGACTTTTAAAAATATATATTATCTCCTTTTCAGATCTTGGACTCTGAACTTGAAGCAGTTCTTGGTTATATGCTTCTTGAAACTTGGAGAGTATCTGCAATAAATAGGTACGTGTAATGGATACATTCACGTTTTGTGTTGGATGATTTGGAGTGTGTGTGAGTTTTGTTGACAGTTTAATGCTGAACTTCTTAAAGCTCTTGATAAATTTCAGCTGCCATGAATGGGACAGTATGATGGATCTTTGCAGGCTGAATTTTCAATAGCACATAGGGTATTTGTATGGCAGAAATTGGGAAGGGTGTGATGTTCACAGTTACTCAGAGAGAAAAGTGTAGCCAAACTTACAAATTTAACTTCAGACTGAACAAAAAGGTGAGTCTCCACGAGCAAGTAAGAAGTTTTAAAGGTAAAATTGGTGAGTTGGAAGAAGTAGCTCTGCTCTTGATCCCCCCATAGTTGAGGGTGTGCTTTAACTGGCTTTTCATCTGTGTTTCCTTTGGTTTTCTTTGCAACTGCTGAAGGCAGTAAAGGTACGAATGTGACTAAATACTAGGAAGAAAATGGCCATAAAGGTTAAAACCTTGGGTACATTGAAGTTCCTGGAAATTTTCTCAAGTATTTCAGTGAAGCTAGTATCTCACTTGGAACATTTACAAAAAATATTCAGGCAGTTTCAGAAATACATTCCTGCATATAACAAAGCAATTTTTAAGTGATTTCTTTTTTAAAAGTCAGGTCACGCTTTATGATGCTTGAAACTCTGCTGAGCTCCTAGCAATGGAGAAAGGGAAACAAGAGGAGATTCAGAAGGCTTTATTCTTTCTAAAGAGCTTATAGACCTAGGCAATTTTTTGAGTCTCAGCTCTAAAGAGGAAAAGTTTTCTTGAATACATGGATGTAACGATTGAACTTACCTTGATCTGTATGAGAAACAGTGAAGAGATTTGTAATGGGGGAGAGGTTGAATTCTTCCTATGAATGAAATCCAGGACCAGTTTTTGGTGTAAAGGACCCCTTCACAAAAATGTTTTTTTGCCATAAGTTGCTCATTCTTTAAGAATCAGAATGCAAAATATTTTCATGGCGTGCTTCACCTGGAGGTCCCAAGAATTTTGGCAAAAGGTGGAGAAGAATCATTGTTTCCATTTTATGTATGGGGTCAGGTGCCTGCCTGGATCACTTCATGTATGATTGCCCTACTAGTGAATCTCCTGGATGGTCAGACCTGTGTCCAGGCCTGTCAGAGGATCCCTATGTCTAATGGTGTTTTCAGAATGTGTGCAAAAGATCTCAGGAGTGTTTCTGATGATTACGTTTCCTTAATATTCTCATATCTATTGATGTGCCTTTACCTGTCTTCTTTTCATCTATTCCCATTTCGTGGCGCATTTCTTCGGTCTCATTTGTTTCTCCTTTGCTCCTTTATTTTGCTTTCCCATGTTTTTTTTGCTTTTTCCTCCTCTTTTTAATTCATTTTCAGTTGCTAGAGATCGGCAGCAGTAGGATCTTACACAAGGAGGGGCTTCGGAAAAAAAATCATAGCAGCATGAGCTTCCCTTTTAGTGCCTCTCTAGAGAGCCTGCTGCAAAAGGCTACTTGCTGTCACTCCTGTAAATTTCCTTTTGCAGCCAGCTCTGCTGGGTGTCCCCTTTGTGCCCTGCGAACATCTGTGGTGCAGCTTATGTCTGAACCCAACCGGAGAACAAATGTGTGAACCTGCTTCTTATTTTGAGCAGGAAGCTGCTGCGATTAGTAAGGGCACGCGGCCTTGGTTCACCTGCGACTTCGAATCCCCGTCTGGGAGCGAACCAGCTGTCTGCCCTCTCCCCTCCCGCCACCCGTGCCCTTGTCCGTGGGGCAGCACGTTTCCCTGCTTCCCTCGAGACGCTGCCCGATGCCTGCCCGTTGTCAGCATTCATTTTCTCCCTGATTTTTTTTCCCCAAGACATCATGCAGAAAGGAAGAAGGGAGTAAGCACCGTAGGACTTTTCTGGCATAGCTTCCCACTGCTCCTGGAAACTTCTCCCTGCGCGCGCGCAGTCGTGCAGGCACCATGTCCTGGTTTCAGCTGGGATAGAGTTAATTGTCTTCCTAGTAGCTGGTACAGTGCTGTGTTTTGGGTTCAGTATGAGAAGAATG
>JAVJGG010000008.1:29284284-29296963 GCA_035590195.1 Aviceda cuculoides | reverse complement strand
TGTAACATGGTCTAGTGGGCAGGGATGATGGTTGGACTTGATGATCTTGTAGGTCCTTTCCAACCTAAATGATTCTACGATTCTATAAAAGCCAGGGTTGTAGCAGCCCCCAGCCAGCCCTGGGACGGGAGTCACATACAGATGTTTTGTCTGTTCTTGTTCTTACTTGAGGCTTCACCCAAAAAGGGGACTGTGTTGCTCTCGGTTGAGCTTTGGGTCAGCCCCATGGGGCAGCTGGGAAATAAAGCGGGACTGTGCATCAGCCAGTATCGACTGGGCAGCAGCAATTTGGTTTGGGTAGAGAAGGTGTCAGCCTTTAGTAGTTCCCTGTTCTTTTTTAATTTGCTTCCCCATCTAGGCACTGCGCCGTATTTAGTAATGTGCATCTCTGCTGTGTCGCCCCTTCTATTTATCAAAGTTATGCAAAGGAGTTACGCGTGAAAACTGTTTCCCTTTTCTGAATTGGCTTGGCATCGCGACCGCTTGTCTCCCTTTGCGGTGCTAGAAAATGCGAGTTTACGATAGGTGATTACAAGGATGTCACTTTGGTACCTGGGAAGCTGGGACCAATGTCTTCTGATTCACTGGAACAGTCGGGACTGAGTCACGCTGCTAAATGTGCCGAATGTTAGCAAGTAACACACGGTGTTATTAATTGAGGATGTCAGTACCATGTTACACAGCTGTCAGACGTAAAAATTAAAACGGTAATAAGGAGCTTTGAAATAGTCTTGTTAAGATTGGTTGCTGTTTGTAACACCAGTAATTCTGAACACAAATTTAATTCCAAATGCAAGAAAACAAAGGAAAAGGCAGGCAGCCTTCCTGCTTAAATGGCTTAATGACTTTGGGTATTTAATAATTCAACCACTTATGATGTGAGCGTGTTTTGTCCACCTCACGGTACTCACCTAGCTGGCTGTCATCTGCAAGAATCATTTCCTTAGACCTCCTGAACCTCCACCGCAGAGTTGCTGCCCGTCCCTGCACGCATGAGGTGAAGGTGGTAAATGCCCAAGTGTTTTTTTTTTAATATGGACACTCAAGAAACCAATGCCTCCAGTAAAGAAGTGGATAAAACCTGCTATTGATTCCGTTATGCCTTTTTACGATGTTTGCTTGAAGAAAATGTTTCGGAATTGGAGAGGCGGGTGCACGCGCGCGTGTGGTGCTTTCTGTATCGACGCCAGTCGCGTCCCCGCGCGTCGCGGCGGTGAGCGGTGCTATCGACGGCGCGACGGTCGGGTCTGCGATCCTCCCCGTGCCTAAAGCGTGTGGTAGCAAACGTAGCAACGCGGGAACGAAGGATCGTTATTTTGTCAAGACAAGATACCCAGCGTAGAGTATCATAAATTGATCCCAGGAGGACAGACCTAGAATATAAACTGTAGTGCTTTGAATATATGCATGTTATAATTGTATTAAAAGCTTTGCAGCAATTTGTATTGTATTACAGCTGACAAAGTATTTTACCTCCTAGTAACTAACTAATGTAAATAGTGTTGATATTTTTCTTTTCCATATTTATAATTACATTAATTGCTTTGCGTATTAATAACAAACAGTTAAGTGTCAGAGCCCAAGCTGTAGCTGCCAGTAATCCACAAGCAACTTGTTTGCATATTCAAAATATGAAACTGAAGAGTAACTGCGCTTTTTGCAAGTGCATATCTTCACAGCTTAAATTCTACATAATAAAGCCCACTGCGTTACCTGAATATTGTCATGTTCAATATCAAATCTAGTGCTAATACAACATCTTTTGGAAATGAAGAGAAACCTTGTGTTAAGAGATCAGAAGACATCCGATGAAAAATAAATGAATAGCTCACATTAGCTAGGAATTGTGACTTATTTCCAAATAAAGCTAAACTTTGAAAAAGACGTTTCCTGCCTTTGAAAACAGCCTTTTTCAGAAGCCAGAGCTGGAAGATGCAGTGCAATTTTTGCTTTTGTAATGTGATTTATTTGGGCTAACAGTGTCGCAAAGAAGCATTCCAGGATTGACTGAATTTTTCAAATGAGAGCTATTTTTTTGGAAAGTTTCCAGAGAAGTAATCTTTCTGCATTGGTATTTTGTGGACTTTAGCAGTTTTGTTCTTAGAGACAAAGCAAATTGAGATTTTAGCATAAATCTGGCTAAAACTTCAGTTAAGAAAGCCTCCTTTTCAGCTTTCTTGGGTTTTTGTTTGTTTGTTTGTTTGTTTTCATTTTTGTTTTCTCTGTAATTGTGATGCTTTATTTGTGTTGACTTCTTTGCTGGAGGCCAGGATTTAATACAGCTGATGCTTTTGAAAGTTTGCAAACCACTGGTGTTTGTAAGGGCTGCAGAGTAAAGGGTCAGTTCCAACTTAATATTGCAGGTGTATGCTGAACTAGCAGGGAAGAGCAAAGGTTGATTAAATTCACAAAATAAGGTGATTCATAGTTTTCTAAATATGTCACTCAACCTAAAATTAACTCAGTTATTTACCAGTCACACACATGCTAATGAATCCTGACAATCTCAATCGACCTGCTGCGATGAACTTCACTGTCACCTAATATTATTTCCTCTGTATTTTTGCTAATAGGAAAGAGTGATTGTAGCATTTATCACATGCAATGCAAAAATGCTTGGGGATTTTATTATTTTTTTAATACCTGCAATTTCAGGGTGCTAGTAAATTAATTACATTTAATTAGTAAGGCTATAAAAGAGACGCTTCTTTTTTGTGAGAGTGTCTCCTAAAGTTTAATCCCCCAGAGATTTCATGTATGATAGTGATGAAGATGGTTGCTTCTAAGTCAGCATCAATGATGCTATTTAAGAAATAAAGTTGAAGTTATCCTTTCATGCAAAATGTGACAAAATTATAAAGCTTTAAGACATTAAGATAATATCATAAATATGATTTATTATTATTTCTGAAGTTAGAATCACCTTGGAATGGCAGTTTTAGCTGTGTGTTACCATTAGCTATAAGAAATATGTGAGAAATTTGTAAGTTAGCCAGAATCCTAAATGGGTTTATCTACTTTCCTGCTAAATACAGAAATATATTATGTACAAATGTGGTTATCCTGCATTTGTACTTGAGTTACGGGTAAATCTCCAAAAGGCTGCCCTGGATTATGAAATGGTATCTCTCTTTCCCTTTCCAAGGTTTTTCCCCCAAAGCTTTACAGAATCCTGGATGAAAATCAACATTGATCCGTAAAATAGACATCACTGTAGCATTGACATGGGTAGGGCACAGCAGCTGAAAAGATTTCTGGCCTATGGTTATTTCTGTCTGGAAAATGGAGATAGATAAAGAGATATATATATATATATATAATATTTAAAGCTGCTGAGCAATGGCAGGCTGCTTGCATGATTTTCTTACTTGATTCATTCAGTGACATCAGCTACAGTGACCAAACAGTTGTTTCCGTGGTGACAAATTGCAGTGTTACAAGCATCCTTGTATGAATCAGGTAAGAGAAACAGATCACCTAAAAATGGAGAAAGATTGCTTGTAAAAATAAACCAGAAGTATTTCATAAAAATTTGCAGGAAAGTGGCTTGGAAATCTAAAAATTATTTTAATATAGCTGAGTCTCCAATGCATCCAAAGATATCAGCATGGCTAGTTTCATAGTGAAGCAGAAAGGGATCTGTCCACATCTGGTAACAGCAACCAGCTGGAGGACACTTCACATAGATAAGTAACTCCATAATAAGAGTGAATGAATTTAATGGCAATAAAAAAAAATAAAGCTTCTTGCTCATCCTCTAAACTATGACAACTAGCATCACAGCTCATTGTGATTAAGGTCTATCTCCTTAATAAATTGCATCTTAAAAGGATCTTGGATACTTCTGTTATGTCACAGATCCAGTTCCGAGTCCATACTGGTGCGAACCAGGAGCTTGACCACTGAAGATGATGGAGTTGCCTCAGGCTTACGTAAATGCAGGTGAAATCCGACTTGCGTTCAGTATATGTAGCAAGGAACATATGTCCAAGTTTAGGAGGCCCTGAGTGATACTGTTGTGTGGTATACTGTATCATCGTGGATTTAAATACTATTTGGGGTACATGCTAATAATGCCAAAAGACCCTCGATGTGTACAGTGACACTAAGAATTAATTCCACTCCCGTCATGACAACTCTCAGTGGGAATATTGTGCCTTGCCTGGGCTCAGACGTTATTTCCAATAAGTATGGAAATAATGGCTCACGGTGCTGCAGAGTGTTAGCAGATCTCAAGGGAAATCTCATCAGATTATGTGATAGGTTTGAAATTAATCCGTGTCCCCACTGTATTTACACAATATACAATTGTCTCTCTGATGGCTTATAAGGAAAGGTAAATGCTACCATCCTAAATCAGTGAGGGGATTTGCTGCAATACATTCTCTTGGTAGAGACTACATTTCTTTCTGAGTCGATACAGGCAACTCTGAAAATGATTATGTAACTTTCCTACGCTGCAGACATATTGTTGTTGTCTGGTTTGTAACCTCATTATGCCACATCTTCATCTTTCTTGCAGTTCTCTTTGCCGCCAGTTCAGCAGACGTTAATTTTCACGTTATCCTTTTGAAAATCTGAAGGGAAAAAATAGTTGAGAACTTCTTGCTTCTAGCGTGGATATGACCCAGCCATAGATCCATCCATCCACCTGTCTTTCCTAGGTTGCTCTTTGGAGAAGGCTTCTTTCCAGCACTGTTCTCGCCTCTTTGCAGGCTGCTTTGGGATTGTGCCAGGCTTTGCCCGTGTGTGCAGAACGGTGTCACGTTAGGCCAAAAACTGTCTTCTCACTGTCTTTCCCTGATGAGCAAGGAATTATCATCCATGGAAGAACGCACACTTCACGACACTTGTAAGCAGTGAATATCTCAAGAAGCGTATGACAAACTTGCCAGCCCGTAGGTTGAGTTTCTTGAATCCTGCCTGTTCTGGAGGGCATAAGCTAAAAGCTCGATTATGAATCTTTCTAAGATTTTAAGCATGCAGGAAAGATATTCTCTGGTAAAGAAGTCTTAAAAGAACTGGAAGAGGAACGGTCTTCTTCACCGATCTGCTCCTACCCTGAAGTTTGAAATCCAGCGATAAGTAGTTTTGGAGGCCCAGGGCAAAAGGGAAGTTAGCGCCATAGGACATGTGCAAGGGCTGCTAGCCTGGACTAGACCTTTGCTTTTTTAGAGCAAAGTGACTTTCTACGTTGCTTTTGTGAAATGGAAATAGAACGGGGGAGACACTGTGTATTTCTGCAGCTTCTCTCCTCTCACTGATTTGGCTTAATTTGTATCTGGCTTCCCCATTTAGCTCCCAGTCTTCCCTGGGGCTTCCTTCCCATTGTAAAATCCATCCTTTTGCTGAAAGGCATTTTCTTTGTTCCTTTGTAAGTTCTTTCTCTTCCTCGAGGATTCAGCAACACGGTGAAGAACCTCTAGGATCCTTTCTGTTGACTTTTCTTCTTCCCCAGTAGTCTGTCTACAGACAGTCTTTTAGTTCTTTTTCCTTATTGTCTGTGCTTGCCTTTACTCTTAAGACAACCCATCTCTCCTTTTCCTTCCAATAGCCACTAGCTGTGGCAGGCAAAGGGTTGATTGGGCAACCCCCTTTCTATCTTTCTGCAAATTTGTTAGGTTTATGTAAACATTTGGTACAGTGGTTTTGATTTGTATCAGCAGTCACATCTGACACTAGTGTCAAAACACAATAGGTACCTGGCTCCCTTTAATTAATCACATAGAAGAGAAAACAAGAGAAACCCCACATAATAATTTATTTCCTCTAATACTAATGCTTCCAGATTCCAATCATCTTTATCAGCTTTTAAAAAACATCTGAGTATATATTAGCATCTCATACATTTTATCTTACAGCTACAAATACAACCACCTTTTTTTCTATTTCTTGTTTTTCATTGTAGCTGGATTTTTTATGTCATTTGTAATTTTATTTTTTCCTCATATGCACTGGAGGAGGAGAAAGGACTATAGAGCTCTTTATTCTTGTTTACCTTGCTGAGCCAAAGCAGTTAGAATGGGGCATGCACCATCCAAAGAGCCATACACTAAAATCAGATCGATCAGTCACCGAGATAACCAAAAAGGAAACATAGATTGGTGATACAGCTGCTGCTGACAGCACAAATACGAGACAGTGAGGTTGCAGCAGGAGGATCTGAGGGATCATTATGACCGGTAATGATGGATGAGATGGAAAGAAACCAGGTTGTTTCAGAATCAACGTTGGGTTTGTAAGTGGCAGACTAGGGAAAAACAATTGTTATTATTTATCAACTGAACAGGTTTTCAATTGGATTGTTTGGGCTTTTTTAACTTTATACACTGAGAAATTAATAATTTAAGTACATCTCTTCGTGCTTTCTGAAGCATTGAAAAATATGAACCTGAATAGCGTATGGAACTTAAAATTCCATTTAGCATAGAGGTATTTATCTATTTGTCATGTGGAAGGAAAATTAATAATCTTTGTGCACCAAAACTTTTATACTGAGTGTTTTCTGAAATTTCATTATGTAGAAGCTCTATGGAAGCTGTGCTGTTCAAAACGTTTTTGTTTTCATGTACTGTAATGTGTATTTGTTCAAACAAAGAAATGCTTATCTGTTGAAAAGATAGCAGTGATAAATTACTTCAGCTTTCATGCTTACCTACTGTTTTCCATTTGGCATTAAATTCCTGGTTGAATCCCAGGGGTAGATAGATCTGAATTCAAAAAGTTACCTTGATGCCTTTTTTAGCCAACCCCTGTGACCTGATGATAAAAAGGAAATTTAGTTGTCTAAAGGACCATCCTTCTTGTATAGTTTAAATCCCACTAGATACCGAAATGATTGCAGTTTTTTACCATTTTCTCTGAACTGTGTTAATTTTCAGAGGATGTACAGGACCTCTACCTTCACTGTCACAACAACAGCACTTTAGATACCAACAGTTTAACTATCTGTTGAATCTAAATAGCATGCAAATTGAGCTTCCCATACTCATCCTATCTCATTACGGGTAATGCTGCATATGCTCTGTTAATCCTTTTGAAAAATTATTGACTCCTAAATAATTTTCTTTTACTGCTATACATCATATCTTCATGGGATTTTTTTCTGTCATTGACTTTTAAGTTCAAGGGTCTGTTTTATTTCTCATCAGAAACCAAATTTCTCTCTGTGCTTAGCATGAAGTATTCCAGGCTCATGTTTTCCATTTTAATGGAGGTTCATCACTCTCCCTCACCTTCTCCTTACTGAATAAGCGTTCCTTATGCAGTGCACAATGGGAGCATACAAAACCAGAAGAGTAACGAAACAGTTCAAAAAGCTAAAAGGCAACATGCTGTAAGTTAGCCATATTAGCATATTTGAATGTGTAAGAAAAAGTAATTGGGAACTATTCCCTTGTTTGCCAATCTTTGCCATGCATCTGTTGATAGAATAATTGTTACTTAGAAAATAGCAACATTGGCCTTCAAATAGGAGATGTTCTATATCCCAGCTGACTCTTGAGGTCTGTATCTTCATCTGCTTTTTAGCTGGTCCATATTGGCTGCCCACTGAAGGACTGTAGACATCTGCTTGTGAAGGAGATGACGTTTTTTACACTGCTTTAGGAGGAGAATTTCCTGCCCTGGGATTAATGAACATGTGCACTTGACCAAGCACTTTCAGCACGTACCAGTTTCTATCTGATGAGTATGAAAGGAGCCTGAGCTGACTGGGTTTGATGTGGACAGTGATACTTTCTCTGATGAGGCCAACCCAGTGTGTCCAGAGATTCCTGCCTGCTAATGTTTCTTTTGATAGGCCAAGGTTTCTCCAGAGCAATTTTGCACCATTATTTTTGTCACTCCTCTTTCTTTTGCACTGTCTTCTGATACGGGTTACGACTGCGACCCTCTTCCCTCACTCCCACTCAAAACATTAGGAGTCTTGTGTTTTGGTATGGAGACACACTGGTCTACCAACTAAAGCCCAGACTTCAAATGTTTGGACATTTCTTCCTTGCTCTACCACCAACTCACCCTCTGACTTTCCACTGGGCAATGCTGGTGTTGGCCTGCATTCTGGTTTCCCTGTCTCTTAAGTGGGAGCACTGATAATTGGGCTAGAATAGAATAGTTCAGTCCGAAGGCACCTACAACGGTCTTCTGGTCCAACTGCCCGACCATCTGAGGGCTGAAATGTAGGTACTCTGCTACATAAGCTGAGATATGGGACATCTTCTTTCGTAAGGTAAAATTCTGCTAAGCTCAATAAACTACTCTTTATTAGAATTATTAGTAACATCATTACTATTATTATTTCTGGATGCCAGTTGGGTCCTCTGCATTCCTAAAGGGATTGGTTTTAGTGTAAAATCCTACCAGGAAAGCTGCGCTTTTAAATAATGAAAGTCAAGGACATATAGTATCTTGCAGAGCTGGCTCTACAGCAAAGGCAGTATTACTGTTACTTCGGGGCCATCAGAATTCAAGCCCCTTCCCGTGTGGAAGAGCTGTCTGACAAAATGATTTTGAAAATGCTACTTCACATTAAAAGTAGCAGGAAGAAATTGTCCCCAGGACGGTATTATCTGTGTGTAGCCAGTAGTTTAACAAGGAGCTCTTCCAGATATATTCCTACTCTTTTGAAAAAAAATCTGTTTTCTGGAGTACATTAGCCTGCAGAGGGGAAGAAACAGGGAAGCTATTAATACATGTTCCCATTTAAACACAAATGCTTTCTCCTAACTGTGAGAATAGAGGTAGTTCTCTTCTGGCAAGCAAATGCCTCTTAAGGGCACTTTGCTGGGTGCATTTGTACCATTCTGTAATCTTGGTGGTGTGCACAAATGGGCACAATCCCCAGAAAAATGACAGCAGGCGTAAGTTAGTTAAACAAAAGAACCGCATCGGCACGTTGGTGGAAGAGGAGAACACGCAGCTCACCCTCCGCCGACGGTGTGGTTGACTTTCTTTGGGAATTATTTCCCAACCCTGCGGTCCTTCCCTTTGGTGAGGGCAGGGTTTTGGTGGTGGGAGTTAGATTTAGTGGGATTTTGCTAGGAGATACCCTTTCAGTTAAAAGAGCTGGGCTGCTGCAATTCTTTCTTCCCAAAGCAAATATATATCTTTGTGTATATATATTTATTTTGTTGGTAGTGTTTAGACTGGGTAATTTGAAATGTGAGCAGAGCAGGCAAGCTGTATTTTGTGGAGTTTGAGAGCATCTTCTTTCTGGAAAAACTTTCTGAAATTATCTTGTGGTGAGTAGAATTTGATCCGTTCTGTAGATAAAAGAGGCTGCTGTTTACAGATATTCTGACGAAGCATAGACACTGCCATGTCTGGATGGTACCATGGATTTTTTATACTCAGGAAGTAATTCTGTTTGAGACAAGTAAATAACCTCAAATTTCTTTCTTCCCTTCCTTTCTTCTTCCTTCCCCTCCTTCTCTTTCCTCTGGAGTGCCTGAATTTTAACAGAGTTCTTACAAAAGTCTTTGGTGACCCTTCACACGTAGCACCACTTTGTGTGAAATTTTATTATGATGAAATCAGCAGGGGAAAACAAGAAACCAATCTGCCCAAATAGTTATTACCATGTTTTAAAAACGTAAAACCTTTGGAGACTAGAGTTCCAGTGGCCCGATGACGTGTCACAGCAGAGCCGTCTTTTTCCCCCTGCAAGTCCTCGTCTGAGATGGTCACAAGGAAACAAAATACTCTGCCACCAGGCTCTTGCCCTCCTCCTACCCCGTCCCTAACACCAGCACGATGTTTACTGTTGTTAGTAGCCACCTGCTGCCCTTCAAATCCTCCTCATGCAAAACACAGTTGTTTCAGAACAGGCATTATATGTTTGGAAATGGCAAAGCAATTCTCCAAGTCCCACTGATTATGTTGTGTAGCAACCCTACTGTATGCCGTTTCTGCTGCTTGGAAGGCTGGTAGCTGCTTGGCAAGCTAAAGAAGAAGCTTCTTTCCAATAACAGTGTTTTTCTTTTATCCTGGAGTGTGGTATTATTTTTCTAGTGGTATGATTAGAAAAGAAAATATATACAAAGCTAAAGAAATATTCCAATATATTTATAATATAATATTATGACGGGCATTAAATAAAGTTATTCAAATGCTTGAGTTCATTCAAGTATTTGTTTGGTTTTTTAAAAGAAATAATTGTTGCACAGAAAGTCTCGCCTGAATAGCAATTATTTGATTAAAAGAATACTGGCCCGGGTCTTGTGCTTGGCTTTCTATAAGCTTAACCATGCAATCATTTTTTATTGCCATTGTTGAACGTAGATGGATTTAAATAGGGCTTCTCCCACGTAGGTTCTTTAATGATACTTTTAAGGAAGAGAACACAAGTGAATTCAAACGAAATCCCGAACCCGTGGCTCGGGAAGAGTGTGGGACAGGGTGTGAAAGGAACCCTGGAGCTGTCAGAAATGGCAGGAGTAGCATTACACAGTGAGGAGACCAGAGAGCTGGAGTCTTTCTGGGGATGGAAAAATAGCGTTCTTTTCTCCCGAGAGCCCTTTGCTTTGACTGGATGCAGGCCCTATTCTCTCTGAACCTATTGCTGCCTATAACAATACTTCCAAATGCAATTGGCACCCATTCCAGCTGCCTGCAGGCAGTTCGAGAAAACAAGCTGGGTTTCTAGGGTTTCTTAGACCCACCCTACCGAAGAAATACAATTTCTTAAATGTGCATAAGGAGAACAAAAAAAAAAAAAAAAGGAAAAATCATGCTAAAATCTTTGTAAAACTTGAAACGACTTGTATTCTGTCCATTGTAATTTGAAGTAATGAGCTGGAAAGACATATTTCATTGCTGCAGATCTCGACAAGGAGTAGATAAGTGCCAGAGGTTGAGCCTGTAAGACTCTGGGCAAAGCTTCACACTGCTGGAACCGTTCTTGTTTTGCAAAGTGAATAGTAGCTGATGGTCCCTGCTGATGGCAGGAGTTTAGCAAATAGCTAAAGCTCTCAAATTAAATATAGTTGAAAGTAAGTTTTAAATGAGAAGAATCCTGTCTGCAAAAGCCTGTGTGCTGTAAAACTCCTTTTGCCAAGAATGGAACAAGCAGGGACTCGACAGATAAAGAAATAGCAACAAACAAACTCAGCTTTTCCAGAGGTGATGGAAATGTGCTCAGAGCAATGATGCAAGCCCTGGGTGATTCTGGGTGTGTCACCCGCATCTTTCCCTTCCAAAGAAGTCCAGAAATACTTGGTGTGTCCTTAATAGTCTGGAGAGACTTGGCAAGAGCTGTCACTGAGTGTTTATTTGAAACATAGTTCCAGGGAAGTACGAAGCAGATACACATTCAATCTCAGAATTACAGGGAGATTTGAAAAAAAAAAAAACAAACAAACAGAGGTGCAATTATTTACCTTAAGGCATCTAATTTTTACAGCTTCAAAGAAAACAGATGTGTTTCTTGCCTACCGCTGTTGGAAATTTTGCAGGGTTTATATAGCAAGTGTTGTATTTAACAACAAATAAATATCTTTAAATGGTGCCTGTATGCCATTGGGCTTTATAACTGAATTCTGAAGGATTACCACAATCATCCCTTCCTATTAACGTAACCTACATTGTCTGAGAAGCTGCCACCATAACTCTCTCTGTTATTATTGTTCTGAAATATATTTGTATCAGGTCACTCCTGTATTTTGCATATCCAAAAGGTTTTTGGTCTGAAAGAGAAGGACATGAAATTATTTTTTTTTTTCATAGCATTGTAGAAATGATGGTAGATTGTGTGGATGGGAGGCAGAAATAATTGTTTTGAGTTTCTTCCTGGTGGTCAGGATGGGGACAGATTGAGTAGGCACAAGGAAACTCAATTCTCCAGGAGCATGTCTGAAGATATCATACAAGGGCCTGCTGTTCTTTTAGTTCCACATCTGCTTTCCGAAACAGCCAGATAAGTCCAGAGTTAAGGGGTTTTTTTGTTACAATAAACACATATTTCAGAAAAAAAGTAAAGTAAAACTTTAATGGATTATGCCTGCCCATCTTTGATGGCTGGCTCCGTAAACAGGAAAAGATATAAAAGAAAAAATAGCATTGAGTACTATAACTTCTATAGGAATTTCACCACCACAGGTCTGCATCAAATCAATACACTTAAGCAATTCAGCTTCAGCTGTTAGGGGTTCTACTGAGTCCATTCACTTCGTAAATCTTCTTTCTGGGTTGGTATAAACTATTTCTGTTACACACCTTGCATGAGCCCAGGAGGTTCAACATCCGTGGAGAAGATGTTGGACAAAGACAGGGTTTCCAGCAGAGAATCCCGGCTGTTCATTTGCTTTGGACATCAGGCAAAAAGGGCTTGCTAGTTGTTATTAGATTACCCCTGTTCAGAGTATTAAACAAGGTTAAAAGTTGAGTTATTTTTTCATGCAGACACCATGACTCAGTGGGAAATGGGTATGCCTATTTCGAGATAGGATTTGACCTCAATTTGCTTCTTGGTCAGATTTGCATACCGACCTCTTATTTTTGGGAACTCTGGATTATCTCTACTGTGGTCTAAAAAAATTGCGGACTGATCAGTATTAGTGGTTTATGTTTCAATACCCCACATTTCTTTGCTAATCTATTCTGTTTGCTTATGGCTGTAAGTGGGTTCCCCAGTCAATACTAGTGTCTCAGGAATTTGAGACACTCTCTGGGAGAACTTTTT
>JAVJGG010000008.1:29265284-29284242 GCA_035590195.1 Aviceda cuculoides | reverse complement strand
GAATGGGATTGGGCTTTAGCCTTGTCAATAGAATGAAGGAGGGAATGAGTTTGTAAATGATGTTCGGAGGCAGCAGCTGTTTTATCTTCATCACCATTATGCTGTGAGTGAGGAGGAGCAGAAGAGGAAGAGAGAGAGAAGGGTCACTCGGAGGGAAAAGGAAACTGAGGGAAAAAGTAGAAAAGCAAAGCATGGAGCAAAGCATGGAGAGCAGGTGGAACGAGTCTGCCAAGAGCTGGAGAAAAAGACCAGAGGAGATGTGGTAAAGCCTCTCCAGGCACTCTGTAACTTAAAGGCAGCTTTCTCCAGGCTAGCAATTACATCTAGCTGGTTTGGGGAGCTCCAGGTAGCAATAAAGATGCAATGGCAAAGACTTCAGCTTGGCTGTTCAGAGATCCTAGGAATGTATTTTGGATGCTGTCACACTGATATCTCTGTTTACTTTGGTGTAACAACCGTTACCAGCCAGGAAAGACAGATTAAGGTGGCGCAGTAATGTCTCTGTGCTCCAAATGCACCTTCGTTCCCTCCTTCCTTCCCCCCTTTCCTCCCCATTGCCCAAAGGCTTTTTTTCCTCTGCTTCTCCTGCCTGATAAGGGTCCCTGACTGAATATGTAGCAAGGAAGACTCGCTGAAGCAGATTCTTGACCTGACTTCAATCCAGCTTAAAATTTGTGTATGAAAATATAATAGGGTAATTTATCACCTTTATTCAGATAAACAGATAAAATTGTGGGCAGCTAACAACCTTCATTTATATGCTGAAAGTTAGAGGGAAGTTAGGCAGTTAGATAGCAGCAGCTTTCCCTGTCTGGCGGGGATTACTCAGGAGGGAGTAATCATCATTCATAGTTTTCCACTGGCAACTTTACCTGATACTGGCAGGTAAATCACAGAGCAGAGCCTGGTGCTGTCCTCTAGCTTTGATACTTGTAATTGTAGCACTTCTTCAGCAAACATCCAGTATAACCCATGCAGGACTTTCAGGATAGCTTTTAAAAATAACTAAGGAGTTTGAAATAACCGTGCTCTATATAAGAGCAAACAATGAAGCGCATGTGGAGGAGGCTTCATTAAGATTGCTTGACCTGTGAGCAAAATAAAAAGGAGGACAAGACAGGCTTTCCTAGCGATTTACTTTCTATGCCCATGAATCATGTTTTTTTCCTCTGTTATTGTGATAGCGTTTTTTTTTTTCTCAGCACTGCTCACCCTATCATTATGGGTAGAAAAAGTAAAGGGATTGTGATATTTTCTCAGCAGTGATGAAAGGAACAGGACACTTCAAGGACATGCTATAAAAGTTGTTAGGACTGCAAGATGCTGTAGCTTCTTCAAGATGAAAGTACTGTGTACGGTCCATATTGGATTAATGTGAGTCGTGCTGAAGGATGCTAGCTATAGCATAAGCGATATTGATCTTGGATGTTTACTTTTTAACTTATCAATTATATTAACATCCTTTTTTTTCCCCGGCATTTGTGGGTGAGTACACTTTTGAGGCTGTAAACCCCATGGGAAGGAGCCAGGCAGTTCATGTTGGCAGAGAATCTGGCAAAAGACAGTCTTTAAATATTTACCACCAACAACAGAGGGTTGTTTAAAAAATAACTGTATATTCCAGCATATTGCTTTCAAGTGGCTTATTGGAAAAGAACAAATAAAGGCACAAAATTTTGGAGTTTTAAAAGAGCTTTCAAAATGTTAAGGAGTATTTGCAAAGTAGTGCAAGTGAAATATATTTTTAACATGGATTGCTGTGGGTTGGCTTTTTCCCTATTTTTGGTAGAGTGGAAGGGAAGAGAAAGCAGGAGGGGCTGGGTGCTCCACAGTCGGTGAGAAGCCCTGGGATCGGAAACCACAAAATTAAAACCAGCAGATGTGAAACAGTGGCTTCTGACTTCCTTCGTATGAGCACAAATGCATCAACTTAATAACATCATTTGAAACTCCTCTTTTGGGCCATGGAAGAAAAGAACCTGGAAGTAATTATTACTAGTCTAAAAAAATTCACAAGAAGACATTTTTCCTTGGTAAAATGTTTCTCCATATTGCTTTATGGTTTCTATTTATCCAGACAAATTACTCCCCAGATGTAAAGCACCATTTCTGACATCATATGAGATGACTATGCAAGATGATAATGTGGACGTGGCTTTGTCACAACAGACAAATGTTCCTCGGGTGGTGCAGCAGAGCTGTTTGCTGGCCGAAAGAAGGGGTGGAAACCCCCACAATATACCCAACTTCAAGCTGTAGTTCCCTCCAAAAATAACAATTTTGATCCAATTATACTAGCAGGTTGGAGAATCAGTGGGCTTTCATGCTGATGGTATTGTGTGAAATATTAGTTGAGCTATGCAGCTGAATAACTAGAGAGATTTAATTATGACAGTTCCTGGTGTCTTCAGAACTTTGAAGACCTAGCCAGCAGATTATGCAGCAGATACATTACATGAAGTAGAAGTTGATTATGATTTTCTGGCTATTTGGGGGTTTTGTACCAAGTGGGAGCATAATTATTGAATAACTTCTACTACAGTTCTTACAGGTGCTTTTTGTTTTGTTTTGTTCCTCCCTCCCCCAGTAGTTACCTTTATCTGGTAGAATATGAATTTTCCCTTAATGCAAGCTGTGGGGAAGAAGCATCAGCTTCTAATTATCTCAGAACACTTAACATCGTACTACCAAGCATGTACGGTGCACACAGAGGCTAAAGGTAGAGTGGTTCATCTTAAAGTTGATGGTTTTTAACTCATGCAACCTGAGTAGTATTTTTCTTCAAAAGGAGTTTAGGCAGTAAGAGTGGTACAAATCTTCTCAAGCTCCGCAAGACTGGCAGGAAACATAGGACTGGATATTTGCTCAACAGAGCGCATGTGGGTCACTCACAGGTGGGCTGAAGGATATTCTTTTCCATTTTGTTAAAATATCCACAGGCAGCCAGAAGCAATCTAATTTTTGCGGAGCTGTTTTATTAACTGAAAGAACCCCATGAAATTTTTACATACGAGCTGCACCGTGAGGTCTCAGCTCTTCTGAAGACAGTGGCTGCGGTGGATCACGTTTGCGAGGGGTCGAGGTAGACGTTATAGCACACTTACCCAAGTACCGTGGCCGTTGCTTTTCCATAGTGTGCTAGGTCAATACTATAAACACCAACCACCTCCAAAACTGGATAAATTTCTGTGCTGAAGTTGGAGGGTGGACATGACAGACCAAGAAAATGATGGCGATGCGGTTGTTTGGTGTCTCCACCGCATGCCAGCTTCTCGTCAGCTGTGAAAGGATGAAAGACCGCTGACGTCAATGCGATCGCTCCCCTTTTTACCAGCAGCAGTGTTAGTTCTGTGGCATTCCAGTGCTGCAGGACTTGAGGAGACTTGTGGCAGATTTCGGAGAGAGTCTCTAACCCAGAGGAGTTTTATTCAGGGCTCCCGTGAAAAAAACACAAAACCAGAAGGCACCATTTGGGAGAAAAAAAAGCTTGTAATGTTCAGAGTAGTGTGTTTCCTAATGATGCCACTGACCATGGCAGCAGATATTCCTCTGTTACCTGCCACATTTAGATCAGATTGAAAGCAGTGCACAAGTGTGAGAACATCCCTTTTTACAGTAGCAGTGTTTGAAGAATTTCGTCTGGGAAGAGCAGTGAACTGGTAGATCACTGCTGAGATCCTTTTGGCCCAAGAGGCTTTTTCCAATTCTGCAAAGCTGACAACAGTTATGGGAAACATTGAACAGTCATTGCTGGGATGCTGCCTCAGTTGTTTCAGAAATGGAAGCGGGTCATTCTGGACATAAAGTTTCATGGAAACATGTTTTGTCAGCATCAAGACATTTGAAGACCCATCTGCTGAGGGTGTGTCCACTTCTTCTGCCATGACATCTGTTTGGAGGGAGGCGTAAAATTCCCCTTGTGATTCACGCCAGGGCTACAGAGCTGGGAAATTCCTGCTCCTCCTCCTCTCTCGTTATGTTTGGTGTCTCACCCTTGAACGGGAAGGACTGTGGTTTGCTAAGGGCCCCAATTGAAAAGAAGGTTTAAAAAAAAATTGCGAGGTAATTTCTCGTATCACAGATGCTGTGAAATTTGGCTCTTATTGTGGCACTATTAAAATGCCTGAAAATGGTTTATTTCTTAAAACACTGTAGAAAAGATTTTTTGTGATGCGTCCCTTCCAAAATGGGTTAATGGATAAGAAAGTGGAAGGCCAAATGCAGGAGTTTGTTTCAGAATCCTGGATATCGTGCTTTAGATATTATGGATTAGAATGGAAAACCTGTTATTTAAAACTGCTCTTCAAAATCTCATGGTTTGGACTAGTTCATTTTCTCTTCCACTTGGGTTTGAACATTTTGCGTCCCTTGGAAATTACACGTTGAAACTAATGTTCCCAGTAATAATGTATTAAACTGGATCTTAGGCGGTAAATACTCGTGAGTTTTTATTGTTGCCACATACCTTTTGATAGGCAGTCCCATAATAATATAATATGATCCTCGAACTGATGTGTTTATTGTTCTAAAAAGATGAATAGGCAGATGTTGACCCTGGCTGCCAGATAGAAGGGAAGATTTCCAAAGCATTAAATGTAATATTGAACTTGCTGCATTAAATGTTCTACCTTTACTTTGGCTAGGTCGCTTATCTGTTAATTGTGATCTGTAAGTCTAGTTACAAATATTTTTTAAAATAGTGTCAGAAAATCAAATCCTGTCTTTGCAGTCCTAGTGGGCAGAGGAACAGGTCAGTCTTTTGTCTGATTGTGATATCCTGAACACTTCAGATTGCTTCTACATCTATGCATTTTGAGATGAATACTGCTGTAAAATCCAGCTCACTTCAGTTGAACAAAAGCTGAAATACAGTCTCAGAAGTTTTTTGGTAATATATATGCCCGCTGAGTTACAAAATTTGGTTTCCTCAAGGCAGGCTTTCTTAGCATAGGTGCCGTCTTACAGTAAGGTATCAAACTGGTCTTTTTTGTAGAGTGGAGCTGCCTGTCTCATACTTTGCAGATCAGATAACGTGCAGATGAAGTGCAGGACAACCGCCTAGTGCGTAAGCATATCCTTAAAGGGATCTATTTTGTGGAATTAGAGAAAATAGAGTCTGTTTTGGAATAATCTCACTAAACTACCAAATATTCAGCTTCCATTTATTTTCAGTTGTCTGTGAAGGTAAGGAGATTAGGGTTTGCCTACAGAGGAATCACACTGGATCTGCCTTTTAAGTTGTTACAGGATATACAGGTGGGTAGGCACATTTGTAGGGCTGAAATGAGAGAACCGTCTCTCGTTTGTTTTCTCCAGTCAAGCATAAATCTCTAATTTTAAAAGCATTCTACCCTTGGTTTAGATTTGTTTATTTTAGTTTTATAGACCCCATTTTAAATCCATTTTGATGAGCTGTTTATGCAGTGATAGTGTTTTTAATATATGTTTAGGTTCTACGCAGCTCTAAGTTAGGCAATGATGCGTGAAGAGGCATGAATTAAGAATATGGCAAAGGCAGCTGGAATACCTCCCATGTACCAGCCAAACAAGATTTTGAGAGATGGGTGCCTGTCTGCCGGTTTGCTCGCCCCCGCCTGAGACCGACAGTTCAAGCTGCCGTTTCTCTCCTCGGGGGTGGCTGGTTTTGCTGACCCTGCTGCGTCCTGCAGCTAGTTAGGACTCCCAGCCTGCTGCCTGAACCAGTCCCAGCGATGCCGTGGTTGTGAGGGTGGGATGAAGATCAGGGCGCGGGGGAATGCCAGGAACCAGCATTTCATCCCGTATGCCATCCGGGGGACAGTCGTTCTGCCCTTAGCTCGCTCCGTATGGGAGAGGTGAAGTAGGACGGTACCAAGGCTCACGCCAGCACCTCTCATCAGCTGGATCATCAGCTGGCCAGCTTGAGAACCTCTGCAAGTATTCGAAAAGTGCTGCAAGCAAACGCAGATCCCAGAAACCCCGAAGCGTCTCTGATAGGGAGCGAGATGCATGGATGTTAGCTGGGCAGAGGCTTTGCAGATGCTTTTTTTGTCTGCAGCTTTTCTGATCGTGGCAGATCTGCACGGGACGTTGGGTGGCCTCAGCCTTGCCACAACGCGAGGTATGACGAGGCCTTTCGATGGTCTTTACGTGTGCCTGCTTCCTGGCCACACATAAGGAGCTGCATAATTTGTCTCCAGACATATCTTGAATATAATAACAAGAATAATTAAAACTCAAATAGCAATTTGGTGCTCTGACCATCTGGGATCCAGACTGAGAGATGAGATATAGTACAGACCCTAAAGCTGTTAGTAAGGTAAGCGTTCTTACTCTTTTTTTGTAATTAATTTAAATAGTTCTTAAATGATTTTTAAATGAGTTCATACTCACAACAGCTTTGAAAATCTGTGCCTTGCCGGTGGGATCTGACTGCTGCTTCTACTGCGGTGTCTTGGTCCGATTCCCAGCTGGAAAAACTGAACCTCTGTATCAGGTGGGTGCAACCTCAGCACAGTGATAAAGGAAAGCAAACAGCAATAGTTGGAAGCTTTGCTGAACGCTATTTAGAGAATCCCTTTTCTAACATATGGACCCCAGAGAGAAAAGAAAACAGGGAGGAAAAGGATATTATGTGTGCTCTATTAGCATAAGCATGTGGTGGCTGTGTTACTTGCTCAAAAAGGGGATGCTGAGAAGTACCAAGTGTATGAAGTATGTGGAGCTTCTCTCCAGCACTTAATTTGCGCCTTTGCAGGGTCCCACCAGACCCAGGGGAAAAGAAATACATACATACATACATAAATAAAAAACCCCAACCCTCAGCAAATGAAACAAACCAAAATCACCACCGTAAAAATAGAATCAGTGGTAGGAAAGAGGAGAGCTTGGTTGTAAGTGGGTCACATATGAGAGCCTGCAGATTTCTTGGTCCATAACAGATCATTTCCACCCTTGGGTGCTGTTCACGATAGAGCAGCTCCATTGAATTGGTGCTCAAACCAGAGGGTAGAGGAGGATGACATCCTGGAACAGTCTTCCTCCACCTTGTGAAGGACTGGGCCAGTCTCTCCACGGAGAGTTTCAGAATAGTTTGTTCTGCTGCGTGGGACCTACAGACTTGAAGCCTTTGAAGAGCCAGGAGCGGGGCTGGTTCAGTCCAAATTGTCTTGCAGCTGTGTAAGAAGGAGGGCAGCACATTTGTAGATTACTGTCTAGAGATACACAGACTGACAATTTCTGTGCATCCTTCAGCAAAAATAAAAAGTGACCCCTCCAGGAGGGTGTCCATGTAGGCACTCTTCCTTCTTCACCCTAGGTTGGAAGTCTTTTGGGGACAGTTTGGGACTGACTGGGGATGTCCTCCTGGGATAAGAGGGAACTTGGCATCCCAAGAATACCAGTTTATTGTAGTGGTGGTGTATGGATGGTGCCCTCCAGGCAGTGGGGTAGAGCAGGGTAGAGGCAAATGCTGCCGGGGGAAAGCCTACCCCTCAGCCCTGCCGTGTGGCCGCTCATTCCTCTACTGCTGCCCTTGCAAATCTTCATTTTGAAGGCTTTTCTTCCTCTCTGCTTCACTCAATCACTTAGTCTGAACTGGGCTTTCAGCCCCCTCAAAACCCTTCAGCCACCACCCTGCTTCCCGCTTCTTTGGTCCTGCTTTCCTTAACCTATTCTTACTCCCCAACTTTCCCCTGTGTTCCCAAGGGAACACAAATTGCTGCTAAATGCCAGAAGATACCCCCATTCCAAAATCAAATAAAAAAGTAGTATCGAGATGTGAATGTGGTGACTGTAATTAAGTGGCTAATCTCATGACAATTGTCCTCTCTTCCCCTTTTTTCTCCCTTAGGCTTTGCTGTTCACTCTCACTCTTTCGCTTCTGCAATAGGAGCAAATTCCTTGCGACAGAGGATTGCCTTTTGCTTGTTTAATGTGCTCATCTGTTTTAAACTCTACCTTAATGGTAATTCTAAAAGGATAAGGCACAGAATAGTTTCTCTACCCAAACTGTACAGTATCGAGACCCTAGACCATGTTACTGGGAAAGTCTATCTCATTGCTGCGGATGAAACAACTCATCATCTTAACGGGAAATGAAATGACTAATAGCAACTGGTCCACACCGTTCCTGTGACAGGCCGGCTTGTTGAGAGTGGTTTGGTGACTGATAAGATAAGGGAGTGGAAAAGAGACTTTGAGAGTCCGTTTCATTGAAACTTAAACAAATCTCAGGCGCTGTAGATTGGTTGATGTCCTGCCCTAATATTTCAATTTTATTAATAAACACAAAACCAAAATCAAATCAAAGTTCCCAAGGCACAGCAAAACAAAGTGAAAGTTCCCAAGGCACAATAAACCAAACCAGGCTAAATAAAAATATGCTCAAAGACATGCATAATGTATTAACTGTATTTTGCTTCATTTGTAAAGAGCAAAAGAGAACAAATAACCAGTGTTTTGGCCCCTTATGGGCCTTTGCCAGGGATACACTTCTCTGAGCTGTTCAGCTGGGAAAAAGATTTTTAAAAACAGTTTTTCATAAGAATTTTTCAAGCTGCCCTACAAATATTTATTAACTATTATATGTTCCTGGGTTTTATTTGAAGCAGGTCATTTCCAGCTCTCTGACTAATTGGAGGAAATTTCTGCCACTAATAAAGCAACTAGTTTACTCCTGCAAGCCTGTGTCTGGCCACATATCCTTGTTCATGAAAGTGGGTGCTACTGCGCTGTACAGAACAATTTACGTGCATGTGGCTGCCAGGATTGGACCTTTAAACATAGTTTCTGTGATATCCTCCTCAAAATTGCAAGTAATAATTCAGAAGCTTTATTTTCTTCCCATCTGATTCATAAATCCTCTTACAACGTAGCTCTAAGTAGATTTAAGGACTGTATTTTAAAATCAAGTGTTTCTTTTTTGTTGTTGTTGTTCTTTTTTTTTTTTTCTTCCTTGAAGGGGAGTAACCTGCAGATGCTTTAGAAATTAGAGCCTTATTTCCAGTGCAGAAACCACCATTCCAGCTCGAGTGCTGTCCTTAGCCTGACTCCTGTCCCCACGCTGTCTAGTCCACACCCAGCTATCTGCTGGTTTGTGCCAGAGCTTACTGACCAGCCATCGCTGGGAAACTTGTAGGAAACATCATCAAAATATGTCCTAAAAAGAATAGCCTGGGTTTTCTGAGGGAATTTGTATCCTCTTCTGCACTTAAAACACTATATATATGCTGTGTTGCTGTTGGCAGATGGAAACTAGTGGTTTTAACAAGTTGATTTTAAAGGTGGCAGATTCCAGGCAACCAAACCAAACCAAAACAGATTTTCTCCCTGTTCTAATTCCTGTTGGATATACAGCTGGATATCTAAAGGAACAGTATGAATTACAAACCTTTACCTGAGATGACCTTTGCAGAAATCTGGATATTTGTCTTTGCAAACTTGTAGTCAAGTATGTGTAAAGATTTCTTTTGTTGAACTAATTCTCAAAACAGGCTTAGGCTTTCTCTGTGACCCCTTTATACCCTATGGAAATGCCTTTCGAATTCGTTAACAGGTTATATGTTCAAAAGCTTAAAAAACTGAATTCAAATATTTCAGTCTAACCGGAGAGCATGTACAAAAGCAGAAGTTTGTATTTCAGAGAAGAGCCCCTCTTGTGTTTGTAGGGTGCAAAATACATTGTATGCTGCCATACATGCGGACCATCCCTGGGTTTGGAAATGCTTTATGAGACATTTCTTCCCTCACTAATTTCTTGCTTTTATGATCTTGAATATTTATGTGTACTTGCAAACGCAGAAGTTCAGCTGCACAAATGGCGGCTGTTCTTTGGAAGTGTGGCTCTCAGGACTAGGCTGCTGGAGGCTCTGTCTCCATCTTTTCCAGAGGTGACCTTGGTTTGTACTTACACCGTCCTCAGTATAAGAACTGTCCGTGCATGCAGCTTGTCCATTATTCCGTTATTAGGTCCATTATTAGCTCATGGCTCGGATGCTTTAGCAGTGGGCACATTACAAATGTACGTACAAGTCCCTTGCAGGCACAGGAGGAATCTGTTTTGTTCAAAACAGGATCTTAGTTTGCATGGCTGTAGTTGCTTGAGTGCAGACACTTTGCAATTTTAGTGTTTGTGCGAGAACAAGTGCTTTAAGAATTTATTCCAATACAGAATTCTTGCTGCTCTTTGGTGTTCGGTGGACGCAGGCTGGTTTTGCAGAAACTTCCCACATGCAAGGCTAGAGAGATGTGAAAGGATGCCATTAAGATTGTCCCTTGGAAGACACCCCCTGATATATGATTGCTGGGTTTTGTTGTGGTTTTTTTGTTTGTTTGTTTGTTTGTTTCAGGGGGGTGGTGGTGTTTATTTTTATTTAATTCAAGTTTTTCTTTGCTGAAAGCTTTTTGCCAGTAGTTGCAGGCTCCAAAGTCAGTGGTAACATGGCAAAGGCACATCCCAAATCTAACAGATCTTAATTATACTTCTGTTTTTTAAAGCCTCTGTCAGGCTGATTTCTGCCTAAAGAGCAGCTTGCTAAACTGGAAGTGAGCAGGCTGGTGATACGGGTAGGGAAACTGTTCGGAAAAATAATGACCCTTCGTTCTGTGAAGGGCATCTGCCTGCTCGTTACTGGGATGTCGTGGAGTCGCAGAATCCCTCTCGTGTCCTTGCCGATTCTTGCTGACAGATAGCCAGAAATCCTCCTCTCATCTCAAGCAGAACCTGTGGTATGTGAACACTGGCATGGCGAGACACGCGTGTATCCCCTCCAGCCTTAATTATGTGACACACAGTGGCTGGGAGTGAAAGTAGAGGCCAGCAAGGAACTCCAGCAAATCTCCATCCCAACAGTTTATCTCGTAAGAAATAGCCGTTGGGAACCTCCACAAGCACTGCTCATTCCTCTAGTCTGTAGTCCAAAAAAGAAAGTATTTCCAAATTGTGGCTTTGCTCTTCTCTAAATAGTTTAAGACAGCAGTTTTAAACCTTAGTTGTGCTGTTAACCTCTTCCAACCACAAAAATCGCTTTGTGGCCCCAGTCCCATCAGATTATTTTAAATAAATAGAAACATGGCAAGTGCTTCTACCCCTGCGGGAAGCGTTTTGCTGTGTTTAAAGTCACGGACCTTGGTTTTAGAGAAGGTAGTTCAGTCCAAAGGACCACTTCCCTCTTTGTGTAAAACTGATTGTCTGATACCATCAGTTCATAAATTTTGCTGGGTCAAGGACAAGACTTTATCGTAAGTAAATCTCTATAAGAAACCAGTATCGAAAGAAATCAGAATAAGCCTTTTGCAAGAGAGGGCAAAGTTAAAACAAAATAAAAAAAGAAAAAAAAAAAAAAGAGTAAGTTTGTATAACTCATTAACTTCTGACATGTTAACGCCTTCCCTCCAGGAAAATGGAAGAAGTGGATGATGTTTCTTATCTGGAAGGCACCTGTTGAAAATCTTGTTCACATAGTAAATCCACGTTGGCAGAAAAGTGTTCACGGCAGAGAGTTACTCGTCTGAATAATATCTTAAATATATTAACCAGAATTTGTATTTCACGTGCAGATTTACCAACTCATTGTACTGATCGGGAACTTTTGCCAGCTGCTCCAGTGCTTGGAGCACTATTCCTGACCTAAGAGCCTCCTTCATTCTCATTCTTTTCCTCCAGTAACAAAGTAAGAAGAAACCCAAGTTTTGCTTTCCGTTGCTCCTTATGATCAGCACTGGGTGCAGACTCAATTCGTGCTGCTGTTGCCACTGTAAAAAACCCATGAGAATGCAAAGTTGCTTTTTCGTTAACAGAACCAGCATTTGCGGTCCTGATAAAAGCATTCTCCTCCAGGCTGTTGTTTTCTCTAGACTTACTGCTGCTACCGTGTCTCAGGCAGACTTCATGGTGTTAATACTAAAATGGCTCTTTGCTAAGAGAGTTACTTACAAAAATGGTAGATGCGTCACTATTTCTCCTCCCACACGCATGTGCGCTGCCTTCCTGGTATCTCTTAGAAATTCTTCCCTCCTGTTACTAGTGGTCTCATTTCTAGGTATATGGAGGTTGCAGTATTGTGTATCGGAGATGTAGCTGTGCAGAACAATGAATGATTTTATTTGCAGGATACCATTGGTCTGGATAGAAGATGCAAATTTGTAATCTCTTGACAAAGATTTAATGGATTGCAGTCTTTTTTTTTCTTTTCTTTTCTTTTTTTTTATACTGTGTTACAGAAATGCCACTGCAGTCAATTGGTTTATACCACTTTTGGCCCATTTTATGATCTGTTCATGCTGGTGCTATACAGCCTTTAATCATACCACACTGATATTAAGAAAATCTGTGTTTGCGTGATACAGTTCCTTATTGTATTATAATGGGCAAATTACTGCTGTTTTTATTCCTGTTAGGATCAGCAGTAATTTAAGCTCAGTTGTAGCTGCTTCATACTAGAGTATTCAAGTGGTTATGTGCTCTGAAATATTATGGTGTTCCCTACCTTTCTCCCCTCATTTCTGTGCAGTCTCTCAGCTGGCTGGTCTGTCTTGCCTGTGTGCCTGCCACTGCTCTGGGCTCAGGTGGCCAACTCTCATCTCCTTGTTTCACTGCTAGTCCACTCATAGCAAAAATCTGTATATTTTGCTCATATTTGGGCACACGTTTCTAGGGCGTTTTGCTCCAGCTCTGTGTTCTGCAGCCTCCTGGATGCTTTCAGGCTTAGGGGGAAGTGAGAATTGCCCTCCGTTCAGCGCGTGTGAGACCACATCTGAAGTCCTGTGTCTGGTTTTGGGCTCCCCAGTACAAGAAAGGCACGGACGTACTGAAGCAAGTCCCCTGGAGGGTCACCAAGATGCACAGTGAGCCGGAGCAGAGGATGTACGAGAAGTGGAGAGATCTGGGACTGTTCAGATGAAGAGAAGGTCATTGGGGGATTTTACAGCCTAAGTAAGACCTATGGGGGATCTGTGACTACCTAAGGGGAGGGGGATAGGTAACTCAGAGCCAGACTCTTTTTGAAGGTGCGCGGTGATAGGAGAAGAAGCAACAGACACAATTTGGAACATATGAAATTCTGATTGTATATATTTTGGGGAAAGAAAATTCACCACGGACGCGATCAAACGCTGACACAAATTGCCCAGAGATGCTGTGAAATCTCCATCCTCAAACATATTCAAAACTTGACTGGAGAAGACCCTGAGCAACAGGGTGGAGAAGATGACTCCCAGGGATCCCTTCTAATGTAAATTATTCTATGATAACCTTATCCTCAGAAGGAGAGAGTAGATCGTACGGGCAGCTTTGGAGGCCTGGATGGGAAGGTCTGGGAATCAGTCTCCAGAGAAGTAAGATTTGGGAGATTAGCTAATCATAGAACAGCCCAGGTTGGAAGAGACCTTGAAAGATCATCTGGCCCACCCTTTGTGGGAAAGGGAGCCTAGATGAGGTTATCTAGCACCCTGTCCAATTGCATCTTGAAAACCTCCAGTGATGGGGACTCTGCCATGTCCCTGGGGAGGTTGTGCCAGTGATTGCTTGTTTTCACTATAAAAACTTTATTTCTTATATCGAGACCAAACCTCTCCTCGTGCAACTTGTACTTGTTGCCCTTTGTCTTTTCCATGTGTCTCTTCATGAAGAGAGAGCCTCCATCCTCTTTGCAGCCACCCTTTAAGTACTGGCATCTTGTGATGAGGACCCCCCTGAGCCTTCTCTTCTCCAGGGTGAGGAGAGGCGATGGCTGAATGAAATTGCCCTCCAGAGCTTTAGAAACAGTGGCACTGACAGAGAGGAGAGCAAGGTGGCTTGCAGGAAGGCGAAGGGCAGAAACCACAAGTCCAGCCAGCTCCTCTTCTGGTTTTGGAGGACCTGGAGAGGAACTGGGCCCAGAGTACCACTGCTGACCTGCGGTTTGTCCAGGACACAGCTAATAGACAAACGACGTGGAGCCCTGGCTGGCTTCTGTCCCCTTACCTGGGGTAATAAGCAGGATCCTGAACAAGGCACCCACAGCTAGGCAGGGCTGCCTGACTTCCATGGCTCCCTGCCTGCCTCCAGTCTCCGGGATCACCCAGGCTGCTGACAGCACAGCAGGGAGGCTGGTGAGGATCGTTGCATTAGCTTTTATTAAAGGCTGCGAGCACTGGGTGCTGTGACATGTACCTGGTATTTCCTACTTTTTTTCCCGGGTTGCGTTTTATCATCTTGGATGAATGTGAGCCAGTTTCCAAATCCTGCCCTTCCGCTTTCCGTCCCGCTTGTTCAAAATCCAGCTGTATTCAGCAAGTATAAAAGCGATGACCTACAGAGCCCGTGACAGCCAGCTGCAGTCCCCGCGCCTCTTTGTTTCCCGTTTCCCTCGCTCATTTTTCAATTGAAGCAGTTCTGCTCTTTCTGGTGCTCAAAATGGGAACCGTGCTTCTCAGTGCAGAAACTTTCTGCCCCCGCCATCAATCACGCAAGCAGTTCATGTGCCAGCTGCACCAGGTTAGGAAAAGAATGACTTGTACCATAGTGAGACCCAGCTAGTCCATAATTCAGTTTTCAAGTCTATAACATGTTTTGTTCAAACAAATAATTAATTCAGTTCACCATTTCAAGTTTGCTATGAGCAGTAATCTCGGTAAGGCACTGTTCAGTGGCGTAAATCCTAGGAAGTCCTTATTTATAAGTATAAATCTTACTGCTGCATCTTCTGATCAGTAAAACGGGTCTTTTGCTGTCTGGTTGTATGTTCTCCACATCGCAGCTGCCTGGGGAAGGGTGAACAAAAGCATTAGAATGCCCACGTGAATATTCACTTCTCTTCCTTGTATAGCAAACTGTCCCCAAATTGCTGTTCATTGATAGCTTCGCCCCACAGCCCCCTTCCCACAACAGATCCCTGGACTGGGGAGTCACAGAGGAATCCCAGTCCGGATTGCCCTGTGCGGTAAATGTGAGGCTGGCTTCCATCCTCTGGAGAGGAGCTACAAACGCCCAGACTTTGTGCTCTGAAAGTCAGTAGAAGAAGAGGAAAAGAGACGTATGATGCGCAGAGGTTTCCGAAAGTGGAAGCAGGCTCTGGACCAGGCATTGCAGAAATGTGAGTGAAAAAATGCAGATTTTTTGCGATGAAAAACTGAACAGTAAGCAGCGCCTGTAGTTTCCTTGCCTTTTGGCTGTCATACGTGAAAGGTCCAGACCCGTCAGGACACCGCTGTTGACTATTTCCCTACATTTGGCAAAGCTGAATATGAACAAGTTGCGACCTGGGAATCTCTGGAAATTGAGGGAGGCATGAATTTTTTTTTTTTTCTCTGGGAATTTTTTCCAGAAAAGTAAATAGGACAGTAAGAGGACATTCCCTTCATTTTCATGGTACTGGTGAATAAAGATACACTGGGACCAAGAGTCTGGAAAAAAAGGGATGTGCTATGATGATGTGTAACCTTGCTGTGTGAATTAAAAGTAGATAGCAAAGAGCTATCTACAAGTGAGCAACTCTCTGCCACATCTCCGACAAGCCTAAGGGAACAGCAGTCCAGGGCATGGCGTGTCCCTGCACGCTCCAAGCCAAGTGTCGGCTTGTTGGCGGGGTGGGAATCGCAGGAGTGGAAATGACAGGCTGCCAAGCTGGTCACACCGATTGAGGCAATTTTTGCAACGAGCCAAGAGTTAAACTTTGTGGTCAAGAGTTAAACTTTGTGAGCCTGCATCGAACAACCACCCTTTTGTAGTTCATGTGGGTTTTATGCGTTTGTACTGTTCAAAAACCAGTCTTGTTTGGAAAGAAGTCTTCACTTTGAAAGCTTTTTAATTTCCCACTTTACATACTGTTCTTGCACTATAAAAAGGTATCATCTGCTGCTTTTAAAATGTACTGTAAGCTGTAAGACTTGCATAACAAATGCTACATTAAGATAATCAACCTCTTCAGACCAGTAGGTCATGGCACCGAAACGGCCTGTTCATGAAAGCACAAGTTCCCCAGCTTCAGAAACCCACGAAAGCATGCAAATCACTCAAAACAAACCCCCAGAGAAATAACCTCCCCTTCCCCACTGCTACCCTGCTGTGGGGAAGACTTTTTGCTATCCCCGATTTTCCCCCAGAGTGAAATCACATCCACCACTCAATACAAAATTAATAAAGGTATATAGAGCATGTTGAGCAAACGCTGACGTATCCCCAATAGTGAATTTACATCCTCCCCATTCTGTTTAAAATTAATAAAGGAAGACAGAGCACACAAAACCGACACGGGAGAGTACAAAACCCCACACGTAGAGCCCGCCAAGGCTTGGCGCTGCGAGGGGAGCTGCCGTGCCGGAGTGAGCGGCCGTAAGCGTTCGGCAAAGCGCGCGTTGGAAATGCCGGTTGCCTTTCTTGGCCAGGTTCAGGAAGGCTCCCTGGCAGCGTGCCCGGTGGATTTGTCACTTGGGAGCGGGCATCGCCTGGGTTATTCGACCTGTTTGCAACACGCCTGTGCCGTTCCCTTCCTCCTGCGGGTGATGGGCAGGGTAAAAGCTGCCGTGACGATCGGAGGCTCGCTTGGCTGCATCCCGCCTTCTGCTTGCCTTCTGCCCTTTCCCTTTCCCAAAGGCACACTCCGCTCTCGTCGGTGTGTGGTTATGGGATTGTAAAAATGTTCTGTGATCTGAACAGCCAGCCAAAGGCTTCGTCGGCCGTGGTGATGGATCTGGGACTGCCGGAGCAAGGGAACGCAGATATTATGAGCGTCCGTGGCATTAGTCCCCTTCAGCAGATTGCCCTATTTTAATATAGAAAATAGATGAAAGTCCCCAAATATTGCCTTGGGTAAATCTACCTGAATGGTTACCCAGCTCTCAGGTACCTCTTTAGGAACTGGGAAGCCTGGCATGGAGATCAAATACCAGGAAGATGGGCTCTAGCAGTTGTCCTACAGCAATTAAGCATAATCCTTTATACTCAAAGCGATCGATAACCTCTTCTTGACCGGCACATATTACATCTGTACCCTTCAGAGCCATGCAGAGCTCCTCCACAAGTGTCAGCCATTGATCTGGCTGCAGAAACTTCCCACAGCCGACCAGGAGCAGTTGGAAACTGTCAGTTTTCAAAATGGTTATGGCTGCACATTTCTGAAGAGATAAGAGTTGTCTTGTATTGCACGCTGGCTTCAGGTTAAGCTTTTCTTTATTGCTCTGATGTTCTGCAGACACCACCGGTTACCCCCAGGTTTGCAGCGCCAGCTTCTCCCACCAGTTAATGTGTATTTTATGAGCCCAGAGATGATGCTGCGGAGAGTGGAGCTGTGCCAAGAAGAGTTGTTCCTGCTTGTCTTCATCCTTGTCTTTTTTTTTTTTTTCTGTACTTGCGGCAGCTGAAGGGGGAGAATGCTGTAGCTGTGGCAAGAAAAAGCCCAAACTGCTGTGTAGCGTGATGGCTGGTGTGCAAATTTACAACTGCCTGCGAGCAACGTGTCAACTGTGTGTCTCGGGCTCCTCATATACCAACTCTTCCCATGGCTTCTAAGAGAAACCGCACCAGTCTGTGGTGGTCTGTTAGAGGTCTACAAAAGGTACTGGCTGCCCCAAAAGTGGCATCTGTTTGGGGACTGGTTTGCAAAGATTCAGGAGATTTTTCAAGTTGGATCCCCCAGGTGGGATCAAATCCATCATTAGGCATCCCCTTGTCCCCTGTGGGGCAGACCCACAGCATCCTCTATCTGGCAGCACCTCCGTGGACCCTGGGTACGTACGTGGCCAAGCTGCTCAGCCACGGATTCCAGAAGGGTATTTCATGAGCAATAAACCACGACTGCCTTACAGGTAACTTAAAGGTGAACTGTTCGTTTGGATGAGGCGACTGTGTGTGAGGTTGGATGAAGCTGTTGCAACAAAACATCTTCCTTCCAAGAAAATCCCTTCCTGTAGGCGAGTCTTTAGTCATCTTTGTAACCTTTGTCATCCTCTCCTCCCTGGGGAGTCTTCTCTGTGACCTTTGCTATTCTACCAAGGCGTCTCATAAATTATTATTCTTTTAAATGGCACTTAGGCTGTCGTAGCGGCTGCTAGCCTTGAAGATTTGCAGTCTACCCTGTAATTTTGAGAAGGGAAAAAAAAAAACGGTTAAGTGACAGAAGAAATATTGTACTTCGCGATAAAACTACTTTTGTGTTTCATTTTCCGCTGAAGTCATTCATATCCCTGTCACTAACCTCATTCAGGTCAAGGGCTTGAGGCAGAGAACGGGCATATTTTTGGTCAGCCTGATGCATCTGAATATTACAAACATCTGTAATTTTGAAATTGAAATGAGCGTTGTGTTAAATCCTCAGGCAAATAATATTAAGGCATAATGCATTACTGAAGTTTGCATTTCTTTTGGCAATTTAGACCAAGGCTCTTTTGGCTGGTTGTTCCAGACGTTAATGAACCTGCTCACACAAAGGGAGCTGCTCCTTATGGCTGCAGATTGGATCCCACATTCTGCAAACTTCATAGGAAATTCTGTGGGCCAAGCAGTTGAAAAAGTAAAGAAAAAATTAATCAGGCACGCATTAGATGTGAAGCATGGAAGAAAACATCTGCAGCACTCGGTGGATGTCTGGGTAACACACTTGCAGTGCTGTTTTGCCAGCTTACATCTGGAGTGGTTCATCAGAAGAGAACAGATGCTAGTGTGAAATAGGTCATCATAGCAGCAGGGCATCAGAACAGAGACATTTCTTTTTTTCTTGCAGTAACAGCTATTCCTTTTTATTCACACCAATTATGAAAATGTTAGCCAAGTCTGAAATGTGAATGCATGTATTGTGACAAGCCAATACTCTTAAAGGGCATCAAGGTAAAAACGAACCTAACGAGGAGGCTTCAGAGAAGCAGTCCTTTCGCAGTACACACTGAATATCCTTTAACAGACATAGTGACTATTTTTTGTTAAGAGTCTGCTGTGGGGGGGGGGGGGGGGGGGGGGGGGGGGGGGGGGGGGGGGGGGGGGGGGGGGGGGGGGGGGGGGGGGGGG
>JAVJGG010000008.1:29216668-29253293 GCA_035590195.1 Aviceda cuculoides | reverse complement strand
GAAGGGGGGTTGTAGTGAGGTGGGTGCTGGTCTCTTCTGTCGGGTGGCTGGAGATAGGACGAGAGGAAATGGCCTCATGTTGTGGCAGCGGAGGTTTGGATTGGATATTAGGAAAAATTTCTTTACTGAGAGGGTTGTCAAGCATTGGAATAGGCTGTCCAGGGAGGTGGTTGAGTCACCATCCCTGGAGGTATTCAAAAAGTGCGTACACAAGGTACTCTGTAATATGGTCTAGTGGGCATGGATGACGGTTGGTCTCAATGATCTTGAAGGTCTTTTCCAACCTAAATGATTCTATGATTCTATATGGGTAGGAAGTGCTACCTTTTTTTAAATTATGCACACCCCAATGAATATGAAGGTATTTCAATTAGTGATGCAGTATGATACAGTTATTTGTTTGGAGGACATCCAAGCTTGTATTGGCACAGCTGAAAGAACTTTAGGGCTGAAGTACAAAGTCATATTGTTGAAATTGTTTTGAAAAAAACAGTCATATTTGTTTGAAATTGTCAAAGTCATGTTGAATTGTTTGCGGTTTAACATGTTGCAATTACGCATGTACTTTTCCTGTTTGTTCCTATTCTTTTTAGTTCATACAAAAAGGAGAAATAACATTTATTTGAGTCAGATATAAGTCCCACAGGAGGAATTCAGATGTTTAACCTCCAATAACATCATTCAGCACACATAAGAATGTAAAAAGAGAAGCCTTTCACCCCTCAAACCTCAAAACAAACCCTGAGTGCTGAGAAGAGCTGTAGCACCTCTGGGAGGCAAACTGCCTGTTCACCCTGAAGTGACAACATTAAAAATACAAAAGGCTGGTACAGAATCCATTGTGTGGAATCATTATAAGTATCTCTGAAGTTTCATAAATAGTTGAAGAAGTGAAACATTTAAAGTTAGGTTACAAAAATGCAAAAAAAAACAGCTCTAGGAAATGTTGCATTTATGAATTCAACAGACCAAGTATCAAAACAACAGTGTATAGCAAATAAAAGGAGTTCTGGTTATATTATACTGTACATGATGTTCTTCATTGATTGGAGACATAAATTCAGCTTTTACCTTTGGGCTTCAATACCATCAAAATAAAAGCCCTTGTCTCCCACTCACAAACCTTTAAACACAAATCCTTTGATTAATATATCAATAGACCTATGAGTGCTGTAAACACAGCACTGCAGATGTTAGGAGATTCTAAATGTGAGCATTATCCAAAAAGTATCTAGATTAATTTTGCTGATATTCAACCATTTGTGTCCACTAATCAAATCCAGTTAAAAATCCCTTCATTTTTTGAGTTATTCAAGGGGCTACCTAGTCCTAGGTATTTCAAGCACTTACATGTAAAACTGATGTGTTTCTGTATATGTATGGGGTGGGGAACAAAAACTTGATGTCTTATAAATGCTCATTATTTATTTTGTGTGGTGTATAGAATTATACAGGTAAATTTCTTTTCTGATTCAGGAAGAACTTAGGCAACATGATATTCTTGCTTCACTCACGTAGAAGCAGTGAGGGAGACGGTTAATCCTGGTTTGGATGTTGTTTTCATTTTGTTAAAAATAGGGAAGTTACATAAACTTATTGCTGGCTTCACTATTTCTTTGCATTCAGACCAAAAAAATGCAATGGGCATTTAAGTGCTTATGTTCCTTATATAGCCATTGAAGACAGGTAAGAGCCTTAAGGCTTTTAAGGGGAGATCCTATCTGCCTAATTGAGTGAGAGTCTCTGGGAGACTTCAGAATCACTTACTGATCCCCACTGACCATATAATGAATAAGCACTTTACCTGAGGCACCTAATAAAAAACCTAGGCACAGGTTCCTGCCTGAACAGGAATTTCAGTAAGCCCTTCCATTGATGCAGGACACCAAAATACAAAATTCCATCTAAAGCAAGTCACTTGTGCTGCCAACAGTGCATGCATTTTACTGAGAGGCCTACTGTTCAGAGGACTTGCACAGAAAGTGGGAGATCTAGATTTTAGGCCTTTTTAAGCATAGACGTGACAGAGCAGAGTTCCTACACCCCGAGAAAATGACTCTTGGTTTCAGATTCCTTTTTGGGATTAGGTTGATTAATATTTAATGTCTTGAGTTGCTGTCCAGGTCATGAGAACATAATGGCATTATGTTAACTGACTTAATTAAGTATAAACTCCTACACTTTGTGGCCCGATTTATCACACCTAATGTTTCCCCTCATTTCCTCAGTCCATTACATGCTCAGTCCCATAACTCTTCTGATTTGGGTACATATACATTCCAAGGGCTGAAGCTGCTTCTAACCCTCACAAAAAAATATGTACTACTTACTTGCTAGAAACCAGGAAATTGTAACAAGGAAATGAGCATTTCATTCCTTCCATTTTCTTTATGCTTTTTCCCTAAATGAATGCTAATAGTCACTCTCAGAGGTAAGAAGCAAAGTTAGGATGAAATCTGGTCTCAACCACTGTGTCTCTTCCTATATTTTCAAGTAGAGGACAGTTTTTCAGAAAGCGTGTTTAAGCTTTGAGAAGCAAGAATGCGTATTATATTCAAGAGGGTAAATAACCGAAAGAATCAAAGCATTTGTATTGTAATTTCTTTCTAGTAACCCGTAAGTACCACAAAGGTTCAGGCTATCCTTTTTTTTCTGTTTATTTCTGGTGAGGCATTATTGCTGCTGCTTTCATCTTTTTCATGCACAAACAAATCATGTTCAATTTAAAACTGTAGTTAATGTGTTCATACTCTTTATTCTACCAAAACTTGTTTTCTTAAACCCGCCAACAGAAGTATAATTCTCTTGAGAATTTTTTTCTTCCTTTTTATAAAAGGACAGAATAGAATCCATCTGGATATCACTGATTTCAAGGGATCATGTATAAATCCACTATCACAAGAAATGTGAAGTAAATCTACTTTTTAAACTTATATTTCTGATGTACACATATGCAGTGATAACCATTTAAAAACCAAGTGTTTTGAAAAATATACAGCATGGTATCTTTCCAGGTTCTGTAAGGAATTGCTGGAAAATATTGTTATTCTAGTATAGGCATTTTGATGGAAACAAGACTACTGTACACAGGCACATTCTAATTAGTATAGTAAAATTGTTCCACAGTATTTGCCTTATTATACTGGCTCATTTCAAAAACTGTATGAAGCAACTCCCTTGTCTCATAGGAATCCCCCTATGAGTTGGTAGAGGGCATCCCCCTATTCTAATGATACTGATTTTTTTCCCATCCCTGTTGCTGTACTAGGATGATGATATAAGGACAACATGTTTAGGCCCTGACTTTAGAGCTGAAGACATCTGAAAAGAAACCTGTGTGAGCTAGTCATCATTCTACAAAAGTAAGACAACATTGAACTAGAGAATAGAAGCATACTTAGGGGTCATTTACTGCAAAACAACTTCATAGCTCATGATAGACATAATTGTGTGTTTTTATTTTACCATTGTATAAGAAGTAGTACTGAAGAATCCTCACCAAATTTTCAGCAGAAAGTGAGAAAGTAGAGCTGAGAAGGTAGTTCAGATAAGTGGACTGAAAGTTTCATTTCTGCTTTCACCGGAATAGAAGATTTTGAAAGTACATGACCAATTAACTTAAAGAAGACAAAACAAACCAAATAAAAATCCTTGAAAGAAAACGTCTTTGCTGCCCTGCCCCACCATGTGTACTTCAGACTGCTTGTTTTTGGCATTGAAGTTTTACCAATCATTTGTCTTTTGCATATTATTTCTCTGTTGAATATATAGAAGACTGAGAGAATGGGACTGTTGACAGTATTAATCTAGATGTCATTTTCTGACCACCAGTGACCTGCGCAACAAAGTGAAAGTAAAACTATTGGAATGTATTCGTACTACATAAAAGATTAGACAAGTTCAATAAATTGTTTTCTCTCTCGCTCTCTCTCTCATTGCAGCTGAACTAGTATGTTTCAACATGGTATTAGTGTACAAAACTTTTACAACTGACAGATGGTCTACTACTCATTAAATTCAAAGTATATGAAGCTTTGCAAGTAGGAGAAAGAGAATCCGGAAGTCTAGCAGAGTTTTTCAAGCCATTTCAAACTTTAGTGAACTATCTTTCCCAATAACCTTTAACTTCCTTTTTTTATTTTCTTAGGCTGAGTAATGACCAGTGGAGTTTTAAGCAGTTGCAAAATAAAAATTAAACCAGAGTTCCACAACTTTTTTCAAAAATATAAGATTTATATTATAATATAACACATATTGTGAGTTCTGTGTATCTAATCTGTTTGCCTTCATTGCAGGGTAGAGAATGTTTTCTGCAGAATTTTAAAACTCATCCTGCTCTTAATTTTTAATAAAAATTTATTATCTTCTTTTTTTGTTGTTCCTTTTCTAAGGAAGTCTACATTATAGAGAGAATCAGCTAATTCTTACTGTTCTCAGAGCAAAAGCTCTTCTGTTCTCCAGTCACCTGATATATATACACAAATCTGACTATTTGGGAGGGGACACAGCCGGGACGGCTGACCCCCACTGACCCCAGGGATATCCCAGACCATGGGACGTCGTGCTCAGCATGGAAAGCTGGGGAAGGAGAAGGAAGGGGGGACGTTGGGAGTGATGGCGTTTGTCTCCCCCAGTCCCCGTTGGGCGTGATGGAGCCCGGCTGTCCTGGGGATGGCTGAACGTCTGCCTGCCCCTGGGAAGGGGGGAATGGATTCCTGGTTTGGCTTTGCTTGTGTGCGCAGATTTGCTTTACCTATTAAACTGTCTTTATCTCAGCCCACGAGTTTTCTCACTTTTACCCTTCCGATTCTCTCCCCCATCCCACTGTGAGGGAGGTGAGTGAACAGCTGTGTGGGGCTGAGTTGCTGGCTGGGGTTAAACCATGACACAGCCCCAAACTGAGCAATAAAAAAGTGAATGTGTAAACTATTGGAAGCATTTTTACTGAAAAATAGGGAATTTTGCACGTTCTTGACATCATTCTGTATTTGTGGCAGCACCGCTTTTGTGGTTGTCTGATCTCTCCAGCACTTTGGTGTTCATATTCCTTAGGCAGTTGTGGGAGATGGCCAAAAACTTGCCCTTTAGGTCTTTCAAGAGGTGAAGTAAAGAACAAAACAATTTGATCTCAATAAGATTTAACTGTGCTATGGTCTGTAGCTGAGTCAGTTACTTTGGGTATCAATAGTGTAGGAAAATATTCGAGGACATGTGGGTTTGACTGTAGGAAATGACTAACATAATGAGGAACCTAAGTCCCGTTGCCTTCGTGTTTGTTTTGTTTTCCTTGGTGGAAAGAGTTGACCCCAGTGACTAGAGCATTTTGTATCTGGGATTATTACTAGCTTCTTAATCAAGGAAGTCTGAGTACTTTGGCTACTTTGCCACACTCTAACTCTTCCTTTCTCCCACTCCAACTGAGACAGATTATAGATTGGACAAGGTTTGAAATGACTCTTGTTTTCAAAGCATGGTTTTGTGAAGAAGCAAAGAGCAGTTACTGCTTTAAGAGAAGCTGTCACCTTGTCCGCTAGAAGAAAGGCAACAACAATCTTTTCCAATAACGGACCCGTTATCTCCCTCCTGGAATTTATCAGGCAAGAAACATATTGATCCAATTTGCAGGTTGCAGCCTGTAGTTCTCTAAACATGTCCAAACCCCTAGCACATGATGATGGCCAGAACTTACTCTGCATTTAGTTTGCAGACAATGTACCTCCCCCTCCCTTCTCCCTTGTGGGCTGCTGTTCTCTTTACAGTCCAAGCAACCTAAAGTGGATGAAAAATTCCTCTGTTTCAACTAATTCATTTTAGTTCTGTTCTTTAGGAAAAGCTCTTACAAGGTTTTTCCTCCTTGGTCTCTCACCAGCTGTGAATTTGGAGCAAAAAATAGTGCATGGAAGTATTTATATCCAAGCAAAATATGCTTAATTGGAGTTTAAAAAAAATCTAGAAACTTTTTCTAGTTATTATTTATAAATTGTTGTCATTTTTTGATATTCCTTTTGGAGCCAGTATTTTTGTTTGCATAGAAGTGACACTTCCCTTTTAATCTCTGGGTCTGCTTTTTAAGATTGCTTTTTAAGATAATTGACACCTTATCCTTCTCAGAAGATCCTACTGTAATGATTCACTGTGCTTTACCTGTCATTATGAAACAAAAATGAATGTGAAATCATTAGTTTTCTGATCGATTTAGAGTGAGAAAGATAAATCTTCCTTGTTTGTTAGAAACCATTCATAGAGGCTACTATGGCAACAAAATTAATGACAAACAAAGAGGCTGTTAATTAATTGTTCAGGCTGACTAGAATAAAAAAATCCTGAATCTTTGCTGAATCCATTTACTACCATCCCAATAGCTCTTGGTTATTTGTTTGAAAAGTTAGTGCATCTTTTTACTGCACTGGAAAAAAAGAGGTTTATGATAATAGAATTGAAAGGGCGCACGGACTCCATTAGCCTTCCCCCTCTGATCCCATTGGACACGATCGCTAAAATTTGGATTGTGCTCACAATGATCAGCCCTCTGCTGCTGATAATTTGATGAATAAAGCTGATAATGTCTTTAGGCCACTAAGGACATAAACAAATAGGAGTAGTCCCTGCCTCGAGTGGTTTACGGGCTACAAAGCTGATACATGCCGAGCAAAAAGTAATACTTTGGGGTGCAGGCAAAAAGGGTCTCTTTCCAATTGCTTTTTAAAACAGTCCTGGGATGCTAGCAAGGATAATATGTTGATATGTGTTAGTGGGCATGAGATGAGGGGAAGAATACATAATCTCCCCGGGAAGAAAGGAAGAACCCTTGGGAGGCCTATAGGCAGTTAAGTATATAAACTACATCAGTTTCCGTACTACTGAAGTGGGCATATTATGCTCTGTAAAGCAGGATTGATATGTTTTCTACAACAGAAGGATCAGCCAACAAACTGATTCGAGGCGTAACTTATGGAGAGTCTGATCTGCTTTACTTTTTGGAATAAATTACAGTTTGAGAAAATAAATACATCTATGAAATATGAACTAGAGAACCAAAGAGTACCCACTTCAACTTCCACAATGAAATTCCTTCAACAATTGACTTCCCTTCACAAAGTCAACAATTGTTCGCCTCTGAATAAATTAGGAACAAGCTTCTAAAGCTGTGACAGGGTTCAAAAGTAGTGACTGAACAACTGAGAAACATTTGGTTTTCTATAATAACTCTTCAGTAAAGAGCTAAATCCAGACTATTCACACCAAAGAATAAACCTGAATACTGGTTACAATGGTATATTACATTTTTCTGCTGGTAGGAACTCCTGTGGTTGTTACTCTAGTGACTCTTTCCCCACTAGGCTTCATCATTTCTCTATTAGATTGAAAGGTAACGCTATAAATCAAAAGTGCTGTGAGTTGGTATTTCCGAAAAAGGTAGCGGTGGCAGCTCACAAGCCATGCATTAGCGTGCTCCATAGCAACGTGTAGGTTTGCAACACCATCTGAAGTAGTTTGGCGTGCCTTATCTTCTTCTCACAGCCATATATGTGTATTAGGAGGGTTACCTACTGTGCGGGACATGTACGTGGTTGTGGTTCCTCAATCCTTGCTCGGACAGGACTCCAATTAGCTCTACCTCGAGTTTCCTTCTTGGTCGTGTGGCCAAGAGAGCTATGTGGCTACGTGTGATGAGGGTTGTATTGGGTAAGCAGTGATGTGCAGTGTCTGCTGAGAGAAGTTCCCATGCTTGAAAGTAGCCATTAGAATACTCCTTCCCTTCCCTCACTCAAATGTTTACAAATCTTAGCTTTTTCTTTGCAAGCTAAGGAGGAGGAAAAAGCCTCAGTGCAAATAATAGCAAGAGGATCCTTTTCAGTACACTAGTAAAGATACCAAAGGCCGTCCTGTTCTCCAGGTGCTCTTCTGTTTCTGCCACCTATGATATCTACATCAAACATGGTGTCATCAGTCAGCTACGGCGTGATGGGTTCATGCATATTTACCAATTTGCAAATTATGCGTGTGAAGCTCTTAGCATAGCTGTTTCTTTATCTTTCTGCTTTTCTTCCTTCACTAACGATTCAAAATGCTTACATGCCTAGCATCAGAGGGCTGTATTCTATGCTTGCCGTTTGCCTTTGTACACCAATTAGGTCTTTGTAATTTAAATGATGTTTTATTTGCTGATTTGGAAGCATCCTTGTTGGTAGAATGAGGTTTTCTTCATCCTGCAACTGTTCTTTGATATAATGATTTATTAAGGTACTAGGAGAAATATTGATCCTGCTAATAGCTTCTGCCTCGCCACAGAATGCCTCACATTTTACTTACTGAAAGGGCCATATTCCTTTTCTCATCATCTGATTGACCATAAATGCTTTGGCCTGTCCCCAGCAATTATCACACTTACCAAAGCAGTGGGTAAAAGTCAAGTATTTGTAGACTAATTAGAGAAATCAACATGTCCAAACCTGTGCTTTATATAGTACAAAGAGTTACTGGACAGCATGTTGAAATTAGGGAGTGGTTCCATACTGTTCAAAAGCAAATTAGCAAATTCAGAGAAGTTATGCGTATATTATCAATTAGGACTGTCTTTCTGGGGATTACTGTGTGGAGTTATGTGCTGGGCCTGTGATTTATTAATGACATTTATGCTTAGATTTCATTGGTATTTTCCACTGTGTTCTCCATCTATCCTAACCTCCTCTTTCTTGAGAAAGCTTTCTGATGTTAATGCCTGCAAGATGGTGGTGGAGGCATCAGTTTTGTAACCCGTCTGGAGCTGATTCCTTTTGTGATGTACCTTGGAAAGTGTGTTATTCCTATGGTAGCCACAGATGCTGAAAGGGAATAAGGGACAGCTGCATGGAAAATACGGGACAAGGCTTTTAAGGGAGGCAGTTTTGTTCACCAAAATGAAGCCAAATGGAGATAGAGATGACCTGACCACCTGCAGACCAGGTCACTGGTGTCTCCAATGGGCTGCTTAAGGTTGCGGATGCAGCATTATGGAGAACAGTTTTCTCTATTTTATCCTGTCTTCATTTCCTCTCCTGTAATTCAGGCACAAAGACTCAGATTGGGGTATGGCAAACCTGAGTCCTTTACTTAACGCTCATTTAAAGGAAATTCTTCATCATAAGATTGGGGGACTCAATGCTTCAAAGTATCGTTTGGTGAATATTTTGACTGTCTAGATTCAGATAACGTTGAGGCATCCATAGATGTGTGTTCCAGAGTTTTAACAGTTAGTGAAAACACATTAGTAGAAGTATGTTAATATTTAAGCTTCACAGTTGGAGCTAATTTCTGGCTATTTAGGGGTCAGAAAAACTTTGCCTGTGGGGGGAAGATGATCAGAAATTGTTTTTTTGCAGTCCCTTGAAAAATTTCCTCCAGCAAAGACTGTTGAAAACAGGACACAGAGCAAGTTTTGCTGCTGTTCAGAAATGTCCCTTGCTCCTGTGCAATCACATACCCCCAAAACTCTGGCCAGAAAGCACGGGGTGGGAGAGTATTAATGTTGCCTTGCATTGAGATCTGTATCTCTAATTATGCAAGCATTAGTCTGTTCAAAATTTGTTTTTTAGTTAACATTTGGCACTTGTGTTTTATTTCGCTCGGTGTAAGCACTGTTGCTAATGAAGCTGTCACATAGGTGAGATGACTTTCATCACCCACATGTGAGCTAGTCACCCTGCGTAGTCAGTGGAGGCAAGCAGGCATTTCTAGGACAGGAATCATCTCAGCTTTAAATAGAGTTGCAAAATAAACCAGATTCGTCGCACCCTAGAAGTGTTTCCCTCGGCTAACAGTGAAGGGAGCAGGGAGTGACTAGCTCCGAGGGAGGTGTCCACAGTTCGGTGGGATGAGCCCATGGCGATGTGGTACGTGGGGTGAGTTACCCCCTCTGAGTCCCCAGAGGAGAAAAGATGCTGATGACAAAGTCTAGGTAGCATGCTCCGATTCAATCCCAATATTTTAGATTATCTAAGCGAGCTGAGGTCTACCCTACGTGTCCGATGTGCCGGGTTGCTGCTGGTCCGGATCTGATTTGTAGGAGACGGGGCTCTCGGGGCTGTAAATCTCTACAGCTCCATTAATGCCGGCGGAGCTCGGCTGACTACATCAGCGCAGGATCCGACCGGCGGAAAGGTAATGCTCCGCCTGAATTACAGTAGCAGTCAGGGGATGAGATAATATCTCCCTTTAAACAGGCCGGCGTGATGCATGGCTGTGCCTTGTTCCAGCTGCAGTAACTTGCTGTAGGAGTGACGGGGGGGGACAAGGGGAAGAGCGGGTCCCCTTCGCAGTGACTGGGAAGGGGTAGGTGGTACCCAGCACCCTGCGGTGCTGCGTTTAAACCACGGTGGCCCGTACGGAGCAAACAGAAAGGTCCCTACCCCGTGGCCAGCGTTGTCAATAGATGCCCTCAAGTAATTTCTCTACGGCAGCATATCTTCGTCTCCGAATGTTAATTAATAATTGATCTTGTTATGTATGTAGAGGACTCTCTATAATTCAATTCTCTATATTTATGTCTCATAAATGACTCTGCCTTGTCAGATTTTATGGTGAAATAGTAGATCCAAAATTAGCATAATGTAACAACCAAATCGCATATATAGCCTTGATCTGCAAACACTTTTGCCCATGAATAATTTTAGTTATTACAACTGAACTCACTGGGACTCACATATGCTTTTGCGGGATGAGAGCCACAATGTTTATTGAATTAATTTCTTTCATATGCTACATGTGTTCAAATGAAACTAATTTATCTGTCACGTATCTAGGCATTTCTCAGAATATATTATACAATTAATTTTTTAAAGTGTGGCTGTAGTGAATCAGAGCCCTAGCTAATATTTCCAGTAGATGTTTAGATAACACTGAATCTGAGTTCATGTTATCAGGTAGAATCTTACTTTATATATGTCTATGTTAATATATATTATATTATTTAACACATACTATTATATATGTAATTATCAGTATCTATGCATAGATGGGCATATACAGGTAGATATGTGTGCATATGTATATGTAAGTGCATGTAAGACTCACTTTCTGCATGTATATATGTATGTATGTATGTTGCATATATAGATATACACTTTCCATGCATTTGAAAATACAGATTATTGCTTTATTACTAAACACATGCAAACCCAGGTATACCCAGGCTAGTCTAACTCAAACCCATCTGTCTTTGCTTTCAAATAAACAATCTGATTCTATTTCTGGAGTTTAAAATAGATCATTCCCCTTGTGGGGACCAGCATGCTGTGTAACTCTGTGAAGAAGGAAACTCATAAAATTCAGTTTTAATGCTCATCCGGTGTCTCAGTGCGGACAAATGTCATCTGCTTTGTGTCCGTGTGTTGTGAAGCTGAAAAAATGTTGCACTTTGTAATGACACCGTGCTCATATATTGCTTTGCTGAGAAGAGGGAATGAAGGGAAGAACCATGCCGGCAGCCCCTAAGTTTAAAAATAGAAAATAAAAAGTTATCGGATATTTTTGTATTTAAATGAAACAATAAGGAATATTTAAAGGAAACAATAAGGAAACAGACCGAGCTTGCTCTGAGGATGTTGCTTAATGATATACAAATAATCACTCTGATTGCAGTGTTCGAAATGAGTGTGGTTTATGATCTAATGCCTAAAGATCATTAACCAACATCTGCTATTTTCTGGAAGCAGCACTGAAAGAAGGCCCAAACATAAACTCTTTCGGTTAAACTGCCCTTTTTATATCCTGTAAGTAATGGGGAGAGAACCGTAGGGAAGTCTGGAGGGGCTGCTCGCATTCGGGTAAAATGAGTTTGTTCTCCGTCGTTCCGAATTGACCTGGAGAGATGACTTGGTTTCCCCTGCAAAGGCAGAAGTGGTTGGTGTGCTAACTTCTTTTATTTTAAACGGACTCAGGCAGCCGCGAAGGCTTTTAGGCAGGACATAGTACGTTTGGCCGGCGGGGCTGGCTGGCCCTAATCCCCGGCGGTGGGGGTCTCGGTCGGGGTGCCCAGCGCTCGCACGTGGCGCTGATTTCTGAGTCCTCACCGGGGGGTGGGCCTCGGTTCACGAGATGCCCTGTTCACGTCGGCACGAAGTACTGCTAAGTGCGAAGAAAGCTGTCCAGGGATGACTCCGGCGGGAGGAATTCTGGGTTTGGGATGTGCTGGCGTGGGGGTGTCAGTCCCCTCGCCGACCCCGTCGTGTTATTTGGCTGGTGTTAGCCTTGGAGTTAAGATAAATCAGATGTGTGCTGCCGTGCTTATAGACCGAGCTCGTAATATATAAACGCCCTGCCTTCCAACCTCTGCTCATAAGATATCTTTATATTCACGGGCTTTTCCAATGAGCTTGTCAGGCTGCTTGTAAGAGGAAGGCTTTTTAAGATTGGATCCCTTAAAAAAGATGACTGTAGATAAAAGTGCATCAGTGCACATTAGGGATGAAATTTTCAAAGCAAGGACATCCTGTTGAGCTCTGTTTTGCCATTGTTGGCTTATATGTTCCTTCTTTTGTGTGAAACACAGTACAAACATCTCTGCCAGAGGCCTTTTATTTTGGGGTCGATCTGAATTTCAGGTCAACCACTTAAAAATGAGATTAAACAAAGGCGATGAATTTATCCTAAGTGAGCTGTTTCAATTAAATTTATTTTTTCAAAAGGAAACAACCTGCAAGGTGGCACTTACATTGTTATAGCAGCAAACAGCTACCATTGCTGAATGTATTTCAGCAAACACAAGTCTACAAGGCAAGACGTGATCCGTGCACAGTGTCACCGCCCAACAAACGAATGCAGTTTGGGGTAGTTGATTCCTCAGTGAAACAGCAAAATGCTTTGGGTTTTCTTTACTGCGGGGCGAGAACATACTTTGGGCTGCTACCACATGAGCCGATGCGCATCTGATTTTCACCGTAACTTTTCCTAACCGGGTTTATTTATGACCCATCACCAGTCATTTAGTACTGTTGTTCAGGAGAATGTGTGTTTAGGGTTTTTGCAAAGGTGCCGATAACGTGTAAACAGGGGTTAGTGGAGCTCAGCAGCTTTTGGTTGCATTTTTCAGTTCATCGTTTTGACATGTCTTCCCTCGCAAGTGGTTTAACCCCTGGCGTACTCCAGTTCTGTAAAATGAGGCAAAGCAATTACTGTCCACCAACCAGGCTTAACCCAGGCATGAATTTATTGGTGTTAGGGAGCTCCTCAAGAGTCACGGACAATGACATGGCAGATGTTGAAAACGATACTAAACAATACTCACATTTATTTTAAAGAGAAGCTCTTTACAAACCTTATATTTTAAGTTTAAGAAGAAAAGTATAGTTAAAAGCAATGGTTTAGTTTTATTAAGCTAAACTTGTAATTTATCAGCCCCCGGAGTAATATACTTCCTTTTGGATATAATAGAAGATGTCCCTGCATACATCAGGCTGGCCTCAGGTGTCATTTTCTTACAGGCAATTGAGAAATCTGCCTTCTTTTCCCTGTGATTCAGGATCCTGCAGTCCAAGGAGAAAAAGGGTTTTCAGAAAGAGAAATGACAGTTCCTTTAAGTTTATGTTAACATTATCACACCGACTGAAAAGGTCAGGAAATTTGAGATTGTCTGTAATGTTACAGGCTGTAATGCTGGCTCAGGTGAGTTAACCAGCCTATGGAAGGCGATGGACTTGTGCTGACTTAGCACGTACAGCCTTGGAGCTATATATTTAACCATTCTTGGTTAATTAATACACTTAAATTTCATTTTTATGTATCTTTGGACATGTACCGCTGGGGAAATGTCAACTTGAGCATAGAGGGAGACTGGAATCTTCCTAGCGACTTGCAAAGTCGGGTGTGAGCTGAGCTTCATTGCTCAGTGGACCGGCAGGGCCAACTAGACGTGCCCCAACCACATACCTGGAGCAAACTTCGTCTCACAAATCTCTTGTCCTTCCCCAAGAGCTGGCTCTTTAATTGAATCATTGTCCTTCTAGCCAAGCAGGACTAGATGAATTTCTCCGTTAGAGGACTACAGAGCTATGTGCTATGAGTTGTAATGCGAAACACTTACTGTGCAGGAACCAAAAAAAAAAGAAAAGAAGTGCTAAATTAAAGATGCATCTAACCTGACATGAATAACCTCTGTTGCCAGTCACCGCACCGTATCATGGATCAAAGTTGGTTTTTACTAACAAACATTTGGGCAAGCAGTTTTGAATTTGTAGGTGACATTGGAAACCACTCCTGTGTGGTTTATTGGGTTTTTTTTCTTCTTTCTGAGGTTCTTACTTTGAATCTACTTATAAGTCACCAATGTCATAAGCCAAATATTTCATTATTACATTAAAGGAAGAAAAGTGCCCTTGGCCTGTGGTCACATTGACCGAGATTTTATGGTGGAATTTTAAATCCCCTATCCACAGGGATTTGTAAATTGAAATATAGATGCAACCTTGAAATGTAGTTTCAGCATTGTTGGCTGTGATAAATATGAGCCATAAAGTAAACCTGTTCTCTGAACCACATTGGATCAAGCATCGTTGCTGAAGCTCCTTTGCCATTTTTCTGTGTTTCTCGTCTCAGCATCTGGTTCTACAGATCACTTTTCTCCATTTCAAGGTTGTATTTTTTCCTGAGGCTGGGGTTAAGGAATTGTCACATCCCAAGGGGAATCTTTGTTTTATTTTTTAATCTATCTTGCTGTAGCTTTATTTCTGCAGCAAGTGGTTTCAGTAATCCATACTGATGAGTTGTCCGCTCTCCAGGTAGGGTTGACAGGTAGATTTATGAATCAGGAGAAGATAATCTGCTTCCACAAGGGGTCACTGGTACCAGTGCACATAGCAACTAGTTTCTGCCATGCTTCTGTAAAGGGCAGGTTTAGACAAGCCTCTCATCAAAAGGAGTAAAACAGAAAAAGGAGTTCTTACTCTTTAGAAGACACCTACAAAGAAAAAGGGCAAAACAGGTAAATGAGAGTGCTTTCAAGAACATCTTTCCTTTCAGTAGTCAGGTAGCCACATGCCAGAAGTTGGAAGTCCTTTGTGCCAACCCTGTCGGAGTTGGAACGTCACCGTTCTCTGCTGATGTGGGATGCTTGGCTGGTGTCGCTTCAGAGTCTATGTTTTGGTGGCCGTGAGGATCGCTAGAGCTACAGATAGCATAACAGGAAATTGTTAATTCATCTGTGAAGTAGAATCTGTATGGGTAATTAATATAATTTCTCCGGAAATCCATATGCCTGCCTGGCTATTGTTAAAAGAGGTTGTCACAGGGTGTAATTTTAGGACACTTCTCTCCTGGTTTCTTTGTGTGCAGACAGCAAAGGCTCCTGGTGTCAGGGGACAAATCTTCTTTTAATTTTTCAGTCTGCCTGAAAATCACCTTTGGAGAGAGGCAACTCCATTAACAGGAATTAATGGCCCCCTTTCTGTAGGCAGGGTTCTGCTCAGAGTGCTGGTGTTTGTAATAATAAGGCCATTTCATGAGCGTGTTATTTCTGTGTTCCTAGAGCTTTATTCCGAAGCTGATTGTCTCAGGGTGCATGTAGCTCCCCAGCACACTCAAAAATGCCAAAAGGTTTTTGTCTCGTTTTGGCATCCTGTCTGTGTGCAGCTCCTAGTCCCCCAAGGATAAACAGAGGAAAGCTTTTCTCTGCTATCTGGTGATAATTTTCTAAAGGTCAATGTTGTCATCCCTTTTACAGGAAATCTTACCTGTCAACTGCTGCCCAAAATGGCTAGAAGATATTTCTTTGCATTTCACTTGCAGTGGGGCTTTCCATGTGCAGCACCAGCTAAGCCTTTTTGCATTCAGATGTACTTTGTGCTAATTTTTTTTTTTTAAAACAATGTTCTTTCTTTAAAATCATCGTCTCTCTCATTCCTTCCCTGCCATTCACACCAGTTCCAAAATCCCTGGAATGTATGGCACAGATTCCCAACCAAGTGCTTTAATTGCTGATATGTTGGTTTGTTTTTTCCCCTCTTTTCTTTTTCCTGGAAGAAGAACAAATTTAAGATTCATGTGAGGTGAAGAGACTGTAACTCCCAACGGCATTTTTTTATCTCTTAATATTTAGAGGTGACTTTTAGAGCTGGTCAGTGCGAGGAATGAATTTCTCGTCAGGGAAAATTCTCATTGCCGTCAGTTTTGACACGAATTCGCCAGGTTCCAGGAGGACTTTGTCTCCTCCCGCATCCCCATTCAGCACGGTCGGGTGCGGGGGACGGTCTCGAACTGCCTGACACAATCACAGCTGCCCACTCCTCTCGGCCAGATGGGAGCCGCATTCACCTCTCAATTTGTTAGAAACAGATGTTTTCCTCAGAGGAAAGGAAAAAGAGATGAAAAAACATAGCAACTGCCATGAAATTTCCATTGTGGAAAGATCTGTCTAATCCAGGGTGGAATTTCTGGTCACAACCCGCGAGTAAATGCCTGTCCTGGGAACTCCAGCTAATTTGTACTTAGGTACACACCGCTCACCTGAGATGTGTGATGGCAACCGGCAGGTTGCAGACTTCAACAAAAGCTTCTTCACAGAAATCTTCAACAACTGAAATCAGTAATTTCACCCCATTGCCGATTCCTTTGGTTCTGTTCTAATCACCAGGCTTTTGTGGGATATGAATACTGCTCCTTGTCCAGCTGTAATCATATGCCAGTGTTTGGGCTAGAAGAAGGCACAAATTAAAAAAAAAAAAAAAGGAACATTTTAATTTGGATTAAATAAACATTTATCTCCTCAAACTGGTCAGAGAGAAATTAATTGTTTTATTCTTCTGATCTACTAATTACATGTACAGGCACGCCCATGTAAGCTTTTCCTGCATGCTGTATCATTAAAGAATGGATTACGTCTGAATTAAATTACTGTATTTCCATCAAAGGTCTCAGTGGGTCAGGGTAGTTGGCAAGATTTATAGGCTAAAAAGAAGGAGGTCAATGGATGTCAGTGGTTAAGAAATATATTGTTCTGCTGGGGGAGTTATCCTTTCCTGAGAGTCTGAATTGCTCTTTTTCTCATTCTTAGCATCTCTTCACACCCTTGCACTGCGTGGACATTAATTCTAAACTCCTGTAGTTTCTTGTCAGTTCTTACCCTTTCAGCCACCAAGAAACACTGTGTCAAGTGCATACTTTCCAAGCCCCTGCCTCAGACAGGGAAGCGTAAGAGAACACGATGGCAATGCTTAATTTTCCAAGATGGGATCTATTCTTAGTCCTGTTTTGTCTGCAGCGGTGGGGCTTTGTGTTTGCTGGCGGTGGCTACAGACACAATTGCTTTCTCACTGCTATAACTATAATAACTGTCTTCTGCCTCTTCCTCTGGCTACGTAGAAAAGCAGATGAGAGGGGAAAAGTGAGAAAAAACTTGACAAAAAAATTGTTTCTTGAAGCTGAGATTCGTGGGCAGAAAAGGCAGTAGATGTCACCTTCGGGTCAGCAGCACAGAACAGTGATTCAAGAAACAGGGAGCAACTCTATTAGCGTTTTTAAAAGTGACAGACAACTTTGGACAGCCAGTTGTTTTTCTACCCTATCCTATGAGGTCTTTTCTCAAAATTTTGATTTCATAATTAGAAAATATGTGTAATTATGACACAATCTGAAAAGCTTCAGTAAACACAGAAAATTGCAGGTGTCAGATTACCTTATCCCCTTTTCCAGGTAGAGAAAGCGGATCTGTGCAAAAGAGAAAAAATTGCAGACACGTGAAATGTAAATGGCCACTTAACAAAAATTAAATACATAAATACCTAAACTTCTGCTGATTTCTAATCAACCATCTGTTTAGGCAGCATACAAAGGAAAAGCAGGAAATCATAAGCACCATTTGAAACTCGCTTCTCTAAGCCATATTAGTTGCGTTATTACCGTAATTAACACGTTCTCTAATAGAACCAAACACACCAGAGATTGCCCGAGGTTCTGGGCGCTGGGACAAACGACTTCTCTGTGTGAACGCCAGCAAACAAAAAGGCAGAGGTTTCTCTTGCGGCCTCGGGGGCATCCGCATTCCCAGCGATTGGGCGAGGAGCTCTTGCAGGTCTGGAGCGGAGCCCAGGATTGACGAGAGGAGCCGCACATCCCTCCCTCGGTGCAGCCCTGACCTGTTCTTCCACCGCACACCAGTCCGGGAGATGCTGGGCTGGTTTCTGCGTCAGCGACGCAGAGGCACCGGTGGCCTACGGGGACGTACTAATAATGGTGAGGCACACGCGCCAAGCGAGCAAACAAATTTTACGGGACCAAAACTCAGCTGGCCTTTAGGAGGACCCACCGGCCTCTCCCTACCTGCATGCGGTTTGCCCTTGAGACTCGCCAATTTTCCAGCCTGGCAGTTGTGTGCAGCAAATCCCAGCGAGGCTTTGGTGACTTGCACAGTTCCATCAGATTTTACTGAATAGTTATTTACAGAGAGAGTGCATGAGTGAATAGCTGCCAGACAATTTGTAATGTGTGTTGCTGTAAAGCAGAAGATAAGACGGCATTTCCTATCATAATCTACGAACTCAGGCATGTGCAATCTTGCCGTGTTTTTTTCCTGGTGCGTGAAGCACTTTGTGGGAGAGGATGGAGAGATGGCTGAGAACACCTTTCTGACCTTGAATTTGCAACTGTATATTTATTTGAACTTACGTTCTTCTCTGATTGCTGTTTTTCCATGCGAGCGGTTGCTGTGACAGGGATGGGAGAGGCAGAAAGCTGCACGACTGTGAGTGGACCATGAAAGGTTCTCAGTTCTTATGTCATCCGCATCTTCGGGAATCCTGGTGGTGGGAAATCTGTCTGGATCCCAGATGTCTGCCTGCCCAGGCTGAACCACACACAACTGTTTGGAGAGGGGAAAAGGAAGGGATTTTTGCGGAATCACGGGAACTGACACATAATTTGGGTGTCCTTAAGTTCTGTCCTGACTGTAAATGCAGCTGAGAAAAAGGGTGAAGCAAGTCAGAGAGGAACTAGGAAATTTCCAGTTAGATTTCATCGTAAACCTGAAAGAGGGAGGTTTTATGTATTCCTGTTGCAAAATTTGTCGTATAATCTTCACAGTCTCATTCTCTAACATATACAGAATCACAGAAGGGTGGAGGCTGGAAGCATCTCTGGAGATCATCTAGTCCAATTCCCCTACTCAAGGCAGGGTCAGCTACAGCAGGTTGCTCAGGCTCACATCCAGGCAAGTTTTGAATGTCTCCAGGGATGGAGACTCCATAACCTCTTCGGGCAATGTGTGCTAGTGTTTGACCACCCACACAGTAAAAAAAGTTTTTCTTATGTTCAGGTGGAATTCCCTTTATTCACATCCATGCTTGTTGTCTCTTGTCCTGTTCCTGGGTGCCACTGAGAAGAGTCTGGCTCCATTTTCTTAACCTGCCTTAGCTATTTATCCATGCAGAAAAGATCCCCCTGAGCCTTCTTTTCTCCAGGCTGAACAGTCCCAGCTCTCTCAGCCTCTCCTCACGAGCTCGATGCTCCAGTCCCTTTATCATCTTTGTGGCCCTTCTCTGTCTTGCACTGGGGAGCCCAGAACTGGGCATGGTTGGATCCACTGGACATAAAACTGTTGAATGCTTTAGATGTATCTGTCTAAAGCATTTTTTAATCTTTTCATCTTAACTCTGTATGATGGAGGTTTACATTGACCTGTCCAGTCTAGTACTGAGCTCATGGAATAATTAATGTGTGAAGGGACCTCTTGAGGGTCTAGTCCAATGCCCCACTCAAAGCAGGGCCAGCCTCTTAAGTTAGTTCAGGTACTTCAGGGCGATGTCCCATTGAATTCTGAAACTCTCCAAGGATGGTGATGCCAGAGCCTTTCTGAGCCCTTGTGCCAGTGCTGCATCATTCTCATCAGAGAGAAAATTTTCTGCGTGTCCAGCTGGAATTTCCCTCGGTACAACTTGCGATTGTTGGCTTTTGTCCTTTCACTGCAGACCCTAAGAAGGGTCTGGCTTCACCCTTGCTCTAACCCAGCTCCTTCAGCCTCTCTTTATGTGCCATGTCCTCCAGCTCCTACTGTTATAGTTGCTCTCCACTGGACTCACTCCAGTTTGCCAATATCTTTCTTGTACTGGAGGCTCAAAACTGGTCACATCATTCCAGACGTGGCCTCATGAGGGCTGAGTAGAGGGGAACAACCACTTTCCTTGGTCTGAGAGCTGACCTACCTAACGCTGAGCCATGCAATGGGTACTGGCACCTCCACTGTGTCCTCCAGTATGTATTGCTTGGAATTTACTAACATTGACATTTCTTTTCTTATTATGTTACTTTAGTGTAGGTCTCTCTAAAGTTTCTCACAAACCTCTCAGATTATAAATATAAATTATCCACAACTTTCATTATCTTGCAATCCTCGCCACACACATGCTTTCCTATTCTGTCATATATTTATGGAATATCATTAAGAGAGGAGCAAATCTCAAAAGAGCTGTTAACTTTTTTTTTTTCCTGAGATGGAAGCTAGCAATTAAACATTATTTTTTTTTTCTGTCGCCTGCCCATTTTTCCTCTCTGACACTATGCTTCACTCATCCATGGCTGATTAGTTTCTCTATTAGCTTCCTGTATGACAACTCATCAGAGACCTGTTGGAGGTTGTCCGCTGCATTACTGTAGGAGCTCAGGCATAGACAAGGAAGAAACGCCGGTACATGCTGCACAAGCAGAGAATGGAAAATTGGTATCCACTGGAAAGACCTTGCAAGGAGCTCATTTTGAGACTAAATGTTGGGGGTCAGCATACCTCAACTTCGTCCTGGTGGCTTTGGGCAGAGTCTTCATTTGGTGTTTCTGGAAGTTTCTGATGTTATGGCATCATAAAATTACCCTTAACAAAAGGATATCACAGACAACCACTTGAGCTCACCTGCAGTATAACCATTGGCAAGACTTTTTTTGGCCAGAAGGTCCTTCTGAAGAGAGTGTTGAGGGGCTGCAACGAAGTAGTGTTACAGTTTTACAGAGACTTTCTCTGAAACGTGGAGAGGAGTCTCAAGAGACCCGACAAAGACACCTAATTGCAAAGCTGGCAAGTGATGAGTGGAAGCGGGGACTATGGACTATTCGAGTGTGCGAGTTGACCTTTTGATGCTGAATAAAATGAGCAGTAAGGTGGAAGAGTCCTTGAAAATGAAGGCCAGTTGATTGTTTGATATGACAGGGAAGAGGAGCTAGGAAGATGAGCAAAAAGAAAGCCAAGTGCGAGGCTAGGGAATGATCTCTGCAGCATCACTGTAGGTCGATACGCCATCAGGGCACGACTGGGTTTGTCAGTGGCCAGGAAAAGGGTGTTGCAGTAATTGAGACATGAGGTGATGAGAGCCTAGATAAGAATTTAACAGCATGGCTGGGAGTGAGAAGTGCGGCTGAGAGATGTTAATTGGAAGGAATCTACAAAATCCTGGGTACGTCCCCAGAGCAGGCAGGGCTCTGAATGCAGCTCGTGGGGATCAGCCTGCAGAAGGTTCGTTCCAGACAGCCCAGCAAACAGCAGCAGTGACGGTGCGGTGAGGTGGGCTTCCATGGGGGCTACCTGTACTCAAACGGGCTTTTACAAGTTCAGATGCTCCTGCCACTGGATTTCACCAGGACTTTTGCTTGTGTGTTCCACATCTCTTGGGGTAGGGGAGAGCTTCTAAAGCTCTAAGAAATTGTTCCTTTCTGTTTTTTTGTTTCCTTTGGGCTCTTTTGCCCATGTGCACATGAATAGGTGGAGTTTCCAGTTCCTAGGGTTTGGCAGCTTCTCAGATCTCATGGTTTCCTGCACATGCCCTTTCTTTCTCTTGATCCTGAAGTCACTAGCATGGCACTGGGAAATACTGAAGAAAACTGTAAAATTAGGGATGTTTTTAAATTCTGGAAGAAGACAAAATTTGGCCAGTTGAAGAGCTGTGTGCAGGAAATTAAAAAGCAAAACCCCAACAACCTCATCTCCCCAAGGCAAACAATAAAATCAACCAAAAATACTGCCAGGGGTGGAAAAACTGATCACAGTCCTGTAGGACGTTAGAGTGGGAGGCAGGGGGAGAAGCAGTACAGTATAACATAGTCACTATTTCCCAGTAGCTGTAATTTAGCTCCAAGTCTTCTTTCCAAGTCACTTATCTCATTAAAATTTGTCACATGCCCTTTCCTGAGGCACAGTCATTGCATTTTCATACGAGCGGCACATCGCTTTGGGGGGAGGCACAAGCCTACTCGCGTTGGAAGCGGGAGCTCTGCAAATGACTTCAAGTCATTTGGCTTCAAGGTGCACAGGGCTGAGCTTTAGCCACCACGCCAGCTGAAATCATGATCCTCCTCTAACAGGGAAAAGCTGCGTCTCTTAAGGAAAAAGTGCTGCCTTACAACAACAGGCCGTAAATATGGCCATGGGGTTAATTAATACTTGTTTTTCTTTGTAGTGGCATAGGAATTATTTTACATTCTTCTGCACATATGTGAGACACCTGCTACACATGAGAATTTTTACAAAGGTATAAACTTTAGACGTATGAGTAAGACAGTAGATTACTCATAGCAAAAAATCACTGTTTAGAAATTCTTTGTTACATCTGCCATGGATTGTTTTTCAAAGAAGTCTGAAAACTTTGAATTAACCTTGGTACTTTAAGTACAGTTTCTAGGGAGCTGTAATAAAGCTTGTGCTCTAATACCTCTCAAAGTGGGCAAGTGGAAAAAAATCAGTGGGAGCAGGGGGATGCAGCAGTGTGAGAAATGTCACCCATGACATTTAAACTTGAATTAATCTGCTGTGACACTAGTAAACTTTGTTGGTGACTTAGGGAGAGGATGTTTGCAGTAGTTTTAACGCAGGTGCCTTAGATGAACCAGTTTCCCTCTTTTCATGATGCTGACAGGGAGATTTTTACTGGAGCAGAGAAATCCTTGTAATGGATAGTTTGTCAGACTGTATGCTTTAGTCCGGTGTGGGTGATGCACTACATGTTTTGCATTACTGCTCAGCAACGTGTTAAAATCTCGTGCAGAGAAATTCCCTTTAATATGAGATGATAACCAGATCCCTTGGCTGGTCAGTTCTTTAGCCATGGTCCGTTTCAGTGGTACATATCAGTGAAAACTAGATAGAGGCCACCAAATAGTTTTTCTCATTAATACTTACCAGACTGTCTGTCCTGTAAGAAACATACAATTAAACCATTTCTAATTCCTGAGCTGTGCATTCCACAGGGGTGATGCAATTTCAGCTGATAACATAAATGGTTTATAATGAAAGTCTCGTGTAGCCAATGCGTTGCTTTCTGCTTTAAAAGCAAAGAGACCCCAGCTCTTTTTGGGGGTAGTGTTTTAGGGGTTTCTGCTGTTTGGTGTTTCTGCTTCAGGATATTGTTTCTACATTTCTTTTTTACATTTCTCTTCTGTCCTACAGCTCTGAAACTTTGGCAATAGATGTGGACTTCACTCTCAACCTTGACATTTTCATTTTTTAAAGCTAAGATTCATCAGCATTTGCTTTTACCCTAAGTCTTAAAGAAAAGAAGGAAAAAGGAAGCCCAAACCAAATACAGGATGAAGTCCGATAATTTCTTTGCAATGTATCATTCCAAATATAAAAGTCAGATGCCACCAAGTAGGATTATTGGTCTTAAACTCTGGCAGCTTTACATGTCAGGGAAAAATAAAATTTCATTCTGCTAGACTTGTCCTATGCCATTTCATTTAGCAAGCTAGCAAAAACAAGTGTATATGGTTGGCCTACACATGCACACTTTTTGATGTCTGGATTATGTCATTTATTTGCTGTGCTGCTCTTGATGAAATGTGTATTTGTTGTACTGCTTTTGATATTTTGTTTGGGTTAGATATTTTGTTAACAAGAAAGAATGGAAAGAGTGGATAAAGCTCTTAGGTAAAGCACAACATTCTCGCCCATTTGGGAACTGATGTGCTGTCTCAGTTCTGAGTTGCTCTGGGGGAATTAATTGGTGTCTGCTGGAATCAAGCCCAAAAGTATCTTTTCTATTACGCAAGTGCATTGCCTGCTAGTCCTCTGCTCGCTGGAGTCCCACCAGGACTTGGCATGGTGGGTCCATCCCGCTGTACCTCAAACACCAGCCTCGTGGGAATCTCCACAATGCCTCGCTGCAGGGCAGTCCCTCCCAAAATTATCTGATCCCTGTTCCATTACCCTCCTGCCTTTAGTTAGTGTAAAGAGGCCAGAAACGGAGCAGGAATCTGATGTAGGTCTCTTCTGAGAAAAACAAATTGTTTTTCATAGCTCTTCCCCCTCTGTCCACCTCTCTTTTGGGGTCCACCATAAGGATAGAAAGCTAACTTCTCAGAGGAACTGAACTCTCTTAAAAAAGTGAATCCAGTGCACTTTGCATAAAGGTGACAGCATGTCTCTAGCTGAGGGCCATTTTCCAAGCTGAAGGAAACAAGTATAAACATTTAAAGCCAACCATGACGTAAAACAACAAAAAACACCTGCAAAACCCAGAAGACTGCCAGATTGCAGAGTCCTTATCTTTTTAGTCCACGCTTATGACCCAGCATAATGTGATATATTATATTGAAGAGTATAGAGCCCAGAAACTTCTCATTAATAATAACCATGGGCTTTTATGTGTTTATTTAAAATCTACTGGAATAGGTAGAAGCATCACAGATTTCCTAAATAGCCAGGTCTTCAGCTGGTTTAATGCCTTGGTAAGGAAAGGCTGGAGCCTGTACTCTGTACTTTCAAAACAGAATTGAAATTAATGGGTAAAACTGAAACTGCATGTTAACCAGGGCCATGTAGCCATAGAATCATAGAATTATAGAATGGTTTGGGTTGGAGGGGAGCGAGCTTGCTGTGCGCCCTCCTCGCTGCCCTGAGGATCTTGAACTCCACCATTTCATGGTCACTGCAGCCAAGGCTGCCCTTGAGCTCCACATTCCCCAGCAGCTCCCAGGTAGTCCCATTCAAACCCTGCGACGCGAGGGAATAGGCTTGGCAGAGTGGGACCCTTCCTGTGTATTTAGACATCTGTTGTATTTTGATATGATTTTTTTTGAATGAATGAAAAGGTTAAGGATAATTGCTGCAGAAAAAGCCATTTATCCTCATGCCTGGGCAATGCGGGGGGTACCCTAAGGGTCCAGGTTTGCAGAATTGCAGCTCCTACATGCCAGACCCATCCAGGGTCTGCTTACGGCGTGCTTGGAGGCCTCACCATGCCGCTGTGCTCTGGCTCTTGTAGTGGCTTTTAAAAATTACGTTCAGCAAGCTCTGCTCCCCACTGCCAGCTCCTCTCCCAGCAAAATCCCGTCGGCTTGGGCGCAGATAATATATCAATCAGTGAGACTTTCAGAGCAGGAATTGGCCATTATACAGCTGATTGCATAGAGCCCGAACGTGAATGCAGGCACGGATCCTGCTGACGAGCTTGAATAACACGAGGTAAGACTCAGCAAAGCCCGGGTCCTCGCGATTTGGCAAGGCACGGGGTGGCGGGGACTGAGCTGATCGTCACACCTCTCCTGCCTCTGCTGCTCCTCCTCGGCCGGGTCGCATCTGGGTTTCCCCACGTGTCCCAGCAGAGCTGAGGAGCTGCTCGAAAAGCCCCAGCTCTGCCTGTGGTCTTGCATCCTCTAGGAATCCAACCACGTTGTTCTGGATGAAGAAGTTTTGTGCCCTTTGCGGGCAGTTTGTGGTTTTGGTAAGAATCCTTTTCTTTTAGCATCTTTTTATTTTTTTTGCATTTATTTTCCCTCTCTTCTGTCTCCCTCATTCCTGTCTAAGCTGAAAGAGGCCACATTATATCAGAGTTCTACTCTGCAAAGCATGGATTTGAAATTAGCAGAATGAGTTAGTCCATTCCTAGTTTATTAAAAACTGTTTTTCTGGGACTGATAAGGAAACCAATTAAAAGCTATGAAGTCTATTTTCATAATAATGCTAAATAGGGCACTTCATAAATTGAAGTTTCACCATGCAAAGAAAAAAGTGATTTATTGTAGTTTATTAAAATGAGTCCAGGATTCTTTAAAGAGCGGAGTAGTTACATTTTTTCCTCTTGTTTTGAAATTTGTCCTTAATTCCTGCTCCTCATTCAAGCAAACTTCCTGCAAACAGCCAGGAGGCAGTTCAACAGCTGTTCCGTGGACTGAAAGCAATGGGATATTTGCTTAAGGACACGGCAGAAGAGGGTGAATTATATGCAGTGAACAAATAATTTATTAGGTTGGCCCCATTTCTTCTTTGTCATTTATTTGTGAACAGATCGCAGTTTCAGCAGTGCTGTTTGTTTTTTGGATTTTGATGCACAAAACCGTAAATAGACAAATGTGACTGCTGAATTTCTCATGAACTTTAGTCACCTATACAACCAGGTATTCAAAGCATACTGGTTTCGCTCTTTTAATTGGGTATGTGACTGGTTTCAGTCTCCTAGCTGGATTTAGTGACCTCTGGGGTAAATTAGTGTGCAAAAATCAAAATGTATTAGCTATAAGACTTCTGCAGAATCATTTTAGAATTCCAGCCACAGAATTATTTTTTAAAGATTTGGGGAATGGGAAGCAGACTGGAAAGAAATTAGCAAAACAGTCAAATTTATTACTCTGCTTTCAGACAAATGTGTAGAGAAAGTCAGTTGTTCTGACAATTTCTGTTAAGGATTTAGCCATCTTAGTCAGCAGGTATGATCACAAGTGTAATGATCATGCTTTACAGCAGTTTTAAAGTTAAAAACAAGAGGGGTTTATTGATACTGTCTGTAAACGGTGTTATACTTTTCACTCATGTCTAAATGCCATGTGCATATTAAGTGCCTATTCTCCTAGCAATAAACACAGTTTAGTAAAATTTATATTTTGATGTGCGGGGAAGTAAATCAGCAGAGGATTGGGTGAACTGAAATGTGTAAACTTTTCTAGCTGAAGGAACCAAATTACTGAAATGCACAACTAGTTACCTGCTTCATTAAGAAGCATGAGTACAGATGATTTTTATGAAAAAGATGAGGGGAAGCAATTGGCTAGAGAGCGATTGCAGGAGATAGTCTCTGTACTAATTGGCTTGTTCAAGATGTACACAAAATCCGATTTACCAATCATTCGTAGTTTTTGTAAACGATAATATTATGGCAATTAAAGGATGAATCATTTTTCCATGATGTTGCTATATTAACTTAAAGTGTTCATCTGGGTTTAATTCAGATCTAAGAAGAAAAAATGTATTTAAAAACGTTACCTTTCAGGTCTCATTTCTTTGTCTGCGCTCCAAGTGCCCATCCTTTTATCTGCTATATATTGTAGGTTCTCATGCTCAGGCTGCAGATCCTAAGGGTGTTCCTATAAACAGATGTTCCTCATATCCTGTCTGGGTTATTTTTTTCCCTTTCTTTATAGAAGTCGTAATTCTACTGTATGTAGTGCTGTAGACATTTTCATGGTAGAAAGCCACAGTGTCTTTCATAAATGCCATTTCCCGTGATGGACCAAAGAGCGCGCGGATCCCACGGTGATCGATGTTCGTTTGAGACAGCCTGGGCAGCAGCAGGAGGAAAGAAATACGCGAGATGCCGAGGTAGTGCCTCATGTGGGAAGGACGTAGTTAACCTTAGGGGGAAACAGACAAAAATGTAAAAAAAAAAACTTATTAAGAGATATTTTACCCATTAGGTTGGAAAGAAAAGTGAAATTCTCTTTTGTAAAGGTCTTTTTTTTTTTTTTTTACCCTGCGCTTCACCTATTTCACTTCAATTTGCCGAGTTTTCCTCTGCACGCAGAGCAATTATTTCTCTCATGTCTACATGACTGACCAGGGAGGGCTTAGGTAGAAAGGAGTCTTCTCCTTGACTTCAGACCCTGGGGGTCTGCCGTGCAGGCTAGCACTGAAAAGCTCTGTTTGTTAGCTGGGGGAAGAAGGGGTCTGCAAAGCTCCCAATCAAGTGCTCACTCCTACTGAACAGGAATCGTGGAACTCCGGCCTTGGAAATGGGCTGAGGATTGACGGATTTTTGGAGGGCTTTTTTCTTTACTCTTGCAGCCGGTGGAGGAATGATGGATTTTGTTTTAATCCAGCACTGTAGGATGAGAGAAAATGAAATGGTGTTGAACTGGTTACAGAAAAAAAGCCTCTAAGTTTGCTACAAATAGATAAAATATTTCTCACAGTTTATAAAAATTGCAGTGAAAAATGAACTCAGCCGTGGAGACAGCATGACTTTTGTTTATAAATATTTGTATTTCATGCTGAGAATTCCTTCAGCTGCGTACAAGCATTTAAATATATCTGAAGATTAAAAACTCCGACAAAGTAAATTTGATAGATTAAATGTTACCAGAATGTAATTCTCCTTGATGCAGGACAGAGTGGAAGTGCCCACCGGGCAGCTGTTCCCGCACGGTGTCCGTGTCGTTCTTGAGCCCGATTCCCTCTGAACCTGTGCTCACAAGTTGACACTGTATTTTGCAAACCGCTTATTAACACTTGCCTTTGTCGCCCTGGATGGGTGAGCCATACAGTGATCTAAATTGGCTGCAGGCTGAACAAATGTTTTTACAAGCCTATTTATTTTAGTAAATCAAGGTTCTCAAATAGAGCAGGGAAAAAAAAAAAAAGCACTAGCGCTATAAAATTTTTCTGAACTATTGACCAAAACCCGTGTTCTGATCTTCACTCATGTGTCTTCACCCACTCTTCATGCATCGTCTCTCTTTCCTTCATCCTCCTCCCCTTCCCCTGCCAAGCCCCCCCTTGGCATGGAGGTCTTCTTCGTTCCCCCTTCTCCTCCCAGCTTGTGTCCATTTAGCACATTCTCCTTCTGATGTTCTCCTCCTAAACATTAATTATCTGCTCAACTTCTGTTAATAGGATGCTACAGATACTAAGCAATGTAGACTACAATATACCCAGTGCTTTACACTGTCAAAAGTGATTGCAGGTAGCTGTTAAAATCCTCCAGTTATCTGCTAAACCCAAACTCTTTGTATAGTAGAATATATATATTTTTTTTTATCCCAGTCATTGCTTTCTGTATCTTACCTCCACTGACATAGATGAGAGTGCTCTTACTGGCTTCGATGAGGAGATACCTGATTACCTGCCTGTTTTCAAAGATGCCCGGAGGTCGCAGCAGGAGGCATTTTTCACAAAGGTTCGGATCCCAGCCTAAGCCCCGAGCGTGCACCCAGGGGTTTCAAAAGGATGCCGTGGAGAAGGTTAAGCTCTCCAGAAATCCTCTCTGTAAATATTGATGAGGGAGCTGTGGGGAGCTCTGCTGTGTTGAAAGATGCTACTTTAATTTGGGAAAAGCAATGAGGAAGGAACTGGGCTCTTTTGAAAACCCATGTTTGTGGGCGCTGAGCACCTGAGAACACGACGCTGAGCAGTGAAAAAAACGCTTTATCAATATTGTGATGGGGATGAAGCCTCCACGGAAGGGGATGAGTTTAGAGCGGAGGTACCTTTGTACCTCTGTGGTTTATTTTGGAGGATTTCCAGTCATTCTAACGTCTAACCATCTCGGCGCGCACCGCCAGTCGCCGTGCTTCGGCAAGACCAAGCCATCGGGGCCGTAGCTGCTGGGTAGTGCCGGCAGCGCTCGGCGCGGAGGGAACCTGGCGAGATCCTTTGCTGCTCTCTCAAGGCAGAGCGAGTTCAGGACCCACGAGGAGCATTATCTATAGTCGAACATTAAAACGTTTGTGTGCGTGCGAGAGTTTATCGCGACACTGTTGAATTGTATCTTCAGCCTGAACTAGAAACATTTACTGCACTCGATATGAGGCCCTTGTCTGTGTTGAGCAGCTTATCTGTATTGGTTCTCTTTGAAAATGTTTTGTTAACGGAGTCACTTCTCAGAGCTGAGCAATGCCAGAGGAACAAGCTGGTGTGAATGTTTCTGGAGGAACAGCAGTCCTCGTTGGTATTTCTTAGACCTAGAGGGTTTGGTGGCCACTGAAAAATTTCTGCAACAGCCTTCTGGAATGGGCAGGTGCGGTTATCCCTGTTTCTTGAGTAAGGAGCTAGAAGAAGTGTGAATTTCAAGTGATTTTCCAAAGCATAGACTTTCCAGGGCACTGTTTTTTCTGCCTGTAATGTCTGGCTCACCCTTTGAATTGATGTGTTCGGACTGGCATGCCAAAGCTGAAGGAATGACTGGGGCCTTGCAGAGCTGAGAAAATTATGTAGATTCATATTTGGTTTACAATTAACACATGAAAACACAGTGTATATTCCTATTACTTGACACAAATGAGATGTCTTGTGGAGGAAATAAATCTCTGACTTTTTTTAATTTTTTGTTTTGGAAGACACTTTTCCTTTAAGGTTACAATACAAATTTTATTTATTTAATATTTATTTACAATAAAAATTTTATTTGTAGCACTTCAGAGGAGGAAGAGATGGAAAATGCAGTGCCAATGAGCTCCCTCCCCACTAAGCATCATGCCTGTAGGTGACCCTCTCCATCTTTATCCTGCCTGGGAACAGATGGTTCCAGCACAGGGACTGGACCTGTCCAGGGAAAGGACACAAGTCCAGCACAGCTCTGGTGAGGCAGAGGAGGTCAGAGTCACATTCCCACAGGTTTTAGTATGGAGAAAAAATGGTTGTTGCCTGTGGCCTTCTCCACTTCTGGCTACTGTGTTGTTGCAGCATCCCAAATGTATTGGGTGTTCTCCTGGTTTTTTGACACCTCCAAAGTGAAAACTGACTTTTCTCTTTTCTCCGTTTTAGAGAAAAATTCAGAAAATACCCTACACAAATAAATGTCGAAGATTAGACTCTTTTGAATCATTTTCAGTAATCTGCAGATTTGGGTCATGTGGTGGCTTTTAAAGTCTGTGTTCAAAACATTTCTCCAAAGAACACTCTCAGGTTGTGATATGGTTAAATGCGAACTAAAAATTAAGAACATTTTGAATATCTGCTTCAGAAATTTAATTATGTCATGATTCAAAATTTGTAGGCTTCAGTATCTGTAAGAATGCTACTTAATTTCCTGCAAATGCTATTGGACTTATGCTCCAATCAGCTGGAATATTTTATGCATAATCATGTGGTGCTCAGTGCCCGTAATTAACAATTGTGTGTCAATTTGTCAAGCACCATAAAAGACAAATGGGCACGCAAACTGTACTCCCATTTTGCTGTGGGTCAGCAAATATTTTTCATTATAAATCCCATTTTCCAGAGGACTTCCTGAGATTACTTTGGTATTTTAGTCATTTAAAACCAAACAGTAGCCAGTTTGCAATTACATTCATTCCTGAGTCTTCTGGATGCGGTATTGCAGTTTAACTTAGGGAGATAAGGGAGAGCAACGTTCCTTCTATAGGCTGTCAGAAATATCTGGCAGATGGCTAAATTGTCCTTTTCAGTTTTGGGAAGATGCTGATCTGGTGAGCTGCCTCTGCTCCCAGTTTGGCCCACGGGGCACTGGGAGGTGCTCAGCTCCTCGGAGGATCAGGACCTGCTCTGTTTATCTCGTTGCAGCTGCTCTTTCTTTTCCCCTTTTCTCTTTCGTTTCTCAATTCATTCCCGGTGCTGATAACTATGTGAGGGTAGGACGTGATCGTCTCATTAATTTCTGAGTACCTTGACGTTAAATCACAATCGGGCATTCGAAGGAGGATAATTACAACAAACAAACAAAATCAGTCGATGGTTCCAACAATTAGTTGCACATCCCGTGCTGGCGGAGTAGAGCTGTTGTCATCACATCAGTTTTCTTCACAAAGGTGAAACATCCTTCCTAACCCCGTTCCGTGTAGCAAGAAGTCGGACTTCAACAGGGGCAAGTACTGAAAGGGTTAAGACATTTAGTCTAATAAACTTCACCAGACAGTTGTATGTAAACACGATTGATAGAATATATGAAGGCTCTGCAGACGGCTGGATTTCTGTCCTGCCCATCTCAATACACACCTGTGGTTTCTAAGCAGAGTTTAGCAACTTGCTGCATTCATTTTGTACGCCCATCGTCTCTTTCAGTCAGAAATCCCAGTACAGAAATGCTGGTTTAGAAGCAGGAGTTAGTTTTTCCTTATTTATAGTGGGGAATACTCCTATAGGTCCTACACACAGAATAAATGTAAACAAAAAACCCTCGAAACCTTGAAAATTATGAAATTGGAATAGTTTGTGCATTTTCTAGCATTGCGGGTTTTTGGTTTTCTGGGTTTTTTTTCAATTTGTTTTTCTTAGCTAGTGTTCATTGGTTATCCCATAAAACTTCCAGTTGGATCTGTTGAAATTGCTGGACACCAGGCACAGTACCAGGAGATGGAGGGACTGACAGTTATGCTTCCACAGATGAAACTACTATCTTGCTAATCCCAGCTGGGACCCTATATAGCTACTTTTATATGCCTGTAGAGCAAAGAAAATATGGAAGACCCTATTTTAGTGGGGGAAAAAATGTGGAAATTCTTTTGGCTGCTCGACTGCCGTGAAAGCAGGGTGACTGAACTGAATTTAAGTCATAACAACTGAAGAGCAAGGGATCGGTATGGCTAACCTGGGAGGCTGGGATTTGTTTGTGGAGTTCCTGTAGTACATTTAAATTTTATGTATGATTTGTAGTCACTTGCTGAACCAGAAGGCAAATGCAACTGAAGGGGAGGGAGGATGTGGGCAAACTATTCTTGACTGCAAAATGGTGCGTCTCAACCCTGGCTTGGAAGAACCAGTTGTTGGGGATGGAGTAGCTGCAATTGCAAGGCTCTCTCTGAGTGTATGAGCCTTTTGATAATGCTGTCACATAAATGCCGTGTGTTGGCTCATTCTGTGGATTCTTTTTGCACTGGGAACTGTACTAAAACTTCTCAGAGGTTTATGAAACTGCTATTAGACAGAAATATTTTTTCTAAATGGGATTAAGTTCAAGATTCAGTCTTTAAAGATTCCCTACATTCCTTAAACTATCGCAGTCCATTTTCCGTGTGTATATACCCACATTTTTTTTCTTAACACTCTTCTTTAAAACCATTGGTGAAAAGTTGACTTTTCTTTTTGGTCTCTTTTTTGATCTTTCTGGTGTACTTCCCCCTTCTATTCCAAATGTCTTTGACTTCTCTACTCTCTCTTACTTCTCGCACAGAAATTAAATATTATTCCAACAGAGCACAGCAGAAGTAAAACCTGTGTATTTTGACATGATGATATATCCCAGTGTATTTGACCCAACGTTCAGAAAAAATCCTTACTTCATGCTGGATGATTCATATCAGGAAACAACTTTCTGTAATGTATATATTTTTGTGTAAATACTAAATGTCACCCCTGTATCATAGGTATCAATTGTGTGTATGTGACAGGGCACTGACCATGATAGCATTCAATACGCAAGCTTGTCAGTGCAGTAGTACAGTTGAGATTTAAACAATTTCTTTTGAAAACTTCATTTGGAGCGTCCCCCACTGCAGTTGTCATCACATATCTCTTTTTATGCTTCTGGTAATGGTTCCGTGTATTCGAGGTGGATCTTAGGAGAACTGTGCAGTTGCAGAGGTTGAAAATAAGCTTCAGAGTCTACTAGTTCCAAGTCAGGCCTGGGTGGTAGCTGGAAGTGCCATAAACATCTGACAGCAGGTCAGATGACCACATAGAGGTCTCATTCCAGCTCATAATGAAAGTGGAATTCATCATATGAAACACAAATAGCAGTTATCAAAATCCTCTGTGACCATGGGTTTTTCTCCCTATATTTAGAAAAGGAAATGCTCTGACTTTGTCTTTGCCCAAGATTTAGGAAAGGACATTAAAAAGTCTCCTTAGCAGGGAGATGAAAGAAGAACAGATTTGGGATATAAGGCTTGAACCATCTCCTGGTGCCTGGAGTTCAGGGACATACAATCTCTTCATAAAGGCTTCATTTTAGAAGTGTTTGAGGGCTTTTCCTTCCACTTTTCCCATTGGAAGGCTGATTCCAAACCCAGTTAATGGCTAGGAACTTTATTTGCCTTCCCAGCCTAAATATATTCATGAACAACCTTTATCAATTTGTTTTGTGACACCATTACCTTTTATCTTGAACAGTTCTTTATTAATAATTAATAGATTATTAATTAATATTTAATAGAAAGAAAACGTATCCTCCCTTACCTTTCCCCTTAGCTATTCCTCGTCATTTTGCTCGACTAAACAATCTAAGGTCCTCTAATCTCCCTTCAAGGGAAAGAAGCTCTCTCCAAACTGATTTTTGCAGCCTTTTTCTACACCTGGTCCATTTTCATTTTATGATGACGATGGCCGAACTCCAGCTTGCAAAGTGGATGTGGCTCGTCAGCTCTCGCAATGTGTCTCTTTCGCTGATTATCCAGCGTTAGCGCTGCTGCCAAAACGCAAGAGAAGTGTCTTGCCGGCACTGCGAGGTAAGAAAGTAGAATAAATCGGCACGGGATCGATGTAGAACGCTCTGATATGTGTGATGCTACTAGCTGTGTAGCCGTGCCGGCAGGAGCTGCGGACCGAGGATGCGGGACCAAGGTAGGACATGGTCTTTCGGGGGGAGATGCGCAATAGGAGGGAAGGAGGGAGGGAGGCTGATGAGGTCGAAGCAGTATTTTGGAGAGGCGTAGGGCGCAAAATGCGAAGGCGAGGGGGGGGGTTGCGTCCTTTGGGCTGGGACCGTTTTGCGGCGGGCTTATAGACCGTCAGTCAGATGAAATGTTAATGTACGTAGCCTGGAGGCCATCTGTCCTGCTAGCTTTAGCACCCTCGGCTGTGTCTGTGGGGCAGCGGGCCGCCGTAACACCTGAGCCGTGGGAGCACGCCAGCCGTGGCGCGGGGAGGCTGGTTTAGCGCGATATTCCACCTGGGTCCATGAGCCCTTCTCACATAGCCGGGCTGCTCCCGGTGCCAAGGCTGGCTGCTGTGGTCAGCCTGACCTTGGATGTCACGGCCAAGCGTTGTAGGCTTGGACGAGGGGCATATAAACAGCGGAAAAATCTCCCAGACTCTTGAATGTTTGTCAGGTACGTAAATATCTCAGATTATTTTCCTTAAATTAGCCCTATGGGGATCATTTATGCAGCAGTTTTATAACTAGTTTCTGCATAAAATATAGTCCTGGTACTCAGGTTATCTTTTATGTAGTCAAACATTTTCTTGTTTGCATGCTAATCTAAACTCTTCATCACTGAATAACTTCAGCAGCCGTAGTGTGGTTTTCTTCTGGTGCTTTGCTTTGGAAAAGAAAATGAATGTGCCTGCTTTTCTTAATCATAAATTCAGTCTCCTGTTTCTTTGTTATTATTCTTTTGATGTGAACAAAACTCCAAATCCGTTTTTTGTGAAATTTAAATAGCACGTATATTTAAGAACTGCATATGTGTGGTAACAATGAATCCTCTGCAACGGGATGCTTAGTAAAAGCTGGGGCAATGTCTGTGTTCTTTCATTTTTCATACTTTACTTTTGATTGTGTCTGAGATATCATTTCCAGCCTCAAAATAAGTACAGGATTTGCTGTTCCAAAGTGGTAAATTGATCAACTCAGACTTCTAGTTTCCTTTCTTCAAGGACCTCTTTTTAATGTCTCATAGAAAAGTATAACCCTGGTAAAGGAGCCTGGTTGACATAGGATTTCCAGTTTGCTGGAGTATGTTGGGTTGTGCCGAAGTTTAGGATGTAAGTCTGTCTCGCTGAAGAGTACTTCATGGCATGGCAATGAAGAGGAACGCTTCTGTATAAGGTGCACCCATGCTATAATGTGAGGGCTGCAGCAAATCTCTAAGCACTTAACACACAGCTATCATTACATCTGCATCTCTATATGTGCTATATGTACAGCACTGCACGTTCCTGAGGCTTCCTCAGCCCAGATTTCCAAACTCTTGATTGCAGCCTGCTTGCCTGTGGTTAGAGCTTCTAAACTAACCTGTATTTAATTCACCACTACTTCAACCTTTTATGCCGTGATGACTGCCCTCACGGTTGTGAATTCTTGGCCAGAGAGCAGTGAGATAGTTGCACCTATAGGCTGCGTATAGAAGCGTTACTACGCCTCCGCTCTTGCTTTGGGGTGCAAAGCACTTAGATGACTGACACAGTGTCACTGCAAGCATTTGTTTGGACCCAAACCTTTTCTTTTCACCTAGTCAATGGTAGGAGGGATGCTGAAGGTAAAATAAAGGTAATTTTCTTATGCAGGCTCCAAGGAGCAGGGCAGGTGCCTTCCCCTGCAGAGGCTGTGCCCAAGGAATGCCTCAGGGAGGAAGGAAGGGACTTCACTGTGTCACGAAACGTCTTTGGGGCCCAAAAACTGCTGCCACGGCAGCATTTATAACCCAGTATTAGTCCAAGACCCAAGTCGGGACAGGGTATCGACTGAGTGCGGTATTGGGGTATCGCAGAGGTAGATATAAAACCTGTCCTTAGGAACTAGCAAGGCTGAGTCTAGTGCAGGCTATGACTTGGTCTTTTCTATGCTTCTGGGTTAAGCAAGATCTAAACTCCTGGTTGTTGTTAATGTCAATTGCTTGACTGCACGCGTATCTTCCACAGCAGGCAAAGCTGCTGAGACATAGTATTGTGTGGCGCCCATAATGCCACTTCAGAGTTACTTTCTATAACCTACTGGCACCTCCGATTTGGTTTTTTCCATCTTTTCCTCTTTTTTTTTTTTTTTTTTTTTTATATTCCCTTCTAAAACTTTTAATTCAA
>JAVJGG010000008.1:29199455-29216568 GCA_035590195.1 Aviceda cuculoides | reverse complement strand
TTTTCCATCTTTTCCTCTTTTTTTTTTTTTTTTTTTTATATCCCCCTCTAAATCTTTTAATTCCAGATTGAAAAAAAATTGAAAGTCTCTGCTGTAGCAGTACCTGGAATGATAATTGGATCAAATGAATAATGCACATTTATACTCATAGTCTGAAGTGTTCCAGTTTATGTGATGGATTAATCACCTTTTCCTTGTGAGTTATGTCATCGCTTCCAAAATAATAGCTTAGTTTACATAGAGCAGCTGAAGCCATAGACAGCTGCCTTATTAACTGCTTGTTCATAGCAACTCTACGAAAACAGAATTTTAGTTAGTGGTAATGGTTAAAGAAGGTGGGGAAAAAAACAAACCCAGGAGGCCCCAGTTTACTTGAAATAATGACTTTCATCAAGATGCAGTCATCATTTTTTAATTATGTTTTGGTGGTTTGTGTATGGGACTTGTTGAATAAAGTAATCATGTTCACAGTTAATCAGGACGTATATGATTCCCCCTCAAAAGTAGGGAAGCCAAATGGTGGCAGATGCAGATCTTACTTCAGCTGTGTCCTGTATGTAAAGAAAAAACAGCTGGGAGCAATAGTTATTATCATTAGTGACACCCAGCCAACATATGCAGTCTTTTGGACTCCATCATAAATATGAAAAGAATCACAGTTCGCAAAATACAGGGAACAAATGTTTTTTGTAATAACTCATCCCTGGCACCAAATATCAATATTTTATTTGAAGCTGTAAATGAGCACATTACAGAACTGGATAATTTTAGATTAGGGTAATTACCGTGTGGATTTCAAGGGGTGGGCGAAAAACAGAACTTTTGCAAATTGTTCCCAAATTCACCTTTGATAGGAGAAAGGAGTAGGGGAAGACCTGAAACAGGGAAGCATTTGTAAAGGAAAAAAAAAAAAAAAAAAAGAAGAAAAATAAAGACAGAAAAGAAAAGGAGTAACTACTATTAAATGATTGTTTTTGTCAAAGTATTTGGGTTTGCTCTCTGAGGTATAATAAATATTGTCCAAAAGGCAAAATGTGCAATTCTGTAAGACAGACTCAAAACACTACAATCAAATCCTCCAGCCTGCTGAGAATGTTCAGTCTACCATAATTTAGAGTTTGTCATTAATAACTGACAAGCTTTACTAACATATTTCTTTTTCCATCATGTATATGAATTTTTAATCAAATTGATCTTAGCATACTAAAAGTATGATCATTTGCTAGGAAATTTCATTGGGAAGGAATAAATACATTGAAAAATTACAATTCTGAATGCTGAAAGACAACTTTAGACTTCCAGAAATGTATTTTCTGTGACATTTACAGTTTTCCATCATCTTCATGTAGGATTGTGACATGTAAACTCTTTTCCCAGCACAAATTTGGGTTATAAATCTAAGTCTGCAATACCATGTTCCAGAGTTAATAAAAAGAAACCAAATTTCTGTTGAGTCAACCTCTTTTTTTCTGTTCAGAGTCAACTTCTGTTTTTTTATTTAGTAGATGAGTCCCATTGACTCATGCCTGAAGGGCTAATACAAATGCAGGAACTAACTGTATTTGTGTGGTTAGCCACACTAACCCAGTATACAGTCTTCAGCTCTGAAATTAATGCCTAGGAAAGAGTACAAGAAGAGGGCATGGAGGTATGGTTATTTCCAAAAAAATGCTTTGTATTGCTGCACTTCGTCGCTCAAAGACTAGCGGAGCCAGAGGTGATAGCCCTTGACAGGTTATCTATCATTCCTGTGAACTGGTCCAGCTTTTCAGCGCACGTAAACTTCTCGCAGTTATGGCTTCCCATGGCAAGGACTTGCACACGATTTAACGACGTGCCGTATGAAGAGCCACATCTTTTTGCTAGTTCTGAATCCACCACATGCTAGTTTCATGTGATATGCCCCAGTTCTTTTCTGTATCTTCAGATACGCTGAACAGTCAGTTGTTCCTTTCCACCCTCTTCATTCCTCTATGATTCTGTGAATGTTCTTGTCACATCTCATCCTCAGCCATCTCTTTCCCAGGCTAAAAATCCCCTCTCTGCGTAGTTATTTTCACCCAGAAGCTGCTCCATGCCACTGAGTGTACTTGCCACCCTCCTGTTGGTCTACTCAATTTTACCATGTCTTTTTAGGATGGAGAAACCAAGAGATAAAGCTGAATGTTTTTGCAAAGAGAGAATGCTATTTCTGTTTGTTTTCTTTTCCTCTCCTAGTAATTTGATTTACTTTCATGAGCACTGAGCTGAGCTGTTCACAGGGCTGACTGTTGTGACTCTGAGATCTCATTTGCGCCTGATAACAGTCTACCCAGACTTCCATCACCCTGGGTACAGAGTCATGATTGTTGGCTTTTTCCATATCTCCAGCACTCTAAATGTATCTGTCTTCATTTTTACCAGCTAATTTATTGCTTGGACCCTGAGCCTCATAGAGGGCACCTGTATCAGTGGCGTAGGAGCAGGAAAGTGCTTTTGAAGCAAATCTCCTGGTCATCTCCACTTACTGTGCATTTGTACACACTGCAGATGATCTGAGAACCCGTGGACTTGACTCCTTTCAGATGTAATTAAACCAAAAGATAAGCTCCAGAAGTTCACCTTGAGTGCCCTGTCCCCAGACATTCAATCCATGGGAGCAGACTGGAATGAGTCCAAATTAAATTAAAAAAAAAAAACAACCCGAAACAAACCAGTCCTGAAATGGGGATCATGTGTGGTCTTCAGCAGCAACTGTTGCACTATACAGATGTGCTCCTGCTGATCCTCCTTTCTTCCTAGTTTTGACATGGCTTCAAGTCCTATAATGCAGTACTTCACCCATTGCCCTCATCTTTACTATCCAGAGCAAATTAGTGTCATCTACAAGCTTTGTTACCATACTGGTTACTACCTTTCAACTTCACTAATAAATATGTTCAATACCTGGGGTCGCCACACCATTCCCAACCTAACATCACTGGTGACCCTCTTCATTGCAAAAATGGATGTATACCTTCTGTTTCCTTTCTTTAAATCAAACTTGCATCCTTTTGAGGACTTAAATCTTATCCTATAGGTGTTTGGATTTTTTGACACCCTTTGGATGAGAAATTTTGCTGAATTCCTGACTATATTAGCCAAATTTACATTATCCATATGCCCAATAGTTCCTTCAAGGACTGACAGTGTGATGGTGAGGTATGACTTCATCTTTATGGAAACCGTGTTGACTGTTAATTTTTATCCATGTGCCCGGTAAGTCAATTCTTTTTTATAGTCTTTACCAATTTGTATCTTTTGGACATATAGTTCCCAAGATCCCTTGTTAAATCCTTTAAAAAAATTGGCCTTACATTTTGCATGGTTCAGTCCTCTGGTACCAGAGTCGTCTTTAGTGAAGACTTACATGCTGCAATTAACACTTGTGCCACTTTATCTTTCATTGCCTTTTGAACTCATGATTAAATACCACCTTCCAGTTACTGATCTTTCTGTTTATTTGCTCCATAATACCTTTCAGTAACACGTAATTTGGGGACAGATTCTCTGAGTGTGGTGTTTGAAAATTTCCACCACGAGAGCTTCCTGAAATTCCTCCACAGTGAATGTAGATGAATAAAATGTATATTAGTTTTTCTGCTCTTCTGAATGTTCCTTTTACACCCTATTTGTCTGTTGGCCTGTCATCTGGGAATTATTTTATGTTCATGTGTTTCCAGTTCTCTGGCAACTAGACCATACAATTTTAATTCAGTTATCAAAGTGAATGGCTGAAGACTTTCAGATATTCATTTCTGGGAGATGTCTTCAGCAGGTTGTATGTGATGCTCAGCTTCAGCCATCGAGCATGGTGCAGCAGAGAATATTTGGTAGAAAAGTGTGACTTTCGTTCCACATGTCCTATTGCATGGCAGCAGTCATCTTCTGGCTCACATTAGAGGTCGTTACGGTTTGTGCTAGACATCTGTGGTCCTCACGAGGCTTTGAAGCAGCCGAGACTACACGGTACAGAGGGAAATGTGTCCCCCCTTCCCCTGAACTCGTTACTAACCTGCAGTAGGAAAGGGGTCTTAAAAAAGTCGATCTCTCTTTAATGGTAATTATGCAGTTTTGGGGTCAAGATATTAGACCAACGTCACTGAGTAGGGATGCACTTTCCTTCTAGATCTTCATATACGTGCCGTTTCTTACTAACTCTCTTCTATTATTGTGACTGATACTTTGAGTCTTTCTTAAAAAATAATTTAAAACTAATTAAAAAAAATCTTGGCTGTTTCCTGTAGTTGTTCTGTGAATTTGAATACTCAGGATGAATATTTCAGTATCTGCTTTATATTATTCTTTTTCAATGAAAGAGAAGTTGCCAAAAGTAAGGAAGGGAAATACACAGGTTTGAGAGAATGGTATATCCTTGAAAATTGGCATAATCAATAACTGATCTTCAGCATTTGATTTAGTGGGAAAGGAAATCAGGGACTGGTCTTGAATGAATATGATGTTAAGGAGTGATGAACAAGTTGGCATAGTTAATATATACTGTCTCACTAACCTTGTGGTGACAGCAGTGATTATGATATAAAACCTTTTTAACTTGCAGGATTATCACATTTCTCAGTACTCTGTTTTTCCGTTTCAACAGGCAAAGTTTCACTTATTGACGCATTTGATTGGGGATCTGAAGAAACCAATTTTCTGCTCTTTTTGAGATGGAAACTAATCTTGCTGGACTTCTATTTAAGAACTCTTGACAATGCTTATATTTTATTTTAGGAAATTGTTTTCATTACTTCAGTCTGCTGAACCAAAAACCTCCAGGCACTTTATTCAACTTTAGATACGCAGAGTAGGATAAATACATAAATTGATGGTGTGCAATGATTTATGATTAACTTAACCTTTCGCTGTTTTGATGTCTAGTTTTTCCCATCTATCACACTTAGGATAGAAGTAACCACAGTGAAGGAGTAAAAAAAGGAAAATAAAGTGCCCTAGTCATCCTTCTATCAAACAGGGGCCTGAGAACTCCTCCTCCTTCCATGAAACTTCTGATTACTGTGAAGCCGTAACTGGCGTCATAAATATAACAGGATCTGTGACGCAGGGCTCCTTGGTGTCTGGTCTCTTAAACTCTTTTAACTAATGATGTGAAATCCACCTCAAGATTAGAGACAAACAATCTAATCTGGAGAATCGTTCAGGCAGCTATTTTTTGAATACTTAAAAGAAAATAAACCTAGTATTGTTATTATATTGAGTAACAGCCTCTCCTTTGTCAAATGACAAACGGGCTTCACAACCACAATCTTCTTTGCAGTTGTTCTGCCAAAACTGCTAATAAATTAAATCCTTATTGTTAGACATATTTATGACACATTTTGCTTCATTTCTGAGCTACGTGCCCTTTTTTTTAGTACGGTTGGGGAATTAACATACTTCTGTTACATATTTATAAATCTTAAATATTATTAACTTCGAATCACAGAATTAAGTGCTAACCCTGATTATTCTTTTATTGTGAGAATGGAATAAGCGTTTGTGCATTTAGTTTACAAGATAACATCTGGCGCGGAGGGTGCCAAACAGCCAGCTATTCTGCAAACCGAGTGCCAGAAGATGACTTTTAAACCAAAGTCTGTGCTGCAAAGACAGTGCTGCAATCCTTGGACGGAATTCCGAGGATGCGAGCTGCAAGGGGACCGCAGCCGCGCTGTCAGCGGGCAGGAGGCACGCTCCCCCCGCACCTCTCTTGCCGTGCAAACGGGGTTAGGCACCTGCTATTCTCTACGCTCTTCTTGTAGATATTAATAGAGTGGTTGAGGCAGGACTCCGCTGAGTCTCCGACCCCCTTCGAGTAACCCCCACGCCAGGGGCATCGACGAGAGAGACGCGGTCTGCTCACTCCCTGCTTAATTAGGGGTAGCTCTAGCTCGGTATAGATCGGGGAAACCGAGTCTTTGCATCTGCTCTTCTCCCTTCTCAGTTCAGCACAGGGTGTTCAAGCACAGCCCTTAAGGCACACCGGGCCCATCCGCCCTTGGCGTGGGGCAGGATTTGTCCATTGCTTTAGCGGTTCCTGGCACGGATGCCCAGGAGCAATCTGGAGAGAGCTGCACTTCAAAATCCATTTGCAGACTGGTAGTTACTTCTCACCGTTAGCGTTCAGGAGCTCACGGTGCCTTCTGAGCCAGGAGTTGTTAAAACACAAGTACTATTCACTAGACACTCTCCCAAGATTAAATATCCATGTTTTTCCTATTCTTTTAAGAAGGCAAGTCTGTGGGAACGTTACTCAGCCTGAAAGCAGCTGATGCTGGTTTTCTGTGGAAATGAGCCTGGAATGACAGAGACTCTTGGTCTGGCAGTCCCCAAAGCGTTAGAGCAGAGAAGGGCTAAGAACCAGCAAGTTGGTAAAACATCAGATTTGAAATCAAGATTTTGGAGATACAAAAGTCTCTAGATGAGTTTATATGTTTTTTTAGACATTAGCAACTTTCCTTTCTTTCCCAGGAAGCTTTATCTTCAGTCCCTGGGTTCCCTCGGCACACCAATTGATGTTTTCTGTGATCAGACTGAATCTAAAGTTTCTCTTTTTAGTAACTTGAAAGGATCTGAATGTGTCCTATCTGTACAGTTCTACTGCCATAGAGCAGCATACATTGTTTAAACGTATTTATGTTATTGTTAAAAAAGAACTTATGTGGCCAAATAACAAATCCACGTGATCTGCTGATGAGCAGTTTGCTTATAATTGTGAGTGTATCAAGTACTGAAAAGCATGTAAGAGTTGAAGCAACAGTAAATCAAAGTGCATTTACATGCAATCAGACAAGGGGCCAGTTAAAAGCCTACAGAAATGGAAATGGTGTAATCCCAGGCCTTCCAGACAGGACAGGGCAGACCTGCTTTTAGCGGTATCACGGCCCCATCAATACTACTATAAAATTTACTTTACTCTTTCTTTTTTTTTTTTTTTTTAAATTGTTTGAAAGAATTTTTTGCCTTCCCTAAATTTTTCCCTCTCTCCTGCTGTATCATTTCTTCTTCCTTACCTAGTCAAGCTATTCAGAAAAAAAACAGCTTTTTGTTTCTTTTAATGATCTGGAGCAGAATTCTTGAGTTCATGCTGTTCATTCTTCAAACACTCTGTTCTGGCCCAGAGAGGATTAGTGTAATTCATGTTACTACAGTGTTGGAAAATATTATTGGGAAGGGAAAGAGAAGTTTCAGTTGTATTAGAGCATTATAACATTGCCTTCACACTGCATCTTTGGAAAAACAATATATTTCTAACAACGCTGCATGGAATCTCAGCTGGAGTTGACTATATAGCAGTATGTACCTCATGTTAGATCTAAATTTAATCTGACTGTAGTCAACCAAAAGCAGATGGAGCATTAGCCATATAAGTGGAATATAAATAATAAAGGCAGCCATTTTGCTGGGACAATGTTTAACAAAACACTTCTTTCCTATTCAATTTTCCGATTGTTATGTTGTTCTAAGGGACTGATGGCAACTGATCAGGCCATTTTGATGAGGGTTTCTGACTGACATCAGATTTCATTAGAGGCATTAGCATTGAAGGGAAGGGTCACAGCTTGGTCATGGTTCATTCTACCTGCCTGTCTCACTCAGCAACAACCAGGAAATGTCCAGTAATTTTCTGTTTTTATGCTTCTTTTAACGTTTTAATATTTCAGATGGGTAAAGTGCAAGTTAATCATGTTTATCCATTAATAAAAGGTACATAAAGCGTTTCAGTTATTCAGTTGAATGAAATGATTTCAGAGATGTGGTAATAACCTTAAGTGATGTTTTGAATACACTTCATATAAATTAGATCCATTAAACGGGACAAAAGTGGTGTTTTGTAGGCATCCACTACTAATTGGCATGTTGGCTAATTCCTGTAGCCACTCTGAGTGCATGCTGGTAGCTCTCCTTCATTTCCCAAATTTTCCCATATCCTGTACCTTGTATTGCAAATAGCACACCTACCCCAATTTGCCCTTCCCAGGCAAAGCCTCCATAGTTTGGAAAAACAGACTTTCAAGACCTGAAGGATCATTGAGCTTCTTTCTGAAGTCAATGTTTTTATTGCCTGCGTGAATTTCCAACTGAGTCCAGGAGGTGCCCAGAGATGAGAAGTATCTCCTTCCGTTGCAATTCCTACTTGATTCAACCCTATGCAGATCAGTTTTCAGCTTGCAAGTGGCAGGGGGCATGAATGCGAATATAGTGATTTTTCTGCCCTTTTGGCATCCCTCTGCTGGTACAGTGAAGGAAAGACTGTATTAACCTGTCCTTTGTCATTTGGGTCAGAACGACACGTGTTGAACGGTGGACCACTCACCCAGGCATTGCATCCAGAAATAGAACAGGCAGAAGAAGAACAAAAGGGAAAGGGCTAGCTCAGAGGAAGAGCTATTTAATTCTGTGGTGTATTTTGAAATTTGCCTTTGTGGAAAATTAAGGGCATGACCAGTTCAAATAACGTAAACTGATCTTTATCTGACCTAACAGTCGTCTTCCGGAAATTAATGCTAACCCCCATCTATAGTAAATAATACTATAATCTGTAGTATTTGAATTATTCTTCTTCATCTTCTTCTTCCTCAATAAATGATGATTGCATTAAGTAAATATTTAGCGATTAGATACCGTCTCTGTTTTGGCTTTTTTCCCCACTTGTGGCTTTGAGCACACTACAAAAAGACTCAAAACTGTGTTTCGCTCTCCCATGCTTTCCAGTTTTTTCTATGTAAATATGCAGTTGAAATTTCCTGTTGTATATTTCTGAACTTGGCAGTGAAAAGGCAGTTTAAAAGCCAGTCTATGTAGCTTACCAGAGGATAAAGGAAATGAGGAACAAGAACAGGCTATAGCTCCAGTATAGATGTGGTTATACAGCAGAACAGGATATTGCACTTTGCAAGTCAGATTTTCAGCACTTCTCCTATAAGCAGTCTGGGAGGGGCGGTGGGGGGGAATAGAAAATCTAGTGACCAGAGATCTTAATATGCTGGAATTTTAGATGGTCATTAAAGACGCCAGCTTCTGTTTTGAGAGGTGAGAAATGCTTTGGCTGTCATTGATTAAGTTCTTTGGTGCAGAACTCTTTGCCGAATTAAGCACACAAATAAAAACATTCTGTTTGGCATGTACATCTTTAATGTGTCACTACTGCGGGCAGAAAAATATCCACCTTCCTGCATTTCATAAGCTTCAGGCATAGGGGAAATAAATATGTACTTGAAAGCATGGTACAAAAGATCAGAAATTTGGTTTTAAATGTAAAAAAATGATACTCCCTTTTGTCAGTTGAAGGTAGCAAATCTTACATACATAGTCATTGTTTTCTCTAATTCTAGACTAGCAGCAGCACCATACTACTTTAGCCTCCACCCTCAACAATATATCTTGTTCTCTAAAATGTATTTTCTCTCTCTAGTGAGAACTCTTTTTGTTCCTAAACAAAGCCCTGAAAAGGTCACATTGAAAATTTGAGTTCCAGGTAATTCAAACGTAAGCCTAAGTTAAAAAATGATGTGTCTGCAGCTTGCCAAGTGCTATTAGAATCTAGAGTGTTAGTTTAGATTCAAGTCGAATAGAGCAGTATCCACTGGGAAATTATGCTTTCCTGAGAAGCATGTATGGATTTTTTCTTCCTGTATACCTTTCCAATAAATATTATGATAGTAAGATTCTGTTTCCCATGAATTCTTTATTTAGGTTAAGTATGATGTGTGAACTCTGATTTCATGGTTTAATCCTGATCCAAGTAGTTGATTTTTTAGTTTATCTGCTAGAGAATTGTATTAAAACACACAGCAGGCTCACATGACAGTCCTAATAAACATGGTTGGTAATAACACAAGTCCAGATATATAGTAAGGAATAAAAGTGAAAATACTTGAAAATTCAAAAGAGGAAGAATTTTGGTTTTACTGTTCAGATCCATGGTGGTCTCTGCCACTCCACATGTAGACCAGCCTCTGAACACAGGCAAAGGCTTTCTTTTCTTCTACTTCGCTGATTCCTTTCCATTATACATCTAATATCTGATACAAAGATAAATAGTCAGTACCTACACTTAAATCAGAATAGTTGTAGATGAAAATAGGGTGGGATGAGAATTTTGACCGCTCATGCTCCGTAGAAGCGCTCCAGAATGAGAAGCAATGGCTCACTGTTTGCTATGTTACTTACTAATGGCCCAAATCTAGTTTATTCTAAGCCTACCTTTTGACATACAGACCTCCCTCCTTTTCTGGGTACAAGTGCATTAGCCGAGTGTGCTATCTTTTTGCAAGATTAGCTTAATGTTCCTTGTGTTTCCGAAGTCTGGTGAGTACAGATTCAGTCCTAAGAGACGTTGATAAGCACAGCTCTCTCTGCGTCTGTGGGATATGTGGATGCATAACATCTCGTAGGCTGTGGTCCATCCTGGTCTTTGGAAGGTGGTTGTCCATCCTGCAGTCTGACAGCCATCTTCCTCTGGACAAAGTGTAAGCTCACTAATAACGCTGAAAAACACATCCGTATAAAGGTGACTGACATCAGTTGTGGGGCTGGGAGGCTTTGAGTGTTGGTCCAGACAGACTTTGAACGCAATGTCGGCGTTGCAGAAAGGCTTTCTGTGCCTAGTGCCATACAGCTGAACATGGTGGCATTCAGGCTATGAATGAAATTCTTCTCCTGTGTATTTTGCACTCGAAAGGTAAATGTGAAAAGTATTAAAACTAACAGACAGAAAAGAATGGGGGATGCGTGTTGGTAAGCATCACTTAAAAGGCCGTTCTTCTCTGAAAAGTGTTGGTAAATACACTGCTATGTGACTCAGGAGATCTAATCCCAGAGTGCATTCAGTGTGCTATCTTCAAATGTTAACAATAAAAAGAAAGGGTTTTTTCCCCCTTGTATTTTATTTGTGTTAGCACAGCAGAGTCAACATTGCTAAACGTGAGCTCTCTGTTCCTTTTCACCTGTCAATAGAGTAGTTCTGCACGTTCTGTTTACAAAGCCAAAATCATCCTCCACGGTGCGTGCCACTGCACTGGCCATTGCACAGCCAAGGCAGGGTGAAGGACAAGAGGCTGGAAAGGACACGAGTGGGCAAATTGGACTCACACAATTCCTGTTTACTATCAGAACTAGCCAGAAGTTTTTTGGCCAGTCTAGAAAATGCCATATTTGGAGTTCCGATGAACTCCAAATATTTCACCTAGAACATGTGGGGTTCGATCATCTTCAGGAGCAGCAATCCTCAGTTCGACTGAGAACATCAGTGCTGTCATGGTTTGTGGCTATAGTGCCATGATCTATAGCAGGATTTCCACATTTCATGGCCAAGAAGTGCAGAATCAAGGAACTTTTAGAAATATATAATGGTTTCTGACTCCACTACAGAGACATGGAGGCCAAGCAAACCCCACCTTGTTCCTAAGCTTTTGAGCTCAGCCTTGAACACACGTGTGATTAGAAGTCAAGACTGAGTTTAATGGAGAGTTGTGCAATGTCCGAGAGCAACACATCAGAATCGTCCATTAACTTAAGCATCGTTCTAGAAATCTTACCAATCCCGTTGCCTTGGACTTATCTGGGAGTTGAACAACGAAGATGCAGTACTTGGCATGCTGAGTATGAAGCACCCTATCCCTGAGAAACGGGAAAGGGAAGAAGGTTTTTGTGGTATTTCCTAAGCTGCTGAATTGACATGTTGAGTTGAAGTCCGCATAAGGTAATCATATCGATACTATTTAAGGAATGTTTTTGTATTATCAGATAAGGAAACAAAACAAAAATGTCCAGCACATGTTCGTGCTGCCTCTTCCTCTCCTGACAAGGCTAGACCCAGTCGCATCCATCCCAGGCAGCTGAAGAAGATTTCTAGGGGCAGGCAAAGAGAGAGGAGTCCATTTTCAAGATGCAGCTACACAAATTCCTGGATTGTCCTGGGATGTTGTCCGAACAAAAACATAGTATATGCTAACGCTAGTACCAGAAGCATAAAAGGTTTTTAACACAGCCTGCGTTAATGGGGGTGAATAAAGGCATTCTTCAAACGCAAGAAAGATCAAAAGAAAAAGTAAAAGAGACTTCTGAACTGAAGGCTATTGGCAGGAAAAAAACAGTTGCACTGGAATCTGCAAATAAAGATATTAAACCACCCTTAATGGTGAAATATGATTTTATTAATTGGGACTGCCTGTCAAAACCCGTTGAAAAATTGCCAGAGTACTGAGAGAAGAGTTCATGTCCCTTGTTGCCAAGGTCACTTTGTAGCTAGAACATCCCTGTGGGCATCCTGGAACACAGCGGCACAGCCCCAGGCCTGAGCGACATCCATTGCAATGCACAGACCGTCTCAGCTTTACTCCTCGGAAACTCCTAAAGAAGTACAACCGGCAATTTTGGGCCTTCCAGATTGTTCAGTGGTAAGCGAGTGAGTGACTGAAACACATCGCATTCATCTCAGTGCAGCCTTCTGGTTTTTGGGGGTGTATAGATACCTGTTCTCTTACAGAAACAATACATGCTGTAAACTCATAAAGGGCAAAAATCTGACTATTATTTTTACCGGGCAGCAGAACTCATGTTGTCACCTGTCCCCTGTGGCTTCAGAGCATCAGATTTGACTGCTCATCTAAATGCAAAGATGAGCTATGCTATTTTATATTTATCCCTTTCCCAACCCGTGTTGCCCTTTTACTCCAAATGTCAAGTCTTTGATGAAAATACAACTGTCATCATGTGTTGGTTCTTGTTCTTAGGCTTTCCAGGCACCTGGATGTTTTGCAACAAGTCCCAAACCTTTCTTAACCCATGGGTAAAGATTGCAACTGAAAAACATAACACAAAGCGGCTTTCTTCGTGATTCAAAGTATGCTGTGAGCTGGCTGGTAAGATCCCAGCATCAAGGAGAAAGTTTGATAAGATTTCAGACTGCTTAAGTAGTTTCTCTCAGAAATGTGCCTCTCAGTAACAAATTTATTGAGGTAGTGGAGTTGTTCCATTTACCTATTACTGTGTGAAGTGCAGAGGGGCCCAACTGCAGTGCCGACACCATTTAAGTAGCATTTTTAGCACAGATTTACTGCTGGGAAGCTACAAGCTCTAGCGTGTGGATGTATATATGCATGTGCATACATGCACGGACACGCAGAAGCCTGGCTTGTTTGCGGAGCAGGCGCAGTTCTTTGACCCACGCTGGACACGTACGTCTTCTGGGGCCTCTTGGTGTAATCCCGCGCTCTGCTGGAGCTGGGTGACGTTAGGATTTTGCGTGGACGGCTTGGTTAGTCCAGCCTTGTGCACCACCAGTTTAGAAGAGGAGAGCACGAAGAACACCGCGGGGGTGGTGGGTGCTCAGCCCCGGCTTTGTACCGAGACCTCCAGCTCAGCAACCGAGGAGTTACTCACACAGTATTTCTTTAGGAACTGCAGCCGCTGCACAAGTAAGTAACTGTCTTTTACTGGCAGCTGTGTTATGGAAATTAATTTTTTCACATTTTAAATCTCGCCTCCATGCTTTTCCATTACTGTTTTGAAGAACTGCGATCCTCTTCAGTTGTTGTAGCCTGACCAAGTATGTATTAGCAAAAGGGCAAACACTGAACACGAAGCTGTGATGAATTTTGTGTTTCAGCTGCTTTTCGGAAAGAACCTGTAAACCAGATAAATTTGGTCTGCAAACAAAGAAACTATAAAGCAGTCACAGATGTTGTTTCTTTTTAAGCACAGTGTAAATAAGAATATTCATAAAACTTTTATGGACTGCATCTGTACCTTTTTTCTGCAATGTTATAGAAAAAAATTAATAACTCCCTTCCATCTTCAAATAAAATACAGAATTTTGCCCTACTTTCACGGTGAAAGAAATAAATTCTAAGTGTATCTCTTATGTTCTCTATATATGCATCAGTATACAACTCCTGGTAGCCTGTAAAAATAAATGTTGACTTTTGCATCACCTGTAACTAGTTAGACTAGTGTCACAGAAAATACGAAAATCTTGACTATACAATCACATCACACAGGTAGTAACTGTAGTCACACGTGTTCAGGGATGACAGAAGATCCTCCCTTTTCTCTTACGAGCATCTTTTGTGTAGGTGCATCATGTTTGCATAGCCATAAATTAGCACAATGAAGCCTTATGGTACTCAGTAAGATTTATTTTTCACCCCAGGGACTAACATTTTTCAGATTTTGAAGGATTTTGGCTTTTATTACAGGAGATTTTAGAGATTCTCACTGAGTCTTTTGTAGTTACGACGCTGATAGTGGTTAGATTAGAAATTTGACATCTGCAAATTTGTAACAATAATTTATATACATGTAACAGAATATCAATTACTTGAAATTAACTGCTTCTAGTGCTGCATGTCATGCACAGAAGTAAGAATGGTGTTGAAGTGAAAACAAGTTGAATACTTGGGTCAGAATTTAAAAAATAATAACAAATTGGAAAAGGTGTTTTCTACAATCTGGTGTGGATGTCCTTAGAAAATAAAGACCCTCAGTGTTCACAAGCTGTTACTGGGCATGTAATTGTGTTTAGTACCTGATTCATCTTCTCCAGCTGAGCAGCAGATTTATTGTGAGCTAAAATGAAAGATACTGTATCAGAAAATTTAGAGTAGCTCCGGTTTGCTAGACTTCTTTCAATTCTTGTCTGGGCAAGGACTTCTGCCATAAAGAGAACTTTAAAAAATACAAGAAATATACGAAATAAAATTTCCATCGGTCATGCTAGCACCCTCTAAACGTATTCATGACATGGGTAAGCCATACACGTTTTTCAGGCTATCCTTTATGGCAGCTATTTGCAGAGGTCGTGCAGCAGGAGAAGCCATGAGGGTGCTGTTCAGCAGAAACAAAGGAACGTCTCTTTTCAGTTTTGCACTGTACAGCGTTCTTTGTTTGAATCGATAAGGCTCGGTAAAAAGTACAATGTACTAAATGGTTTATGGAAAACCACTTCATAAGTCTGGCCTTAAGTGGCCCACCTGTAAGCTCGCTCAGCAGGTAACAGTGGCTGAAGAAAGAAGCAAGAGACCTTCATTCAGAGGGTACAGTGAAATACGGGGAATATTTAGAGGTTGTGTGGTCTTGGAAGTTTAATAGAATTGAGATACTGCAAAATCAGAACAGCTTGGTCCTTAAAAAAAGAAAGTAATATTTATCTGCAAAGCTCTATCTCACTTTCGGGCTTTTTTTTAAATCGTATGCAGTCCTGTTTTGGTTTTGGGGGATTTGTGTGTGTGTGTGTGGACAGCTTAATTGCCCCTGCATACTGAAAATACATTGTTTCTTTAAAGATGTTGCTTAAAAACATCTCAAGATCCCCAATCTTTACTAATATAGCAGTTGTGGTGACAATCCAATCACTCAGTTAGCAAGCCTGGGAGAAAAAATAAAGTATTTCTCAATATTCCATTCTCTATGTTACATAAAGCTCTTCATGGTATACAGAAAATAACAGAAAGTTCAAGGGATTATGTTTAAGAAGAAAAATGAGAAAAAATAAATTATAGTAGAGAAAGAAATTATAACTCTAGAAATTATAGATGTGTATTAATAATAATTACACTGGAAATTTCCTGGGCATACTCTCATGCTTCATTTCTTATTTTTGGCATTGAGTTAATGCTGAGGTTTTGTATTTCTATCCCCTTTTTTTCTTCCTTGCTTCCCTTCATTCTTTTCCACCCCAGGCCCCCCTTAAGAAGCAGAAAAAACTATAAATGCTTTAATGATGCTTTTGTGGTACTAAACCACTTTCAAAACACCTTTAAAGCTGTTCCTAAATACCTCAACCTTGGTAAATCACTTTAACAGTACATTCTTATCTGTGTATCTGTCAAAGTAGGTAGTCATGGCGTCTTATCTGTGCATGTTCAATATCCTAAATCTGTCTAAGATAAGGACAACAAGGAAAAGGGACTAGAAAATTGTAAGGTGTATGAAAATGTTAAAAATCCCAAGGCAAATTTACTTCTGTGTAAACCCATTTAATTTTAGTGATTTTGGTCTCTCTGTTTGAAAGGGTAAGTGACAGGTGGGTTTCATTTTGCCCGCGTTTGGACCTCTCCAATGCAGATGTCTACAATAGCGGTATTTCCCTGAAGTTCCCAGCGTAGTTAGAGGAGAGAAATGGGCACGTCTAAAATAGGTCAGATGAACTGACTGCCAAAACCCACTTATTTCTCTCTTGTGCCTGTAAAAAGAGCCTCAGACAAGTACCTAAAATGTAAATAACTGCTTTGCAAATGTCCAGCGTTCAGCAAGATGAACCACACTCATACTGTCTCACAGATATTGATTAGTAAAGCATATTAAGCAATAAGAGAGGTGTTAAGTGCTGCTCAGGTACAAAGTTCCTGCTTTAAAAAAAATCACTGTCAGATCAGACGACAGAAAAAGAGTGGAACAAAGGCAAGATTTTATCTCTTTTTTGCAGATGGGAAATAGAGGCATGGTTAACAAAGGTTAAACCACTTTCAGTCATCTGGAAATTAACCATCCCTGAGGTTAATGGGAGGGCTGAAACACTGAAATTCCCAGCATGCATCTGTCCCAGTTAAGCTTTACCAAATACACTGGCCTATTTTTGGTGTCCAGGCTGGGATATTGATTTTTCAGGACATTTTTGATATTTTAGAGTACAGGACGTTTTCATAGCATTTTATATGTTTCAAACACAAGGGACGGTGACTTCAATCTACAGCTGTGCTCCTGCCATGTTGCCCCCAACTCGAAATGAAGTCGTCTGATTTGTGTAGCTCGTCCAACGCCCCAGAGATAACTTAAAACTGCCAAATCCAGAAACTGGCTTTCCCTACTGAAATCCCACTGCCTTTACATACAGTCTTTTTGTTGCAGTTCCTCCTCCTATTCCCAAAATAACTTTAGTCTTCTGCAACTAACTAGCTGTGAGGCCTGCAGAAATAAATAAAAAAAGAAATAAAGTCTTATTCACTTTGCAGCCCAAATCTAGTCAATAAAAATAACTTATACTGAACTGCTGAATGCAGCAGACATTAACATAGAGTCCCATGCATAATCTGTATGATAATTATATATATATATATATATATATATAAAAATATATAAAAAATGCCTACAT
>JAVJGG010000008.1:29175559-29199355 GCA_035590195.1 Aviceda cuculoides | reverse complement strand
TCCCATGAATAATCTGTATGATAATTATATATATATATATATAAATATATAAAAAATGCCTACATTGGAGTATTGCTTACTTCCTGGGAGCTTGATTTAAGACTCCTTTCATGTATCTTCTTTTAAAATACAAACTAAGAAAAGGTGTTTTACATACTGCTGCTCACAGGCTAACCCTAGGTTGAAATGGCTGGACTCACAGTTTGTACCTCTCCCGTTTGAGTTAGTCAATCAACTGATGGTAATAATAAGCTGTCTGCCCTCCGGGGACACCAGACATTAAGGGAGGACTAAGACAGTCATTTTCCTTGTGAACTTCAGAGACATTTTGTAAAAACAGAGGAATGTGAGAACTCAAGCTCTCAAGGATCAATTCCAGGCTCTGAAGAGAGACATGTAACCATTACTTACAAACTCGTTTGATTTTTATACCTTCCAAGCTGATGGTTATTCTGCCACTCAAACATTTCCTCCCCACCCCCCATCCCAATTGGTTTTTTTTTCCCTTTCTGCACCTGACCTCTTCTTACATCTTATATTCACCTTGGTCCCTCTTCCTTCTGCTATTTACTTTTTTTCACACGATCAGGATGAGTAGGTTTAGTCTACCCTAGTTGAGTCATCTGAAACATAGACATTGACATTTGAGCCAGCCTCTCAGGGCTTCTTCTGTATTCTCTGCAGAGTAATAAGCCTTTCCAGGGACAACTCATACCATCATAAAATACACAGCTGAGATCAGGCAGATCTAAAATATGCATCTAAGATCGGATAGCCCTCAAGAAGAACCTCTTTTTTTTCCATTGACTCTAAAGGGTCTATTCCAGATCTAAATGTCTCCTTTTTTAGGAAGCAAAAGCTAGGGCACATGAATCCCATCTAGAGCTTCCTTTTCTCCTACGGTAACTGTATACTAGTGCAGGGAATAGACTAGGCACAAAGTATAAGATTCTTTGTGGTCTTAGAGGTAGCTCCCACAATCAATAAGAGCGGTCCTGGAATAAGGTCAGTTTGTCAGGAGATACAGTCGGAGGACTGGAGCTTCATGGGCTGGGGGACACTCAAGTGCAGACATCATCTCTGGAGAATTCGGTGCTACCAAAAGTCTGTATGTATCGATATGTATGAATTCTCTGCTGAGGATGGGAAAAGAACATTTTTCAGACCCCAGCTCTATGCAGACAAATTTGAATAGCCTCTCACAAATATAGCAAATGCAGCCTTGCTTGACCCTGCTCAATATGCATGTTTTTCTGGAGACAGTGGAGCGTTTTAACAAAAGAAAATATGCAGAAAAAATATCTCTGTCAACCTTGTTCTCAGAAACAACCCAATTGTTTAGAAGAACTAGCATAAGTTGATTTTAATTTTTAATCTGCCGGGAGCAGGGTGACAGGAGAGGATAAGTGAGGGAGAACAGCCCAAGGCAGACACCTCACATGGAAAACTTCAGCCTTCGTAGGTGGTGAAGTTCTAAACTACAATTACAGTTCTACAGCATTATTCAAACTTAAGTACGCGTGTCACTAGAGTGGTTTACATAGAATATTTAGTGTATAGTTTTCTTTCACTGCAATTCAAGATCTAAGAATAGAATCTGTATTTTCAGATGGGATTGTTTTTACCAGTTTAACCAGCCCACTGTCATCACTTACTTTCCCCGTGTTCTTCACATCTCAATGTATTGGAAGTTGTTTGTAAGAGGAGGCAAGCAGAAATGCCAGGCTTTTCAACCCCCTTCCATTTTCAGTCCAGCCTGCTTCGCTCTTACAATATCAACCCTTCTGGGAGTCTCTCTACATGACATGGACTATAAAAGGTATCAATAACAACAGGAGTTCCTGCTGTGGAAGGGTACTGTAATTGCAATTGCCTAGGATCTGGAGATTCATTATGGAAAGGCGAATGTTCTGTAGTCTGGATCTCTTGGGTATTTTCTGTCTCTCCCTAACAATTCACCACTTCTAGAGTGAGGGGGTTTTTGTTTATTTGCTTATTTATTTACTTTAAAAAATAACTGAGCACAAACCAGTGTACCTCCCAAGTGGCAGAATATCAGAAGTGGAAAAAAAAAAATGCTACTGACAAAATAATTTAAGAAATAATAATAATAGAAGATTAAATGTTTTACATACATCCTCATGTTAGTCTCTGATTTAAAGCTTGATGACCACACACTTGGACTGCATTCCCAACAACTATTGAGAAGACATATTTCTCCTTGTGTACATGAAATAAGACGTGTTTGTATAGCTGTAAGTCCTGGTTTTGCAGTGCAGCTTGGTACTCATAATAGAGGAATAAATATTAGGTTTATGCTAGATAATTTTAACAGCATTTGAAAAACAGGACATAATAAAACATAAACATAATATTTAAAAATATAGGCATGTATTTTCTTTACTTGCAGGTCCATATTTCACCTCTGTACACAATGACAGCTTGCTAAGGAAAAGCACATTTGCAACATAACTTGCCTGCAATTATTAATTCCTTTCGACTTTTTAAACTATTCCTTTTAAATGACTGTAAAGTAACCTCACCAGAAAAATGTTTCTGTCTCATTGTTTTTGGCACTGTGCCGTATTAAGGTATTGTTAGTTGTCTTTTCTCATTTTGCAGTTCGTATGGATATATGAACACCAAAACTAACTGCACAAAGCACTATTCCCTGCCTTCTGCAGGTGTTTAACAACTTCCACATCTCAATAAAGCAGTTTATGAGAGTTGCAGGTAATGGGCACCGCTTTGAAGATCATGCTACTAACTTATTATTCTACAAATTTAGATCAATTATTCCCACTAATTAATGCATCTGTGAATATCCTGCACCAAATCACATATTAATGGTATAAAAACTATGTGAGTATGAATTAATTTTTCTAAAAAACCAGAGTAACTGTAGAAATAATTGTAGAGAGTAACTGTAGAAATAATTGTAGTCTCGGAAGGCTGTAAAGAGTCCCTGTATGACTGTTCAGATGTAGACCTCTGTAATTCCATGCTTTGCATGTGATTCCTCGTATGTTTGTACCACTTGTCATGGCGAAATAACACATTCCTAAATGAGCTCTTTCTGTTACAATACAAGTATTAAATAAAGCTCAATACAGCCTAGAGATAAAATGTAACATTTAAATGCTGTTATTTTACATATATTAAGAAAGACCTATTCTCAAAGCTGTTTCTCCTAATGCTTGGAAAAATTGTTATTGAAGTCATTTTTGTGATAACCCAAACCCCAGAAGGCTGTTGGAGCTCCTGAATATCTGGACATTTTAATTCATTTCAGTATAGCTGTGCTCCAATTTATTCCAGCCTTGGCACTGGTTGCAAAAACACTCCTGCCAACCCTGAACAAACCACCTAATCCAGTCCAACTTCACCAGAAAGATTAATCCTTCGTGTGACACTGCAAAGCAGCCAGGCACAGCCATCCTCTTAGAAGCTTGGCTTTTTCAAAGGGCATGACGACCAGCTCTTCCAAAATACCCCTCAGGTACCCCGTTTCTGTGCTGAGAGACAGTTCTTACTCCTAAAGGCATCAACTAAATGTTCCACTACCAGCCACCAGAGAATCCACCTGGAGCTGCAAACACCTTTTGTCCAAGGTGTTTTCCTTTAACCACGTGCATCTGTCCTTCTAGCCATCAGAGCTGTCCCAGAATCTCACAAAACTCTCTTCTGTCCATCCGTCCGTCCATCCGTCCAACGCCTGCGCTATAGAGTCAAACAGATGGATCATAAGGGCTGCAGGTGTCTGGTGGTGGTTGTAGGTCCTCCAAGCTGCTAGAATCCTCTCTGGTATCACATTTTCCTCTTGATGTCAACCAGTTTGGCACACACCCATCCATCTACTTAAATGCAAACACAGCTGCACCTGGATAATCTTTTCATAGCTGCAGGCTCTCTCCATCACAGCAGAATTACTATACTTTCTTAAAAGCCGTCCTTACAAAAGGCTCCAGAGTTCAGGTCCTGCAGACAGATGAGCTTTGGTAGGTCTAATTTGCAGCAGTTTAAGACCTTGCGATATTGAATTATTGCTTGGTAATTCAAGAATAATTGTCTGAGATCACTGCCCTTGAAGTGAAGAGTAGCAGAAGAGGGATCATGTGCTTATACCTGATTAGCCCCAACACAGAAGTTGGCATTTTAGCTTGTACCAACAGAGGAGGTAGTTATGTGGTATTATGGGTAGGATGGATATTGAGTAAATGGGGTATAGGCACGTGTCCTCTTCTGCTACCTCCGCTACAGAGCCAGGCAGGAAAAAAAGGACAGTTAACAGTAGCAATATATGGAATTGACCTACCTTTTGCATGCAGGCTGGAGGTTTCGATATCCATTTGTGTTTTACATGTCAACCGGTAAAATGGCATATCTTACGAGAGGTCCTTTTGCTGTTTCTTTAGAGTCACATCCACTCCACTTAAGTGTCTGCAGTAAATTTAGGCTTTTTTTTTTTTTCATACTGAGTGCATAGGAGGAGTGCAACAATGGGAGAAGAAACTGGATTCTCTTTCCTTTCCTACAATACCAACAAAGTCCTTTATTACATTTAAATCATTGTCACCTATGCAAATATGCTGAAGACAGAAAGACTGCACAGCTGTCAAAGAGCCTACAGGTTTTGAAATCAGCAGGGTAGCAGAAGTATAAATACTGGCCTGATTTTGTTTGCCAGTCCTTTGATACTAGTAAAGATGCATGTAGAGAAACGTCTATCCTGTTTTCAGATCCCAGTCTGATTACTCAGAGCTGGGAATGAACCCTCTCACCATTTTTTTTTTTTTTGCATTTAATATGAGACAATTCATCTGAGGCCACTGGTGGACAGCAAGGGTGAGCCTAAACATAGACATTCAAGTGTCCCTTTCTTAGTACTAAAATTGTGTTGAAACTGGGTTTGTCAATGCAGGTTAACAAAGCAATAGGCTGAGGTGTTGAGGGTCATTTTTCTCCTGTGTCATCACTCCAATGCACCTTTACAACCTCTGCATTGCTACGGAATTGTATGCTAAAAAGTGTGCTAAAACATGCTTTAATCTCTTTTGGAGAATGGGGATAACTTTGGAAAGCCTCACATATAAAAAAAGGTGTAGATACTGCTTAAAAAAACAGAGAAGGTGGTGAAGTAAAACTCTTTGTTTATTTTTAACTGAGTTTGCCTTTAGAATACCCCAAGTGATTTGACTGTGCAGTTCTAGGGATTTATCACTTGCCAAGTTTTATATTTTTAAAAATCAAAGCCCTTTTTTTGAAGACCACTAACAAGCACAGAAAATGTCCTTTGCACTGTTAACCACGTAAAAGTGACCCAGATTTAATTTGTTTTTAAAATTTATTTGTGGCAAGAAAATACTCCCAGGCTGAAGTGTTCTTTGCCAAATGTAGAGAGTCTCTGGGCCAAATTCTGAAACCAGTGAAAAACAGCACTTGTTAGGGGAAATTCTGGCATTGTCTTTGCCTACCTACATGTTTGTGGGCATTGTAGTGATGTTCACTATTTCACTGCATTCAAAATCAATGTATTTGCCTAGTAGAGCCATCATTTTATGAGAGTTTAAAAAATTCTTCATTAAACTCACTTTATGCCTCTCCAAATCTATATTTTTTATTGATAGTGAAAATAAGATAGAGTCACTGGAAGCAGACAGTAAAACCTGTATGCATAGGGCAGTTTACTTACTGTTTATGCTAAGAGAATGTATGATTGTTATAGTTTTGATGAACTGTCCGGGTTCTGTTTATGGAGCGGATTTTTATCTGTCAGTGTTCATACAGTACTTCACTGAATGCTTCTTGTCTGAACCCTGGGGTACTCTATAATTCTTGAAGCTAATAGCAAAAGGCATGTCAGACATAAAATAGGAAATGTGGAACGTGAGGTTTTGAGGAGTATTCCAGGTGATTTTGAAAAATATATCATAGCTAATAACAAGAAATGCTCCTCTAGGGTAAAGAAAAAATTTAAGGAGTGAGAAGTGCAGATATTCTTTAAAAGAGGTTTTAGCTAGGATGGGAGAAACAGAAATGAAGTCAGTAATATGCTTGTGAATAATGAGGGAGTTACATTTGGGGCATGGATGTTAACAAATTTTATATTTCGGTGAGGGTGGATGGAGAGAGGTGACAGGAATCAAACCAAATGATGGAAATCAGACTATCGGGTTTGCAATTTCTGTGTGGGAGAAGAATCTCTTCCTGTAAGTCTTAGCCTAGGACTAAGGATGGGAAGAGAGCAGAGGGAGTGCAGCAGAGTAATGGAAGAGGAGGATATCAAGTGCATATTCAGAGATTTTTAATCTATGACTTGTTATTCAACTCTGAGTAGGACATTAGAGCTGTAGTAATGATGGCATGTGAGCTTCAGGATGAATTTTGAGGGACGAGGTTTTGCTTCTCTATGGTCAGATTTTTATTCATGTGCTACTTACTGGGAACCGTGTGGCAGTGATGGCTGGGAGGTTGTGTCTGTGCCCTTCCTTACAGAGCTTTGGAAAGGATCAACCTATAGTTTAAACTCTGTACCTCGTGATTTTGTGAATCTGGTGCATTTGACAGACCGTATGAAATTTCACCTCAGAATACCTAACTCTTTGGTATGTGAATGCTCTAGGAAAGAATGTAAAAAAAGCCGACCAGACTTTCCTTACTTTATGTTTTTCTTTAAGTGGAAGAGATGTCAGAGTGCATGTTTTACCTGCGAGTGTGCTCTTTTCATGTTGTTCCCTCCACACCTGCCTTCACTACATCCTCATTTGTGTTTTTTCCCCCTCTTCCGTCACATAGTTTTCTCTCCTTCTTTCCCCAGCTGACTCAGTCTTGGTTTTTGCTTTTTACGTATATATTATGTTGTGTAAATGTCTGCACAAAATGCATGAGGGAGACATCTGCTCACTGCTCTCTGCTCACAGCTCTGACTTTCTGTACTGGGCAGAGGGCTTTCTGCCACTGATGGCAGCCCTCTAGCCCCAGCCATTCAGCCAGTTTTTAGTCCACCAAATTCTCCGAAATTCTGTTCTCAGCATCCTTGGAAATCCTGTGCAAGGTTTCTCACAGTGGCTCGAGCTTTCCCCTCATACGTGATGGTAGCCAAAATCACAAGGAGGTTTGTCTGGTTTACCTCAGAGATTGTCTAAGGTCATTCAAGAAATTCTTGTAGAGCTACAGAATAAAACCAGATTTCCTATATTTTAGATGTTAAATTAAACTTCCTGCCTCTGCTGCCTTTACTGGGCAGAATTATAACGCAGACCTGTATCTGCACAGAGACTTTTCTTTGTCACAGCCTGTTTTTCCCAACTGTATTTTAAAGATGTGTATGATTTTTTTAACAATCCTTTGTATTTTTCCATTGTGGGTAACTGAAAAGGCCAGAAAATGTAACGCATGAGAACATCCTGCCTTCGGACAGCTGCATCATCACAAGTGTGTTTTCATCCAAAACACTTCTAATGGAAAAAGAAATAAACAAACTTGAGGAAGTTCTGCTTGTCTGCTGCAAACCATTCTTACTCCTTTTGTTAAAAGCCTCACCTGAGGAGGACTTGGCTGAAACATTGAGCACAACCTTGCTAAGAAAAGGCCGTGGGAAGTGTGTGGGGAGAGACTGTAGAGCAGACACAGCTCCACGGGTAGTACAACTGCAAATGTTCGTGCCCGATAAAGGCACAGCGGTTAGTTGGATTTCCTAGCTTCTGAATGTATGTATAATTGCATAGTCATAACATACTTGGAATATAGGACTGGTCATTTGTATTTTAGATTGCCTTCAAAGTGGTGAAACCTTTCTTCTACTCCAGACTCAACTGATAGTCCTTGCTTGTAGTGCTAATTTTCTTTCCTGTGTGATTCCCAAGCATGTCACATGCTTTGACCTAAGAGATACTGTGAAAACCCTGCTTGCCTTGGGAGTCAGGATTCTCTCAGTAAGATTCAATCAGTTCCCTTTAAAAATAGACTCTGGTTAATCTTTTCTGCTTGGGACTCAATTCTGATGCCCCAGAGGACTGAAAGAATTATTATTATTTTTAATCAGTACTTAGAAGGGGAGGAGGGGAACCTGGAAAAATTCGCATTGATTTTTATCTGTATAGATATGTGTGTGTATATATCTACCGTCCACACTGATGTCCTCCATACCGCTGTTGGCGCAGGCGATGGTTACAGTAGGTGCAGCAAAGGACCTGTGTTTTCCACATCTCTGAGTTAAAGGAGCTTCCAGTTAAAACTCTTTTTAACCAGTGAGTGCTTACAGGTGTCCTAACAGGAGATTCTTGGAAGGGGTGAGCTTTAGAGAAAATAAATGAGAACTATAGTGTTATTCTTTTAGTCTGCAATTGTCTGAAGCTGTTGTCAATAGAAATAGGTGCATACATTTGTCTTCATTAATCATTTCAAGGTGTTGCTTTTTGATGCAGCCAGCCTTAGCAGTTCACAGGCACTTTAATTTTCCAATTATTGTACCTGTGGCTCAGAACAGATACTGATTAGTTTCACATTTTGCTCTGTGGGCAGCTTAATGTTCTTGTCACCTTACATTGAGTTTTAAATGTGCAGAGTGTAAGAGAATGTCAGATGTGCTCCCAAGTCTTCTGAGTGAGGCTCAGCAAGTTATGATGTTTCCAGGTACTCTACTGATAGGTTTCTGAAAGATGGATGAAAGAACAAGGTATGGTTTTAGGATCCTATCATGAAAGTAACAATTCCTCTGGTAAAGCGAGTGTGAGTTTTGTGTTGTATCCTTTTCCACACAAATTTTTAGCTGGAGATGAAGGTGATGCTGTTGGGTGCTCTAACAGCAATACAAAAGAAAGTCACGATAGCAAGGCAAGAGCAATGCTTTTCAATATTTGCACACAATTACAAGACCTTTTCAAGCTGTAGTAGTGAAAGCAAAGGGGAAAATAAATTTTGAAAAGCCCTGAACGCAAAGATTAATTTTATAACAAATAGAAATGTTGCCTGTCTCCACTTTATCAATTGTGTACCAGCTATGACTCATCTGTGCATGCTTTTTTTGTTTCTGAATATTGCCATGGAAGAAATCCCCTCCAAAACACAAAACCACACTGAACATCTGCTGTCTAGGTATTCATTAGTTCTGTCTGCTCTGCTTTTGGCTAATTGCCTGGGAGTGAAGTTGAATCATTTATGGGGACTTAACCTGGTGCCAGTTATAGTAGTAAAGATCATGTAACATTTTGATAAAACCCAGGAAATGTCAAACATGTAGCCTCCCAAACATAAAGTTTATTTACTGGTTTCTCATGCACTTTGTTTGCCTACAATATTGCCTGCACAACTGATAACAGAAAACGTATTTAATAACTACTCAGTGCTAATATGCTGTAGTATGCATGACTGACTAATTTAATTTATCTCTGATTAAGCCTATTATGTTTGAGATCACTTTACAGAAGAGACTTTTTTTGCCAGCTGTAAGCTTATTTGAATTGTAATATAAGTTAATAATGTGTGAAATAACTACTGGTGCCTGCTTCTAAATGTTAATTTTACCAAATGACTTCCTGAGTTAGCGCGTACACAGCTCATCCATTGCAATGTAGTTAGTATGTTGTTTGGACGTAAGGTTGCGTAGGTAAAAAGGCAGATGCATGGCAAGGCGATAAATGGCTGTTGTTTCTGCTGAAAAGGAACACAATCATAGCCCAGTCAAGGGTGGCACAGGGTCTGCATATTGACATCAGCTAAGAAGAAGCCCTCATGCTGTTCTTCATCTTGAAATATTTGTTTCCTACAAAGTGCAAAGGGGAATAGGGACTTCTCGTGAAAACATAGAGGGCAATACATGAAGCAAAAAGTTGTGAGAAAGACAATCCTGAGTGTGTTTAAATAGGAAAACGGCCATTTGGGTGGAATTCTAGATTTTTCTCAGACTGAGGTTGGAGCTGGAAAAGAAGTAGGGGAAAAAAAAGCAAAACAAATCCAAACAATTACACCTGAGAAATAGGGGAGGGGAGAAAAAGAATGTAAGTCTGCCAAGGCAAGCTAAACTTTTTTTCCCTAGGAAAAGGAAGACTGTTTCCTGTTTCCCCTCCGCTGTTTTCTGGGGTCTAATTGTTAGAATAGGCAGGCTCGTTTCGGAGAGGGAAGCAAAGCTTTTTCTGTGCATAAGCCATATCCCAGGGCTACTGAAATGAGACTTTGCAATGCCTGTGCTTTAGCCACTTGTTTCTCTGAGAGGCTGCAAAGTGCTATCAGTTGTTGGTTTGGAAACAGCTCTGTGTTTATCAATTGTTGCTTTTATGAAAAAACATAATTATACATATTCTTGCTTCAATACATGTTTATTTTAAATCTGCTGAGAAAATTCAGGTGGAGGGAATGAAGTCTTCTACCTTGTTGAAAGAAACAAGTGTGATAGTCTGGGGTTTAGTCTATGAGATTATTTATAAGCAAAGACATCTAAATTATGTGTACTTTGCATTTAAATATATGCAACTCAACTGAAATAAAAGGAAGTCAATACTTTTCTGCGTCAGATTAGTGTATCTCTTCAAATTACAAAATATATAGGATACTGTACTTACTGTGTCAGACTGAGCTGCCAAAACAATGTCACTTGCCTAGCGTGGAAAGAAAAGTATGCTCCACATAATTTCTTTTTATGTCATTCTGTTCCACCCTCCAAACAGTTCTGGAGTGTGATAACATGTAGGATGTCAAGCAGTATTGTTCATATTTTGTCATGCTATCTCATATAGATCAGTTCTCAGCAAGCTGCACAGCAGCTCTGGTTTCAAGGTCTCTTTTCACAGCGTGTCAAATCCTAGCTGGTGGGACAGGACTTTGGCAGATCCACCACCGACTGTCGGGATGGACGTACATATGCAACTGACTGCGTGGTGGTTGTACTGCGCAGAGTAAATTTCCAGTGGTATATAATTGCAAAAAAATGATATTTCTATAAAGATTTCTGGTATGGTGGCTTCAGGATTTGTCCTGTAGTACTGGCGTTACTCAGACTTTTTCCTCTTGGTGTTCGCTCAGAATAGTCAATCAAAGAATGTTGGAGGGAATGACATGACTCTTTTTCACATCAGGCAGAGATGGGACTGAGATTCTTATAAACAGCTGCCAAGGCTAAGTATTTAGGTATTATCACACAGAGGGAACGCCATACATCAGCTTCCCCTGCTCTGTACGGTCTTCCAGGTGTAATCCAGGGCTGAACGTGATACGTAGAGATCTGGAAGTGTGGTGGCACAGCTTATTTAGAGGCAGCCGCTGTTTCCCTCCATGCTAGCACAGACTCCAAAACAGCCAAGTGTGCTCGTGCTAGCTGGTCCTTGATCTGTATAGCTCGTGCCCAGAGACGGGGTCTTACTGGGGAGGACTTTCTGCTTTGAGAGTTGCATCCTCACTGGCCTGAGAGAGCTCAGGTTTGCCCCGGGTGTGAAGGCTTCTTCTATATGCTCTGCCTTTTGCCTGAGCAGCGATGGGTAGGGAGGTTATTTAGTTTATTTTATTTTCTTCTTTGAGGCGCAGGATTCTTTTAAAAATGAAAAAAATAACACTTTTTCCTTTTTTTAATATCTTGCTAAGAGTAGCAGTCTGAGCCTCTTCACCTGACAGAGAGGCCGACTGTAATTCAATTTATAGACCGGTCAGTGCTGAAAATTTTTCCTATTTCTACAGATCATACATATTTAGTGACAGGAAAGTAGAATTTGATGCTTTGTATTTCCTTTCTGTAAGAGAGAAGTTCTGAAGAATAATTAAAGAAAGAAGGTAAAATATTTGCTTATAAATAATCTAAATTTTCAGTGACTTTCACAGTTATGGGGCAGTCTCCTAGAGGCTTTGAAGTGTATGAATTGTAAATCTATTGCCCTATTATCCCCAAGAGTAGTTTTTTGGCAAAGTACATGCTTAATCAAGTCCTTCTCGTGCAAGGCTCTGGAAGTTCTCTGCAGCCCGGGTCAGCACAGGAACTGTCGGTGGGTCAGGAAGTTGTTGTGCTTTACAGAGGATCGAGCGAAGACTAGGGCTGCCTTCCCTCCATCCTCCTTCGTCTTTCTTTTCCCCCCAATACCTAAATTGAGATTGATCATTTAGCAGAAAAAAATACCACTATGAGCAATGAAGCGTAACTCAATACAATACTGAAAGCTGCTTAGCTGTCGTATCAGACTCAACTTACTCTTAAGCAAAGATTAACGAGGATAAGTTATGTACAAGGTTGTAAATCTGCTTAGTGGTCTGTGACTCTTACGGGCAAATACTGCTTCCTAAACACAGCCTTTGAACGTGGCGAGAGTCACCTTTTTGAATGACTCTTAAGTAGGAACCAGATGATTTCAGCTGGGAAAGAAAATAATGTTCAGCATACTAAAACGTGGGAAGCCAAAAGATAACTAATTTTATATGTTAGTTAACTGTGTTATGGTCTATCTTAATATAGATATATGTTGCAGAAGTTTTTTATAACTATAATGCCCCATAAAGTATTTGTTGTTACGAAGCTTCCTTTCCTGAAACAGTGATTGTTTCGCCTTTTCCTAAAAAACCTTCACTAAACAAATAATGATGTTGTACACTCAAATGTTCCCTCAAAACATACTTTTTGAAAGTTTACCATTTTTGTTTGTCTTCATTACTTTGATATTTTTGTAGCTCCTTAGTTGTACATGAAATATACATAATATACACAAAAGCAATCCGAGCAGAAATGTGCAAAATGTCCTTTTTCCACCCTACACGTAAAAGCTCTGGACTTCATGAATAACTGAGGTTGAATAAAAACCAGCATGTTTTGTTCCATGCATTTTTTAATTTTTTCTTGTTGATCTGGAAAAAAAAGACAAACCAAAGGTGTACAAAGGATCCAGCATATATAGAATTTTTTTTAAAAATAAAAGCATAGTGTTCTAGAAGACATCCCAATACATCAAATGGATTTTTTTTTGCTACGTAATTATTCAGTTAAACTTCTTATTGTTTTAGTCTACTTAAATCTAAGTGAAAAGGGCACGGTAATGTTGCAGGGGGGAACACGAAGTGATTGGTAAGGATAAGACTACATGGGGGGGGGGGGGGGGAGGGTTAATTATGTTTAAATGTCTGATGGTTGTTTTCTCCCTTTTTTCAAATTGGTCCAAGTTCCAGGATGTTTTTTGCCGCGATCGAATCCATTAGGATTTTTCTGTGGTCCTGTTCAGGAAATCCCTGTCATCAATGGTGCTTGTTTGGGCAAGATTAACAATAGCTTTCTGGCAGGAAATCTGATAGCAAGCACTCTGGTTTTTTTGTTTGGGATTGATGAAGGGCTGATAGGCCTATGCAGACCTTGGTCATCCTATTTACCTTTTACAAAAACTGACATAGTTTTAGCTTTCTTCCACTGCTCTAGTATTTCTCTGATAGTCTAAGATTAATTGAAAATCAATGTTGGTGGTTCAAAACTTCCTAAGCCAGCTTTTTATACAAAAGTGCTGATACGGCTGCTGTTTAATATGCTTCCAGGCTTCTGACAGTAAAGAAAGTATTTATCGCAGCTGAGCATGAATTAAAACATCAAAGACGCTAAGTAAACTACACCTATGTATCATGGCAGGGGTGGGTTGAGGACAACGATGGAGGGATTTCGAGCATCTGCTAAGAATGCCACCAACATGACTTCTCTGTAGAGTCATTTCAGGTTCACTTATCAAATGGTAATGCAGAGAAGAAAAGCTCAGTCTAAGGAAACACTCTATAGGACAATAGAAAAGGAAATGCTGACCATCAAAACAACACTTGAGAATCCAAATGGACCAGCACAAAACTAGAATAAAGAAGTGCATTTGGCAGACAGACATGTTTGGTGTGAAAGGGTAAACTTCAGAGGAGCTTCTTCTCACTCCTAAAGACAGAACCGATCTGTTTATTGAGCGTGTTTAGCTTTCCTGCACCTTTATTGGCATTTCTATCATTTCTGTCCAGCAAAGGACCAATGTCATTGCTGAGATTCCTCTTCAGCTTGCCATGCTTAGAAAGTTGTTATCGTCCTTTGCATAATATAGATTTTTTTCCCCTTCTTTTTTTTCCCTAATCATCAAATGTATATTAATTGCAATCCATTCCCCCTTGTTCCCTGATGTAGATTATTATATTTTATAGCTATTTTTACTTCAGTAAGCCAGTGTGACAATTTGGGCAAGTCTTCCTTTTTTCTCATTGTTAATGGTTTTTTTAGTCTCTGGTAAAATGTTCTTAAACAGGTCCCAGCTTTCATCTTTTTCCCAAATAAACTGTTTCTCCCAGCTGAATTTGCTCCTAATTGTTCTCTGGATTGCAAAATGAATCATTTTAAGGCACCAGGTATACTTGTTTTCATGTTATCCTGTTTGTGGATGAGAAACATAATGAGCAAATGGTGTCATTCATAAAGAAGCAACTGCTAATTTTTAGTTCTGTGGTAAATTTTATGTTATCTTTCAAGATTAGGTATAACATAAAATTCCTGCAAGCTAAATGCAGTTCTTACTGAGTTCAAAAAATGTCTTTATGTAGATTTTAAGGCAGCACAAAGTCTCCAGTGCATGCTATTGAAATTGAAGTCCTCCATGGTAATTCAGATTTCTCTCCTGCCCAGTATAAATTAAGGAATCCCTCATCAGCATTCTCCCCAGTGCATTTGTGGTCTGGAACAGATATCACCCTGTTTATCTTGCACAGCCTTACCTCCAAAATGACCCCGGCTCTGTCTTCCTCCTTCCATCGCACCAGGACAGGCTGGGGGAAGACTCCGCTGTTTCTGTCCAGCCAACATTTCTCCATCCTGAGGGCTGTGGCCACAGCTTGGCTGTATTGCTTGACCGGCCCGGGGAAATCTTTAATTTCCCTGGATTGTGGTCAGCGTGTAAAACTGCTTAATTCAAGAGATAGATACATTTGGTATTCTTCAGTCCAGCCTTCCAGAAAGTGTTAGGCTGATAAAGTGCTGGCCTTTACCGAGGGGGAAAAAAGAGATGAGTATAGAGCCTTTCTAAGACATTACAGAAATATAGGATAATACGGGAAACATGGGATGTCTCCACACATCCCCACGCCAGGTCTGCTCCTCCGGGAGGGTGGCGAGGCAGGGGGGGCAATGTCCTCCCCGGCAAGGCCTCAGCCCCGCCGCGCCCCGGCCAGGGCTGGCACCAGCACGACCCAAGGCCAGGCCCAAAATGGCGGCAGAACGTAACGCAGGCGGGGAGCGAGGGAAGGGCCCGAGCACGAAGGCAGCTGCGGGGCCGGGGGGGTGGGGAGAGGGTCCCAGCGAGGCCGCTCATGGCTGCGTCCCGCGTGGCAGTGGATGTGCACCACGTTCAGCCGGCATTGATCGGGCAGGACTCAAGGGACTGCTGATCAGCCCCAAAGGCTTATTGCTTCTCGTTATATCAATGAAAGAAAAGCCAGGCTCCGGGTTACCCGGGCAGTGCTTGGCATGATGATACCTGGCATCAACTTTTTCTGCCCATGGTGAGTTCAAAAAGACTATGATCTGACTTTAGTGTGCTTTTCACTTGAATTTCGCACTAGGCCTAAGTGCAAATTGTATAAGAATCTCTTTTACTGTCATTTCTAAGATGGTAAAAGACCCTCAGTACAGTCTTCCAGATCCCAAAGTAGAGAAAGCTATTAGATATGTTATTATTTTAAAATTTTAATCTGTTCTGATGTTCCTGAAATGCTCTGTCTGTAATGCCTTTTGTATTAATCATAATAAATATTTCATCCTTTATGGAGAGGGCATGCTGACGTAACGTCTAAGTGAAAGAGGCAACTTGTCTCAGCTACTTTATACTTGCTAGACTTAAAATGAATATCAAGAAGTTCCAACAGAGATGTTGTGCAGATAATAAAGGCGAAAAAATGGATAAAGATACAAAATAATAACCACACGCAGCTATTTGCTTGCTTGCTGTTTTCCAATTTACAGGAAACAGAGCTCACTTGTAGTACAGCTGTACAAATTCCGTAGGTGCAGCAGTCCCTGTTAGAAAAGTACTGGGTCGGGGGCGAGGAAGAAGCAAGAGCCAAAAAAGCATGATTTCAAAAGCAAACAGTCGTTGACTACTTGTATTTTATTTTTTTTCTCTATGCTGCTCTGTAAAAAATGGTCAACCTTAACAGGGCTAAGTCAGTAGCTCCATTCCTGTGCCTGGCCTCTGAAAAAAAGGCAAGCGCGTGTGCTACAGAAGTCGAAGCACTGGCCTGAGGGATGTGAACATCTCCTGTCTCCCCACTGCTCACCTGACGGCGGGTATGAGCTTGGGTGTATGGCTCATTCCTAGCTTCCACGTGCAACCAAGTGTATTTCAACAGGCTCTATCTCAGGTTTTGGCAACGTGCTCATATTGCAATGAGGATAACTGTCTTGGCTATAACTGTACTATGATGATTCATCTTTTCAGTGGTAGGTGTCCTGTAGGGCGATGCGCATCGTTTATCTATTACCCACCAAAATACTCAGATCAAGCTTCCCCGCTATAGCACAGATCTGCTGGTGTTCAAAGCTTGACAAAGACTTTGGTGTAGCCTTCAATATTTAGAGCAGTGCCTCGAATACGTGCCCTGGCTCCCCTTTCAGAGCCAGGCAGACTGGGACTGACATGCGCGCCTAAATAATTAATGGCTGTTTATCCAGATACTAACAATGCTGCGTGGTTTGGTTTTTTAATTGCAGCCTGCAAAGAGTGTTTCTTGGCTTACTTCTTGGCTGAGAGTAGAGTGTGGCCAGAACAAGACAGACAGAGAAGTACATATTTTAGAGCGCCAAAAAGATTGAAACAAAGCGGTGGTCTTCCTCCTGACAGCTGAAAGCCACTCCTGTCCACAAACTGTGGGCATGCTGGCTTCTCGTTGGTAGCTGTCACCTGAAGGAGAAAACGAACGTGAGAGCTAAACATCTGGGGAGAGATTGTTGAATGCGCAACAGACAAACCCTACCAGAGCTCTGGGGTAGGAGGGTGCAGATTTAATGGGTGATGTTGTTTGTGAGAGCGTTTCGTACATCTGGTTCAGTTCATGGGCTGGCTCCATTTGTGGAGGGGAGCCTTGGCTATTATTTGTTTGGTCCCTCTGTCTTATTTTAGCTTCACATTACTCAATGTCTGATTATGTTGGACTATATTCACTGTTGCTGTTGAGAACGTTTTGGACAGCAGTGAAAAAATGCCAAGGATTATGTCCATATCATTCTATCACTGCTTAGGAAACCTCTGAGAGTGAGCCAAGGCAGGCACTGGATGCTTTGCAGAAGGAAGGGTGCCAGCCTAGAATAAATAAATAAATAAATGAATTTGTCTCCCCTCTTTTCTCCCACCCAGACTGCCTGTATAACAAGCAGATGAACTGGGAGACCTCAGACACCTTAAGTGATGGCCCCAAGTCAGAAAAGTCAGAAGAGGGAAAAAGAAAACTACTGTGTTGCTATAGTCAGATGGAGTCCACGGAGGTGTCAAATTTGCAGACAGCTTAATAAATGTACAGCAGATAGTTCCCGCTAGCAGAGTTCGGGTGTGATGTCCTGACAAGATCTCCTCTGGCTGGTGGTGGTGGCGGCAGGGTGGGAATTCTGCAGATCCTGTGAATTTTGGCATCAGGGGTTAGAGCTGAGAGCATTCAGCAAAGCAGGATTTCTGTCCATGTTTTCTTTTCAAGTTTATCCAGCCTGTTTTACAGCTGTGATAACTTGCGGCACAGCGCAGTCCAAAAGCTGGTGTGGCAATATATTTATATATAGGTATAACATCAGTTGTTCATGCTTACTATCTGAAATTGTGAGGTGCTGCTTTGAGAAGAATGGGTACTTGAATTTTGGGTTGTTATGTGAACCAAACAAAACCAGACAGAATATTTGGCACATAAGGAAGTACTATATTTCATTTCATTGTAATGTTTTCAGTGGATCCAAAATTCTGTAACTATCCCAGATTCATACAGTGTCCTCAATGCTGCATATCATCTTTTTATCTTAGGTTTATCTGGAAAAAGTATCTCCATTAACCAAACCGGAGGTGATTCAGGAATACTGATTATTTCACCAAGGTTAATATTACCTTATAATAAAACCTGTTCTTTATGGATTCACTTACTAAGGGCGATACTACTCACATATAGTAGATGATATTAAAATCTTCACAAATGTTTTTGTAAGTAACTAAAATTACCGTGACATTTACAGTATTCCCTTTCCTTAGATTAGGGAATAAAGCAGTTACTTAAATTACCTTCAAAGCAAAACTATAAAGATTTCCGTTCAGGATTTACATTGAAAAAAAATGAAAACATAAAGTGCCATTTGGGGTGGTACGACTGTGTTTTAATATCTCCCATCCCCGGTGCCGTGTCGCTGCAAAGGCTTGCAAACCCAACGGGGAGGACACATCCCCTTTTCTCCGTCCCGTGCCTTTTTGCCCAGCTGCAGAGATGTGTGCGCCCGAGAAGGACGGGTGTGCCGTTCCGTGTCCAACACTACGAGGGACCGGTGCAAGGTTTTCTGGCCCTGTAGACGGAGCCTGGGGCTCTGCAGTAGCAAGGGGGGCTCTGGATGCGGAGAAGAAGGGAGAAGGGTTTGGGGGAATAGCTGGGCTCCAGGAGATGCCCTAGGCAGACCAGAGGTCAGCTCTGGGGGGAGCAGGGGAATGGATGGGGCTAGGTGGGTAAGGGCAGCTGGGCAAAAGGAATGAGGAGCTTTGCAGAGGCAGTGGGGCTGGAGGGTAAGTGCAGGAGGCTCTAGCAGGCTATTAGAGGGTGCTTGAGGTTTTTTCGTCTCTTTTCCCCCTAGAAAATCCCTCTCCATCCTCCTCTCTTTGGGATATCAGTCTCCTGGGTCTCGCAGACCTGTGTTGTCACCCTCCAGCATCTTATTTTGACTCCGGCTCACAAAAGGCAGCCCATCCTCCCCATTCGTCTCCAACAATGCCTCCTCACCTTCTTGGTCCTCCCAAGCAGGAGGAGGAAAAAAGATTTAGAAAAAGGAAATACAGAGAGACCTCCTCGAGGAGGAGCTGCGGTTGTTGCCAGGATTGGGTGTGAAAGTGGCGGCTACAGAAATGCAAGGAGATGCCTACCCTTCTCCACCAGCTTTGTAGGATGAGACTACTCAGGTTAGAGTGGTCCATCCCCATCTTTTCAGGCATCGACAACGCTTATCAGGTACCGATAAAGTAGGCAGGGGCCACCCCTGGGCAGTGCCTACCTGCTCGTGTCTGGAGCTCTACCTGGATCTCAGGAAAGAGTTTGGCTCACAGGAGACCCATTGGCTCTATTCTGGTTCTTTCAATCTTTTTTTCTGCTAGCCTCATGGAGTTACAAGGAGGTCTAAAAAAATGAAAGAAAGCAAACTTATCTCTCGTACTTAACTCAGTAGCTGAACAAAAGTAGTGCAAAAGTACTGGAATAGGTGTTGAGTAAAAATGCCCGTTGCGGTAACTATTCTGAGTATAGCTGCTCTTTCGTGACAACTCCTTTGAATTATTTCCATGTGGAACAGAGCAGCTCTGACAGCAGCTCTTTTTTAGAGGGAGGCAATTTCCCTCATATATGACTTGTCAGCTGCTAAGTGTGGGTGTGTAAATATAGCTGAAATTTGGAAATAGTGCCTATCTGGCAGAGGGTTGGGCAGTTATTATTTATGGCTGAATGGATGAGATTTACCAAGCTCAGTTTGATGGTAAACGTTGCAGCGTAGGTACATTACCCAAGCTTGTGTTTGTGAAGCACCTCGGCAGTTTTATATTGATTTCAATAATGCAGTTGTTCTTGAAACAGCTCTGCAAGTGGTGAATAAAGTATGTAATTTATATAATAACTGTAACAACATTCAGAAGCACCTCGCTTTAATTTTACTCCAGTCTCATTGACCCTTTCTCCTCCCTTTGCTTTTATGGTTGTGTCCTCCCTCTCTCATCATTCTTACATCTCATTTGGGATTTCTCCTTCTCCCATTCCATCTTTCAGCTGAACTCCCACAGGACATGGGATCCTCCCTCCATACCTCCGGCATAGGTGACCTCATTTGTTTGGAGAGCCTATTCTCTAATCTCTGCACTTTTAACTCACAAATTTATTTCTTCTTGCTTGTTTTGTCTTATGTCATCCAGTGCCATGGGTCTCGTACACATTCTTTCCTGGTAAGTCACCTTTTGGAGCGTACTCCCTGCTCTGACTTACCTTGGCATGCTCGTGGTGTGTCCGCTTGCAATTTCTGTCTACACAAAGGGCAGGGGGTCTGCGATAGGCCAGTTGCCATGTCATCTTTCCTATAAAGGCAGTTGTTTCAAAAAAAATTTAAGTTCATGGAGCCTTAACTAAGAAAGGTCTTAAGAGCTTTTAAAGGGCTAAGGATATGTCTTTCATTGCAAGCCTAACAAAGATGCAAGTACTATAATTAAGTTTCTCAGCCTTCTGAGTCCTTCCTCTTTGCCTTGAAGTTCTCCTCTTGAGAAATCACATTAAGATTTTTTCCTCCTTACTTTCAAGGTCTTATCTCCCGTTTGATCAGGATGTTTCTGAGATCGTCATCCACATAATCCGGAAAGAGTGCTAAAGAGCACAATGCACCTTTTCCATTGTAATCTCCATGTCTCAATTTCCTAAAATTAAAATAAATCCACATTTTATCCCTCATTGTATCTAAATGTATCAAAATTACAGAAGAACCTTCTCCTTTTTACCGGAGACCTTCAAGTCCTTTTATTGGTCAAATTTTCACTCCATCACAGTCTTGCAGAAGGTGCAGCAAACTCAGGGAATAATTGGTAAAAGAAATGGAGAAATCAGCAGAAGAGAACTTCCTGCTTCAACAGCAGCTTGTTTTAGTTATGTCTAATATGATCTCTAGGACGGAGGATTGTCTGTATTTGTGCCGTGTCTTTGCTGCATACAGCAGCAAGCTTATATTGAAACTTCAAGTTAGTAATTTAGCTTGAGTTGTCTGAAAGCTGGAATTTTGTATGTGTTCGCATTTCTTGCAGATGGCTGTCACACAGCAAATGTTGCTGGCTGACTGCCCTCAAAACACTGGGAAAAAAAAATCCATGAAAAAGTGAAATACTAATGACTTAGAGCCACTTCATAGCTAATAGCTAGTGAGAGGACTTGCTTCAAGGGAATGGGAACAATGAAACATGGAGTTTGCTTTGTGGTGGAAGGCTTTATGTTGTTTTTGAAGAAATACTTGCAAATTCCCTATTTGCTGGCTGACTTTTTAAAAAGCAGTCAAATCACTGTGTGATGATGACAGAAGTGATTGCGTTATTCTAAGTTTGACTCAAAACATATATTGTGTTGGACAAAAAATACGAAATTATTCAGAAAATATGCTCTAATATGCTCTGCTGGGTTTCAGTGTCTCCAGGGAGCTTCATTTTATGACTTTATCAGCTTGCCTTAAAGCCACAGAATATGTGATTCACAATTTCACCGTCCTTATTAGTTCATGCTTCTGTTGGGAAAGTGAATCAATTTCTGGATCTGATGTGTGTATAAACAGCTTCCTTTTCCTTATAGTCTCAAGGGAAATCATGAAATGTCCAAAGCATAAAGGTACACAGAGGTATAGATGAATTCCAGTGCTGAAAACTGAAAGTTAAGACATATCTAAGCATTAGAACTTTAATAAGAATTCGAAGATGAGTGTTTTGCCAGCAATGTGGCAATGTGCTGTCTCCCACTTACCAGCTATTTGTACACAGTGTGCTTTGGTCACTGGCTGCAGTAACCAGGAAAGAACAAAAGACTTAGTGAATTAAATCTAAAGATTTCCACTCCTGCTGTAGAACAGATAGGCGTAATGTACCGTTTCATTTGAAACCAAATTATGTACCAGGACATTCAGATACTTATTTCTGAAGTCATCGGTGTATAACCTCTGATATAATAAGAACTGAGAAGCTTAAGTTCCAATTATGAATTTTGATGAAAAATCTTTATACAAAAAGCAGAGATACCCAAACTAAACAGCTCTTAATTAATCTTTCCCCTCTTCCTGCCTTTCTTATTGTTCATTCAAGTGCACATGTGAAATAAGGAGTTGATCAAAAGTCCTTTGAAACAGATGATAATCTGTCAGCTGGCTTGGCTAGTGTTTGGACATCACCTGTATGTTTTGTCTGTATAATAAACACTTTAGAGATTTCTTATGTGCTGGTGGAGCACATGATATACAAGAAGAAACTGAGACAACTGAGTCTGTTCAGCCTTAGGAAAACAATTTTGAGGAAAGATCTAAATGTTATCTTCAGGATCTAAATGTTATATTCAGCTGTCTAATGGGGATATAAAGGAGATGAAAATAGACGTTTCTTGTAAGGGGAAAATAATGGGGGAGGGAATGGACACAAGCTGCAACATGGGAAATCCCAGCTGGATATTGGGAAAATAAAAAAATCACAGTAATGTAGTCAAGTGTCGGAGCAGGTTGCACAGAGAGGCTGTGAACTCACCATTCTTGGACGTATTCAAACCTGACGGTCTTGAGCAACCAGGTCTGAGCTGGCCACGCGTAGAGCGGGGGATCGCACCAAACGACTGCCAACGGTGCCCTCCAGCCTGTGCTGTTCCGTGCCTCTATAAATTCTGTTCTTTTCATCTAGTTTGCTGTTTTCATCTAGCTCTTAAATAAAGTTGAAATGTTCTGTGTTTTCAGAAACTACTGGGTTTGCTCTCGTTTGCTTACACAAATGAGAAATGGAAGGGTTGTTAAAGAAAGGATTCAGTGAACTGCAAAATCATGTACTTTTGTCTGGAACCGTGCATTTTATACATTTGGTTTATAATACCGGGTAGAAAATATGTGCTGGGAGCTCACTGCTTTTTTGAGCTGAGATATCTGTATCCATGAATAATATATATTTGTGGTGTTTTCTTTTTTTTTTTTTAACGAACAAAGCAAATAAAAGCATTCTGTGGTTGTTTGGAATGTTAAAACATGCCTGCATTCACATTGAAAATAAGCTCAAGTCTAATAAATGTTATTATTGCCACAGGTAGACCTGCTTTTCCATATAAATATAAGCATCTCTTCTTGTTTGTTCTATTAATCTGCATCTTAGTGGAAATATGTCTTTTGCACAGCGTGCTTTTGCAATACCTTTGCTACAAAAGTTTTTCTTTGGCAATTTATTAAAGTCAGGACTTTCAAAAACTCTTTTGATAAAAACTGACAACTAAAGCTGATGCTGTGTGAAATATAATGACATTTTAAACAATTTTCCAATGAAATATCCCAGATGACCTTTGCAAATTAAGAAGTTATACATTTCTATTAGAAATATTTTTTTTTAAATTTAAGTTAGAGAATTTACAAACTTTTAAAAAAAATTCACCATGAAATATCTTAGGAACTGAAATTCTCTTTGCAGCTCTACATAATATTATGGTCAATAAATTTGGCCTGATTTAGGCTGATTAAACAAACTTTGCATGTCAGAATTTCTTACAGCATCAGACAACGATCCCTTATCCAACACACAATGTGTTTTATAGCGTATTACAGCAAAGGGTGGAATATGAATATGGAATATGTACACATGGAATATGAACGCTACGTTTTATATGGATGTTGTGTTTTAACTCTGTCTGGCAGCTAAGCCCCACACCGCCACTCACTCGCTCCTCCCCAGTAGGATGGGGGAGAGAATCAGAAGGGTAAAAGTGAGAAAATCCTGGGCTGACACAAAAACAGTTTAATAGGTAAAGCAAAAGCTGTGTGCACAAGCCAAACCAGGAATCCATTCCCCCCTTCCCAGGGGCAGGCAGACGTTCAGCCATCCCCAGGACAGCCGGGCTCCA
>JAVJGG010000008.1:29026100-29174667 GCA_035590195.1 Aviceda cuculoides | reverse complement strand
ATTTGGGACAGGTCTTGCACAGTTCCTCCTTCCTGGGGAGAAGGAAAAAAATCCTGTGAAAACTGATGTTTATTGCAAGAAACATGTACAGTAAAGGCCAAATGGAATTCATCAGTGTTATTTACTTAGCCAGCAAAGGCTGTTTATCAGTATAATATACAGATCATTCTAAGCTTATAAAAGACGATGAAATAGTTGTGTCCAGACTGATTAAGTTTCACTCTTGCTTGCTTTCTGAACATTGGCTTTCTTGGCTAGTGAATAAAGCTTTTGAGGAATAAAGCTTTGGCTTCACAAAACAAAGCGTTATGTATAGTTTAACTGTAAGCAGCCAAGATTGTAATTTTGGAGACACTGGAACAATTTGTCTTCTTCCATGAAGCCTTTCTGAAGCATTTTCATGACAAAAATTTTGATGTTTTACACACACAGTTTACTCTTGGACATGAACTGCTTTATATCGTATTTCATTTTCAATAGCTTTTCCTCTACCTGCTTGTTGAACAAGAATAGGTGGCATCATTAATTATTTTGCTTAGAAATGTCTAATATACTAAGTGTCTGTGTGCTTTAATCTCTAAGTAACCATTGCAGAGAATTACAATATCCTCAAGATCTTGCAGGTTATGACAGATGGCGATTGGCACTTACTCATCATTAGGACATAAGGGATTTCCAAAAGCAGTGGATTTAGCTCCCTTTGAAAGGTTTCTCCCCCATATTATTGAATAGCAAACTTCAGAGGAGATGCACTCACGCATACTTTTGCTTACATACAAGCATATGCTATGTTTGTTTAAATAATGCTTATATATATATGCCTTCTGAAGAGGCTAGGATGATCCAAAAGTCAGCAGGGAGAATCTTTACACGTGAAGTGCAGACACAAAACAATACCTAGGAAAAAAAAGGTCTAAGTTAACACCCAGTGTGGCTGGGAAATTACTGCTACCCGGAGTGTCGAGTAAGCTCGTAATGCAGAGCTAAGCCTTACAGTAATGTCTGAAGAGCACTCAGATACAAAATCGAAATAAATATCTCACTTCTATCCATGGCTTCCTTGTCAGACTGTTTTCCTTCCCCTTTTCCTTCCACTATTTTACAAGAAACGTCTGCTTTCTAGAGAAGGGGGGAGGTTCAGCTATAGTGAGTGTGGGTTGTTCCTCCTTTTTTCTGTTTGCTAACTCTGTGGATGTGATAATCATCTCTCTATTGTCTGGTCATTGCTTTTCTCTATAGTGAAATTGTTTCCACTGCTTGTTCGCCGGCTGCGCTGCAGGATGGCAGCGTGTCCTTGGCACACACCTCCTTAGCAGGCTCATGCTTTAGGAATACCCTTCCGAGACTATACGCGTATGATATATTTATATGATTTCCGTCACGTACCATGGGATTCCTTCTGGGGTCCAAGACCATGGCTTTCTGGAGGAAGACAGCTACCGCTTCTTCATTCCGGGGCCACGGTTTCGCCGGGGCGAGTGACCGCTGTAGCATCAGGAGCACTTGGCACACCTTGACTTGTTGAAGTTGAATGCTTCGTAATGAGAAATTATGCTGCCAGACAGCAAATTAGTGATTGATGTAAGATGGAGAGTTATAGATTGTAATTGTGCTAGCAAGATATGAGATGATGCTTAAAGTATAATTTTAGCAGTATTTAATTAAGTGGAACAGTAGATTAACCACCACTATCCTGACTAAATACATATAGAAGAACTGCAAAATACAAACGCTCATTATTGCTAAGTTGCCTCTGCTGTCAGTGACTGACTTGGAGATGGGGTGATTGACTTGGAGCTGATTTAAAATTGCTCGATTGCAAATTGCATTTTAAATCTTTTCCAGTTGTTCTCCCTTAATGCAGGCAGGGGAAGGCCACTCGTCTGTTGAGTGCTGCATGGTTCACTGGGTGGGGAGAAGATGACATATTTTATCCAGTCACTGAGATATCACTGTGTCACTTCACTCTGTGTGTAGCAATTAAAGCAAAGTGAATCATTTACTCGACAAATTCAGTCTCTTGTTCTTCCCATGGAAGTACTATTATCTCTAGTTTATTTTTTGTTCAAAGTGCCTGATGGCAGATTTCTCTCATCACCTCAGTTGCTGACAAACTGTAATTAGGTATCCTTGTGCACGGCGCTAGCTCAAGAAGGTGCAGGGAGCCAGTTCCTTCACCGGTTTGTTTAATTACCTTTGTGTGCTGGCTCCAAAGGATTTTGGGAGCCTGGCCTCCCTTGCTTTGTCAAGCTGTGTAAATCCCATATCAATTATACCTCCTATTCTGGAAGCAAATCATGGAGTGTGCAAGCTTCGAAATTGTTTCGCATGACTATTTGTAGGAAGCAAACATGAAAGGAGCTTGTGTTCGGCCACAATAAATTCGTTGTTAATTTGAAGTGAATATTTATAACTTTCTTTTTACTGTTTTCCTGACACTGCTAGCAATTAATTTGGCATTCAGCTAATTCTGCGCAGTCTATTCCTGGTCAGAATTTTCTGTCCCTGTGTTTCCAATACATTTCCTACACACTATTTTTTTCCTTAATGCCTTTACAGCTTGTTTATTGGGAACAGGTTTTTAATTATTTTTCAACAGTATTGGAGACCTGATTTAATGAGCAATTGTTAGATATACTAGGGAGACACATTCACCTGATTAATGTGATAGTTAACTGAGCAACAAAATTGCCTCGTGAAGGAGCAGCTGTACACAGAGTTGAAGCAGTGAGAAAGTTTGAAGGAATGCGAAGAAAATATTTGAAGAAAGATAATTTAAAATAGGGTACCGAGCAATCTGAAGGCTAAGTATAAATATAGAGTGTTAGCTTGCTGGTTGGTTGGTTGGTTGGTCTGTTAGTTATGTGCATGTGCACACACACATGCCTGTATTTATTAGGGGACGGTTTATATAGCCTTGACTGAAAGATACTGCACTGGAGTGACGGGATATTCAAGGACTGTAGAAAAAAGTGAGGAGGATGGGTCCTTCAGGTGTGTGTTGGAGATGAAATTGTGCTGCAGCCAGCACTTTAATTGCATGCAGCGTTGGCGTCCAGCTTCAGTGCTAATGTGTGCTCGCGGAAACAGATCCATCCTTTGGGAAACGGGTCTTTTCTCAGAGAGAGGTAGCGAGGAGGGAAGAAGTTTGACACTCTTCAGTTGGCAGAGCTCACGCTGGGATATTTCTTGTCTTACTGACTTGCTCCTATCTGCAGCACTTATGTTCTCAGTTTGCAGGGCTGTGGTGAGCTTAAAGGATCAGACTAGCATGATCACCACCGAATTTTAGTACAAGATACTTCCACTCATGCATTTGGATGGCATCTTCCCTCCTCTTTGCAGGCAGAGTTTGCAAAGGGAGATGTCACAGTGGGGGCCCAGCAGAAACCCAAGACTAGATCACGGGGTTTTATTCCTCTGGAGGGTCGTGGCATCGTGGAGAGAAGAACCACGGGGAGGTTAGTGGGGAGAGGGTGCGCTGAGGCCAACGAGTGGCACAGCAGCAGGCAGAGCCAGAAGAGGAGAGTTGAAGTGTGAGTGCTAGAGGAAGCGCGACTCAGCTGGTCTCTCTCATGTAGTTCCCAGCTTTGCTTGTGTGATGGATATCTCCTCACAAGACTGAAAATATGGAATGTTTCGAAGTCACGGATGGCATGGTGTCACTCGCAAACTCACTGGACCACTTATGGCCCAACACAACCCCTGTGTCCTCAAGTCAGGCTTTGTGTTCCTGCTCACTCATATGTCAGTGAGGGCTGGGGCTTTTCTTTCCAAAGGGAAGGTGAGCTGACTTTTTGTATGGGATGTTGTATTCTTCTTCACATGCTTTTAACCAGATGAGAGCTGTACAGATTACAAAGAACTCAGCCTGGGAAAACAAACTGGCTTTCCGTGCCATGCAATCACTTTGGGAGCACAGAGTAGGGAGAAGACTGGTAAGATGCTTTGCCGAGATCAAAACTAAGTGAAACTGGGCTGGACACATTACTGGGATTTTAAGTGATTTTGAAGAAAATAGAGAAAAATGAGAAGGCAATTAACTTACACCTATTTGAAAGAGGAAAATGCTCTTCTGGGTGATGAGCACCCTGCACAACCTTCACTGGCTCAGCTCGTTGCCATTGTGACAAGTAACTTGGACAGTTCTTTGCAAAGCATTTTTAATTCCTTCCCCAGCTAACACGATGGACATATAAATTACTTTAATTATGCTTTGAATGCTTATTTCAAAGCCAGGAGGGATGCTGGTCTGATGGTTGGAGAATTAGACTAGAATTCAGCAGATCTGGATTCATTTCAAATTCCTGTCATGGCTTTGCTTTAGCAGGTCTTTATCAGGTAACTTTTTTTGTCTGCGCCTTATTTTATTGTCTGCAAAAAGGAAATAATGATCCTTAGGTTCCACCTATGCTGTCCTGCCTTACCAGTTTAGCTGGTAGGATTTCTGGGGCTGTGTATGTTTGTGCCTTGGGTCAGCGGTGCTCCAGCCCTCCCGGGCCATATCAGCCCTCCGTTTCAAAAGCTTTTGTCTTGCCTGGCTTGGAGGGAAAGTTTTGGGTGATGTGTGGATTTGGGCTCTACTGGCCTTTTTTTATCTTCCGTATAGCACCTTTCTTAGACCTGTTTTGTAGAAGACCTGGAAGACTAAGACAGGCCCCAGTTCAACAGACCAACTAAGCACATGCTTAATCTCTGCCTATTCAACAAATGCTTTAAATGTAAACAGGTTCCAAAGTGTTTTGCTATAGATGGGTGAGCTCCAAAATGTACTGCTGTGCTTTGGTGGATAAGGATCGGTATTTCTCTCTGAAAGAATTCGTTACAGGACAGGCGCGTTAGTGGTGCCTGCATTTTTAGGTAAGAGACTTGACACTTTGCTATCTATGTGTCAGCCAAAGTGGGCAAAACCAGAAGATATTTTCTAAGATTGCTTCCTGACATGTATATACAGATTATTTAGTGTGATAATTTTCACATGTACTGTAGATTAATGCTATCAAGCTAAACTATGTGATAGCAACCACTGACGCTAATCATGTGTTCTTTATTCTTCAAACCCAAAAAACCTCATCTGCTTTAAACATTTTTTTCTCTGAAGAACTTGCTGCTCAAAGCAAGCTGCTTTCATGAAGGATATACTGAATTGTTGAGTCCAAGGTTTTTTTGGTTTTTTCTTATGTACAATTTTGAAAGCACATCAAGATAAGAGAGATGAAGTGGCAGAGGTTATGTGTTCCAATGCAGAGTTCTCCTGTTTTTTTAAGAAAACCCTCAAATGATTTAAAAAAATTGCTGATTTAAAAAATAGCAAATAATATATTACACTATCACCTTTGAAAACTTTGGGACTTTAATGTAATTTAACAGATGGCCATTTATATGTGATTGCAACTTGCTGTAAACCTAATGCTGTGTAGCTGATAAACAGCGACAGAAGTGGGCGATCCAAAGTACGTGCAGTCAGAGCACCCAGGCCTGCATGTATCAGCTCCTGTATAAATCACACATGGAAAACTAGCAAGCCTTGGGCTTTTAAAATGCCTAGGCAGAATAGTGTATGGAGCACATACAGCAGCCAAAGTTTGTAAAAGCAACTCTCCAACACTCATATACTTATATATACATGTGTATATACATATATGCATACGTACATATATTTATTTATATGCTGTACAATATGTATTCAGACCTGATGCAGAAGTGTGGATGCCAAAAGTGCTTCACACCTATCTTCTGAAAAACTGCCCTTCTTAAGGCTGAGCCCTCTTCCCTCACCGCTGCCCTCAGACTTACCCGTCACGTTTGCAAGGTCGGCCCTTCAGTAGCATCATGTTGAAAGGGAAATTTGGCGTGATTTCCTTCTTTGTAACTGGGGCCCTTTCCCTAATGTGCTTGACACAGATATGGTCCTCAGCAGTCCCTGAAAGGGATTCAAATCCCCCCCTACCATCTTCAGCCCTTCTATTTTTTCCGAGTGAAGACTCTGCAACTCTCTCAACAAAGTGGATCTTTTTTTCTTCCCAGGACCCAAGTATGAACATTTCTGGTAGGAGGCACGTAACAGAAACGCGTTTGCCAAATGCTGCTGCCTCTTCCCTTGAACATGGGAAAGCATTTTGTTGGAATGGGAAAACCAAATGAATAGAGTGCGCCAGTCCGGCACGCCTCCCGTCTGCGAGGATCCCCACCCCGGGGCCGTGGGCCGTGTTGCCGACGCGGGGGGACGGGTTTAGAGGAGCCCTTTGTTGAAATATTGGCAGCACATCACTGGACTCGCTGTTGTTGCAGATGGAACGCTTTGCCGAACAGATGGATTCTCAGCTTTCTGAAAGAAAGGGAAGGTACTTGATGTACCATGGTGGGAAAGGAGGGGGGTATTCCAGGCAGATGGAAAGGCAGGAAAGAAGGCACGTTCTGCGCTTTTTGGTGCACTTGGAGCCTAGCAACCTCTCGCTGGCAAACTTGGGAAAGCGTAAGCACGGCGCTCTGGGAGAGGGTGAAAGGACTGTAACAGACGTGGAGGAAGTAATTTGCACAGAAGCAATAAAAATGAAGGCAGAGTCTAGAAAAAACCCTGCTCTCCTGAGCGTATAACTAAATATTACGTGCTAGGGATGGGGAAGTGCTCCTGCCCGGGACCAGAGGTGCACTCTATTAAGGCACAGGACTAGTGCCAGAACAGCATAACTGGAACAGAGGACCGGTTAATATTTTAAAGGTCTATCGTGTTGTGAAAGAGGATAGAGATAAATGTTACCTGCCACTGAGAAGTCAGGAATCCCCGTTTTCTAGCAGCGTATGCATCGGTTTCGAAGCGTGGTGGCCCGGTTTGTGCAACGGCATCGTTCAGATACCGTCTTGTCTCTTTTCTTGCGCTCTTCTTCCTCCCGTCCTCACCATCCCAGCTTGTTCGTACCTCACTTCCATCTTAATTGTTAGGGCAGGATCAGTTCTGTGCAAGAACCTGCAAGAGCCTGCAATTCTGACTTGAAATTCTGTTATCTGATCCAATATTTACTGCTAAAATCTTCATGCAATTGCCAAGTGGAGTGTGATAACATGATATTTTGGTGGTGCGTGTTAACTCTCTACAACTTTTCAGTTGCTTCACACGCACACACAGAGACTTAGCAGAAATATCATACTTTATTGTGGTACAATTTAGGATATGAGGCAAATGGACTCTAATCTTTATTTTTACCTGTTACCTTAATTAGACAATTTCAACACCTCTTGAATGCAGACTTTAAAGCTGTTTAGCCATAGTAAGGATGCCAAAGGCCTTGGAAATCCAGATATTCTAAGAGAAAAATGAATGTGATAAAGGGCAAAAATGTCAAGGTACTTTCAAAGTGTGATTCACTGCTGAAAGCAGCTATGCAAAAATATCACTTTCTTAAATAATGGCTCTGGCTTTTGTTCATAGTTGTGGTTGTGTCTGCAGCAACAGAAATGTCTAAAGTATTTTTCCTGAAAAATAAAGCAAACTGGATTACATGCCCACTTGTGCATCAACTGTGCTCCATTTTGAAGGACCGAATTCTCAGGGAGGCTCTGAGATAAAATAAACAAGGAAACCCATCATTGAATTTTAGTATGAACATTTTTCAGATTGTTATGTCTGGATCTCTGCCAAGTTTCAGCCCTATAATAAATTAATTCCCACCCACACAAAAGAGAAGGGGGGGGGAAACCCCACAAAACAACTCCTACAAGACAAAAACACTGAGCAATTTTTATGGGGAAACAAGTGGCCAAGAATAATTTATTGGAAAAGTAATTATCTGAAGAGAGAGTGGGCTCTTCTATCTAATTGGAAAGAATAACATTTTCCAGCCTTACTAAACACAATATAGGAGCATCAACATCTTGCTTCGGCAACCTGGTTAAATCGCATATAAAGTTAAGATGTTGCTTTCCTCTTGTTTTATTTCTCCTTACACCCAATATTGCAATTGAGCCCACTTCCCTCTTTCTGTGGCAAAATCTAATCTGGCTGCCACAGGACCTGTGAAATTCATGGAGGTGATGAGCCAGGGTCTGCTTTCTGCATTGAATGTCTGGCTTTATTGAATCTCTAGTCACCCTCAGATAATAAATATTTCATATGTTGGACAGGTGAAAGGTTTCATTCAGCTGCAGATCTGCTTCCAAGGCAACCGATTCCTGTCATTTGAACAGTTTAAACATGTTGAAAACAAAGCTTGCTTTCTGATTTTCTCCTCTATGATTTTATGTGTAAAGCATTATCCATCTCCCTCCCGTCCCTCCTACAAGCAGATACAGAAAAGCCAATAGCATTAACAAGTAATTCTAAACAATTTATAACCTAAATGTATTCTCTCTTCCAGTCAAGATGGGATGAAAAATGCCATTTCATTTTACAAGCGTAGAATAAATACCTAGAGATATGAAATTGCCCGAGTTAGCATCTATCAATACTCTGTACGCAAAAAATGTATGCAACCACAGTACTACATTATGCTTTACAGTGTGTTTCTCCATTATGATGGGTGTTTCCTCAATACCATTGTCCAGTAATTCTGTTATAGAATTGGGGAGTTTTTTTGGACAGGGGGCAGTACTCCAGGTCTTTCTTGGAGAAAAGTTACCGGGAAGATTGTTAGCAAAATGTCTTCAACCTCACCCGATTTCTGCCAATGTCAGTGCTTGTGACAGATCTTCTGGAATATGTCTCCTGTATCCTTTACATCTTGCAGCTGAACAAAGTGTAGCTTTGCTCATTCTTCCTCTGCATATTTCCAAGCGTAATGGGCAGCTGCCCTCCCTCCTCCTTTCAAGCCCTCCCCACGTCTGGGCTTTCTGAGTTGTGCTGTGCTCCATGCCCAACTCTAGACCAATGCCTGCATCCACGGCTGATAGCTTCAACAAGCGCTTCTCTTTCCTGCCTGCTGCATCACTTGTGATGAGAGGAGAAATCTGTTGGAGCAGTGGTGAAATTTTGGCAGGCAGACTCCAGGAAAAGGGATTTTCTACCATCTCATATCAAGCTCAGAGACATTATTACTTGCGTCTGACCTTCTGCATGGATGTCCCCTGAATGCAGTTGTGGCAGAATGGTGGCATTTCTCCAGGAGGCACCCAGCTGTTTTAGGAAATAAGATGGAGAATACATCTTGGGGTAAGATGGATGGGGTTTAGGTATTCTGATGGAGATCCATGCATAGGTGGTGTATTTAATCTCTCTATTCTCTCTTTCTGCTTACTGTACAGGTGCTTTGCAGTGATGCTCTATTTGGGGGCTAGAAGGAGATTCTAGATCTGTGCAGAAGGACTGACATGACATGCACAGCTACTGGTTTGGGTTTAGGGGGGAGATGGAAAGTGGGTACAGTTTGCGATAAGCGTCTTTGTGCCTGGTAGCTCTGTGGCTGGTCGCCTTATTAGAAACAATTAAACTATATCTGACCTTGCAGCCCTCTCCCTTCTGTTCCCAGGCGTATAGATTTTAGCCAGCAGGTCTCTGGTTAACCCCTCCTCGCTGCTGTTTATTTCCTGCCACTCCGCAGACACACCGCTGAGCGTTAAGTATGTGAACTCAAAGACGCTCCCTCTCCCCCGTACGGTCTTAATAGCAAACAGTCACGAGACGGGCTTCTCCAGACAGAATTATTTCTACCTAAGAAATATAGGCATCAGGAGTATGCCCTTTCTCTCACCCTTTTCAGATTGCATTAAAAGCATCCACTTCGAGAAACTACAACTGTGTTTACTGGAGTGTTGAATTTGGAAGTAGTGCCAGGATCCCTGCCACAGCATGCTTGAACCGTGAAACCCAGGTCAGTTCCATTTTTTGGTTTTCATGTACTGGCACAGTGCTGCAGAGGTTTGAGCTTCCAGGTCTCTGTGGGAGCAATACTTCTTTTAACATGCAGAAAACATCATATTTGATTTTATAACCTTACCTCTTGTTTTTTCTTTTTTTACTACTAAACCAAAATGTCAGGGTGGTATGTCAGTAACACAACGTGTTCAATAAGGATCATGCTGACAGGCTCGAAAACTAAATGCTGTCTTTTAAACAGGCAGGAACAGCTCAGATTTTCCTTCCTGCCCACCAGGCTATCCCTGGACTTGAGGGGACAGCTGTGCTTAATCTGCCTTTTGCTCTGTCACTGTGACTGCTGGCTATTGCACTACATAGCGCGCTCTCGGGCTATGGGAGAATAACAAGTTTCAATCACTGTTCACTGATGTTGACTTTGTGACTCAAAGGCTACTGACTCAATAACGCCTTAGTTTTGTCAGTGAATCAACCCCTTCTCTCTCTTGCAACTTTCTGTGGTATTAGGGATTTTGTGGGTTTGTCATCTTGCTAGAAAGAAAGGTGCTGGGGTGGCTCTTGCACTGTCCGCAGTTGAGGGCTGTTACTGTGGTTGCTGGGGTACTTTCTGAGAAGGCTGTTTCTGTTAATAAGTCTACTTTAGGTCTCAGACTCCAAATGTCACCCAAATTGAGTTTGCATGTCTGAAATTTCACGTGCGTAGTCTTTCACTGCAGGGTGGATTTGCACAGGGACAATCAAAGGTAGCAAGATTTGGTTCCTGCAATGTTTGTTCCCCCAAACATATGCTGGACGACTCTATTTGAAGGCACAGGACTGTTTGTCTGCTTACTGGGAAAACATCTGGAGGCGACATCGCTTTGTGCGAGGAAATTCCTTGGTGTTTGACTGTGGTGTGGATCTGGCTTCCCTTTAATTTCTGTCCCCTGATCCCCACTGGTTGTACACTTTGATGTTGCTAGAGTGCTCTGGGAGTAAGTGTTCCTCCCAGTGAAAGTTTTGCTGCTGTCATCTTTTTATGTTTCGTACAATGGGTGAAGAATAATCTGGAATACACCCAGACATAGGCTTTTCATCACCAAAAACCCTGGAGTTAGAGGCATTGTGCCCTTCGGTCACCAAATAAGAGTCGGGAGAGCAAATACCGTGTCCAGCCCCAAGTCTTCTCCGTCTCTTCTGTGGTACCTTGAGTTACTCAGCTTCGAAGCACGTTTCCTTTCTTTTCAACTTTTCTTTCTTTGTGCTTTTGTTCCTTGTCTAATTATTTTAGGTCAAGTCTGCAACAGCTGAACAGAATACAGTAAAGGTAACACTCTGTGTTCTTCCCGCAGCAGGAAAATCTGTACGAAAAGATAAATATCTTTTTTAGGTATTATATTTATTGAAGACAATGGGGAGATAAGTTTTGAGTGACTGAAAATTTTGTAACTGCACCATTAATGTTTAATTACTATTGGCAGCCAAGAAGTGCCTTTCTGGATTAACCAGACACTCTGCTTCAGGGATATGCATAGGTGGCAGAAAGTGATAAAGCTGGTGAAACTGCACTTCTGGGAACATGTAATGGGATCTTTCCTGTGATATGCAAATTATGCTGCCAAGTTGCTGTATAAACAATTCATGGGAGAAGTGGTGAGAGGTAGTTAAATAGCTGGATCACATATCAAAGATAAAATCATCACTGGGAATGGAAAAATGCGTTAAAGGAGTGGTTTTGCTTTTAAAAATAAATAAATAATAATTAAAAAATCTTTGCCCAAAGCATGTAGTGGCACTAAAGAGTAAACAGCAAATGATTTATCGCAATTGTTGCAGTTCAGAGTAAATGAGTGTTTAGGAAACCAGTGTGCACAGAGTTTGTGAAAAACAAGACCTTTTCTAGTAGAAGTAATCTAGCCAATAATGCTACTTTGTTTTTGTTTTTTTTTTTCTTTAACTGAGAAAAAAGATTATTTCACAAATGTTAATTTGGTTACTTTTCAGGCAGGAGACATGCCCTGCTTACTTTTCAGTGATAAAACCAATCCTTCCATTTCTATTCTAAGCATGAGCAATGATCTCAGGCAGCCCAGCAAAACATATTTCTGGGTCATGTACAGCCATAGATCAATGAGCGTGAGCAAACCTTATTGACACCAGCAGAAGCTGGGCTCACGGCTTCAGTCTGGGTTTCCACATTTTGTATTTTATACTGCATGAATAAAGGATTCCAGCTAATAGCACTCCTCCAAGAAATCAAAGATTACTCTTTCACAAATGGTATCGAAGCCCTCATTGACGTTGTGTCCAACTGCATTGTTTTTCCACAGAGGTCAATCCCTGTAGCACTTGTTTTCCCTCAGCCTTTTCCTCTATCTGCTGTTCATTTAGGATCTGATGTGGCTCAGCTGAAGCCAACTGAGAAGCCTCTGATTAACTTCAGTGGGCGCTGGATCATGCGCTAGAGTCCTAAGGGGCCAGCAGCAGAAAAATTAAGAAGACGGCAGGGAATATTAAAGCATCATGAAGCAAAGGAAATATTTTTGGCCTGTGACTTTCTTTTGTTTTGCTGGGTAATAGGAATGATACTCTAGATAGAGTTGTACCGTCGGAATAAACGGATCCTGCATTCAACGAATGCATCAGATTCTGTTCTATGTTTAATCACCCGCAAAAACTGTGTCAGATGCTCTTCCACCAGGAACAATATCTCCTAATTAACTGTAATTAAGGTGTATTATAACAACAGGATGTGAAACTAGATGGATCTGTCTCTTGACATTTCGAATCTGGATATTTTTTTTCCGCCAAGTCTCTTAATATGCTTCAATTAATGATAACAGAGGCCAGGCCGTTCTCAGTGATGGATCTGCATGCGTGAATCTTCGTACCACCGAGGTGTGGTGGAGCATGAATCTTTCCACCGCTAAAGCCCCCTTAGAAACATGCATGGACCACAATTAAGCTGAATTTGGTGGCCCAGGTATTGATTACTAGGAAGCTAAAGGTCAAAGCTTGATTGCCTTGTCCTGGAAAGCGCAAAAACTGTGCCAGAGATGACAGGAAAATCTGGTACCTTGTCTACAGGTTCTTCAGAGGATCTGTAGCCATTTGTAGCAGGTATGGCAGCTCTTTTCATTCACTGAGAAGCCATATGAAGCTGTTTTATTCATGCACCATTCGAACAAGCAAATTTTTAACTTGAGTGCCCAACAAAGGGGTTTGCTTATCATCTAGAAAATTATTGCTTCTCATCTGAACTGTGGCAGATATCAAGTCTTCACCAACTGATACGATTTTGGAGAGCTAATCAGTAGTAAAGCTTAGGTATAGGCTTTGTGTAGATAACAATTAAGACTTTTTAAACTATTCCTGAATGAAAGGAAATTGCCAGCTTAGAAGAGAGAATGTCCTAGCTCAAGCATTTCTGGCCATATAATTAAAGTGAATATGCTGCTCCCTTGCCCCTAGCCACAGTTGTCCTAAAGAAGATTAACACCACTGAATTTCTACCAAGGCTGAAATCTTGTTTGTACCCTGAAATACGGACTAACACAACAATGCGCTACAACTCCATCTGGCAACTCCTCCCAAACTTGGTGATGCTTCACCGTGTGCCAGCAACGCACTTCGCAGTGTCACCAACCCATGGGAATTGGGGAGGAGTTCACTGTTTCGAAGATGAGCATAGATGAAACTGGGTTTCTGCAGTGCGTGTATGGTGTGTAGATATTTGCCTGAAGTAATCTATTAGATGTCATAAAGCACATTCAATCAGAAGGTCTTGTGTAAAACACTGGGGAAAAAAAGATGAAAAGCATATCTCCCATGCTATTCCACTGAGCAGCTCTATTATGATCAGGAGTTAATTTAAGTGATCTACTATACCTGTGATTGCAGAATATAATCATGTTCTTGGGATAATTTTGGGTTGGGTTTTTTTTTTTTTTTTGTCATTTATTTTTAGCTACCTCAGTTCCCTGTAACTTCCTAAAGAAAATATTTCATAAGTTTATTTATTTGAATTGTGTTTCCGGGCACAACTGTGTTCCCAAGTAAATCAGTTATCTGACTGAGAAATGGCATGATTACAAACTTTTAGTTTTCTTTTAAGATACCAGTAAACATTTTTTTTAAAGTCTCATATTTTGTTTGCAGCTTATGTGCCCATACTCGCTTGATCACATGCAGGAAATATTTTTGTACACTGCTGCTATGCATGACTAAGAAAGGAACTGTAGATAGACCAAGATGAGATACAGGCTGTAATTTACACCTGACACAGTGTGAATTTCATTGCAAGTCCTTTTAAAGGAAACTTGTTATTTTCTCCACATTCAGATAGACAACGATTCCGTAAGAAATTATGATGATTGCGTTTTTTTTGTTTGTTCTACTCTGCTTTGGTTTTGATTTTTACTAGGAAAAAAAATATTCCTTGACCTAATGCAATCCTGTGTTATCTGCAGGGCCGTGTCATGGTCCTGTGATGCTGGACATAGCCCATAAGCAGAGAACAGCCGGACTAGGCAAGATTAATAAAGTGTGGGATAAAGAAAGTATTATGACACCATTTCATGAGTGGGGGATCAAGGCATAGACAGTTTAAATTTCTTGTCCAAGGTCTATTGCAGGGCTATAGGAGGAACTGGAATCTCCTGGTTCCCCGGCCAGTTGCTTTTCCATTTCTAGAGAACTGAAGACCCCTGCTTTGTTTTGGCTGAACTGCTATTTTGGATAGTTTGGAAGACATTTAGAGATAGAAGGGGCCTATTATTCTTTCCTAGCGAAAGAAATATTAGCAAGCAATTAAAAGAACAATAAATGGGACCCATTCAAACTGCTCCACTTGCTGTTGCTCTGAGCTTCAGGCAAGAAGGTACATAGAGGTCATTTAACCTGACCACTTATATATCACAGGCCACTAGTGTCACCCGGGCACTCTTAAATTTAACCATATATTTTAGACAGAAATACACCGGTCTCACAAAACGTTTTGTATTCAGGCTGTAAATTCAAAGGACAGGGCTTTGTTCTCGACACGTATCTGCATCGCACCTCCCGTAGTATTACCTGGATAAACAAGGGCAGTTCCTACTCCTGTCAGTTTAATCCCTTGCATCATCACAAATATTTCGAGTCATTGGATACCTTGGAGCTTGAAAGAGCGAAGAAACCACTAACAACACGGGCAGAGATGGTGCCGCAGAGGCATGGACGCGGCCCCCGGCCCCCCGTTCTCCCTCCCGGGTGCCGGGGGAGCTCTGTGCTGCTGTGGGGAGGTATCGAGCCGTGGCCGTCGAGCTGCGTCGGGGCAAGCTGGGGGAAACCGCTGCACCCCAGTGCCCTCTACGTGGGCCATGTCCTCGGCACGTTCAAGGGGTGAGGTCAAGATTTAGTCCCAGGAGAGCGCGGCGCAGAAGTTTGCTGGATGACAATATAAACAAACAAGTCAAAAGCCATCAGTTACCATATTCATAGCCTACAGGCCAAATGCTTTATTCATAATGTTGCAGTGAAAGTATTAACATTGCATTTGTTTAAAAAGTAACTAGAAGGCCATTTGTGACCCTTATAATACAAATGTAAAGCAGTGCTTTGCTGGTTTACACTGGTTACATTCCGCTTTATATTTTCCGGAGGGCCAATTTGCAAGGTTTTTTACTGCAGTAACAACTGCTATTTATGAATATAAGTAACTAATTTACCAAAGTTTCACACAGTGACTTCACGGCTTCCGCTTCACAGTTAAAGGTTCTGCAAAGCTTCTGGTCTTGTTGTTGACTTTGGGTTGTTTCTGATTGTATCTTGAAGCCTGGAAATACTGTATTACAGTAAAGTAAATACATTATTCTATTATTGCCCTTGTTATTAGAAAATATTTATACAGTGCTATAAATTTACATTGAACTTTACCAACATAGATAAAGGCAAATTCTCTGCCCTGAAGAGCTTATAATTCAAGTAAGACAAACAAACCTACACCACTCTGCAAAATAGTGGGTGAAAGGATTATTAACTACATGAAAGGGGTGGAGGGCCTGCATGAGGAGAGAGGGGGATGCTATCATCATCAGTATTCTTAATTTCCCATCACAGTAGCTTCTTAAAAGTCTCGAAAGGGATGAAAGCCCAGCTGCATGAGGTGCTATGCAGAAGCTTGGCAGGAGGGTGGCCTTGCCCCTGGATCTCAGAGCATCGCTGGCTCAGTGACATCCCTGCCCGGGGGGGTCCTGGCTAAAGCCAGCATCAGTCCAATTACAGCACAAGGAGTGTCGGGTCTCTAGTAAGTTTGAGCTCTGCCTGAGGGAAAATCCACGTGATTTCCTGCCCTGAAGAATTATAATTGAAATTGGAGAAAGCAAATGCACATACAAGAAAGCGTTTCAGGGAAAAGGGAGTGGAAGGGTTGTCGGCTGGGTAAAGGTACAGCAGGACCACCTGGAGGGAGGGAGGGCTTTTAGCATCGTTATATTCACCATGATCTGCAGCTCAAACCTCCTCTGCCCTGACCTCCTGACAGCTAGTTACAAGGGAGAAGCCTTGAAATAATTTTCGTTGCCTGATCATAGTTGATGCGCAGTACCTGCTATTCTCCTGATCTGACCTTGTGTTAAATACACCATTGCTTCTCCCTCAATGGAAGAGAAAGAAGGTGTTCAAGTGTCCTGTAAAGAAGACCACACCCACAGAGTATGTGATATTCCTAAATTTGCAGCCCTACAGTAACGTGTTAGTGATCCCATATGCAACCATTCAGAAAACAGACACAATTCCTGGCCCTGCTTAGCAACTTAATTCAGCCTCTGCTGAAATCTAATGGGTATGACAGAGCACAAAGAGTCTGGAAGCTCTGCTCCATCCTGTGGGAGGTGGGAAATCTTCTTGTTCCCCTCATTTACCCACAGCAAACAACCTGGGAAAAGGGAAAGGACAGCAGGGAAACTCCCTGTAGCTGTCCTCACTTCCTAATTGAAGTAAGATGCTGCCCCCAAGCATGGCATGAAGGATAAAGCAAGCCAGTAGCAAGCTGGGCAAGGCTGATGGGCAGAAATAGGAGACTCTGGTAGCTGAGAGGGGTGTGTGGTCTACACTGACCTTTAAAAGGGGAGCAAGGGAGTTAAGCGTCTGGTAAAGAAATGGGGCTGAGGAGATAGGATTCATCTGGAAGGAGGAAGAAAAGGTCCAGGATGAATTCTCTCTCCAGAGAACAGGCAGATGTAGGGCATCACAGTTGTAGGAAATGTGTTTGAGTGGGCAGCTCCCGTTGTCAAACACTAATAGTCATATGTTGGCATATTCACTGGGGATGGGCAGGAAAAAAAAATCAGAAAGCAAACCATCTCTAAATATCTCTATGTATCTATATTTGGGGACATTCTCATGAGTTATTGCAAACTGACTCATGATTTCTGTTCTCACGAGGTTTGCTGTGCTGAAGTTATCAGGCAGGCAAAGGACAGGAGTGGGAGCCGAGTCCCTCGGGACCGAGTGTTTTGCTGGGATTTATACGGCATGCAGGTAGCCGAGCGGTGGTTGGGCTCCCAGGGCGCAATTCGCTCAGCCCAGCTCATCTCGTGCCGTGGATGTGACGAAGCAGACGTCCATATCCAAACCTGCAGTGGAGACTCCTTGCCAGAGAAGTGAGATGTGTACCTCCAAAGTGGGGCAGGGGGCTGAAAACAGGCTGTCAGAAGGATCTGGTTCTCCCCATGGGCAAGGAGGGCAGCAGAAAAGCTCAAGCATAGACGTCTGCATTGGCTGAGGTTAGGTGAGACGAATCCCTCCCTCCCCTAATAAAACAGCACAGTATAACAAACAATACTGTCTTGGCTGTGAAGAGATATTTGGATGAGGGAATGGCCCACGGCAGACTAAGGCAAGAAATGTGCCTCCCTTGTAGGGCGAAGCGTGGAGTCAATGGATGCAAACAAAAAAATACAAAGAAAACCAAGGAAGAGTATTGTGAGGTAAATGGAGAAGAACAGGAGATTTACTAAGAGGAATGGAAAGAATAGAAGATAAATGAGACCAGGGAGCACACTACCTGTTTAGAGCTTGTAGGTGGAGAAAAGATCCTGGGTGTGATGTGCTAAGAGGGGACGGCAGCTTTTGGAGTGAGGACAGATGTAAGTTGATAGAAGAGATACTGAGTTTTTCTCTTAAGCAGAATTTATTACCGGAAACCTTGAATTAAAACAAACAAAACAAGCCTAAACCTCTTTTACAGAGTTTCACTTAGCAGCCGTCACTGAGAGAATACTTGATGGTCTTGCATAAAATTTTGATCAATATGACTTTAGATCGCTTCAGTACTTTGCAAAAAAGTGCTCTGCAGATCACTCAGGCACTTAACCAAGGACACTTAGATGTCACCTCTTGTCACAATTTGGTCCAATGATAAAAGCGTGTTTTAAAAATATGAAAATAGTTTGATTGACAAGGATATTTTTTTTCCCCGGGAATCTCTGCCTGAAAAGACAGGCTGCTTTAACTCCAGGACTTCAATTATACAGGCTTTGAAGGAGAAGAAAAATGATAATGAATGCATTTTAGAAACTTCTAAAAAGTTACTTAAAATAGATTTTCCATACATAATGTTGCCATGTGAAACTCAACTGTCTCCTGGTCTTCTGGGGCTAGAAGAGAGCAGTCTGTGTTCATCTGGAAATTCAATAACGAGGCTCCCCTGCCTCCGATGGACTGTGTGATACTGTCCCCAGGGCTGTGCCACAGACAGGGCTTACCCGTCAAGCTGTTCACTTTTTCAGGAGGTGGCATGGGAGTGATTTCACTTTAGGTTACCCAGGAAGCTAAAATGCTTTTTCTGGAAGTGTGTCCCAGCAAGCTTTGGTCTTTTTTTTTTTCTTTTTTTTCATCTGTTTTCCTTTAAAAAAAAAAAACAACCAAGCAAACAACTCTTTGTATTGCAGCTGCTTGAAGCAGCTCTAGTAAACATGAGGTAATGACGTTGTACGTTGGAGTGGGAGAAGGTATTTGGTAAGTGCAGTGCATTTATATAGGTGTTCTCTCAAGCCCAGCTAGATAAGAAATAGCATGTATAGCCCACTTAGAATGACTGGCCCAGGTACCTTATGGCATCAAGGAGGCATTCCAGCACCTCTCATTTCAGTATTCAGCTTTCTGATAAAAGTTGCTGAAGTATGTTTGCTCAGGACCTGCTTTGAGTGCTTTCTCTGTTATCTGAAATGCAGCACCATGGGATGTCACAGTTCTAAAGCTGTCAGCGGCCTGTAGAAAACTGTGATACAAGGCCTACTATTAAAATATTGCTGTAAATAATTAAAAGATTTCAGAATATTTTTTTTGTTCTTAAATATAATTTCTTAAAATGCAGAAATGTGAAGGGAGGATTGTCCTAATTTAGGCAGTAAGCCACTGCCCTCTTAAATGGGAAGCAAATGATTCACAATTGCAAGCCGTCTTGGCAAAGTGAAAAACAGAGGCGCAGTCATCAATTCACAGCACCATTTTGTGTTCAAGGAATAATCAGACCTGTTTTTATCAAGGCTGCACTGCATTGCTAGCCTGCAAACTTGCTCTTTTATTTTTTCCCTTCCAGATGATTTTGGAACTGCATATGCTTTTTCAATAACTAAGCTGGACTTCTATAATGCTTTGCTTAATGTGCCTCAAGATTCTGTTATTTATAGACTTCAGCATATTCAGACTGCAGCTGCTAAAATACACACAAAAGAAAAAGCGCATTTGTAACCTATTAAGAATTTGCTCTGAGATGTCAGTGAAGTTCGGGATTTAACATGAAATATTACTGGGTGACCTTTCAAGGAGCATCGCAAGAGAACACCTGTTTATCTTGAAGACCTTTGTTTTGTGGGGTTTTTTTGTTGTTTTTTTTTTTCCACTGTTGAAATCTTCCAGTGTTCTGCTTTCTGAGGGAAATCTGGCCTTTGTGTGTACCATGTGTTATCTTCAAGAAGTGCTGGGGCAGAGGATTTAAGTAATGCAGCATCTCAAATGAGAAGTTCTTCCAGAAAATGTGTTTTGTGCAAATTGGCTTTGTTAAATTTAGAGGGAAACTGTAAATATATTGTGATTTTTCTCTAAGTTGTCTTAGTCCTATCGGTATGGCCAAGATTTACTCGTTAACTGTTTTTCAGTGAAAATTGGCGGAAAGGATCATCTGTAGCTATGCAAAAACCTACATATTCAGTGTACACAGTGAGAAGTGAAATCTCTTAATGCTGCAGTGTATGTGTTATGATTTTATAAGATGACAATGTATTTTTTTAATGGCATAATCTCAAGTAAGCAAAGGTGTTATAATAATTCATTCATAAGACAAAAAATCAGAAGAATTATATAAGTGAACACATAACCAGAGCTCCCATTTAGGCTCTCAGGGTAGGACCCTGCTTACCTTCACTGGCTTGTGCCTAATGAAGCTGTTTTCTTCAGGAAAGCACCAGTTCCTGCAGAATCAAGCTTTGCAAAGGCCTCCAGTAACAGGGAGATGTGACAGACAAACCAGGTAAACAGGGTGAAAGCAACTGGCCTCTCTTCAGTAGAGCTGTGGGGGGCTGAAGCATACTTTAGATGCCTAAGTTAGGGTCCCGTCCCAGAAAATAAGACACTTTCAAAAATGCTGTGGTACCTCATGTATTTTTTTAATTGAATTAATAAATCTCTTTTGCAAATTGTTGCAAGAAATGTGTGTTTTCCTTCAATACCTTTTGAATTTCAGAATTTAGGTGAGGTTTTCTAGGTGTTAACATACCACTAACCATGCAAAAACACGAGACAATGCCTCTTCTTGAAACACTGCCCATGCAATATTTATTAATAAGAGCCATCTTCAGAGTCACATTGGATATGTCTTTTTTTTCATGTGCTCCAGGTAGGATGGCTACGGCACAAAAGTATCATGTTCATTGTTGCTACTCCCGGCTTTCTTCTTGTCCTAAGATGGTCAGGAAGAAATGGACAGTGACTGACAGAACTGTACTTTTCTTTCTTTTTCTTCCTTCATTACTGTGAGTCCTGTCTGCAGCTGGAGAAATAAAAACACTGGGATGAACCAGTATGAAACGATATATTTTAGAAGACAGCTGGAGCTAGCCTGGTAAATGACCTATACTTTGGCAGGTCAGGTGGAGTAAGACCAACCTAATGACCGCTGTCCTATGAATCACAGCGAACGGTAACAAACCCTTCGCGCATGCCGTTCGTCTAAGAACTGGAAAACTCGCCTAGATGTACCAGTTCACAAGATACCACTTCGCTCCTTCCCATCTGCGTTGTCTCAAGAACTGGCACCAATAACATTTAACGCCTTTGAGACTCATAGTCCCGGGTTTCAAAAGGTCGATGGCAGCACTCTTTTCCTTGAAGGATTTAGTGGTCACTAAAATTAGACAAAGAGGTGAAACGAGTGAAGGTCACCCAGCAGGTCGGTGTCAAAGTTGGGCAGAGAACCTCCTCCTTGCACCCTGGGGCTGGCCGCTGACCCGGGCACTCCACAGAGCCTCGTTAGAGTGGTGCTTTTAATCAGCTTCGCTGTGTCGTAATTCATTGTCTGTGCTGTTATGGATATCTAAAGGGTAGGGTTTTAACTTAGCAATCTGCTGTGTTATTGAATTAGTTTTATGTTGTGTTAATTTCTTTGTCTCATGGCATTCATTGCCTGTGATAATTGATGCACAATATATAACCGACTTCTGTATTCATTTGGGTAACTGCATTTAATTGCCTGGTATAAAATATGCGTGCTAAGTACAATCTGCTATGACTGCTATGACTGAGAAGTGCTCATTGGTATGGACTTGAGGGTGCTTTATCTTCGTGACAACCTGTCTGAGGGAAGTCTAAATGTCTCCGACAATCCACCATCCGAGGACTGGTACTTGCATTGTGTCTGCGAAAAGAGAGACCACAAAAAGTGTAACATGGTACCACTTTACAAAGTGTTTGGCATTAAAATTTTGTTAATCTGAAGCTCTCAAATAAGGAAGTTTGCATTAACATCCCTACCCCTCCCAAACCCCAAGGAACAGCAGCGCCCAGAAGACTTTACACATTTTCTCCTGTAAATCAGAATTATGGCTTTATTTGCTTCTGACATTACTCCCCTGGAGTAAAGCTACTCCTATGCACAAGTGTTTATAAACACAGATTTCTTTTACATATATCTTCAGGTCATTAATGCCCAGAGGAGTACTAATGAGTTATAAATCAGGAATGCTTTCTAAAGGTGTGATGTCAGTGAAACGGTGTTGATTAATGTCTGCTCAGGTTACACAGAATTCCTGCATAAGCTTACACTTTCTTGCCTGCTTAACCAGTATCACAGTGATTCCTTTTATTTTTAAGAAAACAAGAATCTTTGCTAATGGATGTATTTCTCATCAAACACAGCACTTTGATTTTGATATGACCTAGTGAGTGGGTTTATTTGTTTCCCTGGATTGTTTTGATTCCAGTGTCATGGAGGGTATGGTAGTGCAATGTCTGAGCTAAGCATAGAAATGCTGAAATTTGCTCAAAGCTGATTTTACTTTAAGCATTAATGAAACCTTCCCCATCCAAATTTTCAGAAGTTTTTAAATGAAAGCTAATGTTTCAGTCTAAATCAGGTGTGAAATGCCTGTGAGATTATTTTAGCCACATTATGTTGCTCTGTGTTAATGTAACCGGTGAGTTGTCAGTAGAAGGGATGTTCACAATTAGTATTTTTCTTTTTAAGAGAGCTAGTTTCTACAGGCTGTGCCCTTCAGGATGTAGCATTAGTTCTGCCTACAGCTTGCTGCAAATTATTCAGTGTTCACAGGTGCATTTATGCTTGTTATTCAGCTCTCTTCCACTGACAAAATAGCCTGCAGCGGTTCTTGGTTAGATAGGGCTAGTTCCACTTTAGGCTCCTCACGTGCTGTTTTGTGTTTTTTTCCCCTGGTTCAGCCTGCACTACATCCAGGTCCTGCTGATAAAACAGTAGACTTGATGGCCAAAGAGAAAGCAAAGCTGCCCAGAGCCAGCATGGGCTATGAGAGTATGTTTCAAGCAAGGACTTTCATGGCACATTGAGCAGAGTTGGTGGCATAGTACAGCAGGCGTTTCAGCAATTAACCCCCTGATTCTGCTTTATTTCGTCTTTGTGGTGTTATGTTCTTCCTGCTCTGCAAGGACTTTAACAAATACTTGTGGCTAATTCATGAAAGTATACCAAAATTTGAAAGATGTGGACAACCTGGTAGAAGGCAAACACCAAAAAAGTCACCTATTAATTCTCAGTAGGCTGAGGTGAATTTGTCTAGCCCAGTGTCTGCTTCTTCATGGACCAGTTCCCATTTCTGGCAGAGCTGGTACAACTGCAGTGTGGGTTTGAGGGGAAGAGCGTGTAGAGTTCGGCAGCAGACCTTGTCGGGTCACCCGGCGCATGCTTCACAAGGCAGTAAAACAGGGGGAGAGGGGGTGGAAGAGACAGCCCAACATCCATTTTCTACCCCTTATCCCAGTAATCCATACCTGCCTGAGATACCTTTGCTCCAAAACCACCTCTTTGCTCCCCAGCAGTCAGGGTGATGCGTTATGGGGACAAGCAAGTAGTGCACAGCAAGGTATGGAGAGACTTTTCATCGCTATTGGTTTTCAGACCCGCCTTCCTACATCAATCAAGAAGGCTGCCGATCACGGGAAGAAGTGAACCACTCTTATCTGGGCTATTCAGCATATATTTGTGAATCAGGATTGATTTGGGAATGATTCATAAAGAGCGAGGGGGGCTGCACTGTATGAGAAATAACTTATTGACAAGGATTAATTCAGCCCGCTCTACGCTTGAAATAGACGTTTGTGCTCAGAAGTTTACAGCCTGAGTGGAAAGAGCTAAGTACAAGTTTAAGGAGCTGCGCAGGAGACACCCAGTTTTTAAAAACATGACATAAATCTTGGGTGGCTTGCCTTATGTTGCTCACATTCCCTGCAGAGGACTTCTGTTCAATGTTTGTTTGGTGTTTATAGATGTTATTTAAAAGCCAGCTTTATCATAAAATTATTTTATGTTATGTATAATGAATAGTGGAGATCAAATAAGAATTGGAATTGCAAATTCAAATATTAAGAGTTGATAAATATTGACTTTTAAATAGACCCACTGTAGATTTGAACAAAATGCTTTTTAACCTAGTATACTGGTTATTTGATAATTACAACTTACTAAAAAATGTACGGCATTGCCTGATCCTGACTCTTTCTTCACTTTTACAGTTATTGATGCGGCCATGTTCCTATGAAGTGATCTGTACAGTGTCAGGGAACTATAATATAAAACTTTCTTGGCTTGTACTTTATGCATATCACATGAAAAAACAAAAGCGTGGGAGGTACTAAGCTGAAATATAGTGTAATTACGTTAATTGTGTCTTTTCTAAAGATGAATTCTTAGGGTTTGCATGTTGGAAACCTCTTAACTAAGGTCTTTCGAGTACTTTTTTGAAGACAGCATGAATACCTTAGGGCTGAACAAGTCACCGAGATGCACCTGCACAGCATCAACGATCTCCTCAAACACTTGTAAGCACTTGGTCAGTTGTTGGCCGCTAGTACCAAACACGATAGGTCAGACCCCCCAGGCTACTGGCCAGCCAAAAAAATAATGCAGCCCCCCTTTGCCCACAGTCACAGGTCACTAAGGCACAAAGGCTAACAGGGGTGTGTACCTGTGATCATCCCCCCCCCAGCGTTTTCTCCTCCGCTGTGAGTGCTGGTTGCTCACAGCCTTTGGTCGCTGGTTCGACCTCCTTTCCCACCAGCGATGCGCTGACGCGGTGAGCTTCACGAGCAACAACAGTGACAGCAAGAAGTTACCCTTCCGTAAAATTCGTGGTCTGGCAGATACCTGGTGAAAGCAACCTGGTTTAGCGAGAAGAAGATATTCCACCTTTGCTTCAAGCTAACTAACCTTTGTGAGTCCAAGATACGGTGTTAGTTAAGGAGCAGGCATCATCCTAGGTTTTCTTACTTTTCCACATCTCTGCAGGCTCCATTCTGTAAATCATTGCGGAGTACTTTTTTTTCCCTTTTCATCTCAGAACAGGAGACTATTTCCTTGAAACTTGCAACATCGGTTAATTGTTAACAGTTTAAAAAAAAAGAAAAAAAAAATCATATTCATCCCTTAATATGTTCTTTCAGCTGATGCCTTCATGCCGAGGAGGCTGCGTAGCTACTGATAAGACCTAATTTGTGAAGGGCTTTTCAGCGGTCTGACAGGTTCGTACGTGGCACTGTTTCTTCAGCAGGCAAGGATGAGCGTTCGCTGAAACGCCTCTACAGCGGCCGCTAAACGCGTGCAAGGAGGCCGGGGCTGGTGATCCGGAGGGAGTGGGCAGGAGCTTCGCGTGGATTCCCAAAGCGGTCTGTTGTTTTGCAATGATGTTCTGACTGCAGCACCTGATAGCTGATTTTGTCTTTTCTCTTTCAGAGCCTAATGAGCTGTGTGTGGGCCCTGCGTTCAGTGATATCCCATCTCAAGATGCTGCTAATACAGTAGTTAGTTATTCCTAGCTGAAGAAGTCTAATAGGAGCAAAAGGAACTGGGGAAAAGCAATGGCTGCTGGTAAATATCTCAGGTCTGCAAAGGTCGTAAGAAAACAGCTGGGAAGAGCTGATTTCAGCTGTGACTGGGGAGGGGGAAGCAAAAATGTGTGATCACACCTTGTGTTTGGGGGTTCAGTATCAGAAAGGTACCATTTCTTAGCTATCCAACCCACTCTTCCTTCCCCAAACCAGGAAAACCCATGCCTGGGCTCAGTCTATTTTGACTATATTCATGAGAATTCTCTTTTGTTTTTAGAACAAAACTTGGTATTTCCCATAGTGAATCGATTTGGTTTGACCTTTTTTTAGTTAGAGGCTAATATATTCTTAAATCTTTTACCAAAAAAAATTGCACCTTATGGAAAACAAGTCTTTCCTTGGGGTGTGTTTGGTTCTCACAGCTTTCGGACAAGTTGCCGCAGGTTATATATAATTAAATTATATCAGAGGGTTTCAGGGCAATTCATTCAGGTTGGGAGGGGCCTCAGAAGGTCTCCGATCCAACCTCCTGCTCAAAGCAAGGCCAACCATAGGGTCAGACCCGTTGCTCAGGGCTTTATCAAGTTGAGTCTTGAAAGCTGCCAAGGGTGGCGACTGCACAGCCTGTTCCACTGCTTGACTGCCCTCGTGGTGAAAAAGTTTTCCATATAACCAGCCTGAATCACTCTTGTTTCATTTTATGTCTGTTGAATGTTTCCAACATCTTTATGTTTTGCTATCCAATGCCAAGCACGATTGTTAATGGTCTAAAAGGTGAATCATAATTAAGAAACAGAAAAAACCCAAAATAAGCAGTGGTTGCGATAATCTCATTTTCACTGAAGGTTTTGGTTAAAAATCCTGGCGCGTTGACTTTTCTATTTACAGTGTGTTTCTTTTCTTGCAGCAGCTGATGGTTTGGGAAGTATAGCTATAGATACCACACAACTTAACATGTCAGTCACTGATCCGACGGCTTGGGCTACAGCTATGAATAACCTGGGGATGGTTCCAGTAGGACTAGCTGGACAACAGCTTGTGACGGGTAAGATTTTTCTTTTTTAAAGAGAGCTCTTGTACCATCCATGAATTCCTCAGGTCCTTTTAAAAATACATGGAATGATTTCTGAGGATATTATATTTTTATATTCTGAAAACATCACCTATGATTAATATTGCATACTGTGTATTAGTCTCTTCTTGTAGTAGGTATATAATCCATATTATATTTTAACCTTGTGGAAAAGCCAAAACTCTTTGGGGAAATTAAACAACAAAACCATCGATCTTTATGGTGGGTCAAGACCAGGAGGCAGGTCACGTAAGAGAAACATCTGTTGCTGTTTTTCTGTTCAAGCAGGATGTCTTGAGGTTCTGCCAAGGAATACCCTGGGCTGGGAACTCTTGACCAGAGAAAGATTTTGAAGTTATGTTAATTGGGCAGAAAATCCTGAAGCCCGTTCAATTCATATGCTTGGTTGATATTAGTGAAGTGAAGCTTTCCTGTCAGGTGTGTGCTTATTTACTTTCTGTCTGACTCCATAAATTGAATTTCAAGAGGCTGTTTTTGTTTGATTTTGTCATTTCACTTCCCAAACATAGTTTGGGAGAGCGTTGCAGGGAATTGCTTATTCTAACAAGAATAAAAATAATATTTTGAAACAAGCAATGTTTCACAGACCAGCCTGGACATATCAGACTTCTTTGTCAACATTAGAAGCCCAATTAGTCTGGATTAAGAAAACTTTATTGCACCTGTGAGGTACAGAAAAATTGTTTTTATATGAGTGGGTGCCCTATAGACACAAGCCACATGCCAGGCATAGGACAGATCCCCTCTGGAAGCTGCATTGCCACTTCAGCCTAAGAAGAGCTCTGCAACATCTGGATCAGAGCAACATTCTGTCATGTCTGTGCCCGTCCATGTAGACATGGATGCAGTGAGCCAGGTTATGATGTAAACCACTGCCTGCCTCACCAGGGATGTGTGACGCTTAATTTTGGCCAAATATGTCCCCTTCTGACACTGGGAACCGAGTGGATCTGGGCCAGTTCACAGCTGACAGTCTGGTTCAGAATTACCTGTTTTGCAGGCGGGTAAACTAAGCTGCAAGAAAGCTGATTTATAATGAATCAGTCTCAAGCAGAGAGTTTAGCTGGTGGAGGCTGTGAACTGATTCTTGGTCTCTCGCTTTAACCCCATGCTCCGATTAAAAGAAACAAGCAAAGCCGTCCGCTCCTCGGGAGCCAGTTCTCTTCAATGTTTTTATCAATGACCCGGACGGAGGAGTTGAGTCCACACTAAGTTTGCTGATGATACTAAATTAGGAGGAGCTGTTGATTCCTTTGAGGGTAGAGAGGCCTAATATAGAGATCTGATAGATTAGAGCGCTGGGCAATCACCAACTGTATGATGTTTAACCAGGACAAATGCTAAATTGTGCACCCGGGATGGTATATTCCTGGATGTATGTGTGGTTTGGGGGACAAGAGACTGGAGCGCAGCCCTGCAGAAAGGGATCTGGGGTTTTTGGTTGATGGGAAGCTCAATATAAGTCAACAATGTGCCCTGGTGACCAAAAGGGTTAACCTTAGGTGCGTTAAGCTCAGCGTAGCTAACTGGTCAAAAGAAGCGATTGTCCCACTTAACCCAGCATTGATGCAGCCTCCCTTTGAGCACCGTGTGCGGTAAGAAGGATATAAAAATCTTAGAGTGTGTCCACGGGGAGGCAATGAAGATGGTGAAAGGACTAGAGGGCAAGACTTAAGAAGAGCAGCTGAGGATACTAGGTTTGTTCAGCTTAGAGAAGAGGAGGCTGAGGGGAGACCTCATTGCTGTCTACGACTTCCTCATGAGGGTGAGCGGCGCTGATCTCTTCTCTCTGGTGTCCAGTGGTAGGATGCGAGGGAATGGCCTAGAGCTGCGTCAGGGGAGGTTCAGATTGGTTATTAGGAAAAAGTTCTTCACTGTGAGGGTGGTCAAGCACTCGAACAAGCTCTTCAGGGAAGTAGTCATGGCCCAAAGCCTGTTGGTGTTCAAGAAGCGTTTGGACACTCTTCGATATAAGGTTTAACTTTTAGGTTGTCTTGTGTGGAGTCAGGAGTTGGACTCAATGATTGTCGTGGGTCCCTTCCAACTCAGGACATTTTATGATTCTATGTGCTGGTGGGGGAAAAAGCTTTTTCGATTTTCTGGTGGGGCTTTGCCTGCAGAAATTGTGCTCAACTTGAATGTGATTACCTCCAAACCTGAAAATAGCCACATGTCAAAATCGGCTGCTACTGCTTTCATTTGTAAGCATCTCAGTTGCATATCCCGTGGAGGTTTGCCCACCTTTTTGTCTTCCTCTCTTCCACTGTCTCTCCAGTTTCGGTGTAAACTGTGTCCTCAGGTGTGCTATGCAATCCCTACATGGCAGCCTCATCTCATGCGCAATGCTTTTCCCCACAAGGGAGTATCTCCAGGACTTTATTTCATTGCCAGCTCCCTACTCTAATTTCCATGATTATGTGTATCACGTATTGTAGGAGTGTTGTACAGGTCAGTTGGTATTTGTTCAGCATTTTCAATGTATGAAAGGTGCCATAAGTAATAAATATTAATTACTGAAGTGCTGCCTGATTTCTCTACAGGTGCAGAATAACTTCTTTTCTTTCCTTTTGCTTTCCTTTGTTTGAGAATGTCTTGTATTTTCAAGGTAAATAGGTGCTTTGACACTTCATTAGATTTCCTTATGATTCATAAGGTTTTGACACCTTTTCTTCATGGCAAATCCATAATGGCAAAACTACAATTTTACCATTAAAAGACTTATAGACTTATCTGCTATAATATATTTACTGTATCTGCATTCGTGAAGAGTTTGCATCGCCATGTTCAACCAAATATCTAACTAATCCTTAGCCCTTTCTGACCTTTTTTCATTTTTTTGCTATTAATCCTAGTAATGAAGTCATCTTTATCAGCAGTCACATATTGCCTTTGCTACTGTCATCTGTGACATTTCTCGGCAATGAAAATGACACACCCATGTCCCAGTGCTAACTGTTTGTCTGTCTTTAAAAATGTATTTTATTCTTTTTTTCCTGCCTTGATGACAGCTAGGAAAGCAGTAAGTAGTTTAGATTGATCTTGGAGAGAGTGCGATCTTTCCTGGATATCTTTACATAACCTGCCATAGTCTGAAATTTGGGGTATGGTACTCATCTATATCCTGACATATCTCTTAGTTCTCTGATCTTCCAGTTTCCAAAGGACTTATCCATTCATGACCTTTCCTTCCCCAAACTAACTGGTTCCTAACTCCTAAATTGCAGGGTGGTTTTGTTCCCACAGGTATGGAGCTCATGTGATCTACTAAGTCTTTTTAAAGGTTTTTAATGTTTTTTTTTCCCCAACTCTTGTTAACTTTGCTGCTGTGTAACATGCTGGGATGCCTGCCTTGTAACAGAGTTATGTTCCCCACTTTGCAATCTGTGAAGCTCTTGCCTACCCCGAGAGTTTGTTAAAATGGCAACTAAAGCTTCAGCAACATCTGGCCAACACTCTTCTCACAGCCTGGGATGTAGGCTGTCTGTTCTTGGTAACTAATCAATTTTAAGCACTGCTAACCTTTTAATACCAGTTTAGATGATATCTGCACTCTATTTAATTCCTTATCTCCCAGTGCTGTAAAATTGGATTTTTGGTCTGGGCAAATGTCAGAGCCTTTCATTTGTAAAGATGGATTCTTGTTAATAGGTGTGTAATATCTCTTCTGTTTCTACATATATTTTGCTTACACTTATTGTCTTTCAGAAAGCTTACCTTTTTCCATAATATTTGGCTACGGCATTACATATACACTAATATATGCATTTATACATTATATATGCATAATTCATATAATAAACTGTAGTTTAATAATGCATTAGTTAAAGTGTTAAAGATTGATGTGGAATAGTTATGGCTGAAAAGCATTTTCATTCTAAACCTCCTCTTTCAGCAGGTTATATTTTTTCCCCCAAAATTGCCGTTTGGGCTGAATTTTCTCACGGTTGGTCTCAGCCCAGAGGAAAAAAAAATTCTGGAAAGGTTGGAGAAAATCTGCTACACTGCTTTTGAATTATCTAGGCTTTAAAATTGCTGTTTTCTATGCTTTGAGACTTTGAGAAAAATGGTCTGGTGTGAGGGGAAGGATAGTTTGTACTCCACCTTTTTGAGACCTGAATCCTCTTTGTGCACTCAGCAACTCTGATTCAAGCATATCTTTCAAGTACATTCAAATCTGCTTGTGTTACATTTTAGGGCTAGCAGAAAAACCCAGTGACCTCAGGCCATGTTTTATTTTGCCTTTGCATTGGTACATTTTAAAGGCAGTTTTCGCATTGCTGAATTTAGTGGTCTTATGCTTTCATTTGTTCCAGCAAATGGCATGAGGTCACTTGTTTTCTAAAGGAAGACATACTGCCAGGAAAATTATTTACTTCTCTGGTTCAGTTTGGTTCTCCTTACACTAATGAACCATTGCACTGCAAAACATGAAGCAATTTTGAGATGCTTTCCTCCAGACTGACATGGATGACCTAAATATTTGTTAGTCAAAAATGGTGTATGTCAAAAAGTTGCCCAGTACAAATGAAGAGTGGTACATAAGTAAGTGGTAATTCTTTTAGACTTAGTTAAGCTCATGCCCTGTGCCACATATTTGTGCTCTTACAGAGAAAAATAACAAACCACAAGGGCAGACATCCAAGATGAAAGTTATAGGTCTGCCTAGAAGTCAAGGGTATGCCTGAAAACTGATGCCTTCTACTTACTTACAGGATAATTATTACGGCACACTTTTTCATGTGAGTCTGGCCAACATGCCTCAGCCTCACGATATTAAAATTTTTGGTGGCCTCCAGTCTTGGTTTTGCTGAAGTTAGACTTTGACCACTTGTACAAAATCCTAGTGAAATCAGAGGCTAGGAAGCTTTGAAGCCTAACATCTTGCTTACCAAAAGGTATAGAAAAACCCTAACACCATTTTTGTGGCCTCAGGCACGTTTTTTTTAGACACTGGAGGTTGTGAAATATTAGACACTTACATCAACCTTTCTGTTTTTCCATTTGTCTTTGCCTTCCCCACACACTTATCTTTTGACCTGATTTCAGTGGAACATAGGAGCTGTCAGTTCCAATCAGGTCACCTCACTCAGGATTGTGCTTTTGACGGTGCTGAGCATCAGATACTTCACAGGGAGAGATGTACAAGGCAAATCAGCGCTGAAGTGCTGCTCCCTCTGATGGGCTCTCCGCTTGATCGTTAATATATAGAACAGGGTTCCCCAAACTAGAGCTTATATTTCCAAATCAAGTCATAACTCAGCAAAACTTCACTTTTGGAAGCAGCGCCTGCGACAATAAGTGGTTGCTATCCTGAAACTGCAACCCCAGACTTACTTTTTGATAACAGAAAAAATTGGGAAATTTTGATCTAGAGACTCCTAAATCCCAAGACATGAGGTTAAATATCCCTCCCAGAATTTCATTAGCTCAAGACCTCCAAGTCTTTGGAGACATAACATTCAGACTCCCTCTTTCTTCAGAATGAGATTGTAACTAAAGGCAATCAGTATATTCAGATTCCAATTAGTTTCAAGCATTTTTCCATGTGATGGGCATACCAGGGGGAGGACTAGCATGATGCCTTTTCCTTCTCCTACTCACTCCAGTATCTCAAGAGGTCACTGATTCTTATGCAGAGGAGAAGACCTAGGGATTATTTGAGAAAAATGAAGGGTGGGCTGAGACTTAAGAATTCCCTCACCAGTCTGCCTTGGCTATGGAAAAGTCCTTTAAGTTCCAGTGTCTTTCTACCATAAAATAGATGAGGTATGCTTTGTGAATTATTGCCAACTGCAGATCATCGTATGCTGACTAAATTGTAAACATATCCCTCATTGTTCTGATTGTGTACTATTTTTGTAACGTTAATGAAGAAAAATCAAATAAAGTAGGAAATCAAGGTATATTAGATTATATTCAGCAGTTCCCCAAAGAAAGACTGTACATTAAGCAGTGCTGGAGACTTTAAGAAGTCAGCTGGCCAGAAGACTCTGCCAACTCTTGTGTGTACAGTTCTTCTTCTTTGGCCTCTTCATTACTGGAGGTTTGGAGCCACTGATACCCACCCGGCAGTCTCATGTTGTATTACCCGTGCTATCCTGTTGCCTGTTAAAGCTTCCTTTCTCTCCACTTCATTGCTTAGCCACTGAACCAATGTGCCGACGAGCACATTACTCCAATCGCCCAAGTCATGCCTAACAAAACACAGCTTCCTTTCCCGTAATTAATACTGAGCTCCTGTTAACTGAGTACGGGGTCTATCCACAAAAGTTTTAAACTGAGCCGCTTGTACTATGACCCGAAGAGAGTCACTTTTTTTTAGGAAAAAATGCTTGCGCTTCTGTAATGGGTGACTAAAGTTTAGCACGCCGCAGATGCCAGCTTTGGAGCGCGCAGGCGGCCGGCGAAGGCCGTCCCCGCGCTCCTCTTCCCCTGCCCCTCCAAGCCGCAGACCACAGGGAGCTGCGGGAAGAGTTCCGTAGCCCGCTGGCACGGTGGCGTGCAGCGCGTTCAGCCTTGCTCTGAAAGGCATAAAAAGTCTTAAGAAAATCTGCCGAGTTTTCTGTAGGTTTTGCAAACCCCTTGAGATTACAAGGTATCTTCGGAAGGCGACTTTTCAGCTATCACGGCTTCCCAACCTGTGGTACATATTGTGTTTCCTTAACTAGCCAGCCTATGGAGCAAGAGAAATGTAGTAAGGCATACTCTGAAGAAAATCCTGTCATTTTCCTAATTTTATTCTAGTTTCTTCCTACTTTATTTTTGAAGTCTTCACTACAGAAACATTACATTTTAGTCAAGAGGAAAAGATTTACCATTTAAATTATCTGAATGACCAATCAGAATAGTTAAAGAAGTGTGGAACATCTAACTCTAATGGATTAGAGTCAAGCTTGTACCCAGATAAAGCTATGTATTTTCATTATCAAAACACAGGAGAGCAGCAAGAGTGAAAGAGAGTAAGTACTGTGGGAATCCCAATATGCAGAGCCACTGGGAACATCTCTAAAGAAGTATTATATATTAGTGTAACAAGTAGGGTTTTTTCATTGACCTGAAAAGCGCCTGCAGAGTTAATCACACTTTCTATCATGTGAGTGTTACTCAAGGAGACTTCACATCAGGGAACATTAAAGTGCTGGGAACAAACACAGTCAGGTTACAACAGAAAAAGGAGAGAGAGATTCGACGGCCAGAGGAAATGTGGCAGAAACTCTAAGTGTCTTTAACGCAGTATTCAGGGTTAAGTGTGCCTCTTAGGTCATTCAAGTGCCTCCTCTATATTAGACCTTAATTGAGGCCAAGGATGAAGATAATGATTAAAATCTGCTGGGTGCTTAAAGAGAAATAGTGTTTTTTAACATGGTGTGAGGGTCTGAATGTTCCAAATAAACAAGACTCAGAGGTAAGCAGGGGCACATAAAGGGAATTACTAAGTGCAAAGCTTGTGTTGTATGTGGACTGAAGGGTTTTTCAGGAATATGGCATCTCTCTCTGTTATTATACTTTCATCCAGGCCAGTTAACCGTTTAGGAAAACAGACTGATTAGTCTTTGGCATAACTCATCTTGACTGTCTCAAAAAAACGGAATAAATTTATGATGCAAGCCATATTGTTTGGATGGTTTGGCATTTTGTTTTGGGTGGCTTTTTTTAATTCCTGCCTGTTGATAATTACACCACCGAAAATCTGTTTGGCATATTTTTCTTTGAAGTTACAGTAAGGTAACATAAGGAAATACTTTATTTTTGCAAAAGTTTTCCCCATCTTTTATCTCACTTTGGAAAGCCTCCATTCCCACTATTTTCCATGCGTGTGTTTATTCTAGGCAAGAAAGCCCGTGAGTAATTATGAGCATCCCACTGCATAAAGTAAGCCAAGAGGCTGTTGGGAACCATTTGCTACTGACTGTTCACTTTTGCTGGAGCACATCTTATATCTGCAGCACTTCCCCTTCACACGTCATCCCCCATCGAAGTTCCTTGACTGACATGGGGAATCCAGTGTAACCCGTGTGTGATATACAGTTTGCTGCTGGGAAAATTGAGTTATTGTGGATAGGAATCAACAGAAAAAGCAAACTGACCATTTTAACTAATCAAAGACAAGGTGTGAATACCAGATTATGTATTTTCATGGGAAAAAAAGGCTCGTTAACGGCAGACTGAAGGCGACCGGCTGAGCGCAGTCGTGGTGTCTAGGTGGCAAGGTAAAGGCGACGCTACCTAAAGCTAAAGCTGTTTACAGGTTGTGTAGGTGGCCTGCAGGAGATGGGCACAGCACTCCCCAGAGGACTGTTAACTCCTTCCACGCCGAGAGCTCTTGGGAGAGCGCGGTGATCGGGACGGCACAGACGGCGCTGCCTGGGGGACTCGCAGAACAAGACTTCCTTGGGAGGGGAGGACTTGAATATGAATGAATCCCCAGGCAGCCACCCCAAATCAAGAGCTATAAAATCTTTTGCTCTTCCCTAGTGAGGCTCTCTCTTTGCCTTCTTGGGCTAGGTTGATGCTTAGAGCTTGGCCCCTGGAGAGCAAGCAAGAGGAGCTTGCTTTCTACATTTTACCTTGGGATGAAGGGCGTAAGCATCGTTTTCTGTCCTTTCTGCCGCATGTCCTTCAAATGCCCTTTGCTTATTGCATGAGAATTAGGTCTCTCAAAGTGCATAAAGATGCACATCCAGTTCGCAGCAGGAGTCTGTCCGTGAAATATCAATAGAGGCAATCTGTGTGGAAAAATGCCTATTGATGGTCCGCATTGAAGAAGAAGGTTGGGCTTCAGCGAGCCTAATCCCTGGGCATGCGAGGGAGCTTGTAACAGAATACTTTGCTAATGTTGACTCTGGTCAGATAAACAGTGGATTTACTGCACCTTCCCATATCTCTGTAATGGGAAGCAGCTGGTCACTGGAGTAGTTCTGTTAGTGGACGTGGAGGTGAAAGATAATTAAACTTAATACATACAATATGCTCTAATACTCTGCAGCGTGTATTTAGATTGCGTTCTGCCCAAATATTAAAGATATTCTGTTACTGTGGCTTCAGAAATTTAATAGTTCTGTTCGTGTAACAAGGACAACTTTATCTGCCTTTCTCGTATGTGCACATTTCTTATTCAGGTTTTTGGGGTTTTTTTCTTAAAAACAGTTCTCTTGACCCTAGCTGATTTTCCTTCATAAATAATCTCCTCCTCCTGACCACAATGCCTACGTTATTTAGTAATTATTTGTTATTTCTATTCAGGAAAGGCTTAGAGATAGAGAGCTCCAGTAAGTTAAACACTGCCTGAAGACTTAAGAGTCAATCCCAGCCCAAATTGCACATGGTCTGTTTTCCTTCACTTAGATAAAACAGGTAGGTAAGGGACCGAATGGAAACAATGGGATAATACTGATTGGCATGAAAAGCAGCAGTGATTACGGAGCTGCCTGCCTATTGTGTAGCTTTTTTTATAGGTATCTTGGCACAGCGGTAATATGGTGGTAAGTGAAAAAGCAGTTTAACTCTTTTTATCTGATATTCTGAGTCAGGCACTGAGAAACAGGCAAACTCTATTGTGCACATTAGAAAGAGGCAGACAATTCCTACCCGCTCTTCCTCTTTGACTACGCCGCTGTGATTTTTAGAGAAGGATTGGGAAAAGGGAAGCGAAAGAGCTTTGCTAGCACTTGGAGGAGACAGCACTGTGGGAGAAGGTGCAGAAGTGCTTATTGTCACCTTTTTTGTAAAGAACTGGCAGCATGAGCTGTGTTTCAGAAGAGACATGGAGAGGGCAAGTTACATGCTTCTCCAACTCTTTGTCATCTTTCTGATACAATTGTATTTCAAATGGTTCATTTCACTAGAAACGAATGTGGAATTTTATAACCAACTGCAGTGCTGAAGTTTTACCCTATTTTGAGCTGCATCTGTCAAATCTGTTTAACCCTTCTGTTGAAAACCTCCTGTTTCGGGACTTGATCTATACTTGGGCTTGCATGGCTGAGCCATTTCCAGGAATAATCATTGAAAACTTCTTTTCTGTGGCCTTTTGCTTACAATATCTGCACTTCAAGCATGCTTTGTAGAAGTATTTTTGAGACATTGCAGAATGTCCTACAACTTTATTGGCTAGAATAGGCAGTACCATAAATTAAATATTCCTTAAGAATAACAATAAACTCACCAAAATTAAGAAGACAGGAAAGAGAAATATGACTGGGTTCTATTTTCTTTTAGTTCCTTGATATTTAATGTGTTTATACCCAAACACGTTGCTGCTGTCCTTTAATATAATAAATGTTGTAGCATCCTTTTTTTCTTCACTGTGCTTTTAATATGTTTGTAACCCCGTAGGGACTTAGAAAAGAGTCATGGACTGTGAGAGGAGAGAGCTCAGATGCTGCACCTGGATATCAGGACAGTGTGCAGGTAGCAGGGAATGGGAATCTGCAGCTGAGCAGCTCCAAGAGCAGCTTATTTAATAAAACGCTTATTATAAATACTGCGGGGTCCCTTTACGTTATTAGTCAGAATTCAGTATATGAAATAATCTTAAGTACAAGTTCATTCTTGCTATTCACCAGCCTGTGTAAAGTAAAATATCTCTTCCAGTTCTTCCTACATATGTTGCCTTTTAACTTTGTGTCCTTTTGTTCTGTTCTGTCTAATTACCTCAAGTAGTTAATCATGCTTGATTTTATAATAAACCATAGCCGGATCAGGCTTGTCATGACTGATTTATCGACTCCTAAGACTAAGGACTTTCAGTCTCAAGACTAAGATAATTTCTGGCTGCAATTCAAGGTGTTAATTCTGAGCTTTAAAATTTAAATGTGGTTTGGAACATGTGTCCTATGTTTTCCCTTCAAGAAGAGCAAACAGCCCGCATTTCTGTTGGTTTTTGCTGGTGGTGTCCAAGTGGAATTTAGCCTGGAATTAAGACAAAACAAACCCAAACCATCCAATTCTGCAGAAACAGACTTGCATGCAATCATTATGACAAAGAAGGTCCTCTTGAAGGCAAGGGGGCTATTATATATGAATGGAAGTTTCTAGCAGTGGGCCTCAAGAGAGAACATATATCTCCATGAAGGATCCCAGCGTATATTTCCCTATAATAAACTGCTTCAGCACCGCCTGACGGGGTGGCACATGTCTCTACACGTGTGCATGCCTTAGAAATGTGAAGGTGCCGTGCTAAGAAAACAAAATGATGATAGCTAATGACTCATACACACCATTTGGTGTCCCTCGGGGACTGCCTCTCTTCCAGTGTTTCACCTCAGCAGTTGAGCTCATCGGGGACACGAGAGCTAACCATCCTTCCAACTATTCATCCAGGGATTTGAGGCCCCAAGTTCTCAGTGGAGGGCTTTTTTACCGCAGCTCCTTTTAACAGGCAATTATGTTCCTACCTCCCTGCCTCCTCTTTCCCTGGATCTCTAGTTTTCCATCAACAAAGCGTCGGCGTAGATTTGAATGCAATCTCTGTAATGCAACAGATATCTACTAATGGCCATTAAGGTATCTTAGCTACCTTAAGTAGTTACAGAGGGATCCCATTATTCTAAGGATCGTGTAACAGAAACATTATTGCACGTCTGCATATTCTAGCCACTGTTACTGTATACTGTAATTCTCCCTTCTTATTGCTAACAGGCATCAGGTTGTGGATCTAGTGATATTTTCTCAGTGTTTTCTTTTTAGAATTCAAAGACAGTTTGGGTTTTCACACCCCTCCTAGGTTGTTTGCCTTATTCTACCTCAATTATTTCACATTTTCCGATGCAGAATGGCATCTGGCCTCTGTGGGCCACGCTGCGTGAGAGCCACATCTTGCTAAACTTGGTTACATGACCTGTTATTTGTTGTGCTTCCAAGATTTGTTTCATATGTAGCCTTGAGATACTGTATTTAATGCCTCATACACATATGTATATAGTAAGCATGAACTAAAGAAGTCCTCCAGAGGACTTTTTTTATTGCTCGCCATGCTTTTATGATCGAAAGATGACAACCTGTCATAGTTTTCTTTTACGGTTGTGTTATAGATTGAAAATAACAGGGAAGTCCATGTTACTTGATGGCTGCATATAAATAGAGTTTACAGGTTTGCAAGTACTGCCCGCTCTGCAAACTCCTTCAGGGATTTAAAGGGTAACAAACCTGTTTTCGCTCTGGCATCAGTAAAATCCAGTAGTAAAATGTTGCTGGCCAAATATTGTGGTTGGAGCCTTGATTGTTCCCCCTGGAGTTCCGGAGATGAACATAAGAGGAGAGAGTGATCTCGGGGTTAGGTGCAGAGAGCCCCACCATCAGTAACACAGACCAGAATAGGACCCAGTTTCCCTCTTCCACTTGTACAAGTCTGCAGAGCCAGCAGGAATAAGAGGTTGTAAAATTTTTTTCCCTGCGTTAGTAAAATAAAGAAAAATGAATCTGGCCGTAAAAGACCAGGCTTCATCCGTCTTTTACATTAGAAAACCCAGAAAACAAACAAACAAAAGAAGTCTTTTCCATCACATACAATTAACCCCCTCATTTAACACCCAGGCCCGCTGGCAGCCTGTGCTGCCCTGACCTCTGAGACCGTCTGCCGGCAACAAATCCAGCTTTGTGAGCGCAAAGGGGAGGAGAAGAGGCAGGACGGCGGCGGGCTCCTCCGATATACGTTTGCTTACGGAGCACGGGAGCGAGTGCCGCACATTTGTGGGAGCAGGCCGTACGGCTGCGCGCCTTCCGCGCCAGGCAAGATTTGGGGGTACAAGTTCCGTCGCTTCTTGGACCAACTCGTGTAGCTGGGAAAATACGCACCAGCCCTCCAGTGGGCTGAAGCAACCAGGGGACTAAAACTTTAATTACAGCAGACAGTAAGAAAGGTGAACTCAAAGGAAGGAATAGTTTTGCAGCACATTATAATTTTCCTCTCTTTATTAATCTTTTCATCTGCCACAGGCTTACCTATCTATTCCTTTACAGAATAACCACCATGTCACCACTTCCCTTTTAATATTCCCTTCTCTTTTACAGGTGCCAACCAGCTTTTTCGTCTACCCGACTTAATGTATCTAATTAAATTCAAAGGGTGTGCTCCCTACTTGTATTTAGCTTGGAAGTTCACTGCTTCTATCTCAGACCTGAACGTGGGCTTCTCTTATTTTCTGACTGTACTGGCCCGTAAGCTTTGTCTTGCTTGTGACTTTAGACCATTACAGCTACAGCAATACTGTTACAAATGTGTGACATTATTCTTAAAGTAGCCCTCCAAATCCAGACCCACAGGATAATGGTCGATTTATGGCTGTAAGGAAAAGATCTCCTGTGTAACAGGGGTGGTTTTCTTCTAAGGGCAAAACAACAATTTGAGCTAGTTCTTATACACAGAAGACTTGTTTATTTCTTTATTCTTCTTCTGTGCCTCTTAGTCATTAATCTCTCCTATGGAAACTTGTCAAATATGTTTGGAAATTGAAACAAATATGCTGCTTCCGTACTTATTTTTCTTATCATTTATAACCACAATGTCTTTAAAAAAGTGCTGGCTTCTCTTCCTGTGCTCCCTATCTCCTAAATCCCTTTTGCTTTGTTCAAAATGGACTACTAGTCCATTTGAGTCTGACACATTTTTCATCTTGCCCCTTTTGCAACAGTTTTCTAGTCAACAGCTTTTGTGAAGTTTTCATGTGATGAAACTCTTCAATGTTTTAAACATGTCTGAACATCCCGTCCTTGTCAGTAAATGTCTTGGCTGTTGCTCATATGCGTAGCCACTCAAGAATATAACAGGTTTTTTCTTTAACCAAAACAAGACTGTTCTAAGTTGCTTCTCTGGTTCACAGTAAGTTTTCCACCAAGGCTGAGTTCGAAAGTTAATTCCTTTTTGTTGTTGTTGATTTAATGAGGTACTCCAGTAATTTCCCAGTAGTTTCGTCATAGCAAGGAAGAATGTACAAGGTTCTGCCTCCCTGTTACTGGATGTGCAGCAGGAGTGCCAAAGAAAGGAGGGTGATGACAGTAGGTTTCTTCTGGAAAGAGATAGGAATCGCCTTCGGGGGATGCAGAGGTTACTGCGGGTGGGCTGAATCACTTTACACAATCTTCCACCTTTTCCATGGGCCATATGAGGAGATAAGAAGGCTCCTGTCGGAGGTGCCATGGTTATATGTTTTGGGGTAGGTGATATGAATCTCTCCGAATCTATAGTGGGGTCCCGGATTGGCATTATCTTCATTTCAGCTGAAAGTGAATTTCTACAATAAAGCTGCTGCTTTGTTTCTCAGTGAACAAAGAAATTCCTGACAAGAACCCTCATCATTCCTTGATATTAGAGTAGACCCGGGCTGAAAGCAGAGTTTTGCTTCAGAACTAGAATTGAATTACAGAAAGGCTTCCTGGACTGTGTCATTTCAGAGTTGTCATGTTGTCACAAAAAAGAGGGAAGAAGGAGAGAAAAATTAGATTTTCCTGGGATCAGCCTTGCTTTGTAGATTTTAGATGGTATCAGTCTTTGAATTAGAAATATTGCTGTGGCATTTTGGCCCTCGCAAGCTGTTGCGTTCATGGGAAACCGCAGAAACTGTGCTAAGAAACAGATGGAGGTGGCCAGAGGACGGGTGAGGTTCCTCTCTCCCAGGAGCTCCTGACGGACTTACGTGACAAAGCTAGAGGGAAAAGGGCTGTAAGAGAAAGCTGGGCTACCGAATCCAGGCCACGGTGGCTGCTGAGAAGTTGCCAAGGAGGTGCATGAGCTTCTTTTGAAGGGCTGTCGTGAGACACAGCCTTGCGCTCGCTCATGCAGCTTGTAGGGAAAGCAACTTTCGGGTTCCAAACCTGGTATTTTGTGCATTTTGTTAATTAAGAAGTTGCAAATGATTACACATTACACGTTAGCAGTGCTGTAAAATGAATGTTTTGTGTGCATGGGTAAGCTGAACGTGACTTTAGACATACACTCTGATGCCATTTCGCCACTAATTACATTTACAATTCAGAGCCACCTCTAAGTAGAAGAGCTTACTACGCTGATATTTACTGACAGAAAAACTTTTCAAATCACCTTCCCAGCCAGATGTTCATAAAAACCAGTTTGGCAGTTGGTGCGTAAATCAAGTCAAGCATTTTATCATTGTTCTCTTAGGTGGCTTTTGCGTTTAAGCCTGTTTAGCTAAACACATACATTTACTTAAGATGAACTGTAAAAATAACATCTGGAGATCTTTTTTCTGCAAGAATATGCCAAAGGGTCTTACAGAAGGATCAAGCACATTTTATAAACTGTGGCTGGGTTTTTGGTATTCAAGCTGAATAAATGTGCTCTCAGCTTTTGAGAGGATCAAGGGCCAGTATTATTTAAACGTTCTTTTTACTTGCGTGGCACTCTGCAGGGAATGTGCTCTCACCAAAGCATCCTTACATTTCTCATTCCATAATGAGTTACTGTTTTCATCCTCGCCACCTGGGACCCTGGCACAGCCCTGCTAGTAGCAGCGGAGTCACACTGGTGGAACTGGATGCAAAGTGCAGTCCAAAATATTTATTTTAGTATATTCTGCTCTGCAGTAGACTGCCTTCAAAGGGGAATGTCAAAGAAGGAGTTGCTGGGTGTTTTACATTTTTATCTTTGCTTGTATCAGTCATGTCTCTTTTATCCCTCTTTTTCCTTTTCAAGATATATGAGAGTCTTTCTTTCTCTCCTGAAGAGGTATTTTTTTTCCTTTTTTCCCCCTACTCTTTTTCTTAGAAAATCATGCTAATAAGCTATGGTTTGCTCACCTTCCGAATCAGTGTTACTATGCATTTTAGCTTTGCTGAGTATCAGTTTCGCTGCTTTGCCTTTTCATATTCAGTTCACAATCTGAAGGAGAATTCTGCTGAAATTTAACAAGCCCTAGGGAAAAAGATTCAGACAAGTGCAGTCAGATTTATAAAGTGGCAGATAAAGTGGGAAAGGTTTTGCATTACTTCTGCCACGTTGGGTGTTTCTTTGATGGATGGGCTATATCTTATCTGCTATTCAGAATGACGTCGATTCACGTTTTGAGGGGTACCATGACCATGGCTGTTCATGACAACATAAAACCTATAATCTGGGAATGCTGGAAAAGGTGAGTGCAAGAATAATACACATGAATTCCTGGCCTAGGACCATAGTTATTTTTTGATTTAGTTCTCAGGAACACAACCTGTTTCATAATGTGAGACTGGCATTTAATCTGAGAAACCTGACTGTTTTGAGAATTGTACAAGGCGGCATGGAGCTGTTTAATGCTTAAGTGACAACAAAACATAAAGATGTTGGCCATAATTCTTTCTGAAGTAGTATACTTCCCTGTGAAGCTTGGACAAGTACATTCTTGATTTAAATATCTGGAACTACAGTACACGGTGTGAAACATAAATCCTCTCAGTGCAGGAACCCAGAGACCAAAGGAGCCAGTCGGAAACCTCTCCGAACAGCAAATTTAGTGGTTGGGTTTAAAGTACATATGCTAGGCTTGGAAAGGACCTTTCCTAACCTGGTCCTTCTGTCCCGTTTCAGCAGCACAAAGAAGCTATAAAGCTGCCTAAAATGTGAAAGGCTGAAAATGCGCCAGCCGGGCAAAGGTGGTTGAGAGCCAGCATTACGCAAAGCAGGGCACGTGGCCCATTAGCAGCCTTCGTTAAGTACCGCAGCCCCGCAAAACCCAAAACTGTCCTGCGGCCACTTCAGCACAAATGGAAGGACAAAGCAGTCACTGGCAGTCCCAGGTGCTAAAAGCCTCTTCTCTAAGCTCCCCTGAATACAGCTGTAGTACAGCTGAGAACATGACCCTTAGAGCTAAACACTTCAGCTGGTGTGAAAAAAATAAAAAAATTTAAAAAAGACCCAAATCTACTGACTTTAGTGAATTCAGCCAGCCCAGCTGCATGGGCCACATCCAGATTTTAAGCCATCCACCCCATGCCAACCAAGCTGACGGCACCGCCAGCCGTCGTCCCTTCTCTCCTCTCCCACCAGCAGCCCCTCAATCTCCCTTTCCCGTGCCCGTCGTGGAGCAACGTCATGGCAAGCCGAGCTGCTCCTGACGGAGAGGAGGGCAAGGGAGGGTAGGAGATACGCTCAGCTCTAACCTGCTCTCTCTTTGGCCCTGGGGTACCTGCAAGAAGCTGCCATCAGCTGCCTGGTCCTCACGTAGTGCTTGAAAAGCTCTTTTCTGCCTCCCTGGAGAAACTGGTGTTGTGTTGAACTAGATACATCCCGGTCATGATGTATCCTACTGCAGATTATAGTCTGAAAAGTTTGTTTCCCTTCAAAACTCCCGCGGAGCGGAGACGTTTCAAATGAAATGGCCAGGAAGCGAAAAAAGTCAAAATTTCAGAACTTTGCAAACCTCTCCTAGGATCAGCGTGAAAGATGTTTTTCCCCATAAATGAGGAGAGAGACAAGAACAGCAAAACTTGGGAAAAATCTGCTCGCTGGCTCTGTTGCTCTCCGCGTTCAGTTGCTGGGAAAATCACAGGCAGAACATATGGGGCAAGACCCAATTAGCTGCTCCAGACCTGACAGGTTTTAGGAGAATCAAGCTGCTCAGACAATGTTCTGGTTTAGCCACTCTGATCTCAGCAAGTGTCACAAGGTTAGACTCATCCTCGCCTGCTAAGCTGGAAACTTTGCAGACTGAAGGCAAAAAGAGGACAGAAGTAGAAAGCAACTTCAGGTTTCGGGTTTTAAAAGGCTGGAACAAATCATTTCAAACATTGACAATAGCTGTGATCTTTCTGCTTTAACTCTTTCCTCGGTTGCCGGGCGGAGGCGCAAGCATAATCCGGCACATTCGTGGAAGATGTAATCCTTTGTGATTTCAGCTATTAAAGCCAAAAATAGATCTATTTTTCAGAGCATGAGTGAATATCATTTTATTCAAAGGCATAATTTGCCTGAATTTTCAGGTAGAATTTAAAGAGAATGGCAAATATTACTGCTACAGTGTGAAGGCTTTTCACCTCTGAAATATTACATCCTCCCTCCAAAGTCTGGAGGGGCTACAACTGCCGAGACAGAAAACCACATTTTTAAACATGAAATAAAAACCCCCAGCACTTTTCTCTGGCTCCGTTTGTGCAGCAGTTGAATTGTTCGGACTGAAATTTTCCAGAATATTTCAGCCTCAGGCGGATATTTGACATGTAAAATTTCAGTCCAAACTGTTAATGATTGCCAAAGCTAAAAGCAACTGACAACAGAGTGTTGTAATAGGAAGTGTCAGACAATTTTAATAATAGATGACCTCAGCAGCCCTGCCTCCTGTTTTGTCATCTTGAACACTTTTGTTGTCTAAGGTCTATGATGTGTTTCTGTGTGTGGTTTTGTCTGTATTTCTTTCTTTCTTTATATTTTACTTCTGTTAAGATCTTCTTTCAGTTAAATTTTGCGTAACATGGAGTTCCATGGGAGTGATTGCTCGTTGCAATTAAGAAATGTTTCCACCTACCTGTTCTTCCTTTACAACTTCTTTATTTATTTCACTAAATGCTTCCCAATTTTGTATCACGGAGCAGAGTCCACCGAACCTGTCCGCTTAGCCCGTCTGTAAAATTCATGAGCTTTGTAATGCTCCTACGTAACTGCCTCTTCTCCCCAGTGAGCAGTCTGAGGCTTTTTCAGCAGCGGTTCCTGTGAGCTACTTTATGATGTTCCTGATGATACTCATTATCCCATTTTTGCTGTGCTTTTATATTGCTTGAGGAGGATGGGGTGACTAATTCAGAACATGGTATGTCAGGTGAGGGTCTGGCTTTTCTAAGAGGCTTGCAGTATTTTTGCCATAGTTTCTTCTCTTGTCCCTTATCCAGAATGACCTTTAATTGGGTTCCCCGGCCCCTTCGAGGCGGTGCCACACTTCCAGACCTTCACCGCACGAGCCGCGCAGCCCATCCTCTGCAAAGAGCCTCATTTGGGATTTGTTCACGCTGACATCCTTGTGCCCATCTGTTTTCCTTGTTTTTGGTTCCTCTACAACGCCACTTGATATATATATATTTTTTTTTTTTTTTCAGGCAATCAATTGTATGTCTTTTGTGGGTTTTACTATAACATTACTCCCTCTCTTTTCAATACGATTATTAACACGTTATCTCCAATCACACTGCTCATCTCAGATGGAAAGTGCCTGTTTGTTCCTATTCTTGATCTTTCTGTCTCTTTGGCCAGCTTCTGATCTGTATCAATCACGACAAGAATTTGCCTCTCACTTTATGCCTCCACACTTCCTTTGACAGCCTCTCAGGAAGGACATTATCAAAGATTTTTTGCAAGCTTAAATAATTACACACTATTTATTGAGCATTGCTCGGTTATGCTGCATTTACTGTACACTGAATGTCAAATACGACTACACTTTGTCCCCTGATACATTTGCATACCGCAAGTTTTTTATGTTTTTATATTGCCCCACTACTAGAGACTGTGGTTTGACACCTCTTAAAAAAATGCTTAACAAAGCCTGTGAAGGAAGGTTGGGTTGGGGTTTCTTTTTCATCTTGGAAAAAGATGCTAAAAATATGTTAAGAGCAATACTATCATGTATCCTTGAACTGAGAACCAACACTGCCAATTTTCATCCTGGAATATATTTTTATTGTTGACGTACAAACCTCTGAAAAAAATGGTTTATTGTAAAACTATTGACAGAACCCAAGCTGTGGAGATGTACATGGTGAGGCAGAAGAAGCATCTTAATGTGGGTAACATTTTCTAGCCCCTAAATGTAACAAAGAAATGCATTTTCCCTGAAAATGGGGTAAAGAACCATTATAATTTCAAAGAAAGCCTGTCTGACATAATTTGGTTTTATCTTTAATTTGCAAAAAAAATGATACTTTTGAAATAATGAATGTCTCTTCTGTTCTTGGTGTTTATAAACCTGCATCTTTCTTGAAAGCATTGTCAAAGAGAGTCACACATAGAGTGTTCTGACAATAGATTATAAAAGGCTAATTTCATTTCTGAACGGTGGGGTTGGTTCTGTGTGTGAGTGTGTGTGAAATTGCTATGCCTTTAGTTCGCTGCTCTGAAATATAAGCAGATGAACCTTTGGTGCAGGCTGCCAGAACTTACAGATGAAATTTTCTAGCAGCAAGAATTTTAAGTTACAAGTTTTGCACACAACCACTAATATAATCTAAATTAAAATGTGTTATGCACAAGAGTTACAAAGCCTGCATTCTTCCTTAACAGGGATACAGGTTGAACTAATTTTGTGCATACAGTGTCTCACCCTGCTTCCTGAAGTATGCTGTTCGTTTATAAAAACTCCTGATTTCTTTTCAAACAAGATCTTTTCCCTGTTAAACTGGATAATGAAAAATGACATTGGAAGAATGTTGTCAAGAGTGCTACTTTCTAAGGAAAAATATAACCCTTTTTTTCACACGCTGAAGACAGCCAAGAGCAATGCCTGTATTTTAAGCTATTTTGGAGGTACAGAGATGCAGGCGTTCTTCAGAGATTCCTTCTTCCTCCTGTAAGCATTTCTCATCGTTTCAGTCCCTTTTTTGGTGAAGAACATGATGAGAGGTTTGTGCTTGTTAGGAAATAAAAGCTATGTCATAATAAACTCCTTGACAAGACACAAGAGCTTTATACAAATGTTCTAAGGTTATTTTTTTTTTTCCAGTTGATTTGGAAGTTTCTTTTTTACCCATCGTACTTTCGCTTTTTTCTTGAAGACTTCAGGCGATGCTGTGATTGAGCTAGCTAACGGCTGGCCAGGGAGCCCCAGCTGTTTGATATTTGGCACGGTGTTCTCCGCATGCTCAGCGTTGGTTTATTATTAGTTGAGGCGTGCATTTCCCCTCGCTGTGAGAGACGGGAGAGATGGAAGGAGTCACTGGGGGCCAAAAGCATTAACCCAGTTCCGTGCGCTGCCCTGCACAGGTCCCAGGGTAACTTAAAAGAACCTCAGGACAATTTAACCCATTCCAGCTGGCTGCCCTTGGGCTATTTGCCAAAATCGAGGTTTATTAGTCCGCACCGTTCCGTTGATAATGGCTCCGGTACTGAGGCCCCGGGGAGGGAGGGCTGCAGAGCAGCTGGCTACTCTGGCACCTCTAGCTGCTGCTGACCTTCCTTGTACCAGAGAGATGCCCAGATGGTGGAGAGAAGGGGTTTCTGCTCTGTGGGAAACGCAAAAGGAATGGAGATGAGGTGGAAAAGCCAGTCGTAACGTTATAATTATTGTACTTGTAATGGAAAAGTTTATGGTTGTGACCCAGATGTCAAAGGATGCAGAAATGTCTGTCCGAGTCTGCTGAAAGGCTGAAATAACAGCTTTCAGACATATGGACTACCCTTATTTACCTTGGCGTGACGCATACTCTCCTGACACTGTTTTAATGTCAAGCCTCTTCTAAATTGGTCAATGGAGTAATTACTGTACTCAGACCGCATGTTGAAGACAGGGAATTGTTTTATTATGAAGTTAGGGGTATCCCATTTGGGATTTCTCTACCAGCCATGAAGAGTACTCCAGTTACCACCATTGCCAGCCATTTGACCAGGGAGTCTGGCTGCCTAAAATAGGCACTTCAGAGAGCTGAGAGGGCCCTTCTGCTTATATCATCAAGATCTAAATCAGTCAGATTCATGGATGCAAAGCAAAGTTGAATTACCTTGAATTGCAGCAAATGCACCAGGAAATTTTCAAACCCTGCAAAATTTGAGAAGGGGACAGGTGGTCAAAGGAAGCCTTAGCTAATGAGGAGATGTTTCAAAAACTATCATTCTAAATACTTTTAGCTCAGGCACAGTATTACATTCATGAACTTACCAGCTGCAGAATTGCACGACAATGCTAACATGTGGAAGCTTATAGCTTATATTTATTTAATCTTTCCTATTTATTTGTTTGTGTTTGAGAACACAGGTCAAATCACAGGTGTAACAATGGAAAGGATAAAAAAAAAATCTCCTGTTTCATGAGTAACACAATCCATTTTTGTCTAGCACATTTTATTACCCTCCCTTCTGGCAGGCGTCTAGCTAAAAACTGAGGGCGTTGCAGATCATCCAAAGCTGAGGGTGTTTCAAGTTATCCAAAGCTGGAGAAGAGATGGTTGCGTGAGCACTGTGGCTCAATTCCATGGTCTTCATTGCCATTCTTCCTCTTTTGAAGGAATCGTACTTTGGATGGTACTTTCCATTCTCTTGGTTTATATGACTTTCATCCCACACTCCTCAATGCGAAATGCATGTTCTTTAAGTCTCTCGTGCCTGATTTTACATCCTACGTGCAAGCTCTCTCGTCACCACAGCTCACTCTCTTCGTCCCCATGAGGCACCCAGTCCTCAGGCCATACCTGGCTGAGACTCCCGTGAACTCACAAATCCTTCTGGTTTGGCTGGAGATACGCTGCCCGTGGTCCGAGCCTGCCGTTAGCGAAGATACCTGCTTCTGCAGAGCAGCTTAGTGGTTGCTCATGGTCCAGAAGAGCCGTAGTAAATAACTACAGTATTTGCAGTGAGAGCTAAGCACATAGGAACGTTTTCAGTTTGCTGAGGTGCTAGATGGCTTTTAAAGCCAAAATCTAACAAAATAGCTTTGTCATAGTGCATTGGAGTTTAATTAAGACAACTCTTTTTATAGACACTCAGGAGCATTAGCTGCTGCTATCAACTGTGGCTTCTTTTCAGATCATGTTTTATGTAGCATAGTGTTTCTCAAGATAGGATTCTTGGTTAATACTTAACCAATAAACAGTTTATTAATTCACCAAGTACTACTTTATTACTTACTCAACAGTTAGTTAATCAAATTCAAATCCAACAGGTATTCTACCTATACAAAGAGCATTCAAATATTGTCCTACAAGTTACTGCCATAAACTGTATGGAGGTCAACCAGTTCTGGTAGAGGATAATACAAAATATCAAGATTTCTTACTGCATACACTTATAGACAGCAAATCTTTACTACATCTGGTATTCTTACCCTCCTTCCAGTACTCTGTGGGTTAAAGATACAATGGTTTTAGGAACTTGAAACCTGCTATTTAAATGATTTAACATGAAATGAACTAGGAAAATAGTACCAGGAGCAATCATTTAACATTACAGTTTAAATCTTTCTTATGCCTGTTTGCTTAGGCTTTTAAAGAAGCATGCATGTAGAATAACTTGGTTAAAAGTTTGAAATAGCATCACTAAAGATTTTCCAGCTGATTTCATGGGACAACTTTCTGTCATCTCCAGTAATGACACCAAGAGAAATACATCCCATGCAATAATGCTCATTAGTATTTTCATCCAAAAATAAACCCAAAGGAGACACAAAACTTCCTCTGGCTTAGGAAGCCCCTGAGCTGCAGAGTGTTGGAGATTGGGAGATCATTATATGGAAGTTTTGCTTCAGGATTGTCCTGTTCTGGCACAAAACGAAATTAGGGATTTGCTGTTAGAGGCAGGCTTCTGGGCTAGAGGGCTAGAAGGATCCTTCAGTCTGACAAAGCCCATTTTTTTCCTGTGTTTCTGCGAGAACTTGCCCGTGCAGGTGATACGCCTTTCTGGACTGTACAGCTTCTTTCCAGTTTTGGCAAGGCTGTTGTTACTCCTGTGACCCTGGAAAGGCAAGGAGAGTGTTTGTATGCATTCCACAGATCCACGGATCCACACGGTAACTCCAGTTTAATAGCCAGAACTTCTTTCATGGTTTGTGAGAAAAATGAGTCCCTTTTGTTTTCATTTGGGAAATGTTCAATGGAATGTCTGAATTTTCATCCCCCCCCCCCCCCCCCCATTTTCTCTGAGGTCACATTAATATCCAGAAGATGGTATTTTACCATCTTTTACACACTGGAGGCTTTTTACGTTTCATCTATTACAAGGGTTATATTTCAGTATTAGCCTAGCTTGGGAATTGAAATTTTTCCTATTTCTCCAACTTCTTTTCAGTATTCATTTACATCTACTTAGGTGCTTATATCTTCCAATAACATTTTTTTCTTTTTGTGCCTGTACAAATGCCTCTCAGATTTCTGGAATACAGCACTTTCCTAGAGAGCAAACAGAAAAAAATCCATTAACAGTTCCCAAGCCGTATAATCATGTTTTATTTATTTCTTTTCTCACCTTCTAGAGCTTCGAGGTGAAAGGTGATCTCATTTTCAAGGAACATAGCAAGGTTTTACTTTAGGAAGAGGTTTATTAGGCAAACAGATTGAACAGCTTCCAATGGAGGGAGCTTAGAGAGGCTACTTTGTTTGGCTAAGGCTAGCCTTACTGAATAGCCCACCGTGATGAGTCCAAAACTGGAGAAATTCAATGAAGAAGTGCAAAAGTGAAGAGGGTTATCCCAGTGCAGCATATAGTGAGTGCACAAAGACTTTTGTAAGTCAGGAAATAACAGCTGTGCACATATTATATTCTATAAGCAATGTATTACATTGCATCTTCCATATTGGCTGGTCCCATATTTTTACAAACCAGCTTTGGAGCTATTAACTGGGGATCAGGTGGCAGTGTGCAGAATTTGCAATTTTGTTATTTTCTTCACAATGAACTTGTGACTGAGCCCATACAAGGAAGTGATTTATTGATGAGGAGATGGAAGAAGCCCGTTGTTCCTACTGCATGCAGTGGTTCTTAAGCAGCAGGGATTTCGGGAACGTCAGCACTCTGGACATCATGAAGTGCTATAATCTCATGAATCCTTCAAAATCTTGGCACTGGGCAAAACAGCCTGTGGATAGAGCATGGAACCATGACACAAAGGTTCCAGACAATGCTGTTGTCTGTTCATCTTTCCCTCTCCTTCACCTTCTTCCCTGCATTTCTTTCAATTTTTCTCTTTACCTTTTTTCCTATTTTTCTGCTTTCCCCCCCTTCAGTTTTCACCTCTGCAAATTTCCGCAGCAGTGGCAATGGGGTTTTACACATGGAAGAGCAGCTGATTGTGGATGGAGACTAAGATTAGTCAATTTTTTCTGACTTTAGCTTCTTACACGTGCAGCTGTCAACCGTGAAAAACTGACAAACCATCATCAGACTCCCTCAACAGCAAGTCTTGAGTTCTCCAGCTCATTCTCAGGCTTGCCTGTCAGGGACCTCTTTGCAGAGCTGTTCTAAGGGGAAACTAAGTAGATTCACCACGGGCAGGTAGTGTCTGGGACCGCTTTGAGGTCAGAATGGCACTGGTGGCTATCCATAAGCAGAAAGAGTAATAGAAATAACATTACAATGACACTGTAAATTTCTTTACCCAGCAGTGTTGAATTTGCACCTTAGGAGGAGAGTGGCATCTATTGTAGTAACACTTTGTTGTATTATCATTATTATTATTATTTGCTATTCTCTCCTATTATTTGCATTTCATTAGAAGCTCTAAGCAAGATTTGAGTCCTGTTTTGCCAAGTGCTTTGGGAATAAAGGATGAACCAGGAGTGATTCACCCCATGATTTGCTTGAAAAAAGAGAAGGTGGTTTTCTTTAATTTAGTTTTTGTCATGTATATTGCTCTAAATATAGCGTTTGTCGTGTGATTTTTGTGGGTAGGGATCAAGAGGAGGCCAAATTGGCTTTTAATGTTTTCAGCTAGAGCACAGCCAGCTCTGAGGAACAGCATCTAAAGTTTTGGGATTGTCTGCTGTAAACTATTCCTCTGTGCAGATACAGCGTTTTCTTCAAAAAAGCAGAAGTACAATAATACAGCCCTAAAACTTTGTCAGTGATATATGTCTCACAGAAGTAATTTTCAAGTGGCAAGTGTTTTGATGATGCTACAAGGGCTTTGTTTATGGAGTAGGTCTGTCAGACACTGTAGAGTTCACAGGAATTATTACTTGGTTGATCATTAATGAGAAACATTCATCTGGATTCCCCCTCACCCTCCGTTTTTGTCAAAATTCCCTTAGAGATTTGTTTTTGCTACAGTCCAGGCTCTGTTTCACAGAATATGGCTCTTGCTGAACGCTGTTAAGACGGATCCCCTGGCCAACTGAGAAAGCTGGGGGTCAAGGAGGTGATTTCCTATCCCTCCTTCATTCTCTCCTTTCCACTCCTCCAAATATACACACGCACACGTGCACACACACACACGTACACACACACACACGTACACACACGCACGTTCATGCGACGTGCGTACTTACTCCTGTTCCTGCAGGAGTCCGGTGCCCGCGTGGTGCTTCATCGACTGGGTTCGTGCAGTGCTTATTTAAGGGCGTCTGCCCATGTCTTTAATATTTAATTCTTAAAAAATTCAGAGCTAGACGAGCACCTACACTAACATCTCTGCCCATGCAGTTACCGTCTCAGGATTTTAAAAGGGGCCACACTCAGAGGTTCCGTATCCATATTCCTTTGTAGCAGCTCTGCGGAAGCAAAGATTGCATGCCAAACAGACGGCAAAATATAAAAGCAGAAATAAAATCTGTAATCTTGTGGATAAGGCGTACAAGGAACAGCTATTCATGACTTCTCAAGATGAAAGAACTAGAAGGTGTGCCTGGAACTGCCAAATACCTTGTTTTAGCAAAGCAAAGGAAGCACACGTTTCCCCACTCTGTTACTATCTTAACACCAGCACACTCTGAAAGCCAGAGATACAAACAGATTCCGACAGATTCAAAATATAAATAGGTGCACAGTAGGATTTAGTGAAAAGGTATAAATCAAGTCATGTGGACTAGGTGCCTGCTAGAAAGGATTGTTCAGTTGTGATCTCTGTACTGGCAATACGTAAGCACTCAATGTATGCCAGTTCTTTACCTGCCTATTTATTATTCTGATGCCCTGGGCATCTGCTACTGGCCACAGTCAGATGGTCCATGCTCTGAGGCAGGATGGTAGTGGTTATGCTGGTCAAATGGGAGAACCGTCAGACTTTTTCCCCCATGCCTTTGTCTATTGGAATGTGCCTGGAAGTTTACCAGACAATCCAGGATCTATTTTAGAAACAGAGAAGTCTAGAAGTTTAATGCTGTGTAAACTGGATGAGGAAATGTACTGGAAGATGCTGGTGGCTGCCATGCTGCTGCGTTCCAAGGTCTGGCTCTCTGGGGCTGATAGCGATGCTCCACAACTGGGCTCCTCCAGCTGGATCAACACCAAATTAAATTGGCCCATCTCCTTGGGAAATCAGTGATCTGGTGCCCTGCTGCCACCCCTACTTTTGTCTGCTTTTTTTCCAGCTCGGAAGGCTTGTTACATCAAGAGAAACCCTATAATACTGACCAAATGAGTCATTTCCACCTTCCTGAAGCCCAGAAGATAGTAAGACTCAAATGACCAAGGAAGACAGTGATCCAACCTTGGTCTCTAGGTTGCAGCTGAATATTCACTCTTAATTGCTGATAAAGAAAAAAGAAGACTGACATGAAGATAAAGACACTGGGGATGGTAGAGTTTTGAGGGAGAATTTTAGATACAAATACAAGAATTTTTTAGAATAACAACATTTTTCTTATTCTAATGAGGTTCTTTCTTCATTTCAGAGAAGAAAAAAAAAAAGAAGCTACTCTTTCTTTGCTACTGCCAAATAATACATATACACATATATATTTAAGGGAGCCAGACGCTATATTAGATTTGCCCTTTTTCAGAGAAACTTAAATCTCAACTTTTAGAAATCAACTCTATGTTCGGTTTCAAAATACTCAGCAATGGTGTTTCTGAAGTACACGATCAAATGTCTAGTCTCCAGAAGCTTTTCTTTTTTCTCCACAAAAAACAAATTTTAATGAGCATCTCACTACATTTATTACCAGCTGCTGCCTGGACTGTCCTAATCCTTGCAGTGCATGTTGGCAAGCAACTCCATTCCTGGAACCAGATCTTTTTTAATCTTTCAACCCTAGCAAAAAAATAGACTTTTTTTTCTTAGGTGTAAAATTCTCACTCCCAGGCCATGGGGACCCCTTTCAATGTTTTTTATTTTGGTTAGCTCTTTTGCACACAGATCGTTGTTTTCACCACTCACCGTCTCTCTCCGTGTGTTCGACCAGCAGATCTGAGCCACGTGGCTGATGATGTCCATGGTGGAAACCTTCCATGCATACGAGTAGGGGCATACAAACAAATCCATGTTTGCACACATGGATATTCTCATGCATCCAACAGAAACACAAGTTGGCAGCTGTCATAAAACACCACAGGCACAACTGGCAGTTGCAGGCCAAACAAATGATGCATCCAGGGGCTAACATGGAGAATCATATAGGGAGTTATACCCGTAACAAGTAATACGGAGCAGATATATAACTTGTGGTAAGGGCTGGTGGAAATGCGGTGGTAACTTAGTTTTGGTGATGGAGAGCAATCCCCAAAAGCACAGTTGGCAGGAGAATGCATCCATGTTGTTTGGGCAGAGCAATAACGTGGCAAAACCAGAAGGTGATTCAGACAGCAACTGTTGCCAAAGAAGGAAAGGAGGATGCTCCTCCGAGATTGTGTGGCTGTTTTCATGGATGACAAAGTTGCTCCTGCACTCCCAAACTAGAGACTAATAAAAGAAGTTGTTTTACACTACATACTGTGTTAGAATACAGTTATCTTTAAAAGGGTTTTATTGTTATTCTATTTTTTCCAGACCCAAATATTTCATGTGAAACATTTTGTTCTTTCTATATTCCACTTGAAAGAAAAAGGAGCTTTAAAAACTATTCCGGTTGTTCAAGATTTTTGTCCTTGCCTCTCTGACTGCCAATTCCAGATATTTGTTCTTCAGAGGTTTCATTGTTCTCCATCATGCCAATTTCTTATTAGATGAAACAGGAATTAACTCATTTTGCCAAATTTAGGCAGACGTGGACTTGAAAGTATTCATGGTCAATGCTTTTACTTTCTAGAACAAATGTGTGAATATTCAGGCTTTATGTACAGTATCTACAGGGACTCGAACAATGTGTGCTCTTCCATTCTTAAAGTTCTTTATCATCTCTGATTACTTTCTATTTTAATGAATTCGTTTAGTAATTATTTATTAACATTTTTCAAATGTAAGCTTTCTCTCTTCTGCCAAGTTGGTTTTTATAATTCCAAGAGATCATAAACACTTACCTAGCTGCATAAATATATGTATAGGTCCCTTTAAAAATAATGCTATGATCATTGAAAGCATAAAATATTACTTATTTAACTCCTCAGATGTGTAGTATATAAATTTAATGTATCTCTGTGTTTAGCGTAGGATATTCGTGTCTACAATATCTTAATAATCATATATCCAAATGGATCTGTTAAAAAAAAAAAACATGGGCAGGGTTGATTCCCATTTTTTATAATCCTGCACAACTCTATCAGTATCTTTCATTCTGAAGACCAACAAACTTACCATTAAGTTCAACAGGAGTTGTCTCAAGCTCTAACTCTGGTGTCGTGGTCCTGCTGGACGTGGAGCCGACAGCACTGGTGGTGCTGATGGATGATTGTCCCCTGTCCCTAGACAAGAGCTATATATCCAACTTCTATTGCACCACTCGGTAGCATTAATATAGTTGAACTTGGGATTCTTCTGGATCCTATCACAGATGTGGCAAATTTATTGACTTTCCTTTCCAGTGACTTTATCAGCTCCTTTTTCTCTGCACCTCAGAGTCCAGATCAGTATTTCCTTTGGACATCCCATCTGGAGGCTCTCTTCATGGTTTGTCAGCAATATGCAGGTGGCATCCATCAGCTTTTCTGTAGATGCAAGCACCACGGATCTCTTTGGGGGTCTGAACTTCACTATTCAGAAAACCAGCTGAATTCTCCATCACTGCAATGCACAGTAATAATTTTCAGTATTCAGAGGATGATTTTCATTTCCAGGATGCTCAACAAATGATACCTGTGCATCCTCTCAGTGCTTACGTGATGTGCGAAAGCATTTCATTCTCGGTTTAACACATTGGGAAACTGAAGCAACTTATTCCAGAGGACAGAGAAAGTAAAACTGGTCCTGGTCAAAAGCTGTTCGTGCCTTCAGTACTCTTGCTATTGACCTTAGTAGGGTCTGGATTAGTGCCTGCAAGATAGGGAATTAGATTTCAAGAATTATTGACTGAGTCCTTTTCAATATACCCCAGCACAGTCACCTTCTGGAGGCACGGAGTCTCAGCGCACCTAGAAGGACGTTTCGTGAGTGTTGGCCTCCAGCACCCTGTTCATGCTCATGTAAATTGATTCCAGTTGTAAAAGAAACTGATGACAAAGGCATGTACTTATTTAACACAGACAAAGTTACCTACAAAGTCACATTTCCTTGGACGTGGCAGCAATTAGTGGCAAATCATTTTCTTCTGCTTTGATTGGCATGCAACCTAAAAGCTCTCCCTCTCAGCTCCCTTTCAAGGCCATGTTCGCGGTGTTTGTGGACATGAGTTTCCTTGTTGCCATCTCCCTTAGATTTTTTTTTCTCTGCACCACTGCCAAAGGAATATTCAAAGGAATTACTGAAACTTGCCATCTTTGCTTTGAGTAAGAGCATGGGTCTGCGATTTGGGCAGAGTTTGCTGTTGTTTCAGTTTGCTACTTCTGTAGAGAAGCTGAAATGTATCTAACAGTTGTCTTAAAGAGAGAACAGCAATGTTTAAAGACAAGTTGTTGTAGTAGTCGCCAGATGCCGATGTTTTTGCTTGGCTGTCACATTGGGCCTGAAGGATGCATACAGGACAGGGAGAACTTGGCCTTCCATCCATCTTCTTGTACATCCACCTGCTCCATCCTTGCCTCAGGATACCTCAGTAGACCTCTAGGTCCAATATCCATTGGATTTAATCTGAAATTTCATATGTGGCTAGGGCTGTAGCTGATCCTACATTTATCCAGAAGGATGGACGAGATGCCTCCCTCGGCATCTTTCCAGTGCCAGTTTTCCCTGATCCCAGCAGAGGACCGGGATGACACAGTGCGTTGGGTGCTCTCGTGGTGCTGCGCTTTGTGTGCTGTGGAGCATCGCGGGCCGCTTCGGCAGCAAGTAGTAATGATGGACTTCCACCTGCAGCAGGAGAGTGCTGCACAGGATCTCTTTAAAAAAGAGATCAAGAAAATTAGCATAGCCTAAGGACTTCTTTGAATTGTATGTTGCCCTTTCGCCTCTGACTTTATCTCCCAGCATTCACTAACCATGAATATTTAATACGGCCACCACTGCATCCCGTGGAATAAATGACAGGCTCCGAGTTTCAAACCTTAATCTGAAAAGCAATGCATATACATTGATATTGAAAAAAAAGCATCGCACCCAGAGCAAATCCTTTCTCATAAGCCCACTTATTAAAAAAAGTAATGTAATATCATGAGTTTTCATTAATACTAGTCTTCAATAAGCCTAAAGCAAATCCTTGCTTGCTGTGCGCTTGCTACGCTTGTTGTACAGAACCGCCTGAAAATGATGAAGGCTCACAGTCAGTGAGCGGAGAGCAAGGAGCGTGCGGCCGAGATAGATACGAGCTCTATTGGAGTAGAGGTTCTCAATCCTCAGTTGTCTTTCCCAGGGAGGATGATTATGGATGTTTCACAGGAATAATAATGCTAATTTTCAGCCCCCACAGAGTGTTTTACACCTGCAAAGTGCTATAAAAACGTAAGCTAATACTCACCAGTAAATGAGTATTATTGTACCTGTTTTGCAGATGCAGAAATTAAGATACAGAAAGGTCAGCAGGCTGACCCAGGGTCACATAGCTTCTCAGCAGCAGATTTAGGATGAAGAAACATCCTAAATGTTGACCCCTCTGGTCACATTCCATTGACCATGCTGCCTTGTAGCAAATGTAGCTCAAATTTCCTAAATACACACACACATATATATACACACACATATATAATAAATCCTAGAGAAGGAGTTGTTTCCCTCTTTGCTTCTTCAAAATAAACAAACTCCCGAGCTACCAAACCCCACGTTTACATGTATCATTAAATACTTTCCCATTGCTAGCCAGAAAACTCAGCAGAAAACCTGTAGAACACCAAAGTAACTCTCTTCTTTTAAATAATTGATGATGCCAAATAGCAGCAGTGTTATGCCAACAAAGAGATCGGTCTCTTAAAATATTTTATTCATTATGCCTCAAGAAACCCAAAGCCTTGTTTTTAACGAAAGCAAATTTCAGAAGTTGGCTCTCAGTTCATCTGAAACATCTGCTTATTACAGTTCTTGGTGTTACAGCACTGGTGCTCCCCAGTAAATCTTTCAGCTTTAAATAATACGTATGGAAGTCTTGGCAAAGAGATCAGGAAGGAGAAAGAGTAACGTTTGCCAAATATGCATTTTGCTTTATGGGGCTGTAGTGGTATATTTTAATAATACATGCGTTGAAGAGAATCTACTAATCCAATTAAGTAACAGGACAAGAAAGAATTAATTCCAAGGTTCAAAAAGACCCCATTCTATGCAGCTGAAACTTTATATTCCAGGGTAAAATGGTTAGAAGTCTTGGCTAACTACACTTCTATAAAACAGCCAGAAATGGATCTTTCTCTCTAATGTTCATAAATCAAGGTCACTTATGTGAGAAGGCTATGTTGTGATAAATCTGACAATTAGATGAAGAGGGCATATCGATGTTAAATTATATTCTTTGTACTCTCTGGTCAGAAGGCAATGTAAACACCACAGTAGCGTTATGAAACAGAAAATTGCATTCCAGATAATAACAGATATTCGTGGTGCACAGTTTTAGACTTTAATGTGCTGTGTTTTACTCAGTCATATTAATATTTTAAATTATGTAACATTCCCTTCTTTATGCATAGGGGTTTTTTTTTTTCATTGAAAATGCACCTCCCTCTCCCTCTCCTTCTCCTTATTGCTCTGCCTTTTCCCTTTTCCATTTTTCCTTTTCCCTTCTCCTTTTTTTAACAGTGACGCTTGGGAAAAAAAAAAAAAAAGCCTAAAGCGAAACTGTCTGTGCAAAAATAGTAACAAGTAGTTTCAAGATTTATAAGCCAGGATTTTATGTTATATATTTACAGATTCAATCTGTGTACCAGGCTTTGATCCAAGCCTTAGCATGATGACTGGAATCACTCCGATTAACCCAATGATACCAGGCATGGGGTTAGTGCCGCCGCCACCACCAACAGATGTGCCTGTAGTCAAAGAAATAATTCACTGCAAAAGCTGCACGCTCTTCCCTCCAAACCCAAGTAAGTGGATCTGATGAAAGAACGTTATTTTCCTAAATATATTGCATGAAATATTTTTTATCTAATAAAAATTAGGGTTTTTAAAGAGAGCGTAGGCAAGTATGGTGTTTCCTTCTAAGGTCTACTCTGTGTGTAAGGTGTGGTATGGCGTCAGAGCATACTTACTCATCTCTGTAAGGTCGTGTAAAAAAACCTACGCAGTTTGTACAAAAAAGAAAAATAATTACTTAACAGTAACAGAGCCTGAAGATTTACAGTTCTCATAGTAAAAATCTTTCCTGCAGCTCAGAATGTCACAAAATATAACGATTATACACGCTGATCATCTCCATGCTCCCCTTCAGGTGCCCGCAGGTAAATGGGACCAAGCTGGGCTTGTGTCCCTGAACGCAGCACCTTGTACCCAAACGCTGACAAACTCCGGTCCCTCCTTGGGGGAGAGGCAGGGAGAGGGGGGCTACGGCTCCTCTCTTGCCATTTTTCGTGGGGCAGCATGGCAGATGAGTTCCTTCTCCTCTTTGAGAGCAAGGGACCAAGCTTCCTTCTGCCCCTTCTGGGACTTTATGCAAATGGAAGACTCGTCCCACTGAGCCACCGGCTCCGGCACAAAGCCTGATTTTGCGTATGTCACCCCCAGGAGTTTAGTTTCAGAGCCATCAGACCAGCAGCTTTTACTCTCGCTGTGAAGACAAAAGAGAAAATTAAGCAAATAGTCTGGTGCTCTGGGTGTGCAGTTTACCCAGATCATGGTTTTATCAAACTGGCTCTGTGTGTGAATATGTGTGTATATATATATATATATATATATATGTATATTTTAAGGTTGTAACCCCATTTACTGTGTTAAAGGGCCAAAAACCTAAGTCATATCAGAGTCCTTCTTAGAGAATTACTTCTAGAGGAATGCTGTAGTAATCTACATATAAACAAGGTGAAGTGTTTTGACAGAGTATATTTTTTATAAGGCCTTCGACAATTTAATAGTTTTCTGATTTAAGTGTGTACATATCCTCTCTCTATATACATAAAAATAACATTTCTAGCCACTCCACCTCCTGAGCACTTGTAAACAGCGAGGTTATCCTTCCCGTGTGCTGGCGTCCGCTCCATTATCTGGCAACAAGACAAAACAGATAACCGGCAGAGCGTTTTCATCATGCTGTCACTTCGCCGTGTTTCCCACTTTGTTTTTCTGTTTGCTGTGCTCCTGTACTCTGAGACAGAAATGAAATTATGCTAAGACCAGGGAAATGTGTACAGCCCGAGTGCCCGGGGTATACGCAGCATGGTCTTGCTTGCAGAGGGCCCACGCGCTTGACGAGTGTGGCGAGTGATGGGTATGAGCCAAGGACGGCGAAGTTCAGGCTTTGAACGTACCGTGCCAGTGCTTGAGATCTGTGCTCGGGGTCAAATCAGTTGCAGAAGCTCCCCTGCTTTGAAACAGAATGTTTTCTTTTTTTTTTTTTTTTTTTGTTGTTGTGTTGCTATGCAGAGAAAAGAAAGATCCTTTTAGACCTTACCGTGTGTCCTGGAGAACAACCCACAGTGGCAGGGATTAATCTCTGAAATGCCACCTAAAACATGAAAAGGTTTAGATTCAAGTAATCAGTTTTGGACAATCTCTGCAACATTCCGTTATTTTGCTTCTCCCTCTCTCCCGCCTCCATGCTATGTCAAATCACTGTTGCTGCCCAGAACTGATTAGGGGAATGAATAGAGCCAATGGATCAAAAGACAAATTTTGTATTCCAATGTGATTTCTGTTTTAACTTAGATCTTCCACCACCTTCAACAAGAGAGAGACCTCCTGGGTGTAAAACAGTGTTTGTTGGAGGATTACCAGAAAACGCAACGGAGGAAATTATTCAGGAAGTCTTTGAGCAGTGTGGAGATATAACAGCAATTCGGAAAAGCAAGAAGAATTTTTGTCACATTCGTTTTGCAGAGGAGTTCATGGTTGATAAAGCCATTTACCTTTCTGGTACTTCACATTCTTTAATGGATTTTCCTTGCTTCTCATTTGTATTTTGTGATGCTAATGTTCGCTTATTTTCTTAGCTTTTATCTCAGCAAGTCCTTCGTGAGCTCAGGGGCTGTACCTTGGAGTGGCAAGGGGCAATTCTGTATTTGTGGCTGCCAAGGCTTGTGCGTGGTTTTGTATGTTGCTTACCCGGGAGCAATTTCCTGCCATCCCACAACAATGCAACAGATCCTGAAATTCACTACAGCCCAATCTCATTTTCGATTTACACAGGTTTATATAGTTTTGCTTACAGGTTATGGAAAGAGGAGGGCACCAGGCCAGGAACGCTGCTGTTTTCCGGTGCCAGTTTCTCCGATAGGCTGGCAATTTCATTGGCATATTTTTATAGATTTGCAGTGCAGTCTGAATAAAGTCTGCCTTTATGCATGCATGTATTCAGCTACCGCATGGGTTAGATTCTGAGCCCCATCTGTAGGCTACGTCTGTTGCCTCCCAGGACAATGAGTGCCACAGAAACTCAGGTGTAAAATTTCAGAATCTCTTTTATTTTCCAACAGAGGCACAGACAAAAAAAACCCTTTAACTCACAGGGGAAAAAAAAAAAAGAAAAAAAGAAAGAAGAAAAAAGATGAAAAACAATTCTGCTTTCACATATCAGGCTTCAGTGACTGTCAATGCCCTTGTAAGGTTACAGGCTCCTTCATATGAGGATTGGCTTCCTAACTGAGCCCTTCTTCACTTTTCTGAGCTGGATCCCATCCCCTGTATGTACTTGACTCCACAGGCTGGTTCATCTCTCTTTCTGGGTCCTGGGGAGACCCACAAGCGTTGTTTTGCCCCACGAGTGTAGTGTAACACTTTCACCCCACATGAAAGGTATTCTTCAATAAGCGAGGGCCAGGGACTGCTCCTTGGCCAAGACGAGCTGACACGGACAGGCTTACAGCCACCCACCCTCTGCAGGGTGACCTCAAGGGACCCACTGGGACCAGCCGAAATGGAGCCTGGGGGGCAGCTAACGATTAGGGTTGCCTTGTTTGAGCTCCCACCCTGACCATCTTCTGCTTAGCAGTAAGGCCATAACCGCAGTGTCCTGTAGGTGTCCATAGGAAGCTCACACAGCTAGGAACAAGCGGACTCCCAAATCACCATCAACCACATCTTAAAATGAAAGAGAGAAGGAAAAGAAAACACCTGAACTTTTGAAATATGTGGTCAGGAAAAACCTAGCTCCTTTGTTTCACAAGGGGTTTTGGGTTTGGGGTTGAGGGGGGTTCTGACTTGGCTGTTTGCTTTAAATATCTGCTTAAAGAGCTACAGAAAATTGTGAGTTTTTTGAGGTCTCTATAAAGATTTCGTTGAAATTTTGCTGTATTTTCAGGTTTCTTCCAGATCTTCATTCCGCCCTGTTTTTTTCTTCCCCCCCGCCTTTTTTTTTTCCGCTCATTTCTTCTTCCCTCCTCATCCTCTCTTCCCAGTTTCCATCCTTCCTGTTTATTTGTTTGTTCACATTATTTCCACAACACTGTAGTTCATTGGGACAGATTACAGGCATCGCAGTGGTAAGAAGCAGTAGCACATTTCCCAGCTTCGACTTCTGTCTACATCTCCACAAGTAACGGAGCAGAGGAGGGGCACTCCAGATTCAGTAGGAACTGGTATTCCTGTATATGATAAACAAAACAGTGGCAAGAAAGAGAGCAAAGAAAAGCTCAGAAATGTACAGGTTGCCACCCTAAGCCAGCGCCAGTGTCCCTCTAGCTCAGTTCCCTGCTTCTCAGCAGTTGACTGCACCCATTGCTTCACTCCAAGTCAAGTTTTATTTTAGTTTTATATGCCTTAAATCCTGGAGGATCAGATTTGATGATTAAAGGTAGGAAGTTCCCTGCGCTGCCATGTGTCCTCACTCATAACGCACTGGAGTGCCCTTTCAGAATAAGGGAAATGAGCAGAGATGGAGGTGGCACATTCCCTTCCTCATCCTGAATTTTCTGCCAGTTAATTTCCAAGTTCCTGATCCATCCTTCCTTTTTCCATTTCCTTTCGTCACAGTCGCACTGCTGTCTACGCTTCCTCTTACCGTCTGCTCCGCCGCCCCCCTCCCCATCTGTCTTTTCCTTCACACCTTTTCCTTCTTCTGAAGTGTTTTACTTAGTGTGTGTGACCAGATCAGGGAAAGAACCAGTAGAACTGGTAGGGAGGAGGAGTAGAAGCAGGGGCAGGCTGCAGCCAAGTTTCACTTTTGACCACCAGCGCTGAATTCTGCAGATGAAACAGGGAGCACTGACTGTCCCCCACCTCCGCGGAGCAGGGTCATGTTTTATTTGTACCCAAATATTGGGGGGGTTTAACCAGTCATTATTCCATTCTCAGACATAATGTATTCTGAAATGGTGGGGATAAAGCATATCGTTAAGGCATTTTTTTTTTTCCTGTAAGAGACAAAAGAGATGTACAAATGGAATTTGTGGTTGATATAGTATGCGTGTTATATTAGGGGAAAGTCATGCCTTTGATATCTGTAATATAATGATAATTTTGTCTACCTAATCAGTTTTATCTGTCTACCCCATCTAATCTCATCAAACTTTGTATTTATCCCATGCTTATCATCAAAAGAGTGCAAGTGATTACAAAATCCATCAAGTAGTTTAATCACTGATATTTTTCCTTTCTATTCCCAAGTAAACGTGTATGAAAAGGAGACTTGGAGCTGGGTAGAAGACTATGATAAAAAAGTTGACTTGGGGAAGGGCAATTTTCATTTAGCCCTGAAAGTTACATTTTGATGTCCTGAGGAAAAGACTTTCTAAAATGACATACAAGCCCATGAGAAAGCTCTTTCTCCGAACTGTATGTACTTTACTCTTGCGGCTTACAGTTCAGTAGCTCCTGCAAATATTGATGGCCCTGAACTTGAAAATATGGGACAAACAGGTGGCTTGAGACAGAACTGTTTATACCCCAAAAACCTGTGTATGCATTTTCCTGTGCTGATATTGTCCCCTGTGGGTTTCAATTTAGTACTGTGTACTGGTTTTATTTTATGTTCTCACTGATCATCAACAACACTCTGATCTAGATCCCCAGTTAGAGAGCAGGTATTGGCCAGTCCCCCATATAGCAACACTCAAAGGTAAGTCAAGCCACGGAGTTTTGACTAGACCTGCGATGTGGAAATACTGTGTTTGATTTTTATTTAGCACCTTCATTAATTTTTCCTGTTGCTGCTCCTTTAAAGTGAGGAACTTGGCAAGTTCCCAAAGTCTTTTCTTCTGCCATTGTGTGTGGAACTGAAGTTAAAAATTACAAGCCAGGCACACAATTAGTGCTAGTGGCAGTCCTGAGCAAAGAGACGGAGAAAAATGTCTGTAAGGGCAATTTATTGCCCGTGCCTGAAGGGGAGGCAATGGCAGGTGATTCTCTCATATATTCAAATACCCTGGAACATCAGTAAGGAGACACGGTATTGGAAAAGAGCGAGCTTCCCAGCTGCTCCACAGTTCAAAATTGCCAACCCAAACGGGTACCTGAGGATCTCGTGTACAAAATAGGAACCCCCAGTCGTGCACCCCTTGCTACACAGCGTCTTGCCCTATCAACCCATCAAGGAGTCTGTTCTTCACTGGTGAGGCCGTTGGTCCTGTAGTGTCCTCAAAGCCTGATTCAGGAGGGCGCAAGAAGCCGTGCCAAAGGCGTTTGCTTTTTTGTTAAGGCAGAGATTCCCAGCCCAAAGCAACCTGATCTGATTTCGAAGTTGACCCTGCTCTGAGAGGGGGATTGGACTAGGTGACATCCGAAGTCCCTTCTGACCCAGGTTATTCTAGGTTTCTGTGCTGGTGGAAACCACCCAGCTGGCTGGCCATCTTGGGTCTTACGAGCTAAACAAGCAGCGAGATTTTTTTCAGTGTGATTTATGGGCAGTTTCAAAAATCTGCTAATTTGGAGGCGCTTCAGCTGGTTACCTAAAGGGAACCATTTGTCCAGTGCTACGCAGGGTACTGGGTTTTGAACTGCAATTTACACTGTTCAATGGTTTGGGGTTGGGTTTTTTTTTTTTCCATTGTCCCCATTTACTTCAAAAACGAGGGCCACTTTAGTAAAACTCAACTTTGCTGGTGCACACGCAACCCGTAGATGCACAGTCCTTTTCATTAGTTCTTTATTCAGATTAAGTGGGCCTCCGAGGTCTTGCGTCCTGCAGTGCCGTGTTTCTCGCTCTGCCCATGCCCAGCCTGCTCCAGCCAACGGAGACGAAAGACGGAGAGGGGAGAGGAACAGAGATTGTGTCTTCCTGGAAACTACAGCCCAGCTGGGACATCTAATTTTAGGTTCACGAGACCTGGCACCTTGGCAGTGTCCTTTCACATTGCTGATAACGCCGTTTTGGCACAGAGCAATCGCTGTTTGAGGAATGCAGCTGGTGAGGAGAACTCGGCGGGGGTTGTTAACATTTGTCACGGCTACCAGGGTAGCTGCACCACTGACCCCTTTTGGCTGACCCCTTTGTGCCTACACCTCTGTGGATCAAACCGCATAATTACCCCCATAATTAGTTCAGGGCCCAGCTCCGAAAGGTCACCCACACTCTTCTTCTATGATGTCTCCCTGAATATGGTGAATTTGTAACTCTTCCCTTCAACACTTTGTGACTAGGGCCACATATATGACCATAAAGAGCCTACTGGGGCGGAAAAGTAGTGTTTACTCCTCTGAGCAAGAGAAAGGGGGCTTTAAAACAACAAACGACCCCCTCATTTGCCTCTCGCCATGTTCCGTTCTACTTCACCCCAAGCTCCTGAACCTTGGAGACCAGATTTGGTAGGTTCCATGGAAGTTTTTGATGCCTTCTGGCTTTGAAGGACCTCTGAAACACTTAGCTCAAGTTTGGTTAGGGCTTCTTGCTGGAAAATGAAAGTCATACCTCTTTCTCACTGACAGGGTACTTAGCTGAACTCCACAAGATGTTTGAAAGGAAAATATCAAATCAAAAGGCACCTGCATTGCTTTTTATGGAAGGATCACTACATATATGGATATTTAATGTCTTTGAAGCTGTTGTCTTATATGTGCTGTAGTACAGACAGTCCCTTGTTTTCATAGAGCAGGATGTTTTTCCAGCAGTAAAACAGAGTATGCCTGGATACACATTTTTTTGCAAAGATGCTCCTAATCTACTACACAAATCTTAGCTTTGCTGCCATTGAAGAGAGTTCAAAACTGGGTTTTAACTGTGGTGGTGAGGTGCTGAAGCTCCTCAAACCACAGGCAAACCACAAGATGGAAAGGTAGGTTCTCTTGGATTGCTGCTCAAAAGCAACAAGCACCATTTTTCCTGCCGTTTTGAACCGGAGTTTCCTATCCCTGGAGTTATTATGCAGTGATTGCAGTAGTGTGTGTTGTTTCTGAAGAGGCTCCTATGTGCCAGTTCAGCACAGAGTTCGTCTCCACAGCATCCCGTGATTTGAGAAGTCTCTGCTGGGCTGCTCTGCTTTGGAGGCTACTGCAGCGGGTTGGCATGGAGAAATTGGAGCTAGCCCTGTGCAGACTGATTAATTTTACCTGCGTCTGAAGGCTCTGTTTGCAGATTTCTGTGTAGTGTTTTCCCACACTTTCTCTGAGTCGGCATTTTAAAAGTTAGAGAAACTGCTCTGCGAGTATCTTTTGCCTTGGAAATAAAACTTGGAAAAGAGAGGTGCCCAGCACCAGCACCTCCACCTCCACAGTAGGAGCAGAAAAAGCTCCTTTTATAGCTTTGGCATGATTTGTTTGTCCCCTGACAGCAGTCAAGTGTTTTAGTTCAGAGCAGGGCCCTGTTGTAGTGCTGTGTAGCCCCTGATTTAAAGCCTTTGCAGTCTGCTAGCTTTCGCATGTGATACGTCGACCCAGTTATGAATATGTAGAACATCGGTAAAGATGAGGCACAACAGGTTTCCTTGTTTGTTCGGAAAGGGGTCTAATAAATCCATCCACACTTTTAAAATTACTTTAATGAATGCTGAACTCAATTCATTTGTAGGTGGTTTATATTTGCTGCCAGATTATTTCCAGTGGGGAATTGGGAAGTAGTGTTTGCAATTGTAAAGCCTCAAAATTTTGAGATCTAGCATCAATGCATTTGTGACACCACCCTCTTTGTGGCACAGGCATCTATGTAACACAATTTTCTCATTCATCAGTAGTCATGATTTTTATAAAATTCAGCCTTTCCCCATACTTCCAATTCCTTTGGCAGGCTGGAGAAAGGCACTAAACTAACTGTACATGATCTCAGTGGGATCAGGGGAAGCAGGACTCTACATTCAGACCAAAACAGATCCATTTTTAGTAGTTGTTTTTTGTTTAGCTGGCCTTTGCACTTAAAAAGGTTGGGATTATCAAGTAGAAAAATTACATATTTTAGAGACATCTAAACAGGAATGTAGATTCTGTACCTTTGGGTCAACTTTTCAGCTCGTCTACTATGTTGATAGGTGACACAGAAAATTTTGAGGAGAAATGAGTGCATGAATGTTCATCTTCCTGATGAGAACACAATGATTGATAGATCCTCCGTAGCTATGTGGGAATCTGTTAATGTACGTTTTTACTTAGCTGCACTTGAGAGGGGGAAAAAAAAAAAAAAGAAAAAAATAAACAAAGAAGTGCTTCAACAGTTAGTTCTGCTTGTTGATTTCAGGTTACCGCATGAGATTAGGATCTAGCACAGACAAAAAGGATTCAGGTCGCCTTCATGTTGATTTTGCTCAGGCAAGAGATGACTTTTATGAATGGGAATGCAAACAAAGAATGCTGGCCAGAGAAGAACGCCACAGACGCAAAATGGAAGAAGACAGACTGCGCCCTCCTTCTCCTCCGGCAATAATGCATTATTCTGAACACGAAGCTGCTTTGCTGGCTGAGAAATTGAAAGGTAAGCAGCATTTGATACTTTTCAGTGTATTATTCCTTAAGAGCAGGAGCCATCCAGAAGTCAGAGCAGGGGAGCTGATTTCTCTCCGATGTATTTTATTACTTGCCCTTTTAGCTTTTCCCCATTCCTCTGCCATTTCTATGCCAATGGTAATGATACTCACCCACCTGCTAGAAATGTGGGACTTCTGTGCATCTACCTGTGCTTTAACAGCTAAAACACAACCTGCAGAACACTACAGTGGGGTTTTCTTCTGTTCAGGTGCTATCATCATCTACCTTGGAAATGCCTGTTACAAACAGCCTTCATATTAAAGGCCTGTTTCTGCAAATGTCATTATTCCTTGACTTACATGTCACTACATTACGTGCATGCGACTGTCACAATTCCTGGCGTTTAAATTGCCCTCATGGGCTGCATTTTAATGTGCCCCTCAGATGCAGTGGTACAACTTATCTCTGACACACACCATCCATTCCTTCATTCTCTCTTTAGGGTCAGAATCACTTGTGCAAGACAGTGTCTTGTTTTGGTATGTGTTTGCTTGCTTGTTTGTTTTTCTAGGTACACTTACTGAGTTAATATTTTTCAAGGGTGCAGCTTGGGGATTCGTGATTTTAATAGTTAACATAGAAAATAAGAAGCAAAGAAATAAAATTATTCATGGTAAAGAAATTTAAAAAAAAGATCAGGCAAACAACTCCTTATACACCTTAGAGATGTATTTGTTTTCATTAAGTGTTTAGCTATTGTGTTTGGCATTCCGTCCCCATGTGGTGGCCAAGCACGTTACTTTACTGTGTGCCAGGTCACAAGAAACTGTGATTCTTGCCACTGTTTCAGAATTATCCAGATTGGACTTAGGCTATCTAGCTGTCAACACGCTGGCCTCTGTTCTAACTATGAAACATGTTTGGGAAGGCAAAGAAAGACAGTGCGAAGTGTTGCATCCTTGAGCATGGAGCAGAGATGCACCCTACTGTCTCTTTGAGTACTGCATTGGTCGCTGTTAGTTGTCACTGTTACCTCGCTCTGGTATTAGTTTGGCTGACTGATTTTCTCACCACATATACTCCTCTAATTAATAACTCATTAAGTAACTGGGAGATGGGTAAAATAACCCAGATGGATTGATAGACGAGGAGGAAAGAGGCCCAAATATAAGATTTTTAATTCTTATCTCACTTCCAGTCCAGCTTCTGTAGAGGTTATACAATACAATACAGAGGTTTAGATCCATCTGTTCCCAGAATCTGTTTTCAGTTGAATATTTTAGGAGTTAATCTTTTATAGGGAAGTTTTGTTTTATGTAGTAAAGCCTAGAGGTTTCCTGAACTAAGCCAGAAAATGCAAGAAGTCTGGAGAATTTCTTCCGTATGGCTAGCCATTGCTTCGGGCTTCGGGCATCGCTTGGTTTTTTGCAAGATGTTTAAGATGTCTGTATTTAGAAGGGTTTCTCTTTTCATTCTTGGAAGTTTCCATACTTAATTAAAACTTATTCCAAGCATTTAGATCTTTGGTTTTCCTGAGGGACATTTGACCAGAGCTTGACATATATGCACAAGTTTGATATAGAAATATTTTGAGCATGATATAGACCAACACCACGTACATGACTATTTCTCTGGAAATAAAGATAAACTTTCAGAAACATATAGAATTAAATATAATAAATTAAGAAATCAAAATGGTAAGCTTATTTTTTATTGGTTAAAAAAATCATTAAAATCCAGCAAAAGAACATATTGCAATTTTAAAAATCTTTGCTAATTAGCAATTGCCTTGTAGCAAGATTAATGGCACCAGCCTTGGATCTGCAGAGATTGTTGGGGGTGGAGAATGCAAAGAAGCCCCCTCTTTTCTCACTCATCATGAGTTGTCTCCTGTACTAGGTACTCCAGAAAGCAAAGGTGGGGTTTGATCATCATACTGGTCTGCTTTACCTTTCCTATGGCACCATAGCTGGTGTCTATAGGGTAGTGCAGTAGAGCATTATGGCCTCCCTCGGGCCACATGGACTCACTGCATAAGCCCTTTGTAACATCCTAAAAACAGAAGTAAAGCAACACTAAAGAAACTTCTTTAACCCCGGCAAAAGGCAGTTCATGTCATCATACATTTACAATTTAAATGTGGATGTCAGTGAAGCTAACAGAAGATAAATGTGTGTACACACACACACACACACACACATATATATATAAAACTTGGCGTCAAAAGCTCGGGTCTCTGGGTATCACCAGATTTGCATTGCTGCAAAAGCCTGGACAATTCAGGCTAAAGAAAAGAAGGATCAAAATATATCTGCCTTTGGCAGGATTTACCTTGAAAGATTGAGTTTTGAGCAGATGCTTTGCAGTTGTTTTCTTAAGGAAAGTCATGACCTCCCCGTGGTACCCGCTTCAAAAGACTCCTGAGCTCTGCTGCCAGCTCATGAGACAGAGCTGCAGGTGCCCAACGCGCAGGTTTCAGCTCCTGCAGCGCCTCCAGAAGTTCACTGAGCCACGCTAGCTGAAAAGCAAGCCAAAATAGCTAAACATCTGTCATCCCAAGATACTGCTCTGCAATCACAGATGTAGACAACTTGGTCTGAATCCAAGCAACTTTTGTTGTCAAAATAACCTTGGAAATTCCTGACAGCAAGGAAATCTGATGGTGAGCGGAGATGAACTGGGCTTATCAGCCAGTCCCTTGTTGTGGTCTAGATATTTATTGAGTCTATAACAGAGGTGACAATATCTTTTTTCACCTTCTGCAAACTGCAGCATAAGACTTAAAGAAATCATTGGTTTTGTGTACCAGACTTGGCTGGCAACTCTCGCCCCAGTCTTGTCAGCGTATTCCTATTCCTCTCGTGTGCCGAAGTCAGGAGGAGAGTAGAGGAGAGTGGAGGAGAGGGTACAGAGGATCTTTTATGCCAGTTGGAAACAAAAGTTCATTATAAAATTTCAGCCAGGTATTCTCTACTGGTATGGCGCTTCATAGGAGAAAAAGAACTGGTTTCTCAAAATGTACTACCTGGTGACGGGGGCTGGGAACTCACTGCATATGAAGCGTCTCATACCTGTGAAATCGTGGGGGTTTATGACTTGCTCTCCATTCCCTACTCTCTGTGGACTATCCCAAATCCCTTCTGCAAAGAACTTGGTCTGAATGCTTGATTTATGCAGAAATAAGGAAAACCCATCAAACTGTGGACCAGTGCAATTTTTCACCACTTTCCATTTTAGACTCTGGCAGAGAGTTCTGTTTTATGGGTATCTTCTTTTCCTTTTCCTTTTCCTTTTCCTTTTCCTTTTCCTTTTCCTTTTCCTTTTCCTTTTCCTTTCCCTTTCCCTTTTCACTTTTCCTTTCCTTTCTCTTTCCCTTTTTTTTTTGCCTTTTCCTTTTTTTCCATTTTCCTTTTTCCTTTTTTTTTCTCTATTAAGGTCTTCAGGGTCATGCAAATGAAATCCTTCATAACTTCTTCTTCGTTGGCAGTGTGGACATTTTTTTCTGTGCCTCTCATGTTGATAGCCAAGAGGATATTCACGTTTCTTTTCTCTAAGTGCCTGTAATGTTGTTCCTCTCCCTATCCACCTATTGTGTATTGTTGGTGCCACTTTTCACTATGTGGCAGTGACATATTGCCAGTATCTTGGGTGTAGGTCTCATGGATTTGAGCCTGTAGCTCTAAAAATATTTTGGCCTACACTACTAACTCTCATTGATTAAACATTTTTGAGCTGCTCTGCATTGATCATTTGCTAGTGATGTTCTCTGCTGGTCACAGCCAGAGCCAAAAGGAGAAGCCAAGGAGATGATGGTTCACAAAAGAGGAGATTTCCTGCAGTGGAAAGATGATTTGTCACAAAATATTTGATTTAAATTTGTTTCATGCACTTCCATGCACTCCTGTGAGAGCGTCCCACTCTTCATGAGTCCAGCATATAGAAGGCAGGAGAGACCTGAGCCTGGATTATCAGAGTGAAATGAGCTCCAGCATTCAAACTCAATGGGTAACATGGGGAAGAACATGAGCTCCTTCTCATACCAGGGCTATGCTGATCAGGTTTAGGCTTGTACCACACATTTTAGGCTTGCAAGCTGGTTGGGAAAATAAAACCGCTATTTCATTTTGCATGACAAGTTATTTTTGTTTGGGTTTTTTTTCTGACCTTCCAAACCACTAACCTAGATTTGGAGGGGAAAAGCAAAATAAAAAACAAGCATCATTTGTTTAAAATGGTAAAGCAAAATTTAAAATTTCACTTTTTCAAAAGGTACTCTTAAAATCTACTTTTTGGTCCAAATATTCCAAAATTCGTCACAACATTGCAAATAGTTTCATCAAACCATTGTCTGATTGCCATGGAATAAGATAACAGCTAAGCATAACTCAGGTGAATGAAACTTCTGGCCTCCTTTCTGACATCCTCCTGCCTTAGGTAAAAATCTGTGTTTCCTTGAGGAAATACCTCAATAAATTCATAAGATGTGAATTCTGGGAAACCAGGGTCTTTTACAGTGAAGTGTAAATGTGAATTGCCTCCTGAAATAGCCTTTAAGAACAGACCCTGAGTTCTTGCTCTGACAAAACCAGCAGAATATCGTGTCTTCTGCTACTATATTACAAAAACCTGAGCTTCTTATCTTCCAGTTCATTGCAGCATTTTGTTTGCTGTGTGTCTTTGAGATCTTAATTCCTCAGTATTAAATCAGATGTGTTATTACTGCACAGTGAGATGTGTCGGTAGATATTTAGGATCAAATTTGCATACTCTGACATCTGTTTTCCTGGGTGCTTTATAAACAGTTGAGTAACGTGGTGCCCAGAACATCACACAACTGGAGACAGGCTGAACCTTTTATCCTTAAGTGGAACGCTGCTCTGTCAGGTGCATTGGAACAAAACATTTTAATCTGTGTGTTTATGACATTTGCGTTTCAAAGCAGAATTTTGAACATCATGGTTTTCTTAATTCAAGCATATCTGTACCTAATGGTATCATCTTCAGAAATCACTTCCTGCACATAAGCTCCTTTAAAATACTACATCTGTCTTATTTGCTGCAGGTAGCTAAATAGTTCCACCATCTAACAAAGACATCTCTTTATATCTGAATATCTGGTTTTTAAATATTTTGAGCAAAGGAGACATAATATCTGCAAGTTTTGTACAATACCCTGGAATTTACCTCCCTTTTAAATACAGTGTTTCTTCCTGAGCGCAGGGAAGTTGTTCATGTGGTTTTCCACTTTAAAAAATATAATTTGAAAAATTGAGAAACTGCTTTTTTGCCAGGCACTGTATTATCCCCTGAAGAGAGAACAGATTGGAAATTTAAATAAATAGATGGCAGTTACAGTAGAATGAACTAACCGGGGATGCATCTTGTGCAAGATTCAGGTAACATCAAGCCTGACGATCTCAACCCTTGCACATCGTTTGAAATATAAACAACATTTAATTGCTTGGGAAATAGGATATTTCACTGAGAAGAAAACCACGCTGCTTTCGTTATCACTCTGCACTTGAGAGCCAGGCTTGTGGAGCGCTGCAGAAGCGGTGCGGTTATCCGGAGAGGCAAGTCTCACACAGAAAGGATCGAACTCGGTGCCGGGCTACATCGGAAGGGGAGGCAAAGCTGAGATCCTCTGAACAAATCCAGTGAATTCCAGGTTTAACTGCTGCGGAAAGACCCTTTTCTTTTAGCATAATCTTTTTTTTTATTAGTAGTATATCAGGACAGAGCTCTACCGCAGACCTGTTTCGACGCTTTAGCGTCAAATCTGTTCGCACACCCTTCCCATTTTTAGATCATCATTTTCTCCTTCCTTCTTCCATATGCTGCTGACATCTGCTGGGACACGATACATCTGGCTCCCAGAGCCTTGCAGAGGGGCCGTGAGCAGGCACGGGCACTTTTGTGGGCTGGCAGAAGAGCCTAAGGTGGGTTCAGCTATCGGCAGCCTGGTAACCCAATTCCCCGGGCACCTCCCTCCGACAGCCGGCAAGAAGTACGCTCGCCGTTAGGTGTTATTACTAAAAGTGTCCTCCCTCACCTAATCTGTATTGTATCAATGCAAATTTTAAGGTTTTAATATAAACCCACTTGATTAAATGTACCGCACGGCAAAATGACTCAAGTTAATTACCGTGAACTGGGAAATCGCAGCTCACCGATCTGAAAGTTTGTGGTGTGATTTTGAGAAATAGGGAGGAAACTCAATACCCTCATAATTACTTTTTATTGGAAATAATGGCATCAGCAGGATAAGATAATGGATTTCTGTGCCTCACATGTAACACCCACCTCTTGAAGAATCTTGTGTGATTTAATTTGGAAGAAAGAGTTTGATGATACAGGGGGGAGAGAGTACCTTTTAAGGTACCTTTTAGTAAATGTATATACATATTTTTATCAAATCCAGTTTCAGCTAGTCATTTATTACATAACTGGAAAAGTTTCTTGGTTATAGCATACAGTTAAGGCTATTTAAGAAATAGTAAGGTGGATATTAATCATTCTCTAAAAGAACCCTTTGGCAGTAAGAATTTGTATTCCTTGATTCTCACTTATTATGCACTGCCACTGGGTTAAAAATGTTATTAATCCCAAAAGCACCAGAGTGATGTGTGTGTTGCATGGCATAATTATATAAGGTATTTGAGCAGGGAAAAAGAAGGTGAGGGTAGTAGACTGAAGAGTTGTGTTTCTAGGTCAGTGGCAGGCACTCTGTGCAGGAGAAGCTCTTAAGCCAAGAGAAAAATAGGTTGTCATTGTGACACCAAAAATGACATGTGCAAATTGTTCCCCATGCACAGGGGAGCTGGGCTGAACCTGCTGATGAGAGAGGTTAGTAAACTTTTTCCCTGACCTGATTCACCCACAGCAGTCACCTGCTGTGGTATATTATTTTTCTTCGTATTGACTTCAGTGTATGCAGTTTAGAAATCTTAGTTATAGTCTGATAAATTATCGAATCAGAAGTCAGATTAACAGTAACCTTGGCCATACATCCTCCCCTGGCTGCAGTTATATGGAGTGAAGAAGTCTGCATCCTGAACTGGCCTCTTCCTCTTTCCTGTAATAACAGGACTGGGCCCAGTTTGACAAACTGGAACTGGAGTGGGATCATCCGAGCGACTCCAGGCAGACCTGAGGGGGGTGTAACCGTGAGCAAAGGGGCAGTGCTGAGCAGGTGGGGATGAGGCAGGGGACACAGCACCTTCCTATGGCTCACCTATAGCTGGCAGAAGACAGTCAGAGGCAGAGATGGGACGTATCCCATGCCCCTTGTCCCCTCTCTACATACCCTGTAGCACAGTCATTCTCGGTGCTCAAAAGAATACCTTCAAGGGGGGGTTTGTTAACTGGATTTCTACTGGTCAGGGCAGAGATTAGCATAAGGGCACACCTGCCCCTTCCCATCTTACAGAAAGGCCAGAGAAAAAATGAGATCATTACTGCAACCAAAAACATATGCAGCCAGCACAGGAGCTTTCTAGGTGTAGTTGTTAGGATAAAAAACAGCAGCTCTTTCTTTTCAGCATCTCCTTGCGAGCCTAGGAGATTGCACTAGGGGAGCAAGATGAGGGACAAGAGATAGTACGTGCTGACTCTGGACACCACCACGGCCCACAGGACAACACGGAAGGATTGCTGTGATTTAGACAGGCTCCAAGTGTTGTGTGAATCATCTCAGATACTTTTCAAAACTTTGCGAAAGCCCAGGGTTGGGAAGATACTAATAAGAGTAAGAGCAGCTGTAGCCCAGTGTTTGATCTTGTCCTAGCTAGAAGTCCAGCATACAGTGTCATTCTCAAAATACACGAATATAAAGTTAGCTATATTTGCAATACATCTATAAATGTAAAAATGATAGTAATAAGAGTGTTTGAATTATAGAATCATTTAGGTTGGAAAAGACCTTTAAGATCACCAAGTTCAACCATTAACCTAACATCACCAAGTCCACCACTAAACCATCTCCCTAAGGACCACATCGACACGTCTTTTAAATACCTCCAGGGACAGTGACTCTACCACTTCCCTGGGCAGCCTGTTCCAATGCTTGACAACCCTTTCGGTGAATAAGTTTTTCCTAATATCCAATCTAAACCTTCCCTGGTGCAACTTGAGGCCATTCCCTCATCTTACCCCTCGTTACTTGAGAGAAGAGACCGACAGCCACCTGGTTTCAGAGTGATGGATTAGTCTATCTCCTGTCTAATGCTGAAGGCCTTAGACATCGTCACCCAGGTTGTGAAAGCACCTTATGGAGGTGCTTAACATTGAAAGATAAATAGTCACAACTTTTCAGATTGAGCTGAATTCTGTCCTATGTTACACCAGGGAAACTCCCTAAGCGGAAAGTAAAATCTCTGTTTCCAACACTTTTTCCCAGTATACCATTTTGTAGCAGTTCTTGTTGTAGCTTTTTCTATTAAAAAGTTTATTCCAGTTGGGGTTGCTTAGAAGTGGTCAAATTACAAGCAGAAAAATGCAAAACATTTGTCAACAATTATTCCTTTTTTTTTCATAGAAATATCCCCTTCGACAATTTCCCAGGCAGCTCTAGGGATGCATTTTCTTTTCTTTATATTTCATTTCCTCTAAGTTGTGAGCTAGGATTTAAGTGCCAAATATCTTCAGTTATAAGAGGAATTTGAAATATCTTATCTCTAGCAGCCTGTGGTTGAGTCTAGCATCACCTGGAAATCTCTATTGACGGCCAGCCAACAAACTGTCCTCGATAGACGGGTAACATTAAAACGACATAGCGTGCATCACAGCTTGCGGTATGACTGAAAACCCAACACAGGTACACAAACGCTGAGTAGGTGTTCTGTAACTGGTGCGCTTGTGTAACGCCTGGGATTACTCTGACCTAATGTAATTATCTGTGGCAGAGATGTCTGTATATGAGCAAGGGTCACCCCGGGCTCCCTTTACAGCTGGTTGAGGGAATCGGGCACTTCTGGGGCACAGCTCACCTCACCCTCAAATAGATACCTCAAACAGGACTGATGAAATCTGTCTGACAAGTGTCCATCTCTTCCCATTGCCTGTACCGGGACCCTGGAGTTACTAAATCCAATGTTGGCATAAAGGAGACGAATCCTACTTTATTTGCTTAAAACATGCTGTAACTTGGAGTAGGAAAAAAGCTTTAAGTGCGAGAAATAATTTGCCGTGTGCTCGTTTTAAAAGAACAATTACATACGGGAGCATCTTATATAAAGGAATTTATTTTAAGAGTATGTTTTTAAACAGTGTATATTTATGTGCATCCTACCGGAAGGGAATAATTTTGAACAGAATTAGGAGTTTTGTTTTATTTTTTTAATGAATGGCTGCAATCATAAGGCAGTTCATGCTCTGCTTAAATTAGATTCCATTGCTGCTTTTCTTCTACTATTTATCTACTAAATAAAAAATAAATGAACAATCTGGTATAAAAATCTGATTTTCTAAGTGAACCTCTGCTCAGAAAGAGTCACTGCATTCTGGATGAAGAAAATTAATTCACGGTGAGTTATCTTACACCAGTCACTGCGTAGTCAACTCAAGAATATAAAAGTTAGAGATGAAGGTGAAATAAGGAAATTTTAAAACTGTAGAGAAAAGATTTTATTAATTAATGTGCTCCTGTTGTGCATATATTACCCTCTAGCATTTTTAAATGTATCTTCTAATTATGTAATCAATGAAGATGCTGATGTTTACCAATGAAAGGATTTTTTCCTGCTAGTGCAGAGCCACGAATTAACTATAACAGGCCCACAGACCTCTGCAGCTCCCTGGAAGTATAGTATGTTGAAAACAGGTTTCCAGCATGTTCTTTCAAATGGGTTGAATCTATGTGGCAGAAGGATGGTATGTTTATGAACATCCCTTACAGACACCAACTGTGCCCAATAAAAAACAAAACAAGGGGAGAGGTGTTTTAATTTCATATAGACTCTATAGCAAAACAACACACAGACATGTACTGGGGAGAGATTAAAGCAAGAAAAAGGGAGAATGTTTCTGTGCAACTGATTTTCCTCATGCATCGCCGTGAACATTTTTGCTCGGTTCTGCACACTGTTTCTTCACAGGTCACGGTGCACCTCTTCAGAGGTGCTTCTGCCTATCATTTCTCCCAACTTTGCTGTTCATGTCTTGACCTAGATTGAATGGGATAATTTACTCTAAACGGTGCTTCAGTGTTGGGTGATAAATTATATGTGACGATATAGATAATGATGCCTACATGGGAAAACGAGGAACATTCAGCTGTAGTTACTCTCTACTCACAATCAGCCGCATCCTTGGTGTTAACAGGCTAGTGCCATCCGCAGGGTGACCTGACTGTGCAGACTGCTGGAAATTGCATGCTAACATTGCCAGAAGCCATTACAGGTTATTCTTATTGACTACTGTAATTATAATAAACATTATGTTCCAGGGATGAGTTCTTGGCTGTACTGGATCCGTGACATCCATCTCCCATGCATTTCAGCGGGCTGAAGATTTTGCCCAAGCCATTTGGAGAGCCTTATCCTAGTGTTCTCTTGCAATGAAGAGGCTTTGCATGAGTCTTGCTTACATTTGGCTTTTCTGAGGCCCATATTCAGCCAACCTCGCTCATCAGGGCCACTTAATACATACCTGCCACATTCATATCCAGGAAAGCTTGGAAGTGGAGTCTAATCCAAGGTGGACAATATGGAAAGAAAAGATGGTCATCTGACTTTTCCTCCCCAGAGACAATTACTTAATGAACGATGATGATGAATCACGTTAATGTAAAGTCACAACAGATACATCATCGTACAAATTGGAGGGTGTTATGATGCTCTTATTTTGCAAATTTTTTCAGAGATCTTGGGCTAACATGCCTATCCAGATGTGGAGAGCAAATCCTATTGCTGTAGTTGAAAGCACATTTCGATTAATAAGATGCTAAAGATCAGGCAATGTTAAAATCTGTTCTTCACAGATTGCGGGTGCAGAGCATGTTGCTAGTCCTCTCTGCACTTTAGGCTCCTCGCCTTTTAGGGAAGTGATCACTAGTTCAGAATAAAGCCCAAATCATAACTAAGAATTAGTATTTCATTATACTTTGTACATGGAAAGCTGAGTCTTACAAATGATGTCCCACATTTCTGTATCCTGTAACACAGTTGGTTGGGTTTAATATTTTCCAATTTTCACTTTAAGTGTCTTTTGGTTATAACTGTACTACTCCCCACCATAACTGTATACCTTCTCCTGTAGAAAGGTATACCTACCATCTAAAACATATATATAATAAAATCTAGCCAACAAGGACTAGATGAGATGTTTAAAATGATTTGCTGGGAAACGAAAGTTTCATAGAATAAAATCCTGGGGAAAAAATGAGCTCGAATTGCACAAAAATGGTTCCACGGGAAGACACTTTGTTGTAATAACATTTTCTTGCAGTTCAGCCTAAAAGGACTTAAAAATAAATGTGTCCTCTTAATCCTGATGAAGCCAGAAGTGTAATGGATGCTGCGCTAAGAGTCTTCTGAAGAAGCTGAGAGCACTGTCAGAGGAAAGAAGATTACTTGGGGAGGGAGTGCACAAAATCTAGCCACCAGTTTTGGCGATCATTCTGCAGAGAAATATTACTTTAGTTACCTAAATGGTAAACATAAAGCTGTAATCCAGGTGTTTGCCTGGATTCATCTGGAATCCTTTTTAAAAAAAAAAAAAAGTAAAACAAAGCACAGACAAATAATACAAAACAAATACAGACACATCATCTGTTCAAAGCAGTTCCTTGTAATTAATCAGTGCTTTGAGGAGGAATTGTTCAGCCTCGTCATTGTTCATTAATTAAGAATGTGATGTTAGCGAAATCTGTTGACAAAAGTACGGCTGAGCCCAAGCTCCAAGACTGAGCTTTTAGCCCAACAGATTAACACGGAGATGTTCCATTTCCTCAGTGGGTCCAGTGACACAGGGGGTCTCCTCACTCCCGCTGTAAGGTCATTCCATATCACTCAACGGCTTGAGGGGGACGTTGTGAAAGCGAGGAGTCAGGCCACAGGGAAGGGTGTGTGTGTGTGTGCTTTTTTGTTGTGAGAAAACTATTAAAATAAGCAGAAGACAAGTCTTGAAGGAAGATTTATGTAGCTTCATGTGGCAGTATTGGCTTCCTACATCTGATAGAACAAAGGACCCCAAAGTTGTCTGAAATGATATACTGCAAGCAGGATTTATGGTGATTTTAATGTGACACGGAGCAGAAAATGTCTTCTCAGAAGGATATTTATGCTGGCAATTTAAAACCTGTGCTTTGATTGTTCTAGATGATAGCAAGTTTTCAGAGGCCATCACAGTGCTGCTTACCTGGATTGAGCGAGGTGAGGTGAATCGCCGCTCTGCAAACCAGTTTTATTCGATGGTGCAGTCGGCCAACAGCCACGTCCGACGTCTCATGAACGAAAAGGCCGCTCATGAGCAAGAAATGGAGCAAGCCAAGGAGAGTTTCAAAAATGCCTTAACAGGGATCCTCACTCAATGTAAGTAACTCCTTTTTGTCCAGTCTTCTTGTAGTGATGGTGGTGGTGGTGGTAGTGGCTTTTTTATCATTTTGTTTGTTTGTTTGGGGGTAAGTAGTTGCAATGCAGTCATATTCTACTTCATATCCTATTCCATGCTCTATGGCAATTTGGAGGAACAAGGACCATTCCTAAGGGCTTATTTCTCAAGGTGAGCAAAGTTTCAGTAGTTTTTTTATTAATAGACGAAGATGTGCTCTATGCATCATGTCTACTGCTGCGTAGACATAACACCTCAGGAACAGACCAGACAGAAGCCTCCCTGCTCTCAGCAAAGATCACGCTTTTGTGGAGAGAAGTGATATGGCTGTGCGTTGCAGCTAGTTAACTAGGCCAATTACAGAATAGAGGACAATTAGGTTATATTTATAGCCTGGGCTTAGGTAAAAGGAAGTAGGATTCAGCAACTTTTAGGGATATATTCACAGCGTACAGGGCACCCCCACAGTAGAAGAATACGCTGTACTGCTGCTGGCGTCGGGAGTGCTTGGCTGATACATTGCCAGTATTAATTTGGCAGATAAACTGCCTTAAATATTTAGTGCTGGCAGCTATTTCCTTAGTACAGATATATAATCAATGAAGTTACCTTAATGAGGTTCCCTCATAAAACAATAATTGGGATACTTGGCTAGAATTGTTCTTCAAAAGGAAGGAGGAGAAGGGAAGAGAAGAGAAAGAAGAAAAGAGGGGAGAGGAGAGGAGAGGAGAGGAGAGGAGAGGAGAGGAGAGGAGAGGAGAGCAGAGGAGACGAGAGGAGACGAGAAGAGAGAAGAGACAAGGAGAGGAGAGAAGAGAAAGAAAAAAAGAAGAAAAAAGAAAACAGAAAAAAGAAAAAGAGAAGATGAGAAGAAAGGAGAAAGAAAACTAATTTCATTGTTGCTGGTTTTTAACTTGTCTACTCAAGGCTGCTCAAGCAAGAGGCTTTATGATACTCAGAAGGGTGGAGCCTGAAGCCAGCTCTCATATGCAAGTTAAAAACAAAACCCAAGACAATTTACCAGATGCAGAACAATGCCGTTGTTACCCTGTAATTTCTGAATCACACCCCAAACCTTTACATTAAAAAAAAACCCCAAAACTAAAGGCTTTTCTGCAATATTTTTCTGGTCCCTCGGTGGTCATCCTTCAGAAGTTAGGGCTGAAGGCAGAAGCTTGGATGGACTTGCCTGGGTTAAGAGAGCAGCCCCTGGAAGCTTCTTGCATATGTGATGGAGAATTCAGCATCTCAGAAGACCAATCCACCCCAGGGCACATGTCCTTGTAATTTAAGAGCTTCGATGCCTGAATTTAAAAGAAAGATTCTGGGCCAAAGGCATTCGATTTCTGAGGACATATGTTCAGTGAGTAAATTTTAAAGACCAGCTAATTCCTTTGGTAATTTGCTAGGCAATGTCATCTTCCATCTCGGCATTTAAAGGCAGTGCGAGGAGCAGACGCAGGCACCACGCATGACCGTGCCGTTCAGTTCACACCACGGCCTCTGTAGTTTTGTGTGCAACAGCCAGCCCTAGCATTCAGAAATGCCTTCTTCAGCTGCATTTAAAAAAAAAAAATCCCCCATTGTCAGCAGGCTGAACTTTAGTTAAATCAGTCTAAATTAGCCCGTTTGTCACCAACTGTTGTAGAACATCTGTCACTTGGAAATAGAGATCCCTGTAGTTTCAGGTGGAAACTTGCAGTTTTGGCTATCTGGTTTGTTCCTGTAATGTGCTGAATGCTGAACTTACAAAACAGAAATAGGTCTGGCTTGAAAACATGGGTTTCAGAGTGCCACAGTCACAGCAATGCTTGGAAGAAGAGAGTTTCTGACCTATCTGGCCTAGAAGGACAAGGTCAGCCAAAAAACAGGCTCAGGGAAAGGTGTTACACCCTGCGGATTTTATAAGAACAAATTTTACGAGCTTTCCAGATGCTCCACATTGGTTGTTTTATAAACATCATAAACATCGGCCATTATTAGCATTAATGTGTTTTATTAAAATTGTCTGCAAACTTGCTGCAAACGAATGATGCTTTTGCTTTACACTTGTATATGCCTAAGATTGCTAAACATGGAGACTGAGAAATGAGCTTCCCTTTTTCAAGAGTTTTCCTGTATTTGAATTGAACTGAGGAATGTTTTTCATGTGTCCTTTTCCATTGTTTTCCCACATCCCTGTATAATTGGTTACAATGTCACTTGCTTTATGAAGAAGAATTTGAAAATACTAGATGTCCAAAATAGTTGTGTGTGGTCTATTAAATTCTGCAGAGTGGGAAAAAAAATACCTGCTGTTCTGCAGTAAGGATCCAAAAGTCTAGCGTAATGCTGCAGCTCTGTGGCCATTTGACAGAAATATTACAGTATTTTTAAGATACTATGTGGCATTCCTCTGTCATGAACTAGGTCAAATGTCCAACTCCGAGCTGACCATTCTGGGCTTTCTTTGCAGTCTGCAGAGAAAAATAAGCATCTCCAGGGAACAAGTCATCAGACCGACCTCCTGGTGCTCTTCCAGTGAGATGAATCATCCCTTGGAAGTGCCATTTTTTCTGTGCTGCCCATAGAGGATTCGCAGGGGGCCCAGCTCAGAACCAGATGTCCGACTTTTTACCTGCCTTCTTCAGAGCAGATTAATCCAACTTATTGTGCGTAGTCTTGATACAGAAGGACGTAGCGCAAGGGAAGAACTTGGAGTTAGATAGAAATGCCAGCACTGTAGCAGTGAATGTTACGGGGAGTGAAGAAGTGTGTTAAAAAAATGGGCTTCAAGTGCACTCACCTGGAACACACGCACTGTCTGTGTGGGTCTCGGTACAAAATACTTTCTTATTAATGAGGATTAGTGTAGCCAGAACATTTCAGCTTATGGCCCAACTACTAAAGAAGTACAGATATTGAAATCCCTGCTACACATTTCTGCCTGGAGGTATTTAGAAGATTACCAAGTGGATTACCCCTAAAAATTTGGGTCAAGTGTTCAGCACGTGAATTAATTACCTGACCAAGATACTTGTGCCAGGATAATCTGTGAAATAAAGTGTATTACTGCTGTCATATCATCACTTTACAGCCCCTGATTTAAGTTCTACAGGCAGTCTTAGCCCTGTTATGTTGCTTCTTCAGTTATTTAAGGGATAAAGAGAGAAAAATGTCCATTTCCTTGTTTTTTATTAAATTACTTAGTTTTTCTAGATTTGAATCTGTGCTTAAAATATGGACTGTTTTCCAGGATTTTGAATAGTTCTGTCTTTGCGGTTTGATTTCTAAATTCCTCCACTGTGCTCCCACAGCACAATTACATGTGACACTGCTCCCTGACTTTCCACGCATCTCCATTTCATTTCCTCCCAAACCACCTTTTCAGCCTAAGGCTTATAGATGTTGATCCTCATGTTTAAGAAAAATGGAAGCCCTAGAGACATCCGCATTGGGATGTTTTTTAGACTACACCAAAGCTGCAATTCTCTCCTCTGACTTTCTTCTCCATGCACTATAAACTTCATCTACCTCCTATTGAGGTTTTAGACTATTTAGTGCATTCTCCCTTGACAATATTTTCAAATGTACCTACAGGTGAGTGAAGATCCAAAATCCCATATTCAAAAATTAATTTGACATCTCAAGAGTCAGACACACAAGGGGGTGGAGTGCCCCAGTATGCAAGTAGATAGATAAACAGTGTAATGAACAGAAGTGCCCCTTGGCTGGGTACTGAGCAGTTTATGACACTCATGTATTTGGTCATTTTTGTCAATTTTACTAATGGATGAGTCTTCAAGGGACTTAGGCACCAGGTCCCCATCAGGGTCTATGAATCAGTCTCTTGCATGCCTGGAGGGGGGGACAGTGGGAGGCTGGTTTTTACCATGGAGCCCCTGGCCACATTGCTTCCTTGTCACATGGTGGCCTTCACTTTCACTCTCTCCTTGACCTTCAGGGAATTTCAGTGTCTAGCGATCAGGATGATCCTTCGGAAAGATATGTTTAAATACCCTGAATGCCAGGGAAGGAAGAGAACTTAAGGCTCCTTCCTTCCGCGTGTGCTCTAAATGGTGAGGTCTGGTTCTCTGAAAGTTGGCATTGACCTTCCTTAGGGTGTTTGACAGATGGTTTTTAGGCACCTGATCCAGAACGATGCCAGCTGGAGGGAGATGTCTCCCCGCCTCCTGTAACAGAGAGAAGAGTTGCATCTCTGGCACGTCCCCACCTAGGGGATAGCAGCTGGGTAAGGCGGTGGCCCTACATGTATTCCCAAGCGTGAAGCTCTTCCCCTGTACTTTGTAGGACACCACAGTTGATTACAGATAATCACCAGGGTCTTAGAACTTGTGTAAAAGGCCTGAGTGTCAAAACGGGGGTCTGAAGGTGTGGATAGACATGGCTCAACCTACAGGGCAAGCTGGAGTGTAAACCTGCAGTCATTTATTCCAGTGTACCTAATCACAGATGTGTCCTTACCTTCTGCTGGACGTGAGGTTGCTGGAAAGGGAAGCCGGTTCCCAGCGACCCTGGGATCCCTTTGTGCATTAGCTGGCATCAGGGAGAAGAGATGTGCTGCAGGTTCTCGCCCTACCTTGGCAAGCAGTAATTAGCTCATTGACTCTCAGTAAGCAATTTCTGAAAACAGAATGTAGACCCCCTAAATCACTTAGACATGTTTAAAGGTTGCCATCCTGAATTTCATTCACAACGGCTAAGTGACAACCCTACTGTTGGCATGAGGCAAGCCAGTGGCAATCCAGTGTAGCAATCCCCAGCACTCAGTATTCGGGGCCAGTATACACCAGTAGGTCATCCTGTTATTTCCAGGGGACCTTGTGGACAAGCTACATACCGACATCTTTTTTTTTCCATTTCAGCTACTAAATATCATGTCATCATAATAAACAGTAAAAGCAAAACTATTACAAAGTTTAACACAATTTATAAGTTACAGCATGCAATCTTCAGTAGTACTGCTGGAGTATTTGTAAATTTTAAAATAGATTTTTCCACTCACTAAAAAGAAAATGTTGGGATCTTTTTCTCGGTGCAGTTCTAGTTGTGGTCAGGGACCAAAACCTTGTAGGTTTTGGCTACTTATGAAGTTTTAAAATACAAGGATTCATATCTGTGGATAAAAGTGGCATTATTAATTCTTTCAAAGAAGGGAAGAGATGGCATCTGAGTGAGTCCCTACCTTGCCTGGACAATAAGCTGACTTCTGAGAGGGTCAGAAAAAGCAATTTTCGTTATGTCACTGGTGTACCTTTGCCACGAAAGCCATGGTAGTGGCAGAGGAAAAGCCATCTGTATGTGAGTGGTATCGCAGCTCTGCAAGGAGCTGTGATCAGAGCGGTCTGCTCTGCTGCCCTGAATCCAACAGCTCCCGTGTAGGCACGCTGCGGCACTGTGCTGGTACGGGTGGGGAGGGAAGTGGGGAGGCACCTGGAGCAACCGGAGTTTTCGGCACCATCCAAAGCAAGTGCACGGCACCATCATCCAGAATTTTATGACAACTCTACCTGCCGTTGCCTGCTTTGATTTTTTGAAAATGATCTCACAACCTGAACTGCGTAGTCCAGTTCCAGTCGTCGTGTAGATGTTCTTCCTGTCTTGCTATTGAGAGAAACTAATTTTCACTCCACAGCTCAATATCCAGGGTGCCTGCCACTTCTTTCTGCTGCCAGTAAGCTTGTTTCCTTCCCTGTGCTCTTGCACTGCATGTAAAAAAAGCAAAGAGATACTCATCTTTCAAGAAGTCCTAAACCCAAAGAAACCTGGAATTATGAGACTATGCGGTTTACTTGCTTATCTTGTTGCTAAGCATCCTTAGCCCTTTTATTCGTGACACAGGGTATGAGGCTAGATACACCTTGGAGCTGATTCAGGAGGGCTGTTCGTTAAGAAGAAACAAAGGTTTGGGGAGAAGACTGTGTCGTGTGCCCCTCCTTGGGAAGGTCAGGATTGTCACCTCGAGTTTTCTCTCCAATCCTACTGAAGTACTTTAGTCATGTATTAGAGTAGTCTGGCTTTTTTTCAAATAGCTGGTAGGTATCTGATATAAATTTCCCTCCTCCCTCACCCCCCCAAAATAAATTGAAGTTAAATAATTCTGAAGGGAAATGCGTTCTCAGCAGATTGAACAAAAGTCTCCTCTCTTCCGGTTTGTTCATTTTCATTCTCTGATCTCTCTGGATATGATTTAATCTGTTTTAACATTATCAGTGTCTTCACAGATAGAATCTGAATTTTTAATATAAAAAAAGGAAGAAAAAAAGTTAAAAATCCTTTCTGAGCTTTCTTCAAAAAAGGATTGGGATCAGTTTTGTTTTTCTCATTACAAGTTCACTTCAAAAGTTGCTCTCTTTCTATAGAAAAGGTAGAATTTACATTGATATGATGGTGATTACTAAATCACCATCTTATCTGATTTGCTCTAAATTCCACACTGCAGTCCTTTTTCCCAATAGTCTTTCACTTTTTAGTTTATTCTCCTAGTACTAAAAATGAACCCAGTTTCATTACAGATATTGAAAGCATGCTGGTTAAAATTCTCATAGCAGTCAGACTTTTTATATACCTTCATGCTTTCCGAGTATTCTTTCAATTGCTCTGCATTACTAACAACTTTTAAAAGGATTTTCCTGCTCTTTAATTGTCCAGTCTTACAGTCTTTCTTTCATTTGCCAGTGACAAATTCAAAAATGTCAGCTTACTTTATGTGCAATTTTTAGGTCATCATTAAGCTCTTTGTGAAAGAGATTGAGTCATATAATGTGTTTTTACAGTGCAGCCGAAATCGCAGTTGGTGTCATAGAATGCCGCTGTAATACAAATAAAAACATTAATCATTCATGTCATTAGTTGCCACTATTACTTTCAACCTTGATGTATTTCTAAAAAAAAAAAAATTAAATACAAAATAAGCTCCACAATCCATCCAGTCCCTTTTGATTAGCTCATTTAGTCAGTGTGCTCTTTGCTTGCTTCTGTACTGATAATTTGTCCAGTAAAGCTCAGCTGGGTATCTCTATTCTTTTTTACTTGTCCTCCCATTTTCCCTCTCGTGTACACAGGTTCTTAAAAGCATTTCTATCCTGGATGCGGTGGCAGTGGCAGAGATGAAAGACTCCATTTCTATTTTAGCTTGCATTCTTATAATTCCTCCCCACTTTCTGGCAGTATAAGTCTTTGTGGTTGCAGCCTGTAGTGTTTCAGATAGCTTATTCCTTTGTGTTTCATTTTCTTTGAATTTCTTCGTTCCTTCCATTGTCTGTAGCCTTCACTCCACCTAAAGTCAATAGGAATCTTGGTATCGATTTAAGCGTGGCCAGAATTTCAACAGAAGCTCTTCTCCTGTTATTTTTAAGACTTTTTTTTTTTTTTTTTATGAAGGCTATTAAATATGCATGGTGTTTTATAGAAAAATAAAAGCACTGCCTCCAAAGAGATTTCAGTCTAAGGCCCCATTTTGACAACTCATGCCACTTGCCTGGATCCTGCAGGATCTCCTAGATGATGAAGCAAGGTTCAAAGCAAAGAAGCATGTGCTTGAATCACATGGAAATCTGTGCTTGGTATCATGTGGCCTGCACATCTAAAACTGTTCAGGTTGCTTATAAGTGAATGAATAAACCTTGTAAATATGAATATGAATCACCCTATGCAACTATGACTGGTTGAAATACTTACTCCCTTCATTAGGCACTAGTCTTGGTTCATGTCAAATCACTGGATTTGTCCCAAGTGGTGTAGTTCATGACAATGTTATGGGGGCAGGAAAAGAGTTTTGGAAAGGGATGGACTGTGTGGGAAGGCAAGATGGACACACACAGGGTGCAGGAACAAAAATAGAGAAGAAAAATGAAACTAGAGGCAGTAAACAAAGAGAGAAGAGGACAAGTCATGGCAGGCAAGGGAACATAAGGCATGGCAACAAATGGAGAAGTAAATGTTCCCACATAAGATGTGTGAGACGATTTTTTTTTCCGATTGCCAGAAGAGGCTATGGCTGTTGAAGCCTCCTCATCCACCTCTCTATTCTATTTCAGCAAAAGAAACCATATTATGCCCGAAACAAACATAGCCCTCCTGATCTCCTAGGAACATTCTAATCTGCAAGATCCCTGGACAATTATTACTTAGAGAGAGTCCTTTCACTTAATGGGGCCTGCCAGAGTTCAGTCACATTTATGATGTTCCTTCATCTCAGAGTTCCCTTGGGGTTCTTTTTTTGGCCAGGCTTACCAAAAATAGTTGTTCCTACTTTTGCTATTTTTAAATCTGAGAACTGAAGAAAAGGTCTGCCTAACGATAAATAACAATGAGAACAGCTAATGCAATGCAGCGCGTTGGGGATGGCTTATAATCTTGTCAAGCTGATGAAGAAAGTAGCGCTCACTTAATCTTTCTTTGAGTTAGTAGGGTGTGAGGGGTTGTGTATGTGGTTTTTTTGTTGGTTTTTTTTTCTGGTTGTCAACACAAAGTCCATAAAGTCTGTTCTGTAATATAAGATGTTGGCATTAACAGAGCAGGTACTGTACATTTGTACCTGCCCTACTGTGTTATGCTGGCCTGATGTCAGGTTTCTGGTTGCTGAGAAATGACATGGAGGTGAAGTGGTCTTGTTGAGTCCGAGTGATTTATCACATGGCATGGAGCCAGCACTTGCTGTTGCACCAAGCTGTCAGTTTCTTTGTTGTAAATTAAACCACATTTCACAACCTAAAAGATTTTCAAAGCTTATTTTGTAGACAGATTTTCTAGCAATACCTTGCAGGGCAAACTGGGCTCTCTTTAATGAGAGTGTATGTTTTTTTCTTTCAAAGTTTAACAAGGAGTGTTCTTCTATTTCTAGAACTATTAACTGTTGATATACATAGCTCAGACAAGTTACTGTGCAGGTTTCAGTATAAAACCGGGAAATGGGGTGGTTTCAGTATCCCTATAATGCTCCTTCTTTCACTCCTTCTCACTGGGTTTCTTAGCTGAAAGAAGAAGAAAGGAAGACAACAGCTGCTGACACTGAGTTTTGATGTTTTTACAAGTCCAGGGATTATAAATTGTGCTGTGGTATAAGTACTTTTTATTGTGTTCTTCGTCTATGTGGAAGAATCTGTTTATTGTATTATGAAAAAATATTTCTTCCTGCCTCACTGAGGTGTAGACCACTGACATTTACTCGGCCTCTTAACCCACGCGAGCACGTTGGCTAGGACCAGTCTGACTCAGATGGAAGAGGAAGGAGGATCAACCATCAACCCAGGCACACCTCCTCCTGGTCTCAAACACTGTAGGCCTAGTCAAAGGGAAATGTAGAAATAATGTAGTGGAATTTAGGGAGAGGACACTTAGACTTGTTTCCCATTCTTTCTAGTATTCACGTAGATGAGGCAGGGTAGACAGTAAGACGAAAATATCCTTCTTCCTCTGGTAAGCCTTGTAGCAGCTCTCTGCCACACCGAGACCTCTGCAGCAGGACGAGAGCAGAAAAGGTGAGACTGCTAGTAGAAGATGACCCCACTGACTCTGTCTAGAGGATTAAATTAAGCCGAGCTAGGGCAGGCTTGTCCATACTGTTCAAATGTAAGAAAGTTGTCGCTCCGGGCCAACTGGCATTTTCCCACACAATGTGGGTACAATTTAGAGTTTGGTGCAGGCCAGGTGGTTTCCCTGAAAAGCATCTTTTGGGGGAGAGAAAAGGTTTGCTGCTGCAGCGACACTCAGCATGTTGTGCCAGTTGGTTTCAGGGAACGAGTACGGTCGCTGGCTGGTTTTGGTCGCTAGTATAGATGTAGTTGTTGGCAGTGGGGCAAGTTGAGGAATGGCAGCCTTGCAAGCTGACTTCCCACACAGCACAACGATTTGGGAGATAAATCGCTGGAGGTACCATTCTCTTGGTCTGTCAAAAAGCTGGAATTTGGGGATATAATAGAGAAGTCCTGTGGTTTTCTCCTTTATCATGATATGTCTTAAGACTATGTCTCAAGGAACCTACAGCCACCCAGCCAGCAAGCAGACCAAACAGTAGCCTCCTTTTCCCTGATGGAGTTGCAGCCATAATTCACCTTCTTTTTGATACCTATGGGTTTTTTCTGGTTTTTTTTGTTTAAAAAAAAGAAAAAAAAGAAAAAAACCCAAACCCAAACCCAAAATCCCCACAAAACCAACACGGAAACCAAAACAAAACAGGGATGCCATTTATTTGTGGCAGATGAGTCATTTTGCATAGCTGTCAAAATCTATGTCTTCATTATACAAATCTGTAATGGGATTTGCTTACATATCCAGCTGATGACCAGCAGTATGTTTTACTTTAGGACAAATCCCTTGCATTATCTGCAGTCTTCTCCAGGATGATATTTCCAATTTTTATGTTTTCCTCCTCTGCCAGTCAATGACGATCGCATCTGTTTCTCCCTCTGTGACTTGGGTAATAGGGAGGGGCTGCAGGTTTTCAGCTGTTAATGTGTGAAAGGCAAATTCTTTTCTGATAGTAAGCAGTACCATAAGCAAAAGACTGAGGGTTTGGCCCAGATTAATTAAAAAATTATATGTTTCTTTCATTACTCTGCAATCTGCCTACCATTTCTCTTATTGATGTCACATGTCATTTGCTTATGTGCAATTTTAGCCTTGGACTTAATGCTAAGTTCTGTTCAGTACGTCACCAATGCCTTTCAGGACTGTTGCCAAAAATATTCTCTTTCCTATCCAAAACTGACCTGGGGACTCTAATTCTTTGACTTACAGCATCTAGCCCTGACTACTGTAATTCCTTGGTTTGCTGGGCTTGGAGCCAAATCGATTGGCAGACTCCAGCTTAGTCAGAATTCAGCAACAAGGCTTCTGACCCAAACCACGCCAACTCTATATCCTCCCTGTGCTGCGAATCTATATTTGAAAAGCATGTTATACATTTACTGTAACAGTTTCCTTTACACTGTAATTTTATGGGTGGAATTTTTCTTTCACCCTGCATGTCAACTGTTGCATTCTTACAGAATTTTTGTGAGCTAAATTGCCATATATTCTACTCTTGCACTTACAGTGATTTAGTGCAAAGCCCTTTTCATTCTGTATCCCTAACTGGTGTAATCTGGAGTGAAATTCTACATGAGATCTGATTTTTTTATCTGCCAGCAAAGACTTTTGTTTTTATTTTAACACATTGTGTTTCAATTTCTATTTTATTTCTTTTTTATTGTAAGCATTATAAAACATTTGGTTGCTGGTGTTCTTTATTATTACATACAAGAAATTAAAAATAATCGTGTATGCATGGCAGCTGATAAATGTAATAAGCAGAGGAGAAATGGAGTACTTCTTTTCTCCTAAAGCCAAGGAGAAATCTGTGCTGAAGGCACAATCAGTGAAGCTCAATCATGTATTTAAAATAGCCTGCTTGATAAATGTAATGGAGGGTAAAAGTGTTCTCTCCACTTCTTAATCTACAGGTGAGGCTATACTTTGGTTCTCATTTATTTCTGTTCTTCTCTGGTAGTATCATCTTCAAATATCCTGTCTCAAATATTCTCTTGCCCTGGAGATACTCTAGTTTCCACTTTAATCCATTCTTGTATGCAACTTCTGCAGGCATCATTTAAGGGATTTTTGTTGTTGTTGTTGTCCCTAGTTTTTGTGGTTGTTTTTACATTTATGCTTTATAACAATTACCCTATTCAGGTAGCATGTTTTATGGCAACAGAAACTGAGGTTTAAACTTTCCTTTAAAATGTTTACTATGAGCTGGCACCTCTAATAAAGTGTATTGTTGTTACATCGCATTTGTTAAACATTGACACTTGCATATCACTCTAGGCTTAGTTGTTTGGGTCTTTTCAGTTATTTATAACTCAGCAGAAAAACAATTAGATAATAATCCTTTGTCTGAAATACGGCACATAAATTACCAGCTGCAGAATAAGTCGTTAGGAAAGATGCAATTATTTACATCCTGTAAGTTATATTGATAGGGAAAACAATGATGTGGTATGGACCCTTCCAGAACAATGCGGTTTTTTAAACCCTAATTTAGTAAGGAAACAGCTTTGCATATGGTCAATGAAAATTTGATACAGCATAGAACTTACCAACAGATGTTTCACAATGAATATTTCATGTTACTTAATAATTCTACTTACTAGTCACAGTTGACAGTACAGTGCATCCTAGAGTTCAAGGTGCCTTAAAGAGGTAGATGTGATCTGTTATTTCATTTTGGAATATTCTTCCTGGAGGTCAGGAAATAGTCTGAAAGCCATGGTCAGCAGTGGGACCGAGAACAACCGTTTCGCTCAGATTCTGCAGATATCAGCCCAAAACCTGGGGCCCCTCTTTGGCCAAATCTTACCCAGACATGGGGGGAAAAATGAGATAACTAGAGAGTTTCTCAGCTGATACGAACTCTTCTGGCTTCCCCCTAGGGATGAATCTACCATCCTTAAGGGCTGTGTGTTGCTGGATCACTTACCCATACAAATTTGATCCTGATCAGGAGTGTGTACAGTATGTCTCGTCTTCCAGTAACCCAGAGCGCGGGAGTTACGCCAGCTTTAGGCTTCCAGAGTGTCTGTGGGAGAACAAACGAATCCTGATGCGACATGAATTAACCCACGAACAAACGTGAACCGACAGAACGGGCTTATGTTGGATTGCCGTCTCATAACACGTGAATGCAGGATTTTGATGCAGTACAAAGGGATGTGAAGCCACTTCCCTGTACTGTCTTACTGTGGCCTTGGCTGCTCTTTGGCTTTAATGTAGTGCTTGGAGACTTTTTAAGTTGGGTGTTACCTGTGGGCGTATGTAACGCTTCATAGCCTAGATTGCTGTGTGTATTGAAATTGCTATACGCACATTGACACTTTCTGTGAATACAGAGTAGTGGGATGTTGGTCTTTGATATGTACTAATTTCATATTCTCCTCTACATTTCCCTTTTTTATTATCCCTTGCTGCCTATTGAATAAAGTTTCTTCAAATGCCTTGATTTTTAGCATCTAGTACTCATAGTATCCTACCTCCTTTATTTTTTTTTTTAATTCCTGAAAGTTAGGTGAGTGAAGGAGATTCTTTTTCTACTCACTTTGTCTACTGCAGTTATGCAAGAAGAACTCTTTGACATCTTCCTAGTTTGTGTTTCCATTGAGGAGAGCTTCTGAAATGATCAGATAATGACTTTTGATAAATCTTAGCACCTGTTCACAGAATGGAAATTAAACACTTTAAAGTTCAAATGTTTTTCAAAATTCAGACGATCTTATTAATAACTGTTAGTGCAAAATGGCAAACCAGCTCTTCCTCATAGCTTTGTGAATCTTTTCTACTTGAATTTCCACTTGCAAACTAAAAACAGATTGTTAATTAAGCAAGATTTTCTGAGCACCTGGGTCATCAGCACAACGACAGTAATTAAATTCTAGCCTCAGTTTCTATACACATAATAAGAGTGCTTTAGCATTTTCATTCTTTTCAAATTAATTGAATAAATATACACAACATAACTTCCTTGATACATCCACCCTTCACTCCAAGCAAGTTCTAATAGGCTGAAATTATCACATCTGCTATTAAAACCTGAATGGATCACAAATGGATCGGGTCATCCTAGTAGTTTTAAGGCACGTTCTTTAGTATAAACTACATATAAGTATTAATTTTAAAAGACTACATTTATTTTCTATGGCTTTAGAAGTTAATTAACCAGCCCTGATGACTGCAAAGAAAAACTTCCATATGTGATTCAAAATGTTGTAATCTTCCTGGATCTGAAAGCAGCCTGCAACAGTGGTAAAAAAAAGAGAGCAGAAGAAATATGCTCCTATTCAAGCAAGTGGGGTTAACTTTCAGATCTAGAGGCGAAAGATAAATTACTAGGCGAGCTCACCATTTTAGGAAAGATGGGTTGTTATGTATAATAAGATCTCCACATCTGTAACTTGAGAGGAGGAGAGCAGCCATGGATCAACTGTGTGAGAGACCAGATCAGAGGGCATTACAGCACTCCTGCCACCATTTCTCGGTGAAAGAGGTGGGAGGGAGATGCTGCAAGCTGCAGCTTTACAAAACAGTGGACGTCATTTCAGCCCAGGAATCTAAAGAGAGAAATAGCCAAGAACCTTGTCAAAGAGCTGAAGGATTTATCAGCTGGAGTTCATAGGTCGGCACAGCTGCTCTCTCAGGAGCACAGCCCAGGTCATTTGTAGAAAATCTGGATTTCTTGGTGGGTCTTGCAGTTAACTGTGCTGGGATTAAAGCACCTTGCATCTTGGTCAAATAATTTCTTAGCCAGTCACTGTTATTGAAGGACAATGTTGCTTGTAACTGATGCGAAGAGAAAGAAAAGAGTGTTGGGAGAAAAGTTTCCGATTTAGGATGAACAAGGAGCTAAAAACTTGAGGATCCTAATTGTCCTAGATAATTGACCTAAATATTGATGTCTGGCTTCAGAACAAATTCATTAGAGTTGAATGAGGGAAGCCCATTTCACATCTCTTCGTCATCTTACGTGTACAAAAATGCGACTGTTCACGCACATAAACATACATAGGCCACGGACGCAGGACAGAATGATCCACCACAGGTGAGCCCGTTTATGTCAAATCGAAGTGAAGCAGCAGCTGCAGCTACAGCGTGCAGCGTCAATGTATGGTTCAGCCCTTCCCGTCCGCTGACAAATTCCCGCTATCCGATAGGCACCCTTCAAAGCGGAGCCCGCTCGCCTTCCACGTTTGCATTTGTAGGGCCTGCTCATCGGTACGCAGCTGCCGCAGGGCGACGCGTGTCACGTTTACGCCTCGAGCGCCGTGTCGGTAGCCCCGCGCGCAAAGGCGCGCGGTTGCGCAGGGAATCGTAGCAGACGTGGCGGGGAAGCAGCCGCATGCGTGCTTTTTGGTACCGAGTTCTAAGTTGCGTAGACTAAAGTTGTGGAGGCAGACTTGAAGGGAGACATCTCCAACATTGGTAAAATGTAAGTACAAAAGACACATCATTGGATGGATATTGATGATGTTGTTTCAGTAATGACATCATCCATAGACTCCTAGTGTCTTTGCTTTGCTTCTCTATAGTGATCACAACATAAATTGCTTGTCTTGTTTGACTTCCTTGTTCACCGAAGTTGAGCAGATTGTCGCCGTTTTCAACGCTTCTACCAGACAAAAAGCTTGGGACCATTTCTCGAAAGCCCAGCGAAAGAACATAGACATTTGGCGAAAGCATTCTGAGGTTGGTGATTTTATTATTATTTTCTATCCATCATCTCACAGCTGGATTGACACAGAACGAGTGTGATTGTAGCTGGACATAGTGTATTCAGCAATATTTACGGCTACTGTTTTAGCTGTTAATCAACTGGCCATTATACAGTCTCATCTACAGCATGAATTGCTCCCATTGCTCTCATTATGATAATAGTCATTAAATAACACTGAGAGCAATGTGTTTTTATTTTTCATGCAAAATTTGGGAAATCATTGGAGGATTATATTTGCTATCTAAAATAACAAACTGAAGTAGTGAAATTAGGAAGAATATTTTCAACTAAGGATAGAATTAAGAATAATTTCTGAAAAATATCTATTTAGGAGTCACCGTGATCTGTTTTTAAAAGAAGTATTCCATAGCACAGATTTTTTTTTTTTCTCGTTGTGCCATCATATGGTCATTACAAGATGACTTTGCCTGAAAATAAAATAGAAAATTTCTTTCCTAAGTAATGACTTAAGCATATTAAGTCCAGAATTATGACATACTCCTTCCCATTTGTTTCATGTTTATCTTTGAAAAAGTAGATACACCACTTGTATTGATTCTAAGTATTATGCTTGCAAAGAAACCAGTATAAATGTGATCATACTACCACACAGAGTTAGCAATGTGGGACCATGCATGTGTGACTGTCATAGGCATGAGCAGAGGAAACGGGATTCTAACTCCCCTTGCTGCGAGTGGCAGCAAAGGAAGCGCTAGACCTCATCCTGTGTTTTGGTCATCCAGCTTTCGTTTTTAATTCAGTATATACGCTATGAGCCTGTATTTTAAAAAGTAAGTACCGCTGTCTTTGTTTTCTTTCTTTCTTCCTCTTTTTTTTTTTTTTTTTAATATGAGCAACTTGCATACAGTTGGTTTACCTTCATGTAGTACAGTATGTTGGTTGTTACTATCACAGTCCTCTAAATGATTTTTCTCTGTCTCAAAGTAAAAACTTTAGAAGGTAAGGTGCACTTATTTAATTATTTTGTAGTACACTTGTAAAATAAGTGTTGTACACTTAGTTTGAGAAACACTAAAGTGCTGTGATATAAATCATTTGGATAACATTTTAAGTGCCCATTAACTAATGCTAAATTACAGTTGAATACCAATGGCACTAAATGTAACATCCACATGAATACCAAATGAATTTTTTATTATCAGTGCTATTATGGTGAATACCAAATGACTTCACAATAATGGGACACTTAAAATAAAATGTTAGCATAATTTATTGGTACAAACTGTATTTTGCATTTTGTTCACAAATATTTCATATAAGTAGCGGATAAACCCTGTGTTCAGTTGAAAGTTGGGAAGTTGGGATTTGATGTTTGCCTTACCTTTTAGAGAAGTATGAAAATATGATTTGCTAGTAGATTATTTCAATTATGCCAAGACCATCCCTTCTTGAACTAACTTTCTGTAAAGGGATATGGTGTGTCATTCATTTGCGGGCTTCTAAATCTTTAATAAACTGAAATGTGTAAGAGTTGGACTTTCCAGAAATGTTAATTCACTACTCAATTTTTCAAATATTATTGCCTTTTGTTCTTCTAAGAAGAGGACAACAAAAACAATTAAAAACATATGAAGGCTCTTGCTAAAGCAATATATTTCAGAAATGCCTGTCTTTCAGATGTGAAATATGATGGAAATGTACCAAATGGCATCTTTGATTTGAATCATATTTTCTAACCGTGACATTATCTGCTAATCTGTTTAATTGCCTGATCACCTTCCCTTTTTTTCTGAATTTAGGAAAACTTTGCTAGAAACCCAAACCCAAGGCAATCACTCATACACGTAGACATTCTCCATGGAAGGTTATTGGCTTTGCTGATAATGTAGACATTGATGCATCAAGGACATTTATCCCCTAAAGAGGGAGTAAATGTAAGCAGATGTCTGCTCATGTATGCAGTATACTTCCCCAGGAAAAAATGCAGGTGGCCTTTTCCAATAAGGAATTAAGAAATGGCTTGCTAATTTCTTCCAGAGGTGCCTCTAATTGCATGAGACACTGGCTGACAATTTACCTTTTTAATCACTTTTTTTTTAAATTTGAAATTATTCTTATGTAACACGCCCACTAATTAGCCTCCTTGCCTTTGCTGGGATTAGTGGACACGTATACATTTATCAGAATATTTGAGATGTGCCAGTGAACCAAGGGTACAGCTCAAGGGGAACGCCTTCCCTTTTTTCACGCAGTCCCTCTCTGACAGCTTATTGTTAATCGCGCGGAGCAGCGGTCGGACTCCTCAATGCTGTCTCCTCCTTCCACGCGACTCTTCCTTGTTTCAAAGATTTCAAACCACCTCTTTGGGAATTAAGCTCTTTGTCGGCAGAAAAATTAGCTGTCCGCGGACTGAAAAGGCCTACACTAATCACGGTGCAGCATCCCCGTGTTACACCTGACAGGATTATTAGGACAAAATAGAGTCCTCTCCATCTTCTCGGCGCTGCCGTTAAAAAGCCAGCCGCTACACCCGCGCCGGCTTTTCTACCCAGAACAAAGACCGTCTAGACTCCCACAGAGCCCGCCCGCCATTTCCCTCGGGACGTGTGCGGGATCCTCCCGCCCTCCCGGCCGTCACCCAGAGGCCGGCCCGCCTTGTTGGGTCAAGACGCAGAGATTTTTCAGGACGGCGTTGTGGGGCTGGGTCTCTTAAATCCGAGGCGATCTGGGCGTAGGGGCAGGGGAGTGGGATTCCTTCGGCCGGCGTTAGGCAACTCCGGTACAGGGCGCTCCATCGGCACTGGCTGCTCTCGGCTCCCTTTACCGTCAGCGGAGAGAATTAGGCAATTTTGGGGTGTAGTTAGGACGACTTCGTTTAATGGAGACCCCCGTGCTTGGCTGGGTGAATCCTACCCCGAGTGGCAGAGAGAAGCGAGAATTATCTATACCTTAAGCAGGCCGACAATCTCTTTACCAGTCTGCCTTATACATGATTTTTATCATTATCGCTGCTGTTAAAGCGTTCTCCTATGTTTGGCAGAACTAAAGATCACTCTGCGTGGAGACTCACTTTCTCTCTTTTTTTTTCCCTGAGTGTTACCTTTGATAAACTCCGTTCTTTCACAGGAAAAATTCCCTGTGCTACTGTTGTTATAAATATTCATATACAAATAAATATGATTACAATGATAAATGATGCATAATTAAAATCAGAGCAGTATTAAAAGCAGATACTAAATAATACATAATGACTTTATGGAAGTTAATACTGACAAAAGGTCATTTTGGGTTTTAGGAGCTTCGAAATGCTCACAGTGAACAGCTCATGGGAATCCGCCGGGAAGAGGAGATGGAAATGTCCGATGATGACAGTGGTGACAATCCCAGTAAAAAGCTGAGAGTAGATGATTCAGGTAAAGCCAAAGCCCTCTATAACATCAAGTTTATACACCTGTTGTTTTTTTAAAAGCAAGCAAAAACTTACATATGACAAGTGATATATTAATAGATTATTATATAAGACAGTATCTTATTTTAAACTCTCATAACTTAGTTATTTGCATGATGCAAGCTGTCTCTAGGACGTGTCTGTCACCTGCTATGATCTATAACGATGAAAATTCTGCAGTTCTGCCCTTGGCTGGAAGCATTATGTTTCTTTAGTGCACTCTCTGCAGTCTTGCATGACAGTATTTCATTCCATGGTTGTAACAATGTCTTATTATGAGACCAGTTGAAGTTATGTTTTTGCCAGTATTCTCTAAGCCTTACCTTTCTTTTCAGCAAATACATAAATATTTATAAGCTCTCTCACAAATACACCATACCATTTTAACTGTGTGTTTTGTGGAATTAACTTTTAAGGGTACATATTTCACAATATGGTACTGCATACTGCATTAATTCGATACTCGTTAGATGGCTATTATGAAAGAAGGAACAAGGGTGCATGTAATATGAGTGAAGAAAAGCAACTTTTTCAGCCTTCTGCAAATACTGTGCTATCCAGGATGGACACCAAGAGGTGGCTCAGAAGCTACCTGAATTACTGACTGGTAACACGATCTGGATGGATGCTTCACTTGATTTCTTGACATAATAAAGTTGTGAGTAGCTAACAAGGGTTTGCTTGTTTAGACACTCATCTTCAAAAAGAAAATTTACAGAAGCTGAAGCCAAAGCCCAACTGGGAGCTGCCAGCCAGCAGTGAGCTTTAAGGAAGGTAAAGGTGGGAGTAATATGGAAAGAAAGTGAAAGTCTGATGATGAGGATAATTTTGATCTAGTCCTTTGCATGCAGGGACCATATTAAGAAAGGAACGAATTTCATCTATTCAATGGTTTCAAGTCCTTGTATGTCTGCACAAAAGTGTGGATTCAAGCTTATACAGAGAAAAGCTCTTTGGCTCCTCCTATGACAAGATGCTGTGTGAGGTCAAATGACTCCAGAAGGAGAAAGACCAAAGGAAGGAGTGTCATTCTGTCAAAGAAGTTTTTACTATGACATCTCTCTTGAGGGAAGATTTAATAGTTTTCCTGGAAGAAAAATGCAACAGTAAAACCTGTAAAGGGCAGCCTTAATTTTTGCTTGGCTAATTGTGTGGATTTGATTTTTTCTAGACACCGTTAGCAGAATGTTTGGAACGGAGACAGTGGGTCGCTGCAGACAAAGCACTGCTAGCGGCCAGAAATTTTTATGAATGTCTAATCATTTTACCTTGACTGTGTCCACTCTTATGGAGGGAAGTCATTAGAATTAACAACAGGAAGGTAGAGCCAGAAATACACACAGCCTGCACACCAGAAGAGGAGTAATGATGTTTTGAACTGTCATACTTATCAATTCAGCTAGGTTTAACATACGCATGCTTAAGACAGAACTATGCCGGTCATTCTTCTTGTGACATCACAAATGAAAAGCGTGTTTGGTTTTCTTCCATGAAAAGGGGCATTTCTATCAAAACTTTTCATATCGGATATTTCTACAGCGTTCCATCCCAAACAACTTCAGTTTATATGTATTGTTATAATGTGGGCACTTGAGTCCCCTCAGTGATAACACTAGCAAATCCAGTACTGTGTTGCACACTAGATCAAAATTTAGCAGTATGAATCCACTTGAGTACTTGTCCATCACTGGCCATTGTACCATTCATCATCCTCTTGATCTTAGTGGAGTTGATCCCGCCTGCTGCATACGTAGAGTCATCCAGTTCTAAAATTAATTTTGTAGCTTTCTTCTTCCAACATTACACTCTCAACTAAAGCAAGTGCATTTGATTCCTCTGTCATTGACAATAGAGGGAACTTGGAGTTAAAGCAATGACATTATTGGGTATAAAACATTGGTAAATGAAAAGAAAGTGAGATAAGGATGTTTATTTTTTTCATATTTATGTACGGAGAAGTGATTCTTCCTTCTTTCTTCTAGCATTTTTTTTTAAATTACTATTTGTGTTGGCCGCCTTCTCTTTTTCTTTTTTTCTTTCTTTTTGAGTATGTCATTCCAGAACTACCTCTTTATCTCACTGGAGTGGCTATTTGTATTCACAGTAACCTCTGTTCTACAAAGAATGTCTTTTAAAGAATCTTTTATCACAAAGAAACAATTCTCCACAGTAAGAAAACATTGACACTTTCTCTATTTTTAACGCCTTTTCTTTAAATGTTTGTCTAAATGCTTAACAATGGGAAGGGCAAGGCTTGAATAACACAGAGAAGATATTGTGCCTCTTCAATTCAAGGACAGCATGCACACACAAAGGCCTAAAAGCCTAAATTTGAAAGTGGCTGAAGCAATGAGACATGATGAATTGATTTGGATAGTTCCAGACTTCTGGACTGCCCGTCCTGCCATCCCAATGGTTTTCTTGAGGATGTTATTTTTCAGCCTGCCCTACTCAACAGTGGGAACAAGACTCCTGGGCAGTTGTCATCCCCAAAGCTAGAATAGGTGACAGAGATTCCCCCAGGCTCCAACACCTGTGTCAGGTCTTTTTTCACTAGTTCACCTAGTTAAATCACCCCTAGTACAAGAAGGCTTCATTAATTCACCAATTTAGAATGGGTCCTAAGACCTCATTCTGTCTTGGTAAAATGTAGCTTCAGGAGTCTCCCAGTGTAATTTCTTCTGTTTTAGTCAAGCCTTCTTCTTTCAGAAATAACTCCACTTCTGTGAGCATCTAAATAGTGTGGTGCTGAGTGTGTCACATTTCCTCACAGCTGGACTTGTTAGAATGAAAACTCTCCTCTAGGATATCTGAAAAGAAACCTGTTCATCACAGTGAAAAAAAAAAGATGGTGGAATCCAGCCCCAGCACTCGAAAATGCAGTGCAACACATTTAAGCCCTGAGGCTGTGCAAAAGGACTTCAGTGCCTGAATGTTTATCCAGAACTGCTGGACTTCAGGTTTCAGAAGAACGTTACAGTAAGCTGAGGCCCTTGTGCACAATAAGTTCTGGGGATTTGGGGTAGATGATGAAAAAGCTGTTACTAAGAATGGTTTGCATTTTTTCTTCAAGTTGTGCAAGATATTAGGTCATGCAAGAGATCAAATCATGGTGCATATTAGAAATCCACTAATAGCCATTTGTTTGGGAAGATTTGGGCTTGCGGCTTGCTACTTGTGACAGTGCAGAACAGCTCCGGAGGGACTTGTTGCCAAGTGTGTCACTCCATTCTAGACTCAAATCCTCTTCTTTCATCTGCCAATTGCTCTTCTCCTAGTTGTTTATGAACTTGATTTACTGATACCAGTGACTCAGTGGCAGAGCTGGGAAGAGAATTGGGACCTCCAGTCCCCTGAACCCGTCTTCCACCCTATAGTCCATGTGGCAGGGCTGGGACACTGCCTCCTGTGCAAAGACCTTCTGCTCCTCCAGGTGTTTTACAGGTTGTTCTCCCTACTTGGACTTAGTACCCTACTCTTATCATGTCCAAGCTGAATCTCCAAGGAAAAGGAAGGCATCGCTACCTGCTTGTTCTGTTGGAGAACATCTCAAAACACTGCAAGGACCCCTCAAAGAGCACCCCAGGGAATCCAATAAGTTGGCTGAACTATCATACATGCCTAGTTTAGAGGAAAACCTCCTGGCTTCAGAAACTAAAGGTCATTTGCAACATGGCGAAAGCTGGCAAAAGGCTAACCTGAGACTGAGTGAATCTCACCTGTGGAATCAGCTATTCTTTTGAATTTTTTATTTTTTTTTTCCTCCCCCCAAAATTCAGCCTTTAAACAGTGATTTTTCTGCAATGTGGATTTTGGAGTTTGAAAGGGACAAGAGGATTGCTGAAGTAAAGCTGGTAGATTGCTAAGAAAAAAATAATAATGATGATTGGCAACTCAGTTAATACATTTGAAAGTCAAGGTGCAGCTACTGAAGCATTAGCTCAAGGGAAAAAAAAAGGATTCAGCGCTGGAGTCTAGAGGATATACGAAAATCTTCAGAACAATCAGGATTTATGGATGCTTCGTCTCCCACCTGCTGGCACTGGGAGTAAGGATCCACATGTAAAAGCCTCCAAAGTAATTTTAAGAATTAGTGAAGTGAAGCTGCATGTTGTAGAAAAGAGCTGAAGTTTGGTTTATGCCTAGAAGGCACCTGTAATTTTACTTTAAGGGGAGATGGGTTAATCTCTTCCTTTTGCAGTTCTCGGCGACGTGCCATTAATTCTAGCAACTCCAACTTCAGCGAGAGACTGCAGCTGGCACCGCGGAACCGAAAGAAACGCCCGGCGCTGCAGAGGGATGCGGGAAGGATGGCCGCATGATGAAGGTCTTTGACTGGGATCCCAGAGCTCTGGGCCAAATCCCAGCCCTGCTACATACCCCCTGCCTGGGCTAATCAATGGATTTCTGTTATCTCCGTTCCCTACGATCAAATGGAGGCAACGGTGCTTCCTTTCATTCAGCCGCTGCCTGTTCGGTCCATGTGGATGCCAAGCGCGTCGGTCGAGGGCTGTCTCCAGCTCAGCAGACCTGCAATAACCACTCCTTGGGCCCCCGGAGCTTCCCACCACCTGTGATGAAGTAACTTAATAACATCTCGGGGCCTGCACGCAAATAGTAAATCGCAAGTTATGTAGTGCCAGCCCAGTTTGAACACGTAAGATTGGCGCTGCTTTCCAAGTCAGGAACGGCGTCCTCTGTGGCAGGATTTTCAAACCTACCTAAAGTAGTGCCCACCTTAAACGTTGAAGCTCTCTCTGTCTTGACCAGTAGCCCGGATCTTTAATGCTCTCCTGAACCAATCTGTCCTGTTTGCAGCGTCAGCTAAGTCACTTGCCATAGGAGACAGGCTGAAGAATGGGCAGTCCATCTCACAGAAGAGCGTAAGTCCTTGTGAAAGTCAGTATTTGAAAATCGCACCGGGGTGCACACGGCATAAAACAGGCTTTGTGACATTGTTCATAAAGTCTGTCTTGAAAGTTGCAAGCCTGGCAAGTCTTCAAGGAAAGCCTGAAACGACACCAAAGTGATCTGTGTGGTGCTTATTCATCTTTTCTCTGCAATTCAATCCTCTTTTTGCCTTCTCTAGGGCTTGTGTGAATGCAGAGATGCACACGTGGAATGGAAACTGAGTTTTATAGCTGGATTAAACTGGTAGGGAGGCTTTATATAGCTTGTTACAACTTTGAATAGAAATTGCTGAGCCCCAGCTGTGTGGAGCTGAGCTTTGCTCTTCCTTTTCTTCCAACTGGCCCAGTGTCACGGCAGATCTCATGGCAGATCTTCTTCTTCCTCCTGATCCCAGGAATCAGATATTTCTCCCTTCCTTCCTTGTAAGTCTAATCTTTGGGGGTTTATGGGAGATTTTATTTTAAACAAAAGTCTGATTTATTTTTCTGTCATTACCTCTCCATCCCATAGCTTTTCACCATCAAATTTTGTGAAAGTGATGCTGGTATTTAACAAGCCCATAATTTGCCCATTTTCCTTTTAAACACTTGCTGATAAAGCTAATGTAAAATAACAAAATGTATTTACTTCAGAAATTAATGGCCTAGCATTGCTTTTCTCCTCAAATAAATCAATACCATTTCAAAGCCACCAGCAGCTGGTCTCATAATCAGCCCTATGGTGACAAACATATAAAGGCATAAGAAGAGGAAAATAAACCCTGCTAACAGAAGCTACTGACCAGGTTTTATAAGCAGTCTCGAAGAAAAGAACGTATTTAAAATCTGAAGCTCTGAATTATCGCTGTACTGACACGGTCCCCTCTCTGGCCGGAGAAGACAGCTGAACAACCCTTTTAAGCTCTGCGAGTGGAGTAACTTCCCTTTGAATGGAAACGCTCTGGACACAGCAGACAGCCAGCTTTGCTCCCCGAGACCATCAGGGACCATCACTAGAAAGCAGCACAAGATGATTACTCCCTCTACGCCGGGAAAAGTCTGCTCTAGCGTCTTTCACAGCGTGCCAGGTCAGAGCTGTTATCATCAGGCAGACTCCAATTTTGTGCCTTAAAATGCATTCCGTTTTTCCCACAGCTTTTACAAAAATAGGCTGAAATTCAGGAAGCATCTAGGCAGGGGTCTAATTTTATGCCCCTGGTTTTAAGTCCATTTGGCTCTAATAATTCTTCTTGTGCAGCTGAATTTAGCAGAAATGCCTGGATGAATCGGGGCTGGAGGTAGTTGCCAAGCCTGTCTTCCCTGGGGAATACAGACAGCCTTGTCCTGTCCCAGGTACTGGGCCAGTTCCTCTGGATCATGCATGACACTTCAGCTGGAGGATGAAGGGGGGTGCTGGTCCTCTGGACACGGCTGTGAAGGGGTTAACCTAACTTTCAATTTTTAGAGGAAACGGACACTTCAAAGGCATTTTCCTAATATGGGGTTTAGGAGGATGTCCCGTTTACTACAAAACAAGTCTGTTGTGCTTTGATGCTTTTCAACTGCCAGAAATACTATTATCTAGATTACATTTTATCATGTTTTCTGGGTATTTCATACTGATAAGGTTTTATGCAGGATCATTACATATGAGAATAGATTTAATCCTGTTTTTAGTAAGCTTTAAGGACACTGAGGGATTATTTATGTAATAAGATGCAAAGTTGCTATGGAAAATGCTATAGCAACCTAACATCTTCACAAAACCAAGCAGCCACTTGTGACAGCAATCTAAATTTACATTTATTTTAGTGTCATTTTATTGACATTCTTAGTATCTCATTTTGACAGCATGTTAAAATATGTTTTGCGTTCATGCTAGAACAAAATTAACAGCATGTTGTTGGAATGAAGATGATGCTTATAATTTTTGGAGATAATTTTAGCATATTTCATTTTGTGTAAATAACATTAAAATAGTAGTGAAAAGAAGTTTGTGTGCATCCCCTCTATTTGTAATAGAGGAAACAATGCACATTCAAAGTAATATTTTACAAGTCAGTGAAAGCTCAACTGTTTTTATTTGCTTTATATCCGAATGAAAATATTTTTAAGAAAGAAATGATTTTGTTATCAGAATTTATTTCAAATCCTATATCTTTTATTATAACTTTCCCGGTTCAGGATACAGGCTATAATTTTTCATTAGGTTTCATAAAGCAGAACATGGCTTGTGAATGTGTAGACTTGCAGTTTGATAGGGAACTGCCCCGTTTAAATGGGACTTTTCTAAAACATGGGGTAACAGTACACATTGCCCCTTAGGAGGTTAAATAAAAAGGAAAGAAAAAACAAACACAAAGCGACAAAACAGTCTGAACTCTGTCCTGTGCTCATTGCAGTTAATAATGAAACTCGCATTGACTTCAATGGGAGCAGAAGCAAGCTCTGTATATTGATTTTCTCCGTCCCCCTCCATTAAGAATCCTGAAGTGCGGCTGTAACATTGTTGAAGTGGGATGTTGGCAGCAAAATCAATAAAAGACAATATTAGAACATATGCTGTTTTCAGCTTCCTCACAATCTGATATAGCTGGTATTAGCATTCTTCTCCAAATTACACTTCAAGCTTTCTATAAAGTGACCTTCCTTATAGTGCCCTCTCCAATATAAAGCTTTTGTGCCCTTACTCTCATATTTAGCCCTCAAGAGAACGAGCCCTATTTATGACAGTGAAGATGGTTGATTCTGAACAGAACATAAAGAACAGATGCCTTCAAGAGTGGCTTCAGCCTAAACCCCACTGCTGACCTCCAATGAAAGATCATTTCTACTATTGTTTAAACTAAGCTCTTGGCTTTAGGTTTTCTCAATTACGCTGCCCTTCATACCCTGTTGTTTTTAGAAACCCTTTTCACTCCAGCACATTAGAGAAGCTTGCTGATATTGCTTGAGGTGGAGATTTAGGTACCTTCTTATCCACTGTTAAATCCAAGAAACATCGGCCATTGCCAAGTTGCCAGAGGAGGTAATGATCAGAAAGCAGAGTCTTTTCCAATGTCAGCGCAAGCTTCTGAACTCATAATTTCAGGTTTGGGGAGCATCCTTATGTCGTGAGAAGTGCAAGGCTGCCTGAAGTTTCCAAGGCATTCAAAGCTTCCTTTTCGAAGCGTGCAGCTTCTCGTTCCTCGTGTGTCCAGCTGACTGGCAATCTGTGATGTGGTTGCATGCCAGGAGTTAAAAACACACGCAGCAAAGCTGGAAGAGCTTGAAAGCTGGATAGGCACAGAAACTCCCAAAACTACTACTAATTAGTGATGCTGCTTTACTTTGGTGAATGAATCTTACAGTCAGAGGAGTTTCATGATGTCCTGCTCTTTGGTTTTGGCTTAGAGACCATCTCAAGAAAATAAGCTTCTTACTAACGACACGTATCCATAGTAGAACGTTTCTGTGACCAATATATTGAAGGATTTGGTTCATAAAATTGAAAGCCATGTGTATTCAAAGCTGCTTGGAGGTGAGTGATCTTCTTTTAGTCTTATTTGGGTTTAGATTCATGGCAGAGCGAAGAGAAAACAAAAAACCAGTCCTCTAGGATGCGAGATGACAGACCGAGGAACTAGATACCATACAAAAACCATACCATTTTAGTCCACTTCACTAATTCCAGCATGTAACTCCTTGAACACCAGCATACAGAGGAAAATTTTTCTTCTTTTTTAAAAGAAAGGTGGTTTGTTTTGTTGGGTTTTGCTGTTTTTGTTTTTTGTTTTTGGTTTTTTTTTTAATTAGGAGTTCTAATTGCCTTTTTTTTTTCTTCTTCTAACGGGCAAAAGAGTTTTCAACCTTTTTGTTTATTTATTCAGCCCTCCACGTATTCGATGCACTGCAAGTTTCATCAGGCGCAAGAACTGTGCCAAGCACGTCTTTACAGCACTTGTACCCAGCGATTGCTGAGCTGCTTCTACAACTGCCAAGCGCCCACCTCACATGTCAGCCAGCGATCTCTGAAGAGATTTGGGTGGTTGCTAGTCCACAACACCAGTTTCTTCCTTGCTTCCTTGTCAGGTGTCACTCATAGGCTGTCTTCCCTCTTAAATTTGTCTGAGCTCTGGAGACAAAGTGAGCACTTTGAACAGTCGAGGGAGAACATGATAAAAAGCAATAGCTCTCCCCATGTCGTTCTATTATCGGATAGTCGTCTGTCTCCTCATGTTTTGTTGATGGGTTTTGAGATGCCGGCGCTGTTAGACCTCGATCCCGCAAGCTGCTGCCTGCTGCTCGGAGCGTTTGCGCTCACCTTCTGCTCAACACCCCCAGATAAAATGTCCTAAGCAATGGCTTACCCAGAAAGTCTGGTAGAAGGAGTATTTCACAGTTATCTCTTCAAAGTTACGCGCTTTTTGCAAAATTTCAGTAAATTGGCTGTTTCTGAAAGGACTGGAGGTACCACTAAGCTCTGTAGAACCCTGTCATCTGCAAGTTTGTAGCATATTTTATTTTTCAGTAGCTGAGACAATACCGACTAAACATGTTAAATTGTGGAGAAGCACAGTGGCCTCTATTTGCAGATACTGAATATGCTGGAGGCAGGAGGGAGTGGAGAAAAGGAGGTTTTGGCTTGCAGATACAGCTCTTCTGGACACCCTTCCATTCACATAAGTGATAAATGGCTCAAGAAATGCTGTCTCTGAATGTGAGAGTCAAGAAACTACAGGCTTCATGTGATCATTTGCTTATGCCTTCTAAAGGGGTAAAAACATATTCCCATATTTAAGATCCATTTTTGTCTAAGGCCAAAGTAACTGAGCAAGTATTTGAGTATTATGCACAAATTTAAAAGAAAAATTAAGTCAGCCCTCCAATCCAGTACAAGGTCAGATAGCTAGGTGGATAAATGCTTTCCTGCAATTTAAAGTGCAATAGAATTTTGTTCAAAAGTGGTTTATCCTCACATTTATAGAAAGCACTTCACATTTATGAACAAAATTTCCCTATCGTAAATCAGAACAATTCAAACCACCACAGTCACTTACAATAATCAGAGCAACCCTTTCTTCCCTAATGAATGTGACGAATTGAGGGATTCACGTGCACACTGTCAAGTTTGTTTCCAAGTAGCAATGACAGTTTCTTCATAGTTATAAGTCCTACAGATTTTTTTTTTCCAAGTTGTTACAGTGCTGCTGGGCTTGAATGCGATTCCTAGTTCAAATGCCAACAACAGCAATGCAGCCAGGCATCTTGTAAATGCCAGTGTTTATTATTGAAGTCTGAATAAAAATATAGCAGTTACTCTGAATCCTAAGAAGTAACCATCAGTAACCCACCTACACACAGGTTTACCTATATACAATAATGTTTGAATATCCTAAGTAATTTATGCGTCAATCACATGTACACACATACATACAATCCATTTATGCAATATACATAAGATTAGCATAACATATATGAAACACTGAGCATTCATCAGCATCTCTTGTGCTATGCAGAATTCAAATGTCTGTACCCTCAGTTGCAAAGCACCATTAATGTAAGCGGCATTTTTCCATTGCTGATGTGGGAGAGGGTCATCAGTGCCACTTGGCATCTCCCCAGTAACCAGCACTTTTCTTACTTAAGTGAACATGCTCCTTTGCCCTCAAGACTAAAGCATCCTCTGTTCACTTTTCTTGTTACAGGAATACAGTCACTTTTTTAATATCATTGTTTAGAGGGAAAAGTCACTTCCTTGCTGGCATCTTTAAAGCACAATCTCTGTAAAAGTGTTCTAGTAGTTCTGTTTCTCTATTACGAAAAAAAGCAGAACCTCTAAAAGGGATTGAGTACTTGATTAATTTTATTTAACTGAGGCAGCAGTTATTGACAAATATATAGTATCTGAAAAATTCCCCTCATCAGAAACCAAATACTCTAATAAGCAGTGAAAAAGAGTGGGTTTTACTGAATTTTGAAAATATCTGAGAACTACTATTTTTGATCAAAGTTACACCCCTACATTTTCTTATGATGGCTTTCTTCCTACGCCCCTAGCTCCAGAGGAGAACCAAGCAGGAAAGGCAACATCATTGGTACATACCTCAGGTAGCAGTAGAAGAACTGCAACCCCAAAAGAAGAGGAAATAAGGGCCCTTTGCTTTAAAGAGGTGACCTGGAGAAACTGGTCTCAGCGGGGCAGACTAACTAGCAACTGTCAAAATATCATTTATGAGCTATGTAGATCCCTGTTCTCCAAAGAGTTGCTGTCAAGTAAAATAGACCTAAAAAGTGACAGGCTTTGATGTTATTGTAACAAGGTGGTCTCTTCCAAATTCTAAATATGCATTTCAGTAATGCAATGTGACATCTTTGTAGGAAAAGTCCAAATCACTTAGTGCTGCAAGTTACCTGGGACAGAACTGGGTAAGAAGGGACTGGAGAAGGTACCGCAAAATAAGTGTGAGTGAGGGAAGAGAGAAACATCTGGAAATGTCAGGCAAGTGGGAATTACAAATGAGCAAAGAGATGGACTCATGTATTTGGAATTGAACCGAACAGAACCAGTACAGAGGGAAAAGAGAGGAAGGTACCAAGAGGGGGCTGGAAAGCTTGGCTTAAAGTGGGAGATTAGCTTTCTGTCTTTTGAGCCCTTTACAGAAAGTTGGTTCACTGGTCAAGTGGGGGTTTTGCAGCCATGAGGTCTTCTAGATCAATAATCCCAAACTGAGCTCCTGAGCCAATGATCACTTGTAAGTAATTTGCATCTTATTCCTAGGACTAGCTAAAACAGTGAGATCAAATTGCCTTGTTAGTCTTTTGAATGAAAAGTCAGAGATTGTGAGAGCAGGGTGAAATACAGAGAGCTGGTACTGATACACAGTCTAGAAAGTTTGGAAGCTAATAGTCCAGAAACTTAAAGCGGAGGTTTTCAGTTAATGATCTCTCCAGGGCTTTACATAAAATGTCAGGTATCGTGAGACTCGTCGTAACACCACAGGAGTTGGCAGCACTGCTCTCTGGGGCTTTCTCAGTCCACCGCAGAGCCAGCATTCCCGTGCTACTTTTTGTTATTAGGCCCAGCTGGACTGTAATCTGTCCTCCCTTTCCCTACACCTTCTTTGCTATTTGCAGAGAGAAATGCTTCATTACACAACAAACAATAAGACTTCATAAATTACTGGTGAGCCACATGTGTAGTAAACCTCGGAAAGAACAATGCTCTTGCTGAAGTCTGCTAAGCAGGAAGAAGTTTTGTAAACTGAGAAAATCTCTCTTCAGAGAAATGCTTTGGTTTCTCAAATGTTACATCTGTCTGTACTGGATGGGGTGGATAAAATTGCAGTTAAATAATGGTGCAACTTTTCTTCTTTTTTTTTGTTTTTCCTTCTTTTTTTTTTTTTTTTTTTTTTTTTTTTGGCAGCATCCATCCATTTACTAATTGTTCGCCAGCAAGTTTTATGTGAATAGGAAGCCTGAAAATAATTCTCATGAGTATTCAATTTGAACATCTGGTATCATCATGAATGTAACTGGTATAATGAGCTTCTCTGCATTGAACATAGGCTGCACGGTGAGGAAAGGACTTTGAAGCAACTGCACCTGAATAAAGCAGGTTTTGTAAAAGAGTAAAACTCCCTCCCAGTGTGCAGGCCCTAACTCCCACTAACATTAATGACAATAACCCCTCCTCATACAGGATAATTAGTGCCCTTAGAGTGTATATTTGCAGGTACTGAGATATTCAAATGAAGTGTGCCTAACATTAGAAAAAAATGTGGAAATTGCTTCATTGTTTGGTTACATTATGTCTGATGGGAGAAAGAAAAAACTTTTCATGGCTAGGTTAGCTTCTAATTGCCCCAAATGATTTATTTTTATACCATTCTAATTCTGTTTTCTGAGTTTATTCAGGCTAGTTAGCTAGCTGCTTTCAAGCTTTAACCAAAGGATTTTTTTTAAAAAGCCAAGTGACATAGTCTATTTTTGTGGAAACATGGGAGAACAAAGGAAGAGGCATTTGTTAAAGAATGCAGTATAGGAATAATGTTGCTTTTATCTGCTAATATCAGACATATTTCTATGCACCCACCATTGACATCCGAGCACTATTTATGCTGGTGATCGGGTATTTAGTAACTATCCATAAAGAAAAGAAAGTGTCCTCTAGGAACTCAAGGCAATGGATCAAAGCCGCTTTACCTATGGGAGGACTCAGGAGCCTGACATTGTTGTAAAACGGGCTGAGAAGATGCCTCAAAGCGACCAAGGTGTGCCTCAGTCAGAGAGTTGCTTTCCCAAATGCCTTAGAACTGTGCACAGGGCATGTGTAACGAAAACTTGTTCTCAGAGCTCAGTTTTTATGGTAGGGTTTACAAAAGTCAGGTGTGAGACAAGTGGACCTATACCTGGGCACTTATAGCTAATAAGGACCTCAACTCATTCTGCCAGGAGCTGACAACGAGTGGAGAATACGGGGAGAGGGTCAGCTTTGACAGTTCACGCTGGAGCCATAGCTTAACGCTTCTCTAGTTGCTCGGTGTGTCCCCCCACCGCAGAGGCCATCCAACTTTCCGTCTGCCATGAGGGCCGTGCCTTCCGTCCCGCCACCTCGCAGACCTCCTGCAAACCCAACCTTCCCACCCACCTGAAGGTGTGGGCCACCCACTGGCATCGCCTCACACCCCCCCACCACTGCGTCACCACGATTCCAGCCTCGGACTGTAGCACAAAATTTAATTTCCTGGGGGCTGGAGCACTAAGTGGAGCCTTACAGGGTAAAAATGAATGAGGGTCCGGTGGTCCTGTCTAGTCTATGAAACAGAATTTTTTTCCTTCAAGGAAGCCCCGATCTCAGCGTCACCCTTTCCTGACACACGGCAGCACGCACACACTGTGTATCCTCTCACAGTTTCACATTCCACGTGAAACCAGGCCCATTACTCGCTTTGGAACTCTTCCTCCTTACACCCAGTAACTGTTCAAAATGCCACCGTCTTTCTTGTGCCACCACCAGTCATCCTACCACGCTTCCTTTTCTCTTCCTTCACATACTGAACTCGGGTCCAAAATTTTTCTTTTGTTCCACCTAGCTCTTCGTAGAATCTGACCTCTGCCTTTTTTCTGTCAAATTTTATACCCAAACCGTGTAACCTTGTGTCTGACTTCCAGGAGTTCCTTTTCTTCGGCCCTCACTTGAACCTTTTCTCAAGATAACACACAACGTACCTCCTAAGACCATCCACGCTTTGCTTCTGCTAAGACCATCTTCCTTACAATGACAAATACCATTATTGTATAACTTACCCTGTTTTCTACAGCATCAAGACACTGCTCATGTCCTTCCAGATCCTCCAGAAAGATTTCTTCTGGGCTGGTTTTCCTCTGGTTGTACCGCTTCACAGTTCACCTATTTGAAAAACAAGCAAGCTAGCTAGAGGCCAGGGATAACTTTTATTGTTTGTATTTATAGTTGTGAACTTTGTGCCCTTATTTCTCTCCTCTCACATTTGTTCAGTCCCTCAAGCTGAAAACTCTTTGAAGTTGCAAGATGGCTTTTTTTGACATTGTAAATGCTCTGCAATGGGAGTGATGCAAAAAAATTACCATAATAACAGCCATCATTTTGACAGTTTTTGATGCTTTTCTTGTTGCTGTTATCAAAAGGAGCATTATATCATTTAAAACCTTATTTTCAACTCAGGAAATTAGGATAATGGCATTAGTAGAACTCAGATGGCAGGAAGGTTTGGGAATATACTCTTCATCTGTTTTTACCCACATCACTGTATCAATACCCTGGCTAAAGTTTCAAAACCCTGAGAAATTCTGCTGAAGAGGTTAGACCAAAAGTCTGAAGATAGACAAATAAGCACAGAAGTTTTCAGTTTTATGATCTATTTCTATACAAGTGTAGAAGAATCTGTAGGAAAAAAATCTATAGAAAAAAAAAATCTATAGGAGTTCTGCTAGGAGGACCTAAGGGAAGTCTGTGCTCTTGAATTTACAAGAGGGCTTTCTGTTATTGTTGTTAGTGTTTGCTGATTTGTTTTTCAGATGCTACTTTCAGATTGCCTCAGACTCTTGAGATAACCTACTGCCCTATGCATTTCAACCCAGAGTGTTCCCAGTAAGCAAATTAGTAGTCTGCCATCAGTGTTAACTATAATGTTATTAGGGCATCATCTAATGAGAAATGCATAGCGCAGGTGTGCATTAGTAGAACTGGTAGAAAATTTCGAATTCTCCCTAATTTCCTCAATAAATAGATACATTGAGAGATGTGGGGTGTTCACTTTATTTTCTGGTCGCTGTGACATGATGTGAGTCATAAAATACTACAATTACCCCGTATCATCTGTGAAGACTTCCTCTACGTTGGCTCCAGTGGGCATTATTATGTATTAGGTTAAATGTAGTCACAGAGTACCAGCTAAAAGTAAAAAACACAGATCGGTACTACTCATAAAGAAAGCACTCTCCTAACTATCCGAGATAGATGCCCTAGAGAAATAAAGGTAATTGTTTGTTTCTTCTGAGACGTCAGTCAATGAGTACGTCCGTAGATTCCAGTGGATTTCTGATTAGCCAGTCACTTCTTGTTTTAAAAAAGAGCATCTTTTCGATTTGGGTCTAGCCTGAGTCTAGCTTCATCTTGCCACTGAGGCTGTTGCCAAATTGTATAATAGCACTTCTGCCTCAGCACAAGGAAACCACACTAACCTCTTAGATGTCCTCAAAATATCACCGTGAAGGTTTCCCCCGCTTAATGTATGTCTAATCGTCCTCCAGCTGCTTCTCGGGGACTGGCAGGTATCATTTTGCATCCCTCAGCGAAAATGCTGTAAAACGTGTATTGAGCTGGTTTCCAGCTGTGTTTGTTTAGGTAGGAATATTTTCTTCTCTGTGCAGTTGTTTGGGATTCTTGTCAGAGTTTTCTTTTCGCTTCCTTTTATATAGTTCTTCTGTAAATGCTTTCAGCTTTCACTGTCTTTCTACCCTAAGATGCTTTTTAGCATGTCTCAGAGAGGGATTTTGTAGACGAGTGTCTGAACTAGCAAACTTAAAATGGCTTGACAAGTAGCGTTGAGATGAGCTGAGTAAACTTTATTTTTTAACTAAAACTACATTCATCACCTTTGTCAATGATGTCATAGCAAAAATTTCTGTAAAAATTTGAAAAATATTTACTTTTTGAAATGTAGATTCCCTTTTCCCCCAAAATTCTCCTCTAATTTTAATTTAGTATCCGATGAAGTGCCTTTCTTTATGTAATATTTAATACATTGCATCTTATTATTTATAATTATTATAAAAGAAATATAATTAAAATTAAATTATAATTAGTTTTTATATAATAGATATTTTGTTTGGAATCAAAAGAGACATTTGTCTGAATCCAGAATTATTTTAATTTTAGTGCACTAAAAAATAAATATCTTAAAATTATAGTTAGGTCAACACAAAGAATGTTTCTGATTTTGTTTACAACAGTTACCCAGTGCTGAATGAGCTGGAGCCCCTGGGGTCCACCAGCTGCCTGCCTTTGACTTATTCTCCTTTTCTGCTAACCACTCTGTCCACACGTTAGGAACTGACTGCATGTGGCTTTAAATTAAATAGCAAAGGAACTACATGTATTTCATGTCATATTGTTTGTGAACTCTGTTCTAGAATTAATTCATTTAAAAGCTTGCGACAATTTAGTATTCTGTTACACTGCTGCTATGTATATAAGTTGCATTTTTCTTATTGAAGACATATTTCTGCCTTGGACTCTGTCTTTAATCACTTACTGTGAATGGCTAGGTAGATCACCAGAGTGTATAATAATGTTGATAAAAAATTGTACACCTCCGGGATTCCTGCCTAATATCACAAACTTATCTCTGCTGTATTCTTATTCTCTCACTTCAGGTTGTTTGAGATATTTCCATTTTGTCTTAAAATAGTTTGTAACCTCTTCCAAACACAGCCTTTGTTTTCCGGTGTCTGCAATCTAGAATAAGAGGTCATCTGTCCTTGGATGGGACTTCTTGGTAGTACTGCAACGTAATTGTTGTCATATAGGATTTAATATGGTATACTAAATAGAAATTTAAAATAGTGAAATAAAATAATGGCATTCAGAGGTGCACCTCCGATATATTTAGCAGTAAAAAAGCTGTATTGTATTTCTGCAGGAGGAAAGGGCAGTTGCCTTCACTGCTCATCTATTCTGTGACTTGTTCCATTTGGATGAGTTCTTTTTTAAACACCAAGAGGTTCGTCACCTACAGGCGACTTACCTTTGCGATATGTTGTAGCCCCTTCCATTGCCCCTAATGTGCTGCCCCCGTAGCAGATTTCTGGTGCTGTCCCTCGCCCCGCTCGGTAGCCTGAACTCACCTAGGAGGACCAAAAGGAGAAGGAGTTCTCCAACCCGGCTGTAGCGTGACCCAGAAAATACACAACAGCAGCTTTTCCAGGTAGGGCAGCCTGAACCTCGGCTGAATCTGGGTCGTAACCCACATTTAAGTGAGGACGGTGACGAACAAGTACCTTATGCCCTTCACTTACACAGCAGCTCTCGGGAGTTTCTTAAGAGCTGGATTAGGTGGTGACCAGCAGATGAATTACTGCTGCCGAGCCACTGTAAAAACTTGAGTACGCCCATGATGGTCTCCTTTTGTGCTGCCAAAGAGCAGCAGGGTAGGCGGTTTCTGGCTAGATGTGAGAATTACTTTTATAAAAAAACACTTTAAGTTGTGGGAGAGTCGAATTGGTAGGAGAAAGAGAGTACAAATGACAGAGAGGGACATTTTACCAAGGCTAGTAGTTACAGAGCAAGCGGTAACGGCTTTCAACTGAAACAAGGTAGATTTAGATTAGGTATAAGGAAGAAATTCTTCACGATGAGGACGGTGAGGCCCTGGCCCAGGTTGCCCAGAGAGGCTGTGGCTGCCCCATCCCTGGCAGTGTCCAAGGCCAGGGTGGATGGGGCTTGGAGCAACCTGGTCTGGTGGAAGGTGTCCCTGCCCATGGCAGGGGGGTTGGAACTAGATCTTTAAGGGCCCTTCCAACCCAAACGATTCTATGATTCTATGATACCTTCTCATCCAGATTCTCAGTACTTGAGAAAGTTGGTGTTTTTTTCTGGGAAAAGCAGGTCAGGAGAGTCCAGGCAGCTTTTGTGTCTTTTCACAGCACCAAAAAAATGACAATGATGTCAAAGAACTAACTTCCAGTTTGCTCCTACTTAGACTCGGGAGATGGAGTTGGGCAAGGCTGAGCCTCAGAAATTAAAGACATAGGGAAATGGATGTAAGGCTTGGATCAAAGGTCAAGCCAATCAGAAGAAAACAGTAAGATTGGAACCAGAGATTTTGGGAAAAACAACAGGGTTAATCTATGACTAGAAACTAGAATTTCCTCTCATTTTTGCAGACAAGCTTACGTGATTTTACACAGTAAGAGCCTGAAAACATACAGCTATGTGTGAATTTTATTTATATGCATTATCTCACTGATCACAATGGAATTATTCATATGAGGAATACGTGCTTAGTTCTGGAGTCTGAGCCAGCACGCAGTGAATAAGTTTCTAGTTACTGGCTGAGATAAGCACTATAACCCTCGGTGTTCAGCAGGACTCTGTTAAAGATACTTGTTACTAGGAGCTTTATCCCCTTCTTTTTAGTATATAAATCTAGTATTAATGCTACTGATGGTAGTCAAGTAGTCTTGCTGCTACATTTACAAAGTAAGAACAACAGATAATTATACCTAAAAAATACTTTTATTTGAGGATTGTTAATAAATTTAATATGGAGAGAGATTTTGAAGTCTCAGTGAAAATGAAAAGCTAATACCATTTAATGGCTGAGGGTGATTATTTCTGCAAAGAATGTGGATTATGCTAGTTCTCAGTATAAAAATAAAGAGAATAAAACCATGGTTATAATTTCATCTTGGCAATATAAATAGGATAGACAGATGCTTGATATTGTACGGTAATTATAGATGGCTGAACTGAGAATAAACCTTTTTTGTAGATAATGGTTTCTGATTCCGAAGGCCATTTTTAAATCTATGGTTAGGGTTTTGTCTTCCTGCCAAGGACATGAGTTAAATATTTAGTATAAAGTATAGTGGTGGTTTCTGAGCTTGACTTTTAATTATAATATGCAAGCAGGCTGATAAGTCATGGGTCAAACAACATGACATTCACCAAATTGAAAGAGATAGGAGTGGGGGGTGTAATGAGATTATAAATTTATCGGATAATCAGAATCATGTAATGTAACTAAAAGGAAAAACGACCATAGCATCTTTGTGAGTATTCTGTGCTGCAAAAGGACAAAAATGAAGTAAATGACCTTTGACACATTCCTGAAACTCAAAGCTGTCTAGCATGGTCTCTTCGTGAAGCCGTAGGCTCTGCAATTGATATGCCACAGCACTCTTAACAGACGCAAGAAAAAAGGAAATGTAGTATTACGGAAAAGTGAGAAGGAAGAGACAGAGTGGCATTGATGTGATCAGCTTTAAGGGCATTTCACCTGAAATAACACCTGAGGCAACAGAAGCAGAAGGGGCAATAAATAATTCAGCAGGAAAATTACATTTCAAAACAATGAGGTTGTCTCTCCTCTCTCGATGAAAACAACTTTCAAAGAAATTTCTGCAGAAATAGCTGCAGAAACTTCTGCTCAGAAACACTCTCATCCACTTACATTTGGTGAAACAACGCAATTCTCCTCATGCAGAAAGCTGCCCACCGAAAGGACAGGAGTTCGGAATAAATCTAGCTTCATGAGGAATTAAGGTGTCAGACACAACGCAATGTTCTCAGGCCAGACCTCAGCTGGTAGAAATTGTCATAAGTTGTCTGACTTCAGTGGAGCTCTGAGCAGTTACACCAGGGAGCGGCTGTCCCTAGAGGATTGTGAAAAGTTTTGTTAAAGTCGAGTTAATGAAAACATAAGTTCAACACACTGCAAACTGACATGCAGGAGAAGGGGAAGCATGTTTATCAGCTTGCCTTGGCTGCACTGGGAGCGAAAAGCACGGCATCTTCAATCACTGGAGAATGTGTGCAGCAGATAAGTCTGTACTGCACGGAGAGCTGGAGAAAGTGTGTAGAGGATTTTAAGTAGGACACAGAAAAACTTAATTTAAAAGACAAAAATAATTTAAGTTAAAAAAGGAATAGCTGGATCCTTATCAGGTTTTACGCTGATTTAAACAGAACTTAGGATATGGCAGATGAACAGGACAGCGTAATTTTTGATTTATAACGTGAGTTATCCCATGCTAAAGTGCATCTGCCCATAAGTGGGACTAAGCACTGCAGGGTGATATCTCTGCTAATGAGACAGGGTGAACCCGCTTGTATTTACTGTAGCGTGGGATGTACCCTTCAGCGGGTCCTGTAGGACAACTCACAGACTGAAAGGTCACACCTAACTTACTCGGCTGTTAATCCTCTTTGGACCCATGCTCTTCATCGCTGTATCACAACGTTGGGATTTCGCTGGTAGCAAGGGCCAGTGTTGGAAGGGTTCGGCTTCTCTTGGCTGCTGCTGCTCACCACTGTCCTTTACTGCTCCCCTTTGCTGGACTGATGCAATTATTAGTGGGGTTAAGCTCTAAGCAGGACTATTTTAGTTTTCAGGTAACAAACTATAAACTAGATCCTTGACCCAGACTATGAAAAGAACCCCAACCCAAATCCTGCAATATTTTCTTCTTAATCCTCATTTTTAAGTCCTACAGGCAAGGCCCTACAAATGGATCAATCATCACATCTGATGGGACAGTAACCCAGAGGAGATGGAAAAAACAAGAAGCAGAACGGAACAGGGGACAGGACAGCATGAGAATTATTTAATGTGGCTTTGTTGCCAGAGAAAGCATAGCAAGGACCACCACTGCAGCTTTGGTGCTCAGCCTACACGCTTTTGTAACAAATGTGAATTTACCAGGCTGTCGTGGTTTAACCCCACCTATCAACTAAGCCCCGCACAGCTGCTCCCCTCTGCCGGGATGGGGGAAAGAATCAGAAGAGCAGAAGTGAGAAAACTGGTGGGTTGAGACAAAGACAGTTTACCAGGTAAAGCAAAAGCCATGTACACAAGCAAAGCAAACCCAGGAATTCATTCCCCACTTCCCACGGGCAGGCAGGTGTTCAGCCATCTCCAGGACAGACCGGCTCCATCACATGTAATGGGGACTTGGGAAGACAAACCCCATCACTCCAAATGTCCCTCCCGTCCTTCTTCTTCCCCCAGCTTTCTATGCTGCGCATGACGTCCTACGGTCTGGAATATCCCTTGGGTCAGTGGGGGTCAGCTGTCCCGGCTGTGTCCCCCCCAACTCCTTGTGCCCCCCCAGGCTCCTGGCTGGTGGGGTGGGGTGAGGAGCAGAAAAGCCCTTGGCTCTGTGTGAGCACTGCTCAGCATAATGAAAACATCCCTGTGTTATCAGCACTGTTTTCAGCACAAATCCAAAACACAGCCCCATACCAGCTACTGTGAAGAAAATTAACTCTTTCCCAGACAAAATTGGGCTTTGCAAGGCAAAGATCTCAGTGGGGCTGCAGATGGCTAGAGAGAAAAATGAAATAAGAGAAGATAGAGATAATTGAAGAAAAGCACCAGAGTCCCATTTCTAAAGTTAAGACATGTTGAAGGTTTTCTACTTTTGCTGTGCGCAGACTGCTAGGAAAGAGGCAGCTCTTATCTATCTGAAAATGTCTTAAAATTGAACTATGCTTTCAAGTGAATGTTATGTATTTTTCAGGCACATGTTCCAGCTCATACCTAGTATGATGCTTTCTTGTATGTCATGTGAACAAAGGTTGCAAAGATCCTCTGAGTATTTCCCTGTGTACTTTTAGAGAAAACATAAAAGGAGGGGGGGAAAAATACCCAGTAGGCTTTTCAAGAAACAAATTGACTTGTTCCTGATAAACTCCCCAAAAGAGGCAATGCCCAGGAGGTTTCCTAATGTTTCTCCTATCTTTAAGGAATACAGCATTGTGGCTTGAAAGGGAAGAAAATCTCCTTGCAAAATTCTTTCTGAGGAGTATCTGCTGATCTTTATGCCACCATAATCTTGTGAAACTATAACAGGCTTCTGTCATCAACGAGTTTCTAACCATTAACAGATTCTTCTCACCCTTATTTGGGGATTCATTATCCTTATCATGTAAGAGGTGAATTGTATTTTATAGAGGAGATTACAGAAAACAGTATGAGGAAAAAGGGAGTAAAAGGGGATGAAACATTTAAACCCTTGTAGAATTCCTACTGATGTCAATAGGAGTCTTTCCACAGGTTTAGTGGAGTGTGAGCTATGCCCTTAGTTATCTGACATTTTCTCTGAGCTGCAAAAATGCCTGCAGTTACAGATATTCACTAAAAGTTTGTCTACTAAGAACAAAGAGTGAATGAAGGATTATATAGTTATATTTCCAAAAGTAGATAAGTATTATTTTATGCATATTATGATGGTGGGAAATAAAATGAATTACTGATACTTAAAGAGGTTTGAATACAATGATTTACTGTTGAGGATAGGTACACATGCAGTTGCTAGAACAACTGAGCTCTCCTACACCAAGTGCTCTACGCTCCTAAAAATAAACTCCAGCTCATTACAATTAATAGCTGAGACTTCACTTCATTCTATTTAGTGGAATCAAGTCAATATTGTTCACGAGGTGAATTGAAGTTACACGTGACATACGGTTAAACACTGAAATCCACTGAAGTGTGTCTTTGAATATGACAAAGGATGACTAAAAGCCTCCTTTTTCTAAAGCAAACTAACATGGCTATGAAGCCTGCAAGGTGAGTTGCCCTGCAAGATGCACGTGAGGAATATCTAATAGAAGAGCAAGCCTACCTGATAACCTCACACAAATCACTAAATCCTTCTTCAGTCGGTAAGGCTGTGTTTAGACTCCCTGGCAGGGGCATTTTTGCGGTACACCCAGCTGCCAGGGCTCTTTGACGGGCCAGTACCCCAACTTTAGACGTAGCCCAAGTCCCCTGCTGTCGTATGAGTAAGGTGATAGAGAATGCGACCAGCCCAAATGTCACAGCAGCACATTCATTCATGCTCAGGCTATGAGCTCGTTTCAGCTCCTGGAAGATCTGTTTGTGGCTGGGAGGAGGATGTTAATTCCACAGCATCCTCTGAGTAGGTTTTGCCATTCCCGTGACAACTGTGCTACGAAATGCCAGGTGGTATTTGCCTCCCACCCCATCTCTCGGTTCTGCCCACCACAGGAATGAAAACATTTGCATGGCACAGAATCCTTATGTGAAAAGTAATGCCGTATAAAGCACCTAGGCTAGTTCTAGGCTAGTTCCAACTTCAGTGGGTGCCTGTAGGATATTGCAAAATGAGCAAGCAATTAAGTACTAATATTCCCCACATATTGGTAAGGCTATTATTTGTAAACTGACCTCCACATTTGCTCCTGCTCTCATTGCAGTATACCTCAACCAGCAATTACTTGTTTCCAAGTTAAGCATCTTTCTACATATCTAATCAAGGAAGAGAGAACAGACTCTCCAGACGGCAATCCCTTCCTTCCTTAGGTAGCTGACTGGGAGTGTTAGACAAACATCTCCCACAGAGACCTTTCTCCATGCACTTGAAAAATCACTTGAATTCATAAAGAGGTGAGCAGGACGGTTGAAGAAATAATACTTTTTACATAGTTGCTTTTCAGAGTGTAATGGATTTTTTTTTCCTATTATTTAACATTTATTCTTTGGTCATGTTTACAATCCGTAAGGAAGGCACTGCCCTCTTGGCTAGGTATTGTAGAAAAACATAATAAATTAGCCTCCTTAAAGCTCTCCTTGTCTGAAACTCTAAGTGGCCTAGAATCCTAGGAGTATGAATACCCAATATAACAAATGCAGGAGCCAAAGAACTGAGTTAGACTTAGGGTAAAATAATAGGAAGTGAACCATTCTTAGCAGGTCTGGAGTAGGGATTAACATAGCCACTTGTTATAAGGTGGTATGCTTCTGTATGAATCGTGAAAATGGCAGCTGGCTTCTTTGAGAGGTAGAAATGAGACACAAAGTTTCCATCTGTTAGAAAAAAGAAAATTTTTGTTTCACAGGTGAAATGAGTTTCCCTACCCTTCTCCAACTCTATGCAAGAATCAGCAGTTCTTGTAGCTTGCTTTGCCTAAATGACTGTATTCCTTGATTGTCTATCTTCACAGGAATAGGAAAGAAGGAAGGAAGACCATATATCATGTTATATATATCTTCATCCTTAAAGATTTTCAAAACTTGGATAGACGAAGTAGCCTGATCTCTCTTTGAAATTAACCCTGCTTTGAATAAGAGGTTGGAATAAACAATCTCCAGAGGTCTCTTCCAGCTTTATTTTCATGGTTTCTATGGTCTGTGACAACATTTTGCAGTGAACGATATAATTTTGCAAAGTAGGTGCCTTAATCAAACCCACAGTACAAGATACCAACACAACACAAAAAAATAAGCACCCTTGTGTCAGGAAATTAAGCAAGTACCTTTCAACCACAGAAGCTACAGTTCAAGATGGGGATTGAAACCTATTTCCAAGATGAGAAAAGGAACCTTACACTACCACTTTCCAAGTGGCATGTGTCACTGAAACAATAAAGTTTGGACATAAGCATAATAGAGGGAAAAAAATAAAATTTAGTTAGAGCTGGGCAAATTGCTGCTACTGCACAAAGTACTGTGGAATCATGGAAAACAAATTCTTAGCATTTACGGCTGCTTTGCAGCCCCGTGCCAAAACCAACAACTTGTTTGATACATCTACTCTGAAAACCTGAAGAGGCGATTTGTAGTTCTGGTAATGACTGAATACCCGGTTCCTGAGCATTAGCCAAACTTTATACTAAGCACAGCGTAACTGCGCGGTTTTCAGTGCAGCACCGTTACGTTGAGCCAGGGGTTAACACAGCTGGGGGTTAACACAGGGGGTGGTCACCCAGGCACCTGAGGTGGTTTTCCAGTAGTAAGCACAGGATGCTGCAAAATACCTTCCAGATATGGTTTTAAAAGGTTAAAGGGCCTCACCTCTGCAAAGTTTCTATCAGGTGTCTCAATGCAGCCCGCTGAATCACCGGAGTACGTATGCAGTGCATATTGTTGATTTAGACTGGCACCATCTCAGCCAGACACATTGCAGACTGCCAAATGAATTGCCCATTGGCTTCATGCTAGGAAGACGAAGAGACGAGGGCTATGGAAAAGTTACTGTTAAATGTAGTTTAAACAATTTCACTCCATTCTAAATGTCAGCCTGAAATTTTCCAGAGTTTTAATCTGCCAAATGTATGCAGGCTGGTGATCTCAGCTGAACGATTCCCAAGTTTTATTGTCCCAATCTTATTTTAAAGCATGCACCTTGTTGGAACAGGCCAAGAACACCCACATGGATAAGGTGGGCTGGTGCTTCTCTTTTGCTAGCTAAAAACTGACAAATAGGTTTTATTCCCTTTGATGCTTTACTTGTATTATTGTAAATCCCACTCAGCTTTGGAAAAGAAAAAAAGAGACATAGCGCAATTACACCTTCTTCTAAAAGAGTAGGGGATTTGCTAGGGAATTTTGTACAACTGTGGGAGGCCAAATACATCGAAATATTCTCTATGAGGCTGATAGATTGCTGTACTGAAAAGGTAATGCCTGGATGAATGTATCTGTAGGTAGCCATAAAAATGCTGTGAAGACAAGGGGAGGAAATTAAAGGAGCTGAAATGTCACCTGGCAAACCAGAAGTGATTCTGGAAACAAATGCTGACACTTGGGAACGCAGATCCTTTGCGAGTGAGACCAGGCTCTATGGCATTTTGCAGGAGGCCATGGAAGTTAGCGTGAGTCCCCCATAGCTGGGTCTCGAGTGATAGGCCTTCTTGCTTCCTCCAAACAGTGAGAGAATTATTTATTTTACGTATGTCGTTCTTGGCAAGTTCAGGGAGGAAGAAATCCCAACACACCCAGGAAGGGGATTTCTCTCCACAGAGGGCAGCTGCTGTTTGCCCTGTTTGCTTCGAGGTGGGCGCAATCACATCAGGCAGGGTAACTTTAAACAGAAGCTCTGCAGTACTCTGGGAGGGTGAACCTTCTGGGGATCTGTAAATCTACGTGGGGACATCCTGTGGCCATGTTTCGTTCTCAGCATCACTGCCTACTGTTCAAGATTCAATTGTTCCTTGGAGGCCTCATTGCTGGCTGGAAGGTACAGATACTTTAGGGAAGAATTGCTCCCCTTCCGAACTTTGCTGAATACAAATATCTAAAACCATAAATAAGGCTTGAAGCTGATTTTTTTTTTTTTTTCTCCAGATGCCACTGCAGAGATTTTCCAGAATCAAAGCACAAGGTCTCAAAAACAAAAAAAGGCCAACAGAGAGCTGTGTGAGTCAGAGAACTGGCAGCACGATGTGAGGCTGTTCGGTTCCAGCTGACAGGGACAAACCAAATTGAGAGTACCTGAAGGTCACCTCTGTCTGCTGGCTCTCAGCTGACCTATGTGAAAGGAATCTTTGGTCTCAGTCCACGGCTCAAGAGGCCTATCCAGAAACAACTAACAGCTCTTGAACCTAGCAGTGTCCTGCATGAGGCATCTTTTCTGTGTCCATTTTTATACAGGCTCAGCTTCCCAGTACTATTTGTCACCTTCTCCTCATCCAAAGCTGCAGCAGAGCAACAGCAATCTTCAGGAAGGGATATTCAAGGCTGGACCCAGCCCTGCTGGCACAAGGGTATGCCAAACAGTTAAACAATTTGTAAATGACTGTCTCCAAGTTGTTCAGTTACTCTTTCCCCATCACTTCCCATTCCACCTCCTTAATTTACGCTCGCTATTGTTACTTGTTAGAGCAGGAAGAACGACATCGTGGCACACAGCTGCTCTCTCTCTTCGCTGGAACAGAGTCCGCTGCTTCTCCCAGTTCCTTGAATGTTTTTATAGACTGTCCCAGCCTTTGATGGAGTACAGCAGGCTCCCCTTGCTAGTGCAGACACATGCTGTTGATAAGCTGTGCCAGCACTGAATAAAACATCTTCCCTTTCCTTTATATACTCCACAGTAGCTGTTAGCAATGGCCTTAAATTCATGTTAATATGGGTAGTAAATTTTGCCTTACATTTTTTATGAGACTGGATTTCTTTCTATCATCAAGGAAATTAAATAAAGGTATCCATTAACACTTAAACTAACAGTATGAAAGCTGCAGTTCTCTTCATGCATTAGCTTACACTACCCTGGAATAATTAGCCCTGATAGTATCATACAGTATCACTTGGGGTGCCCTTTTTTTTAAATTTTAAAGGACAGAAGAGAGGATCCTCTTACAGTTTCATTTGTGCTGTGAAATACTCGCCTCTGTGGGTAATTTCTTGATTTTTCAGTATGAGTAAGAGTAGCAAAATCTGCATGATGGAATAAGCTTTGCGTCTTCTTGTGTATCTGTACTAAGCCTGCCTACAGCAGGCTCCAATCGTCAGCTGTTTGGGTACTACCAGAAAATGATGGCAGTTCTTACTAGCGGTCATGGAATGTGGATTTTTGCCTTTAATTTAGGCCGTAACCACCCAGACAAGTGTGAAAATGTTTATGAGATGGAACTGATGAGCAGGGTAAATGCAATTCTGAAAAAACCCTGTGGATTACTGTTCTGCAATTCCTAATATGCTTTCACCTTCTAAACATTGAGATACAAAAATATTTCACAGACAGGAGTTAGAATCTATGACAGAAAGGAATTTAATAAAATAGTATAGAAAATTTACTACTGCACCTGAAGACCTCAGGATGTCATTAAACGAAGCTGGCAGGTGTCACCAACTGGCAACAGAGAAATGGTCTAGGAAAGATCTCAGTGACAAAGCATCACACACTATAATGACTGAGAGGAAGACAAAATTCCATGTGGACTGAACTAGCCTCTGAAAAATATTGAGATTAGTCAGCCTTCACTGGCAAAACCAGGGATCTTCAACCACAGAATATAGCAAGCAGTATTTGTAGATGGTACAGAATGAGCTGGTAAGATTTTCAGGTAGGGGCTAAATTTCCTAAATTTCCGTGTCCTAAATTTCCTAGTCTCAGGAATGAAGAACACTGCTGTGGGAAATTCTGAGTGCTCTTACATGTCTAGCAGCTCAGTAGTTTCCTGATGGAATCCATACTGAAGAGAATATCAAAGGAAAGATTCAGATTTGCTGCTGATCACGGGCCTCAAGAAAAGTTAGAGAAGTTCAGATCCAGATGCTACTGTGCTTCCTAAGGCCACCTCCACACCATTTCTCACTCTTGCTTCTGTGGCTTGCAGAAGCCACCCAAGGAAAGTGGTGTTTCATGATGCCCAAATTCAGAGAGAGAGGATTCTTAAATGAGAATCACTAAGCCTCATTTAGGGCACATTTAAAATAAAAGAAAGTTAATGCTAAAACACCTCTAAGAACCTATTGTTCTTTTAAATTAAGGATTAAAATTAAGGACAAAATTAGTTCATTATAGGCCTGAAAATTTGCACGATCTTTTAAACTTGGTAGAGTGTTCTTACGATTTATGAAGTTAAATAGCAGATTCTGCTCTATGCAAAACATAAACCAAGACAAACAATAGAAATAACTAAGATGCACATCCCTAGGAGCATACTGATCCTAACTCACATTGCCTTGCATCTTGAGTTACCACCTAAGCCTGTGGAAAATGAGTTCACATGCTGCTTTGAGTGGGCATCATTTTACGCTTCCTTTGCAAAGTTGACAGTCACCACATCATCTGATAATGGCAAATTGGACTGAACGTATTTATCATAGGAATGTTTTCCATTAGCCCATCCTCCAAGAGACAAATACAATTACACATATTGAACATCACCACTTTGAGGTCAATGCAATTTAGCAAGAGTAAAAATAAATCATCAGTGCTCTGGTAGGGAAATGGACACCTTGGCTTGCCAACTGCATGACTGTACTAGTGAGCAGATGTGATTTGTCCTGTTGGGGCCAACTTTATCTGACATGTAACCACACACGCTTCAGTCAAGATAGATCAGGAATTTATTTGGCAATCTGGAATAAGATTGGCCTAGGTTTTTTTCCAATGGGCAGTTTGATGCTTCCAGGATAGCTGACCTGGAATTTATATGGACTCTTCGTGCATTACCAGATCCTCTGTGCCCAACGGAAGTGTGTACTGTTGATTATTTCTGTAATTTTGCCCCTTACAGGTGAGAAAGAGAACCAATATTATTACTGAAGCCGTATATGTGATTTCAGTTACCATGAGTAAGGTGGTAATTTATCCATCATGATACTTTAACAAGCATACATTTAATGGATGATATGACTTATTATACACATTATAAACTCTTAATGATATTTCACACATCTTCTGTCTGGAATTCTGTAACCATCTACCTTATAGCTATGATTAGAAAATGCTACATCAGGAAGAGCCCTAGAAACAAAATTTATCATAAGCAGATCATTTATTCTCTTTAAAATTTTCACAAAAATGGATTGAACTTGCATAGTTTCTCTTTTTGTTATGCATTTTGACATGATCGTGAAACTGGCAATATACTGAAGACTCAGATTCTGTGATGACTCATAACTGCTACAAAGATTAAGAAAGAACAGAAAATAGAATAATTCTTATAACATTCTCATAACAACCTTTTAGCTGTGATACTAACAGAGTTTGAACAAAAGTCTCATGATATGAATTGTAGTGAACATCTGTAGCTATTACAAAATTAACCTATTTCCACATCTCTGAGTGGTTTCACTGTTTTTTCTCAACAGGCAGTGACAAGCTAACTTTCCAAAATTGTCTTCTTTTTGAATTACCTGCATTTTCTCTGCTAGCTTGATAAATCAGCAACTGTTTATGACTCACTGACTGTATCATTAACATTTTAGTGTAATAATTGGCATGGTGATTGAAGAAAGCAGAACTGTGTGGTGTGAAACTCTACGCATATCAATCACAAGTGGCAATCCCAGCTTTCTCAATGCTATAAAAATCCCCCTCATTAGTGTCAGTTTCCTTATTTTTATCACACTTAAATCATTTTATTATAAGCAAATGAAAACTGCTTTGTACTTGGCAAACTATTACTGCAGACAGCAAAGCAGATGACTGAAGGTTTGAGGATATTACAAAATGGCAGAGCTGTATCTATGCTAGTGAAAAATTTATCAGATGATCAGAAAAAGGTAAAAATTGTTGGAGAATGAACGAAGGAGCTCAGAAGGTGTGCTGAAAAGTAACAATTTTGGATATGCATGGACAGTTCCCAGAATCATCTTTATACAATAAAATTCTACCATAGAAAATGTTTTCCCCAAACTGGTCGGAACATGTCTTCGACAAACTGGAAAGTGAGTGTAATGTGGGTTTGGACTAATTGGGAACCAGGGAGAAGACAACTGAATTGAAAAAAAAAATTGGGGTCAAAACCCAAGTGTGAGAACAGGGAAATGACAAACAAAGGTTATCTGAGCAGATGATCTTTTTCATTCTCTCTGCTTCGATGAGGTTTCTTTCTCCCTGCAATGAGTATTTGAAGTTCAAAAGAAGGTGAGCTGCAGGTAGCAGGCACAATAGCATCACTACCATCTTCTCCATTTCAACTTGGTTATACATTATGCTCCTTTCCCTGCATGTTTGCAGCCAGTAGGTGGTTGCTTGCACTAACTCAAATCACCCTGTAAGGTCATTTTTACTATTAGTTGCTGCTTACTGAGGGAGGTCATCATCAATCAGCTTGTTCGACTATAGGCCAGCTTAAGTCCATTCACCGATGCATGTTATAGCTAAGAGATGGAGAACTGGTACCACAGGTGGTGTAACTCATGAGGCAAAGCCAAAATAAATAAAAAAGTACGCAAAGAGAAGTAGCAATGCTGTTTTGTTAGTGAAAAGAGTCACTTAACCAAAGTGATGTTCAGAATCACACAAAAGACAGTCCAAAGATGACCCCAGGATAGTTCTGTCATCTACTAAAGGTAACAGTTTAGAAGAAAAAAAACCCAGAAAGCTTAGTCTACTTAGACTATTTGTAGGCAACTGAAAGTATCACAGTAGGGGTTAAACATGGAAATAGATGTTAGGGTGGGGAGTGTGCTGAAAATGCTCTCCTCAGCTCTGGATGGGAGACTTACCAACTGAAATAGAGAATGTTTCCAGAAGTGTTTTCACCTCTGTAGTCTAGGCAACAATAAGGTTGTAATTTGGAAACTTAAGTAAAAAAAATTCATTGCAGACTTACTGGTTATAGGCAAAAAAAAGTCTGCAGAAAACCAGTATTTCACTATACAACTACATCATGTAAAAGGGAAATTTCCTACCACGACATATATTTTCTTTCTGTGCCTCAGCATGTATGCTACATTAAGAGACTCAAGCTTTCACCTGTATATGACTAAGTGGGCAGATCAGCGAGTCCTGGGGAACTTAACAGAATTCACATTACTACAATTTACTCTAAATTTGATTCAAGACTTAAAAATACATCTTCCATGTTCTATGCTTAAGAGCCAAGTGCAAGAAAATGCGTGTACTGAATCACAAACTTAATGAAAGAGCCATTTGTTTTTCTGAATTGTACATGAGTGGGTAATTATCTCCAGCAAGCAATTTTTGTCTGCTTGTATACAGAACAATACTGCAACACTACAATACTTCTCCATCTCCAGTATCAATTTATGTACATAATAAGAAGCAGGAAAACAGTCGTTGTGACTGGTGTCTTTTACAACAACAATTGGCTCATTAACCTTAAGTAGATCTTTCTGATCTTTGCATGAATGAAAAAAGGCAAAGGACTAGAGCGGCGAGGTATGCGTAGGTCCTGCCTGTGCCGGCAAACACGCGGGACTCGACTGACTACCATCTGGCCGTACCTCACGTGCTCTACGGACTGCTCTGGAGCAAGGCTGAGCAGCAAAACAGCTTAGCTGGCACTCAATACAGTCTAACTGGATGGAAACCAGGCTGTGCCCATGACACTTAGCAAATAGGCAAAAGCAAAGTGTTTTTCTGATAAACTCACTGTTGCAATGTTTCTTGAGACTCACGGCTATAATAGGAAATAAGTTGCTCACAGCCATGCCCTTAAGGACAGGTTTGGTCTCAACCTCAAGGCCTTGGTCTGTTACTGGGGACACTCACTGGTGCTGCTATTGACCACTTGAACAGCTATGGAGAGGAAAGATTACTGGAGTTTATTACTGTAGCAGGAAGATGAGAACGCTACAGTAGTGCAATAAAAGCCCTTTATTGTAGAAAAATATCACAATGTACTGCCTACACCCAGCAAGTAGCTCTGAGAAATAAGGATGGGACCAAATTCTTAATTGTCCCGCAAGTTAAGGAAAAAACATTCTGAAGTCTTCGTCTCCGTGGTTCTGATTTGAGCACTTTTCCTGAGAACACAAATGTTTTGAAAAAAAACCCCCACACCAAAACCATAAGAGGATTTCAATTATTTCAAAAACATTTGTGAAGCAGGTGTTTAAAACTGAAAAAGAAAGAAAATGCAATGGGACACAAGTAGGAACCATTTCCTCAGAAATGCCATCATACCAACTGGAAACACAAATGGTGGAAAATCATACTGAGATATGCACGTTAGGGAAATGCTTAACAGTTCCCAGAGTTAATAAGAAGTAACTGTAGTGAGCTAATGCATAAATGGAAATAATGCGTAAGATGATCATTTTTACAGATAAGATTTTTCCTATACTATTTTTGGATGAATTGGTAAATTGCTTTTCACTATGAGTAATAACTGCTCATGCCATATCATATCACAGATTAATTGTAGTGCAGCTTGATTAATTTTTTTTCCTCTTTACTAACCAAGCAGTAACTAAAGCTGATGAAACTGAAATAATGACCTGCCTGAAACATGTCCTCAAGTATGAAATGAACTGCCCTTGATACTAGCATTGTTTCATCTAGGAACGTGAAACTTTCGGTAATATGCATCTACTTCATTAGATTTTTTTAAATGTCATTTCTCCCAGTTGAGGGATCACTCATTCAACCAAGACACTGAGCTGCTACACCTGACTGGCATGCACAAATGCATTGCTCTTACAGCATCAAGGATTCCTTGCCCAGTCTCCCTCTTACGCCTCTGACTTCAATTATATGAGCATCAAGGCCCAAGGTTATTTGATGGATGCATTAACTGGCAATTAGACAATAAGAAACAGGTTCTATGTAATCCTGTGGAACCTGCCAGCTAGGCTAGAGAGGGCTGTGGAAGAAAGCAGCATTTGAGAAAAAGCCTTCCACGCTTACCGAGAATTTGGTCATGAACTTTCATATTTTGCTTATTATATTGGAGAGCGTAAGGTTTAGATTTTGCTACAATTTGAATAATATTTGTAGGTACAGCTAAGTCATACAAATCTTCATATAACCCTTACGTATCCGTGAGGAGGAGGAATTTTACATATTGTTCATAGTGTTAACACGATACCCTGTCAATGCACTATATATATACACACTCATCTGTTGAAAATACTCAGGGCACTTGGCAGTTACTGAAAGCATATAAGAACACAAGAAAATAGGAGCTATCTGTAGGTTAAGTTTTCACTATTTTGTTTGTACAAGCCTGTGCATCTCCAGCCTGAATATTTACATGCTGACGCACATGGCACTAAGAATCATCCACTGCAAAACTGAAGATAAACGGCATCTTTGTGACTGAATCTTAATTCATTCTGTGATTCAAAGTCATGAGCAAAATTATGCTTGCAATTCATTAATTTGAAGGCTGGTGAGTATTATTAAGCAGAAATTTGCATACAAAAGGTGTTGCTTTTTAAATACTTATGACAGAAAAAATAATGAGTATACAAATAACAAATCTTGCATGAATATGCATATGGCTTAATGGAACCATGTCTTAATCTTTTCCCCAAATAAATCTAAACCAAGGAGGCTTACAGGTGGCTCTCAGTAGGCTGTGGTGTCACTTAAATCAGCAGATTTAAATCTTGTATTACAAACTTCAAGGTGTTTGGTAGTCCACGCTGGATTACTTGTTAACCAATTTTTCTAAGAGATAGCTCTGGAAAGTCTGACTGTATAGGGTCTGTCGGAGCAGCATCAGGATTCTTCGGAGCCGTGGCGATGCAGCCGAAAGAAGACGCAGAGAGTGTGGGCAAAGGTGCTCTAGGGCGTCTCCAGCCAATGTGCAGATACACCCAATCTCAATCTCACTGCACGCCAGCCCAGATGTGCACCTCCCGTGGGGTTGCGGGATACGTGCCTTCTACGCCTACAAATTATTTTCCTCCTGCTACAGGTTGAGGAGTTTCCAGAAAAGCTGCACACCTATAGAGGAGGAGTACGGGCGGCAGTATTAAGACCAGGGGTAACTTGATGGTGTTGCACCATCTGTGGCAATGAAATGGAATAGCAAAGTGAAAAAGAAACGGGAATTTTCTTCAAGGCAATATGAGTATACATTTGCTTTTAGACTTGTTCTGCTTATTTCCAGGATTTCTTCAGTAGCTACCATAAAAATGGACTTGATCCTGCATAAAAAATGACTTGATGCCTGTGCATGACATGATCTCTGAGTTGCATGACACTGAAGCCAACACATACCAGACTGGTTTTGTCAACTCTGCTGCACTATGTGCGTATGGACAACATGCTAGTTTTAGGAGTTCCTATAGTGCCGTTTACATAATGTAGCTGTTTAAAGGTTGCCTTGGGTGGTCTCTCAGCCATTTCCAAAAGGCAGATCCCCCCCAATCAGTAAATAAATGAGGCAACATCATTGTCATAAGATAGGAGGAAAATCCCATGAGATTCCTCTAAAAGCAGGGGAATCAGCTGGAGTGGTTATCATTTAGCTTGCAGTGCTCCTACAGGCTCTCCGCAAACAAATGGAAAAATACAGTGTCTGGCCCAAAGTGTTTTCAAGACACAGCTGCACGTAATAAAGCTAGAGAGAGGTTCAGTAGGGACATTTTAATCCTGACCTTGTACATACATACTCTAGTACATCCTTAGGGATGACTGTATTTTGATGGCCTAGAAAACTTACGTAACTATCATTTACTGTTTCTGCAAAAGCTATATCTATGAGATAGGTTTCAAGCTCAATCTCTTTACATTTGTATATTAACTATAAAATATGTTTATAATGGCTTCCTTTTCATCAGGCCAGGATTAGAGCAACAAAACATCCAGGACACATATTAAGTTACTGTATTAACGTGATTTTCACATGATTATGAGGCACTAATTAAGTGTCCGCCTATGTTATTAAACAAAATTGCATGCCAGAGGTATTGATTTGTAAATTACTGGGATGGAAAAAGTATTTAAAAGCATATAAACAAATGTGTTAATTTAATCAGGTAGAGCTGATGGGAGAAGTATTTTCATCTAAACCCCTTACATTATTTACAAGGCTGTAATACAGCATTTTAAAAAACCACGAATAACTGTGAATGCAGAAACTGCAGTTACAGGTAGAATCCGTTCTGTGAGAGGTGCCAATAGGTCAGCACGGCTTTCAGCACAAACTCTAGTCTTGGACACTGCTCAGAGAAGAGCTAGGACTGGCAGATGGAGTAGGGATGAAGGTAAATATATTTTCACAAATTTACCAGAATCCAGGACTGAATCACAACATGGGGGGGTGCCAAGAATATCTGGCATTAAAACAGTTAATATAAGCAAACCTTGTGAGGAATGTAAAAATCTCACGCATTAGGAATTAAACTGATATGCAAAAAGCAGAGACTAAGATAAGATCTTCACAGGGTTATATTATGCCGTGCCTACAATAAAAGTTTTAACACATTTCTGATTGAAACTCTCTTCACTTTGATACCAGGCTACTAACCTGGGTGGTACCTTCACCTGAACCTCAGACACTTTACATTTTCTCCTTTCTCTGTTGCTTGGGCCACACACAAAAAATCCCAGTAACTCCTGTCTGCTGTGCAATAGCGGACAGTGGAGCCGAGACTGTGTCCGGGAGGCAAAGAGTTTCTTCTCACACTCCTGGAGAAGATTCACAATTCAGCACGGCGCTTGCTGCCGGGCTAGCTTGGCCCAAGGCCAGGCTGCCTCTTCTTGCATTCGCTGAATTCAGTGAAAAAAAGCTTTTATCACCTGAGATCTCTGATCATTTCTTTCTTCCTTGTGGCTACCAGGAATCGGTACCCTTGTACTTTGGGCTGCAGTACTGAAGCCGGCAGAGAGACAGGTAAAGTCCGACCTTTTTACTGATCCATGTTTTTGCTCCCCTGTGCTTTTTCAACTATATGATGAAGAATTTTTTGTTTCTCCATTAATATTTAAACAATATTTAAGGCATTCCAGCCAGGAACAAAATGAGCTGTACAGCCACTGGTGGAGGAATGAAAAGAGCACCCACAAGTCACGTAGGCTGCGGAGGGAATCTCACATGAAAGGGCAAGAACAGAAGACAAATCTCTCCAGGTAGAGGCCTAATTCGTGAAACTGCAGGTGTTGGCGCCGCCTGTATCGCCTGCAAAGCCTCTGAGCCCTTGGGAGGAGGAGGGAAGCAGTCAGCTATTTCATCGCGAGGTTTCTAAACTCTTCACAAACCAAGCTTAACGCTGGCTGTCCGAAACACACCCTGAGCGCTCACTAAACCAGCCCGGGGATGTGTTCTCCTGCACTCCAGGGCTGTGGGTACTCTGCTAGCTGTGGTCTGGTGGATCAGCAAAGGTTACGCTGAGCTACAGCAAGTGAGGGTGAGAACTATTATCCTCATAGTGCCACACCGCAAAGAGGTTGAGGGCTTTAATTAAAACAAATCATCATGCTCAGGCAGGGACAAATTCATGCCGGTCTTGATTCTGCAAACAGAACTATTTGCTCCCCAGGCCCGTGTTAGCATCTTTCTGTCAATCACCTTTGTCATTCCTATTTTATTAATTTCTTATAAGACTGCTTTTCAAGGAAGAAAAATTGTTCCTGAATGCAGAGGCATTAAATTCCTGACCAAACTGCACAAAATCTCAGAACCTATAATCCTCAATTAAAATAGACACCCATTGATACAACTTGCCAGCTTCGAATAGGGCTATTAACCTGCACTCAGTCTGGAATGTGCTTCATAGGTAAAGAGAGTTGTTTCTGTATGATGTTGATTTGTGGGCATCTGACAAAATATTGTCACATTCTGAAGAATATTAGCCTTCCCCTTCAATACAAAAGTAGGAATTCAGATAGTGAAGTGAAAATGATGGTAAAATGTTCACTGTGGGTCTTATTCAGTGCTCTTCACTTATCCTGGGCAGCAGAGGGAATTTCACCGGGATTGGCTGTTAAGGATTCAGTAGGTTTATTCATGTAGGTAAACACCATTTAATGGGAGAAGGGGTTGTGAGTCAGACCATAAAGCAGTACAGAAAACGTTCTGTCTTTCAGTTTGTTTGATTACACAGTGAGTGACCAGATTAGGAAAGAGTATTTCCTAACTATATTGCTTCTTGCAGCTCCATGTCCAAATCCAAATATAAACTAAGGTTTTTGTGCTTTTTGTTTTCTCCCAAGAAAAGTCAAAGAAGTTACAGACAAGGAAGTCTTTATAGCTGTGTGGGACTTCTGCGCAAGTTTCAAAGGAATTACCCTGTTTTCTCTCATGCTCTTTTGGGTTTTGTTCTTCGGAATGTATCTCTGTTGGTATCACAGTTTGATTCAGTTCTGGTTAATTATACTTTATAATAATTAGCAAAATTATTCTGACTAAACACAAAGTCACCATCTTTCTTTAAGGAGTTGTAGATTTGGGTATATGTTAGCATTGTCAGAAAATACAGGAGAAGATTTTAGATCTTAATATGAAATGAGTAGATTCTGATGATCTGAGTTCTAGTGAAGTACCACCTTCTTATCAGCACAACCACCTTTGTGGTTTTGAGTGTTGCTTGGTTACAGAAATATACCCCCAAATTCAAAAGTCCAGTAAGCTCTGGTCAACTATATTGCATTAGTGGAAATCAAAACTGTCAAGTGACCAGTGTAGAAATTTTTTAATAATTGGACCTAAATTCTTCGCAGTCTGGGTGGTACAGAAAGACAAGGTATAGTAAGGTCTGAGCACTTGAAATGTGTGGCCATTAACCTGTAGCTTTTATCTAATAATTGAAACATTTCAAAGGTAAGTATTGCTACTACCAGAATTCATCAAAGAAGAGGGGATGTTAAAAAGTAACATTCTTTTGGCATTACTGTCTTACGATTTAGACATATGAAGTAAATCAATATGGAAATATATGTTGTATTTTTTAAATACCACTAAACAGAGAAATATTTCCACTTGTATCTTTATATACCAAATTTGCTTTTAGGAATCATTGATAACAAGACTAAAACCCTATTCAATTAAGACTCTGATCAACCTTGTCTTTAAAGGAAGGGTGCGTGTTCTTAGGTACATGAGATGACTATCTTGTGTAGGTCTAATTTCATTCAGTGAGTGCAATGGCAGAGCTCAAAAAGTCATAGCACATTATTATTTTTTAACGACACACATTTGATTCAAGACGATTCTCCACTATGAGAGAAAAGACATGAGAAAAATGAAAGTCTTGGACTCTGGGACATATGTTGCCCTTAATATTTGCACATAGCTTTCATTGACGTCAATGGGAAGTCTGTAAAAACTAAAGGTGGAATGTGCCCCAAAGAGGAAATTAGAGAGACAGTTATTTGAAATGCCTGAAACACTCAGATGTAGGAACAGTGGCACAAGATAGCATGTGTGCTTGCAAGGAAAGAGGAATTGGAGTTAAAGAGTAAACTCTATACTCCTTGGGGATCATTTATGGTCTCTAAAGAGGTTAATGTGTGTCCCGCAATCTGTTCTCATATGTAAGTTACTTTAGTCATGCTGAGAAGAAAAAAAGAGTAGAGCAGATGGCCATGACAGATGAAGACAGCAGCCAACACTTCTCTTCAGGCAGAAGGGCCATTTAAACCTAAATGAACTAGTCACTTGAGTGATGTAGAGTGCTATCAGGTAGAAGATCTGGCCTCATTAGAAAGGGAAAACTGTACGGCAGGCTGTCCTTGGCGTGCAGGCCTCAGGTGCTGCAGTGCACAACTTCCCTGTGCAGTGCAATGTGCACCGTGGTCAAAGAGAGCCCAGACCTTGTTTTAGGCAGAATGTGATCTACAAGAGCCTGCGAGAGCCACCTAATGCCGTCAAATACGGAATCCAGCCTCAGCTGAGGACAGGCCATGTGCCTTAAATCTGTATAGCCTGTTCCTCACTACAGCTTTAGTAGTTCAGTTCCAGTAAGATGCCTGTCCTAAGTCCTTCCTTGAAGACAGGCCGGCAAGACCTCCTTTTAAAAACTGAGCAGGAGTAAGAGTTGCTGACTGTTGCTTGCCATTGAACCTGGCCCTCCAGGACTGCTCTGCTGCCAGGTGCTTCATTCCTCTTTGCCTTGTTTCCTGACAGGAGAGGGGGACATGTTTTTTCCTTGACCTGACATTCTAGATTTATTTACTTATTTATTTTTATCTCAGCTGCTCTGATAACAGGTAAGAAGACTTGCTTCAGGTAACCGTGAAAGAAGCGAGAGTCCTATGCTTAACTCTCATTAGCTTGTGTGCTTTCAAACCTATGCCTTCGAGTTTGAAAGAGAAAACCCTCTCTTACCAGGTTATAGATTATTCCAGGTAAGGGAATCTTTTGTTTTAATTGAAAAAAACAATAACTTGAAGGTTATCGCAGAATACACTTTGGTCTTATTGGAGTGCATTGATTTATCTCACAAGATGCTTCATATTCAGATGTCAGCTGAAAACTAGGTATTATTGAGCACTCTTGCATTATTTCATATTTATTGACATCATCTGCTGTGCATCGAAGCCTGATCTCTAGAATTTGTTGAGTGAATTTTTGTCTTTGCTGCTCAGCCAGATGTAAACAAGATTGATTCATGCACAAAGAAGGGCAAAGTATCTTCTATAATGCTGTAATCCCTTGCTAACAATCATTTGGCTAGGACAGAGAATTTTGCATTTAAAAGTAGTTGAGATTTGCTTTTCTGAATAATTACTGTGATTGCCTGAGGCTCCTTTGTTGAAATATCAGAGTGGAGATGGTTTCAGCAGCTTGATGATAAACTGGACAACTTCTGGCATTTTAATTCTGTTCTCAGTCAATACTGACAAAGACTAACCTTGTGCAGAACTTATAAGTACACATTTGTGATGGAATCACTTCACGCACTCATTAAGATCTTATGAACATTATATGTGAATCTCTCAAACCTATTTTTACCATTCCAGGCTAAAATTACATGAGCTGAATACAAATAAGAGGAAAGATGAGTTTTCTTTGTTGGTGTGACTCTATGATTTGTATTACAGAAAACATTTGAGTTATCAGAAAATGCACACTAATATTCCACCATATAAAACCAAAATTAAAAAAAAGCACTATGAGAAATAAATACACATATAAAAAAATGCAAAAGCAACGTGTTTTACTTCAAAATTCAGAGAAGCTGAAGGACTTAGGCTACTTTGCTGTAACTGACACAGCTTTTCAGAATGCCAAAACTGCTCTAGCTTTGCATTTTAAAAGGTGTACACAGCTTGACATACAAAATCAACCAAGCTCATAGCTCCTATTGTTGCCTGGCTTGAAGGGAAGTTTGGCTATTGATATATTACCACCCCACCCTGGTAATATATTGGTGGTGTCATGATACGTTAAGAAGTGCATAAACTTTGCTTCCAGTAACCACCAGGTGCCATTGCCATCTAAATAGAGCTATAATTTAACACTGGTTGGGGCTTCCTAGAAATAGCAAGGTATTTTTTAGAGAGTATTCCTGAGTGGAAAAACACAGCATCATATATAAATACACCAACTCCAATCTTCTGCTTACCTACCATGTGGTGCGGGACAGAATGCCCTATTCATGCGGGAGCCCATGTTTAGAGATGGTAATACCCAGACTGGAGGGCTCCAGTGAGTACCGAGAAGAAAACTGATGCCATATATCAACGTATCACACCAATGCAATAGGGAAATCAGAGGGAATATGACATGCCTGAAGTCTATGGGCCATGACAATCCTGCCTGTCTGGGCTGGCTTCAGCCTTACTTATCCGTCGGGAGGAATGTGCAAACGCTTTGCCGTGAACTAGAGAGAAGCGACTGGGCAGACCGGGGGACAGCACTGCTTTGGTAACCACTGAAAAGGCAGGGAGAAGGGCTTGAGTTTCTCACTGACAAAACTGAATGGACCTTGCAGAGCGAAGAACAGTGGGAACTGGAGCCAGGCATAACTCAGCTGAGCGTGGCTGAGTAGTAACACCTAGTTTTAACAGTGTCATCCGGTTTACTTGTTAGGAAAGAAGGAATTCCCGGGATTCTCACACGTTAGACACAGGCTCAACATTTCCTGGCATGGGAAGGTTCTTTAGTCACTACCGATCTGGAGTTTGCTGTCTGGAAAACATGCTGCCCATCACGGCCTTTGCGCAGGTCTTTGGCCCCCCAGACCCTGAGCTTCCCTGGCAACGCAGACGGGAACCGGAGAGCTCGTACACACGGGTCTACGCCGGCAGGGCTGAGCGTGTCCTACATACCTCCTGTGAAGTAAAGCTTTCAAATGCTGGCGTGTGTGCAGGGAGACATAAACCTGCTGCAGACCTGGCATTGCCTTCTCAGACCCCATTTCATGGATCAGGGCAGCTCTAACACACGCTGTGTTAGGAAGGAGATAGGATGCCTCAGCTCATCCGAAAGAGCTGAAAATGCTTTTCCTCAACCCACCGTCCATCCAATTCTCTTGCGTTCTGTGCCCAGTATATGCTCAAGAGGAGACAGCGTTCACGTGCTTTCAACCTCTAGCACAGGGGGACTGAACCTTTATTTACCCTCAGGAGCAACACAATGACATATACAGAGCCTACAAAGCAGATAAAGTAAATTAAAAATACATGAAGAAAACCACTACAGAAGATGGGGGAAGTTCACTAGTTCTATAAAATGGCTCCTACTATTTTTGTACAGTTCACTGACTGTATCTTCCTTTCTGCTGAATCTTTTGAACTAACACAAGGGCCCATCTAAGAGTTGGGCAGCACTGCCAGTGCCCTTTGAAGAGTATTTCCCCAGCCTCAAGAGATCCTTGAAATCTCCTGAAAAACACTGTCCCAAACTCCCACTAATGTTAACTTCAGTTTTACTGCATCAGTGTCATGCAACACTACGTCACTGTGCCTTGACGGTATTCTAAACTCCTAATAGGTTTCCACTGACATTCGGCTAAACTTCTGTAATTACTTCTCTTATATCCCAGACCATCATGGCCATATCACCATTAACATGTTCTGTAAAAGCAAGGAAAGTGTCTGGCATAAAGGTCTGAAAATCAGCACAAAGACCTAAGTTTTGGTTCAATTAATTTCTGAATAAACAGGATTTTAAAATGTATATATGTCAAATAATGATGGCTGCCAATGCCTTTGGAGATACTTCCTGATGGCACAGAAGATGTAGTTATTAAACTAATTTCACATGTTCTTACAACTTATTTCACTTGATTCACGTTCACTATGTATTTCAATTACCTTATTTTCTAGACTGATAAATGAGAACTAAAGATTAAATGAATAATTTGCAAAATTAAATTCAGTTTTAATTGGTTTCTATCAAGCATGGCACCTCTCATACAAAGGTAAAAATGACCCAATGACAAGAATAAAGTTATCTTATGATGCTTTCCCATTCAATTAAACCTTAACTGTTTCAAGAATTAATTGCATTACAGGAAAAGTTAGCTTTTCATTTTCCAGTGCCCAGGTGTCAGCTATTTTTCTTATCTGGGTTATATTCATACATTTGACTATTGCTTGATGCTCTTATCATGCTGAGAATGCATTTACTAGGAAAGGATAATAGAGAATTCATTACTTTAATGCTTTTCAAGTTGTTAAATGAAAAATCATAATAGTTATGACTTACTTTGTGGCTGCTGGTGACCTTTTATCTGTACACTTAACCTTCAGCCATTTTCCAGACAGTTGAAGTCAACAAGAATTCTGAATGTAAGAACACCAGGGACAGTGCTGTCTTATTTAGAGAGGGACCCATGACTACACTGTACGTATTTCAGTGGGAGTGAAGGATTCCCGAAGCGTAAGTATTTGCCTATCATTTATTTTTAATTACCCCAATCTTTTTTTTTTTTGCACTAGAAAACCCCCAAGCCCAAAATGAGATTTGTGTATTCATGTCCACTTTATATTCACTTTCCATAAATAAATATATTAGTTATTATATTGGCAGGAAAAGGAAGCAGCCATGAAACACAAGTGAATCAATAAGTAGCCATAGGAAGTGAAATTTTAATTCATAATGGTTGAAGATGACATCAGGAGTCCTGCTCATCCAGTTAAAGGCCCATGTGACTAATCCAAACAAAATTATACAGCTCTCGTATTCATGAGCAAGTACTAGCTGCAAACAGCTTGCAAATGACCTAAACCCCAAGAATCATTGGTAAAGCAATTTGGCAAACAATTACAAATAATACATATATAGAGAGAAGTCCAAGTGCTGTGGACAATTTACAAAGAAAAAACGTAGCCTAAGTTCGTCAGATAAATTGTTAGAGCCCGGAAAATAATCTATCACAATTAGTTCCACTAGAACACCTCTCAGTCATTGGAAATAAATAACTTTCTCATAAACATACACCAAGCAGATATCTAAATATCGTACTGATTAAAATGTACATTTTGCATTTTATGTCATTGGAGATTTGTTCTACTTATTTATTCATACGGTAAATCATTAGGAATATACACACGGCACTGAAGCGGAACGGGGCGAGTAATTACACACTGGTGCAGAAAGACACAGCCTGTTGTGAGGAGGTGAGGGTGCGCTGTGAGCTCGGCTGCGGGAAGTCCGTCTGCCTGCTCCGAAGGTCTGGCTCACACCTATTAACCGCTACCGAAGGATGTACCTAGCAAGACATACATGCAGCCATTAAAGAAAGATCCATCGCGCTGATTGCAATAAAGGAATAAAATATCGGCCCGGCACAGAACTGTGGCTTTTATTAAGGGGAAGTTGCTATTGATCTGTTAATTGCAGCTCACATCGTCGCGGGTGATTGGTTTCCTTCCACCGCATTGTAAACAAGGAAAGGACACAACTGCTGCTCTCGAACTGGATGAAATGAAATTGAGCTATCAAGATGGATTTCTGATTAGGAAGCTTTTTTTTTTTATTTATTTTTTCCCCTTGCAAGCCAAGTGTGACTTTCTACTTGGACACTAAGCAGATTTTTCTTTTATATCACATTAAAATTGAGCTATCTGGGCACATGCAGCGTCAGATTTCGCACTCCTTCAGGAATCACCCAGTATTACGGAGACCTGGGCGTGTGTGTTAGAATGAGCTAAGTCAGTGTCCTCACTCTGCATTTGTCCTTACTGATGTCTTCACTGTCCCTCTAAATTTACTTCAAAAGCAAAATGGGAAGGAGGCAGCGTGAGAGAAACACAGGAGCAGACCAGAGAGGAAATTTAGAGAAGATTAAAAAAAAAAAAGAAGAAAGGAGGGTAGGAGCTAAATTGAACTTTTGGGAGACCATGATCAGCACAATGGAGTTTCATCTCTGGCTCTTCAAGAAAGGAAGGGCTTCAAGATGACCTGAAATATGCAAACAATGTTTGTTTGCAAAGGAAAAAGGTTTTTTTCTTGACAACCAGAGCCATTTCATTCAACGCAAAATAAAATATATCACTTTGCTTTTGTTTTCCTTAGCTGTTCCACAGTGTTTATTACTTCCCTAAAAATAAAGAAATAAATGTGCAGCCCCAGAACTTCAAACCACTCAGAGAAAATAAAAGAAGGGAAGGAGGGAAGAAGTGGCATTTTACTTTTGGTAAATGTAAAATTCCCTTTCCTTTGCAGCGAGCCCAGTGCTGAGCCTCTCAAACTGCTTCAGAGAAAACATTTTTCCTGTCCCCTCTCCACACACCATTGCTCTTGGTACCACTGAGTCCATAAGAAATGATGGCTAAAAAGTTCCCCTCCTGTCTTGCTCTGAAGCTAACTACAAGTTACCAGTGTGTGCTCATGTCAAAATACAGGACCGTTGCCATCAATACCAGATATCCTCCTGTCACGCATCAAGGGTCCTCAGTAAGAAACACCAGCTACTAAATTAATAAGATATTTGAATGAAACGTTGCCCTGTTGAAATGGGTAATTTTTTCTCTCTAATTCAGAGCAGGAGCCAGGATTTTAAGCTCAGCACTGCGTGTGTTCGAGAGAGGCAGGCAGAGATCCCCCAAAACCCCAATGGTCTGGGAGAGGGACACGCACCACGTGTCCTGGACTCAAACCCCACGGGACTGACTGCTAGGAACGCTACCCTTAAAGTTGCCAATCTCCTTGCTCAGACATCTTGCCACGCACGGATGGGACCTTTCATGTTCCAGCTTTTTCCCCATGTTACATTTAAACACAATAAAGGCTTGTTTTAGCTGAAAAAAAAATTTAAAAAAAAAAAAAAAAGTTCATTGAATGATGACTGTTTCCTGGAAAAGGAAAGTAAAGTTTTGGCCATAAAGGAGTGAAGTTCAGAACTCAAGTCGTTAGTGCTTACTCTTCCCATCAGCATTTTATTTATTGTTGCTGCTACAGTGAAATAGGTACAGCTAGAGCTTCAGGAAACCCATATGTCAGGCCATATCCTCCAGGCCTTCAGGCTAATCTTGACAGCTGCTGAGTCTTATGTTAGACAAACCTGTCATTTCATGCACCCAATATATAGAATTTTTTCCCCCAAAGGTAACCTACAAGTAAAAAGGGAAAAATGGATTTGTGCCCATGTTTTCCTGTTCATCCTAACAGAAAAGAACCTATGGGATCTGCACTGTATTTATTACTGGTAGTTTGTTCTCAGACTGGGAAGGAAGGTTTTCTATACCTGTAGCGGAACAGGAATCTGCAGAGAAAAGAGATGTCAGAGAAATGTAGGAAGTACAAGTAGATTTAGGGATTTATTATTTCATGAAATGCAAAGGATTGTGAATTAAGACTTTGAGGAATAACTCACTATTGAAACAACAGTAGACTGAGGCAAAACCATCATGTCCCAGAAGCAGCACCCCTCCCCCCTTTGTTTTTAAAAATTTCCAGCCTTACCAAGATTTCTAAATACAGCATATAACCAATGAAATAATTCCAATTTATAAAACCATAACAGTATAGACAAAATTGGTATTTTTTAGAAGAGAAAACATTTTCTGCTGTAACACAGACAACTATTAAGGACTGGGAAACCAGGCTAAGAGTAAATGGAAAATACATTTTCTAAACTATTTTACTCTTCAGAAGCTCACTGTTCCTGATTAAGGGCTATTTCAAATGAAGGAAAACTTCCAAATTTCTGGAAGATTAGTCTGCAGTTCTGTGGTACCCAGAAAGACAAAGGAATGTGCAATCCCACATCACAGCTAACAGCAATCACATGAACTCTAGAACCTGGCAGACCCAGTTGACAGGTGCCTGTCACACTTTTTTCCTTGCGCTCTGAATAATGCGCCCTTCCATCCTCCTCTCTCCCTTCCTTCTTTCTGCAAAATTTCTCCCAGGTTTGGCTTCGTGGCAGAGGTCCAAAGAACAGCAGCGTCTGCCTGTGAGAGAGCGACTACAGCTATGTTATTCAAATGCATCTATATGTTACTTTGTACGTACTGTGGCAAAAAAAAATACTGATCTGAGCTATGGCATGATCTAAGAAATTTATTTATTAATGCCAGAGGATGCAATTTTACTAAGCCTAAATATTCCAAACCTGAACATTTTCATGGAGGATGACACAGAAAATATCATATAGCACTGGATGAGTTCTATTAGAACTGATGAATACATAACTTTTAAAGCAGATGCTGTTAATTACAATAATGCAGCTGCTGCACCTGTGAACGTTACAACTGATTCTCTGGCAGGTTATCTGCCTCGGGAGAATCCAAGACAGCTCTTTGGTACTTCAATGAATCGGAACAAATACAGCTTCTGCCACAGCAGCATGAAAACACGCAGCATTGCCTTTCACCAGCTGACTTAGTGTTCCTTGCTGAATAGAGAAATAAGGGGATGTAATATACCGTAAGTGTGAATGCTCATTGCAAGTGAAATTCAGAACGCATTTGAGAAAATAAAAGCCCTAGCAATTCCTGAGAGGGAAGGGCTGGACCAACATAGAGGCGTCATTGGTGGTGGAAGAAGTGCCAGTCAGATACTGACGGCAGAGAAAGAGAGGCAGAAATCTGGACTGCAATAGCGTGGGTGCATTAGGATGTGAAAAGACTTGTAGGGTCCTCCTGCAGCCCCGAAGAAAATGTTGGAAACACCAGTGCCAAAGGAGATGAAGACCATTAAGCCCTCCAGAAAGAATAGGTCTGGCCTATCCGATAACCTGGCTGGGAGCACCGGCCCTGCGGCCGGTACCTTCCCTCCCTGAGCGCTGCCGGAGCTTTGCGCCTGCCCTTCAGGAAAATCACTCACAGCCGGTGCCAAGGGCCACCTTCTCCCCCACAACCCAGGGCAGCCTCGGCTGGATTCAGCTTAGGGATACCAGGCTGATCCTGGTCCCTAGCCACTGCTTTGCACAGCCACAGCTCGGTAATCTCTGCAGTGAAGCAATTAGAAGGGATAGAACTCTACCGTTTTAGCAAGGGGAAACATAATTTGAATACTGTAACTGAGAAAGGGCAGACGCGTGGCTGGTTTATAAGTGTTTTTAAATGGTTGTCTGACTGGGTTTCTTGCTCTCAGGATAGCATTCTGTTCTCAGTTTGGACTAAAGAGATTTCACAGGCTGTGAACGATAGGACAAAGTGTCATTTGTTTTCTCTACAGACATAACTGCTTCCTACTCAGCCTTTGCCTCAGAGGTATAATCATGGAAAGACAGAGAACTTGAGCATTTCTGCAGTTGCAGACTGACAACGTTGAAACATAGTCTTGGCCCTTTCAAATGCCATCTGTCTAATGAGAGCAAGGTCTTTTCTTCCCCTCACAAGAATTCAATATATTTTGTTGTGTAAGAGAGGAGAAATATAAAAACATGCCCAACTTGATTCTTGGAGAGTGGACATGACAGAAGAAAATAGTAAGAGAAATGTTGGGCTCCTATCTACCTTTTACTAAAACAAGAATAAGGGAACAAGCAAGTGAAGTTGAAGTGCAATGAAGTTTAAAGCTAATAAGTACTTTTTTTCCACATCACTTATAATTAACCTGTCAAGTCAGTACCTCTAGAAGTCACTGAGACCAAGTACTTAGTATTCACAAAAAGATTAGACAAATGTGGCCCAGTTCTCCATCTAAAATGAACTTAGACACTGAGGGAGACACAGTGGTAACATGCAGCTCCCTGATTTAGAGACGCCAGGCTCCAAACCAAGGTAGAAATGTGCCGGAACGGGTATAAGTTAAATCAATAGTGCACTGTCTCTCTGACTGCTGCCACAAACTGCTTCAGGCCAGGAAGAAACTTCTCCTCCAGCAAATCATTCAGTGAGTACGTGCTAGAAGGCCTTGTGAAGTGTCCTACCAGCACTGACATGTCTCCGAAGAGCTGGATTCTCTGTCCAGTGCAGCTTCTTGGCTGCTGGGTGATGTCACTTCAACTCCGTCCTGTGTTTTTCCTATCTCCAACTAGAGGTGAAATGCTGATCTCTGCAAGAAGGTGCCCTGAGATTTACTTGTGAAATGTGGTAGGTGTTACTGTTGAATCTTCCAAGACAAGATATGGTGCTGACCTCTTTCAGAAATGACTTACGGTTGAAAATTACTCATCTCCCTGAGTGTGGCAATCCTTATGTACCTATGAAAAACAAGTGCTTTAACTTGTAAGCCATATGGTTTTTACATTTGCATGCTCTTTCAATTTCCTTTTTATCCACTTGTCGTGGTTTAACCCCAGCCAGCGACTAAGCACCACGCAGTTGCTCACTCACTTCCCCCGCCCCCCGTGGGATGGGGGAGG